>CM038704.1:20648505-21848505 GCA_021613375.1 Megaleporinus macrocephalus | reverse complement strand
CTTCATTTATTGGAAACGAGGGAGGAGAAAACACATAAAGCCTGTAAGTGCATGTCTTTCTCTCTCTTTCTCTCTTTCTCTCCCTGCCCCCCACACCTCTCCTCAGTTGTGCATGAAGAACAGTTCTGGTGAACACATTGGCTTTTAAGTGCTACAGGAGAAAAGAATAAAGCGTGGTACTGTGACGAGCACCGCTTTCTACTCGTGCAAGTGCTCCTTTCCAACGGTGATCGAATGCTCAGCGAACGTAAAAGGGGCTCCTACGCACTTGACTTGTTTTCACAAGTCTGTTTTAGAGAGGGAGGCAGAGTTCTGCAGGGGCTCAAGTGGGTGCGTGTATGTGTGTCTGCATGAAGAATGCCAGAGAGCGAAAGCAATGGAGGTTAAAAACAGGAGGAAAGCAGGGAGCCCAATCATTTACACAGCAAAAAGAGCACAAGTGCATCTTCTGTGATCAGTGCATTTCTTGATTGGAGACACGGCGGCATCCGATGTTGCTGAAACAATAAAAAAAAAAAAAAAAAAAAAAAAAAAAAAAAAAGTGATTAAAATATGTACATTAATATGAGCATCATGTTATGACTCAGACTAAACGACTTTTTTTAAGGCCCCCTATCCTGTGATTTGTATTTAATCTTTTATGCTGAGGTCCACTTATACGTTTATAAATTTTCAGACCATTTTCCAAACTCTCGTTATCTCTTAGGTCTAAAACAGACGCGATGCGATGCCTTTAAGACCGACACATGTAAATGAGCACTGTTGTAATTGGCTGAACTGTACTATGGTTCATTCAGAAAGTAGTCTGGGCAGAAACATTCCTCAGCACTAGATTAGGGATAAATCCAGATAGGCGCTCTTTAAAATAAAGAAATGATGGGTCAAGGCCATGCATATCAGATGGTAATGCAAACCCAGCCTGAGAAGGACATGTGTGTTACTGAATACCTGTGGCACTACTTCTCCTTGTGAAGTGCTTCTATGAAGGCTTCAAGTTTCTCCTGGATTTCTCGTACTTTTTCTGCAGAAGGATAGAAATGCACAAGTTAATTAGGGATGCAACAAACATTCAATAAACACTGAATATAGAAAAGGTTTATAAAATTATTCTTTAACTGTATAGCCATTCTAATAACCAACATGTTTACCACGTTTATGAACCCGTGTTTTCCAGTGGGGAAATAAACATTTGTCCACCAAAGTAGACACTAGCTAGTCAACAGCAGCACACCGCTGGCAGCTCTGTATACCAAACTCAACGAAAACTGTGTTTTGGCACAGCATATAAGACTCGAGGTCAGAGTCTAACATCAGCTGCAGTCCTACTGCTCCGGATGTTTAGCTAGATAGCAAGTTCTATGATGATTTAACTACTGAAAAATTAGCGCATGCTAGATGACTAACTGTTTTTCCAGGGCTATGAGAAAATTATTTAGACTGCACTGGGATGTTATAGCAGATGTGGCTGAATGCTTCAACAAAGAAAGATTCTAAACACCCTAAAAACCTTGGTCACTGTTTACTAACAATTTATTTGATATTACAGTTAAAATAATGATGTTTCTATTGCTTTCATTGGGCAGAATTCCTAGTTTAATTGGTTTAGGTGCTTTAATGCACCTCGCAATAAAATATTTATCAGATTTTTATATTTTTTACCACTCTGTAAAATAAGAATACATTTTTATTTAACAAGCAAAATAAATTACATTATCATGCAACATAAGAATAAACCATATTTGAAGCAATAAGTTAGTCACAACATTAATCAAATAAACAGATTTTATTTTCCCTATTTAATTATTTAAGTGCTTTAAAGTGCCTTAATTAATAAAGATAATTTTCCATAGCATATTGAAAAGTCAACAAAGTGACCATGTTCAATACTTGCAGCCCCGATATCACTTGCTGTCATAGCAGAAAGGTGAACAGTGCAGCCATTAGTGACCTATTGAGTCCATACTGAGTCCTATTGAGTCATGAAGCCTGCCACTGAGCCTAAGAAAACACTTGTGTGAATAACAGTCATGTCACGGGCCATTGTGGTTTAGTTGCTGCCCTCTCAGTTACCCACACAGCATATGGTAGCCGGTGACAATTTAGAAGCCCAAGCTAGTAGATCTGATGAAGAGATGGGGTTCCATTGCACTACTTCAGCTCCACACACCACTTCAAAGTCTGTGCCCTAGAGGCTACGACTGGCATTCAGTCAGCTAAGATTCCTCAGCACCGTGAGAAGCTTAACATCCTGTAATCTATTAAACTATGTATGGTGTCAGACACCACATCAGCAAGTCTATTCGAGAGTACTAAACAACTTGACATGGCTTGGTACAAGTCTTAAATTTGACTTAAATTAATTGGTTAGCTAATTTCACAGCTTATTATTATTATTATTATTGAAGAAAACTAAGTACTTTTTTTTAACAAAATTGATGTTTAATGATACTGGTGTGATCCTAACTACCATACAGCCATATCTAATTACCACGTCAATAATTCTATGTTTATAACACAACGTCAGTGCTCACATTGACCTATGGACAAATTAACGAGAAGCAATTTAACAAAAACAACAGTACAGTGAAAACATACACTACTCACTGAGAGCCTCCACTGTGATAAGAATAAATAATCAGTATGGAAATAAGTGAGAGGGCCACAATTGTGGAGCAAGTGGAGCTGTCTGTATACATTTTGAGCACCACTGGTTTAATTTTTAGCTCATATAATAAGTACAAAGCATCTACAAAGAACAAATACATACACATTTCAATTCTACATCACTCTGCATTTGCTTAATTTAACATATGGGGGAAAAAAGTGGCCTGTGTAACAGTCACAACACATTTTATGTATTATTGTTTTTTTCCATATTGGTTAAAAGTGTGGAATAAACTTTACAAAAAAAACATATTTAAGTCTGTTTCCTGCTGAGCATGCACCAACTTATTTTTAGTTCACAAAATGTTTTTTGACTGGTGTTTAAAGGTTTGCATACAACTGTATCAGTGATGAAAATTGGAACCCCCACGATTTTCATGGTTGTCTGAATATATATAATGAAAATGGCGCTACTGATTCACTCATACACTTATAACAAAATGAACTGCTTTTTAAACAGGAATGGAATTTCTGGAATTTTCTTTGGAGTTAAATTTAAGCCTAATATGTGAGCCAAATAATAATAATGATAATAATTACTATTAAATACACAAAATATTGTGATTAATCACCACTGATTATTTCACCTGTTTAAAAGCCCTGAAGGACCGCAAATGTTATAATAGGATAATATCACACAGGTTCTCTAACCCTGAAACAAAAGACATGTTTCCCATAAAAGTGCAAGTGTAATCATGCGGGTTTCTCCATTGTTCCATACAATTTACCCACAGAAGCTTCAATAGGCTTTTCACATGAACACTCTGCTCCTAGCTTGTGCCTGTAACTGAATACTGTCATGCGAGGCTCGTGCGGCCGTTTTATGAGTGTAATGGCATGGGGGTTCCCCTTTTCCGCGTCGAGGTAAGGGATGAAAGGAGTTAGCCAGCTTTTGTAGGTGCTCTGACACCTCTGTGGTCTGAAATACAACACTCTGACCCCTCACACACACACACACGTGCGCAATCTCTCAAATAATTTCAGCCCCTGAAACACAACCCTATGGCATCGTCTCCGCACGCTTACACACACACACACACATACACACAAGCTGCTGGCAGGTAGCAGTGATGGCCAGCCCTTTGATACTCTTTTAGAGCATGAGTGTATAAAAGACTGAGATTGTGGAGATTAGAGCGGGTAACGGAGGCATTAGAGCTGAGAGAGGGCGCGCTGACACACTGCAGGTGTGTGGATGAAACTCAAGCTGGACAAAGCTTTCGCAGCAACAACATCTGAACTTCTAACACTGTGGAAAGCTGGCTGTTGAACTGTTTTAACTGTCACTGCGTATTAGCGAGCTGGCCCGATGCCACCGTCTCTTTAAATCTCCAGCATGAGTTCAGGTAAAGACGCAATACAGTTTATAAATCTAGAAGTAGCACGACTTTGTGATCAAGCAGTGAGAAAACAACGGCATGTGCGACAGACCCGACAGACCCGATCCAAAGCGACAGGCCTGACCAGAAGAGACAAAACAGCCCGATTCTTCCCAATATGCTTACAACACACAAACTAACACCACATTTGTAGATTTGCAGCCATTCCAGGTTTAAGGAATAAAGCACAGCGAAAGATGGCAGGCACATTTGTGTGCGCATTGGCTTAAAGTGACTGAAAAGACTGTGAGAAACAAGACGTTTATTTCTTTCCACCATCTGTTTGTTCCACATGGAAGAATGTAGTACGACTGCAAAGAAAAGGCCAAAATAAGGCTTTTCTTTTCACTGCAACGGAAATGTGACACGGGGGAAAGAAGCGGACGCTCTCGCTCCTTACCCAGCTCCCGCGCGTCCGAGAAGCTGGATCTGAGCTCCATTTAGGTCCCTGTTTACCTAAGAGATGAGCTTCTGGACACATCCATTCATGAGTCCCTGCTCTTTATCTGGTCATGAATATTCCCATAATCCCTTGGCCCCTATCCCAGCAGCCCTCCCCCCCTCTTTTTTTTCCAGAAGGGAGAAGGGGGGATGGCTTTCACTCTTTCAGGGGTTCCTCCTCAATCCCTTCTTTCAAAGGGGCTCTTGCTTGATCTCCACATGAAATGATATCTCTTTCACTCCCACTCTTACTGAGCCCTAAGCCTCCTGTGCCGGGCACGGCAGAAGGCTGGAGAAAGCCTTTAATTGACCTGTAATTAGACTGTGAAACAGTGTGGCCAAGGAGAACGACAGAAAGAAGCGATAGTCCAGGCACGGGATACGGCCTCAGAGCTGAAGGGAGAAGGAAAACAAGAAGCTCAGGGAAACTCAATCCTGCCCCCATAATAGGTAGCCTTCAATATTTGCCATCAAGGTGGGCAGTCAATAGGGATGGTGGGGGGAAATGAAAATGTGGCAACAGGTTTGGGTCCGCTCACCAAAAAAGTCTGAGAAAGGCTACAGAGACTAGCTGTGCGGGTCTTCGGAAAGTCGATGTGGCATTTCAAAAGGTGGGCCTTTTTTTTTCCTTCTGACAACAGAACTCTTTGAAAGTGGAGACTGGCGGTCTCTGTGAGACAGACCCCATAATGCAAGAAGCAGAAAAAGGCCGCTGCTGCCGTTTGATTTGTCTGAAAATCCATACAATAACATCGGCTATAAAAGACGGCAGGAGGGGAACAGAGAGGTGGCACATAAAACAGCATGTCAACAGCACAACACCCAGCGGTGGCAGCGCTACAAATCAACACTCAGACTCATCTTTAAAACAGATGGCTGTGAGGAACAGAGGAACTATAGGATATAGTTATGGATATACAAGCCGTGTGTCAAAAAAAAAAAGTTTCAGCAACGGAATTAGACAGCTAGACAAACTCTCTGTGCTGCTTTCACGTTCACTGCTGTTTTGTAAGGAACATTATGCCCACTGTTGCTTTTCCCCTCGAAGATGGGCTTAACACCATCACACACAGACAAAAATCTGCATCGCGTCCAGCGTCTAAAGCTTTTATGCAGAAAACCCCCCAAAAAACAAACATATTAGAATAGTTTATTTTTTGAGACATTATAATCTTGTTTATTCACTTCACAATTTAAATTCAGACAGCTAACACCCTGACCGGGGGCATGGGACCATGAATTAACCATTAGGGCCTCACTGGCACATTTATTTAACAGTATTAAAGAAATAAAAAAAAAAAAAAACCCAACTAGATTTAATCCTAGAATAATTACTGAGAACTGCTGAAGTCTTAGATGCCAGTAATAACAAAGTTATAATTTATAAATGACTTCTCATTGGTAGCCGAGCAGAACAATTGTGCTGAATGTGCTGATTTTAAATGTTCTACTAAACACATTTCTTTTCACAACTACAAGGGGATATAGTGTACTATGTGAGGGGAAAGCTCTCATTGGTTTTCACCACAATTGAGTTTCACCTATACCCCTACTCAGGTGTGCAACACCGTAAGGACAGTACTGAAAGATGTAATCATATTTAAATAATACAGCAGTAGCACAACAGTGGCTCAAAATAAGAGCAGAACATAAACAAGGCTTGTTTTTGGTTCATCAGCTCAAAAAACCTGGGAGGATAACTGAAAACAAACTGTACTGTACTCTATGCAAACTCCCCTCAAGCCCTTATGCTGGAGGCAGCCACTCGCAAAAACAAGCCTTATGCCAGCACAGGTGTACAGACCACCTCTCAGCTGAACTCCTCACCTAACCCCTACTGCCGGCCTTCAATAAGCATTTAATTATAGACTGGAGATGGGTGCCAGGCTAGGGGCAAGTGAGGGCCTGGAATAGATGAGAAGCAGCCTGAGGGACAATAGAGGGCTGTCTGCCCATGCGCTTCTGCGAGACAGAGAATGCCTGAGAAAAAGGGAGTGTGCATGTGTAAGGCATGATGTGTGTGCTGGAGGGAATCTTCTAATAACCACATGTCAGTCAAAGCCCCACCTCTGACCCTGAACGGCCATCCCACCACCCTCCCACACACATAGGCGCGCGTGCACACAGGTGGCCAAACACCCAACACCTCCAACTTCATCATCTCAAGAGTTTTATTGTCATATGTACAGCAGAACAGACAGTTACGCTGTACAATGAAATTCTTACTTTGCTGCTCCTCCATTCACCAATAGATAAGATAACAAATAAAAGAAATAAAAAATATATATACAAAATATACAAAGTATAACAATATAAGTTGAAGTAGATAAAAATATTTTTATAGTTAAAGAATAAAAAATAAAAGTTATGTGTGCTTTTATGTGCAAGTATGAAGAGCAGCAGCCATAAAGTGCAAGTTGCAAGTAACGAATGTAAACAATAATGTTTGTGTGAGTAGTGAATGTAAACAGTATTCTGACAGTACAGTGAGTGTAAGGTGCAGTTTAAATCAGACCAGTTAAAACCAGTTCAGGTAGGAGAGGTTTGAGAGGTAGTGCGTGAGGTGTTCACAAGCCTGATGGCCTGTGAGTAGAAACTGTTTGTCTGTCTTGTGGTCCTGGACTTCACACTCCTGTAACGTCTGCCTGAAGGTAAACGTGTGAAGAGTGTGTGCTGGGGGTGTGTACTGTCCCTGATTATGTTGTGGGCCCTCCTGGTGACCCTGGTGTGGTAGATGTTCTGTAGTGAGGGGAAGGCTGCTCCTGAGATGGACTGTGCAGTTTTGATCACACGCTGGAGAGCCTTTCTGTCCTGAGCAGTAGAGTTTCCATACCAGACGATGATGGAGCTGGTAAGAACACTCTCAATCAATCACTCTCAATCTCAAGCTCTACCACAAAACAGTGTCTTCCCCAGCTGGCGCCCATCGATATGTCAATATACAGCAGCTACTCCTGAAAGAGCAAACACCGCCAAAGTCCTCGATGATTCAACAAGAGTCAGAATGTCATGTCAAGCCCGTCGAGGATTAGCCTGAGCTCAATGGGGAACCCGATACCCGACATAGTAAATGGATCATTTGACTAGCTAGTGTGAAAGCCAAACTCTAAGTTCTCAAATTCATGTATGATTTAAAGGTTGGCAAAACATTAAACAACACTATTTCCCCTTACACAAGGGGCAAGACATGTCTAGTGTTCGAAATTTGCCATGTAACGGAAGCTAAAGAAGCTTTGAAAACTGTATGATCAACAAAGGTGTCAAAAGTGTTCACATTAATTACTTAGGTAGAAGTATACATACTATGGTAAAAAAATACTTCTGTAGAAGTTGAAGTAATAGCTAAAGCTTTTTACTTCAGTAAAAGTGTAAAAGTACTGCTTTTAAAACTACTTAAAGTAGAAAAGTAAAAGTAATGTAAGGGGAAAAAATGCCATTAAGGACAAAAGCTTAGGCTGCACCACAGGGGTCTATAGTGCACTAGCCCACCTCTCCAAAAAAATAATTAATCTAAAAGCCATAATGACTATGATGTTATATTAAAATGCTAATATTGATACATTTGGGATGCGCTAGGCTTCCTGTTTTAGCCGCATATACGCTCATTAAAAAAATAAATGTATTTTAGTACAATGTAAATATATTAAAGTAGCATATCTGTGTACTACTGAGCTTTAACATGTGTTTCATGGAGCGGAAGATATGATGACTAGTTGTCTATAAGTATTGTAATGGTAAAGTCAAACTTTAAAGGCATGTTATCAATAATCTTTACTGGAATGTAAATGTACATGCAAATAAGCTGTAAATGAAATAGGAGTAACGAGGCTACGTTTAAAATGTAAGGAGTAGAAAGTACTGATAATGGTATGTAAATGAAAGGAGTAGAAGTAAAAAGTAATATAAAAAACAATTACTCCAGTAAAGTATAAATACCCAAAATTTCTACTTAAGGTAACAAACTATTTGTACTTTGTTACTTGACACCTCTGATGATCAATTCCAATTGTAATGCACAGCCTTACAGTCAAATTAGCCATTGTTTGTCCCCCCCCGTCTCACTATGTGAGAGGTAACAGGCTATGTATAAATCTGCTACAGCATTCTGGGATAGGTGTTGCAGCAGCATTCAAGTGTAGTGTGAGTTCACACAAAGTTATTTACAAAACTTTATAAAACTTTTTGTGACAGACTGGCCAAAAGAAATGGCCACTGCATTTTAGAGCCAAACGTTAATTACAATTTTGGCCAATTTTGATTTCTAAAAACTAGGAGTCACACCAAAGTAGCATCATGCAAATAAGCCTAAATCATAACACGCGCCTGTGCTGGATTCTTCAATCATCTTAAATACAAGAAGCCGCACTAAATTGTTCCTGACTGTTTAGTACCAAAATATTGATAAGCTCCTGGACAAACAGGGCTGCTATTGGTATTCTGGTAAGGTCATTTCATTCTACATAGCAGGTAGACTGTATCAGCGGGAGGGGTGCTCTGCTCTGTGTGATGAAAGTTTGGTCATGTCTCCGACTTCCTTAACCAACCTGAAAGCCGAGCATCTTTCTGTGCTGTCCAGTCATGACTAAAGAGGTAAAAGTTCAATAGTGCATTCCATCATTTAATAACTGCTGCACCATTTAAGGTGGAAAAAAAACATCTGAACACGATGCTGGCAAACAGCCATCCGATTTTTGGCTTTGTGTTGTGTTAAAACTACACACCTAAACATACTTTGTTGGTACAACTTTAAAAAAATACTTTATGTGGTAACAAGCAACTGAACTAGTTTTATTTAGGATAAAATGTAGTTTGAATGAATAAACCTCATCTCCAAACCAAGTCATCTTTTAACTCATTTGTTCCTAATGAAATTGCTGGTTGCCACATGAAGTTCATGTTGTACCCATAAAGCAATTGTTTTTTCTGTTTCAGGACAGGACAGTTTCAGAAAATGTTTCTGGCACTGAAAGAATGAACAGGTTTTGATAAGAATCTCTAGCTGCATCTGCACTAAATTAAAATTCAGTAGCTAGGTAACTGCTAGGTAGCCTAAGTTTGTGTGAGTTTAGTGTGACAACCAGGTGTGACTAATTTTGTATTGCTTATGGGTGTTAATATTATTAGCTTTAGGGACAAGACCAGAGCCTGGAATCTTTTCACATCTTTCTATGTGATATTTTAGCTTTTTGCACTAAATTAAAGAGAGAAGTATCAACAAACGGTATAGATTTCAGAACATACTCAGCACATCTCTTCCTCCAACTGTCCAAACAAGACATGATAAAGTAGCAAACGTGATCCTAAGTGTGTCAGCTGCTCTATTTTTATCCTGGGAGAGAGGAAATGTATGGTTTTCCTATTACCTCATAGCTTGCTATCTGAAATAAAGATAATGCGGTGCGCAGAAGTCACTGTGACAACAGCTCTCTGGGAGTCTGACAACCGGCTCCGGACAGACAGGCCCCAAAGGCTTCCCAAGTGATGGGAGCACAGAGAGGGCCAGAAGACCGGTTACTGTTCCTTTCCCAGAACACGTGAGTGCAGTTTTTCAGCCGCTCCCAGAAACAGCGAGACAGAGAGAGAATGATGGAGAGAGAGAAACAGCGAGAGAGAGAGAGAGAGAGAAATAAAAAGAAAGAAAAAGAAAGAGAGAGACAGAGAGACACAGACAAAGACAAAGAAAGACAAAGGGAGACAGAGACAGAGAGAGCAAGAAAGAGATCGAGAGAGAACAAGAGAGAGCGAGAGAGAAAGAAAGAGCAAGAGACAGACCGAAAGAGAGAAAAAGAGTGGGAGAGAGAGAGAGACACCAAGAGAGACGAAACGATAGAGAGGAAACGATAGAGAAAAAAGAGAGAAAGAAAGAAAGACAGAGAAAGACAGTGGGGGAGAAAGGAACACAGAGAGAAAAACAGAGAAAGAGAGAACAAGAGAGAGCGAGCGCGCGAGACAGTAAGTGAGAAAGAGAGAGAGGGTGAAACTGAATGTTGTGAGATTTACATGCGTGGATGACAGAGGGTAATGAAGATGATGAGAACGATGAGGACGTGTAAGACAGCCGGGTGGGCGGCTCAATGTCTTCCTTCCCTCCAGCCTGGGAGAGTGAGGCTGGGCGCACAGCCTGCAGAGGGAGGGGGTTTTCCTCCAGCTGTTCCGAAGGCGGAAGCACCTTTTTTTCCCCAGCCTGATGGAGTGAAGCATAAACGTGGTTCTGTGAGTGAAAGGGCAGGTCCGGCACATGCTTTTCCCATCAGGGCCACTGGGAGCCCAGCGAACGGTGGGAGTGTGAGAGAGGAAGAGAGCAGGGAGGAAAAGGCCAAAATCTGACCACAGATGAAAGGCGGGCTTATACGATTCCACATTAAATATTGTTTGACATCTCAGAGTGTGCCATTTTGTGTACAGGCCCTTGCGGATGAAGATTGCTTGGCAGGAAATCAGTCCCCGACTACAGCTTTATCATGAATGACCTCAAGTTACAGGGTATAAATCAAATCCCCCCCAAGTTCCAGTTTTCATTTATGACACACACTGGACACTGGATGTTTCTGTCTGTGTATGTACAGCAGTGTAGGAAATAATACCTTTTATGGGCCAATTTGTTTCTCAGCGAATGAGATCCAGGCTTGTTTTTAGATAACTGGGGTGCTTTTTCTACAGGGCATAACTTTAACATGATCTAATCTGTAGGCTGATCATCAGTGATGAACAAAATTATAAAAAAAAAAAAAAAAAAAAAAAAAAAGAAAGCTGATATTCTCGCATTTTACGTGAGTAGGGGTGTTCGACAATATAGCTATATCGCAATATTATGTTTTGTGATATGACATCAATTTAAAAAAAAAATTATTTAGACCACAGTTATTTAATTAGAATTCAGTATGGTCCAGTTAGAGGAGATTTTCTCAGGCCAAGAACCGTCAGAGTTTCTAATTTGTGTTATGATTCAGTACTATATCCCGTATACTGAAGTAGTCAAGAATTAGCATTTTATACTATCAGCAGGTCTGCATTGGACAGCGACTGGGTCTGGACCTGGACCGCACTACGCCTATTAGTGACCTCTGCTTTACATGTCAAATTTATGGCAGAGGCATTTTGTGTTCTTTGTTTAAACCCCTAATTGCTAGACAACAGTGTTAATAGACTTAATAGGCAATAGACCTTTCACTAACGTATGCATTAGCAAAGTTATGCATATGGTGATGTGTTTTTATGCTATGACAGTTTTAAAAAAATATAAAAATATAATTAATATAAAAAATCATACTGAAAGGTTCTTGCCAATTCAGTCCTAGTAGTGTGAACAGAATGTATGGTGGTCCTGGAATCATTTCAAATACAACCATCCATATACATCAAACCTGCTGTGCCTCTATGGTATACTAGCCACTTAATTTTTATTTTATTTTTTTTTAACATCCATTTTTCTAATGAAGCAACTTCTCTTTTAGCTTCAGTGGTCACATGGAAAGTTGTTTGTTGTGCTCTGAGGCTAGGTGATGGGGGTGACTGAATGTAATTTGTAATTTATGATGCATTTATTCATTTTCAGCTTGCTAACTATTCTGTCTTTCTTAATGTGACTACTGCCAGGACAATCCATCTGTAAAAGCCATCTTCCTCAAGAAGAAAGAAAAATTAAGACTCATATGTAGACACCACAGAAATCAGGAATGCTGTTTAACTGGAATAACATCATTAAGCAATTAAGACTACAACTAAGAAGAACTACAGTGTAGAAAGTTGGAAGACTTGCTATTATGGCCTTATTCCAGTGTCAAACACAATTAAACAGCCCATAATGTCCATATGGTAACCATAACTGTTCTAGCTAAAGGCTTTTACTTCTATTTTATGCTATATTTTTTACACTTTAAGGCCAAATGTCTTAGTAGAAAAATAGTAAATGGTTTTCGATTAAGACAGGCATGTTTGCAGTATAACTTGTATAACATAGCAATAAGTGTGATACCTTAGTGACAATTATTCACCCTGATTTATTACTTTTATAAGTTTGTTTTATTGAAGTATCAATTTTAATACAAATCAATCTGGAGGCAATGTTTGTGCTGCCCTGGCAAAACCGGATACAGGACAGTTCTATCCTTTGGTCTGATGTACAGGCACAGTGAGGTGAACACATATCAGCCAAGGCGAAAGAACTGATTTATATATATATATAAGGCAAAGGCAGGTCATTCATATTCTTAGGCACATTCACATGTTGGGGCCTCCTAACCAGTCAAAGGTTTCTCAATGATTAATACAAACTTGTTCCTTTAGCTTTGCACCACAGACGTGCGCTGCACTGCAATGTGTCCACCTTGACAACTTCACATCCAGAAGATAAGACACACACACGGTCAACAGTCCAAGACTAGCTAATTCAAAGCATCGCTCTCATATCCAGCACCAAGATAAGCTGCTCAGAGCAGAAGCATACAGTTCCTACAACAGCGGCTGATTAGATAAAGTAAAGAGTAGAAGGTGTAAAGGCAGGGAAGGTCCGTGCAGAGCAAAATCGTGAAAGAGGGAGCTTCTGCAGAGGCCTACCGCCTAGAGCAAATACACTTAAACCCAGAGTACACACACTGGTCTGGGGTGCATACAGTATATCACTGGTACAAGACCAGGAAGTGAAGGAGACACAGAAAGCAAAGAAAGTAATCTTTTCTGCGTCACCCTTTTAAGAAAGGACGAAGAAAAGACAAAAAGACAAAAAGGGGGGTGTGAGATGGAGGGAACAAGCAGGTCTGGAATGCACTGTTCAGGCCAGACAGGACATACAGGTGGGAAACTACAGCTTAACCCTCTCACATACACCACAAAACACACTTTTTATGAAACGGAAATTCCAGCTAAAAACCAAAATCAAAAACCAAAAACCTGTGGACAGTCGTGGGTTAGGCATCCGGTCTTCTACCGTTAGAACTCTCTAAAGATAGAAGGGCCTAAAGTACAGTAGTAACGCTTAACAAGCGTCGACCGTCTCTGTACTAACCCAAACCAGAACTAACTCTGTTTCTTTTCTCTTTCCGGGGAAATAACCACCCACCTGTCCCGCCAAATATTGTAAAGGACTGACCACCAGGGCCCCCCGTCACCTGGCACCAACCAGTTCTCTTCTCCATTGGTGCCATTTGCTCCATCCTTGACTGCATCACTGTATCATCCACCTGATGTAGCACCTGTACAGCTTCTAAAGCTTTTACCTTCAGACTCTGCTTTAGTTTATAAACTGTAAATACTGTTCGACCAGAGGAGGATGGGTCTCCCCTTGTGAGTCTGGTTCCTCCCAAAGTTTCTTCCTCCAGTTGAGGGAGTTTTTCCTTGCCACCGCTGCCTCTGGCTTGCTCACAAGGGAAAAAGAGCTGTGATTTTATGTTTTTTTATGCTTTTAAAATTCCTGTAAAGCTTGTTGTTTACATCGTTGTAAAAACCGCTATACAAATAAACTTGACTTGACTTGTGACCAGAAGGTTGCTGGTTCGTTCCCCTGGGCCAACAGCGCACGACTAAAGTGCCCTTGAGCAAGGCACATAACCCCCAACTGCCCCCTAGGGTGTCTGTTCACTAGCGTGTGTATACGTGGGTGTTTCACTGCACAGATGGGTTAAATGTGGAGGTTGAATTCCGCTGGGAATTAGCCGCTAATTCTATTCTAATTCTATTTTAACAAAAACTAATTCAATGATTTTCTCAGTTATGGTCTGTGTTAGTTTCTGTTAAGAGTCTAAATCTGTATGAGAGTTTAGCTGTTTTAGAGACAGAGGGACATTCCATGGTGAATCTATAGTTAGCTATGTCCTACATATTAAGCAAGATGCCACATTTTCAGTGTTATCAACCCTGTAATAGAAACGTTCTTGGCTGCTGCAGCTTCAGGAGCAGAGGTTATAAAACAATCGTCTAACGCCCTTCGTAGAAAGTGGGAAATCGTTCCACCTGGATGACATTTTCACAGCTGATTCACTGCAGCTCAACCTACTCGAATGTTTTTGTTCTGCACTGTGCTGAAAAGTGAAAGAATCAGCCATTTTAACATTTCTTCATCATTAAAAGCTGTCTGAGATTTGAACCATTTGTTGCCTTTAGCTGTTCTTGTTTCAGCTAATGTTTTCAGCTTTTATATTTGTTTGATTTAAAATAAAAGTAAAAGACTGTTATGGGACAAAAAAAAACTGACCCCCAAATTTCAGTTCATCAGTACTTCCAAGTAGAAAAAAAAAACTATATTAGGAAAAGGTTTTGTTATGCACAGTCTTGTTTAAGTCTTTCTATTGGATGTTCATTGGATATAAATGTTATTTAATCCCTTATTATGTACTTAAGTATGAAATTATGCATTTACATATGTAATGATTTAGCAAACAGCAACAACAACAACTTCAAAGCCCTGAAAATCAATCTCCAGCATTCACTCAGAGGCTGGATGTAGTTAAGAGAATAGTGTGAAAAGAGTGGTGAGAAAAAAGACTAAAGTATATCTCTTAAAAACAATGTTTAACTAAAGTGACTGTGTTAGTATTTATATCACTGGAACGAGCTTTCATTTTAAAAAATTGTGAAACAGGTGTGGTATGAAAAACAAAGCTCCCCCCGGCTAATTTATTAACTGTTACTACGTCTCTCAATCTGAGCTACTGCCAAGACAAATTCCTTGTAAGTGATATCGTACTTGGCCAAAAAAATAGTTAAAAGAAATGTCAAAAGTCAATCCAGACCAGAACTAAGAAGAAACACAGGCTAAAAGTTGGAAAAGGTATGTTATTATGCCAAAATGACAGAGTCACAACTGGCTAAATAAACGTCTGTTACAACATGTTTAAAACAAAGCAAAAAAAAGAGGTACACGAAAAAGGATAATTAGCCCACTGTTGTGGTTTACACAGCAATTTTCCAATACTTAAAAAAAGAACGAGGGAGGAAACAAGTTGTACAAGCGGCCAAATCCCAGACTGTCACAAGACTTGGTGCGAGCTAAAAACAGCAGTACAGGAGTGTGTGTAGGCAGCCCGCTTCTATAATTGAATTGAGTCTATTAGGTGAATTAAAGAAGCTTTCATAAAGCCGGCTCCTCCTGACGGGCCTGCAGTTGCATATTAGCAGTGTGGGCACAGCTCCAAAGGCACAGTGCCATGCAGCTGCTCTGGCGCACGCCTTTCCCCCTCTGCTTCACACACACTCCCACACATACACACACACACACACTTTCTCACACGCTGCCCGTCACCCCACCCACAGACAGACGGCAACAGTGACAAGCCTGAACGCAGCCTCCTCATACAACTAGCACCGCTGATTCACTCACGCTTACACACTTGGGTTTCTATCAGGACAGGTTTTATGCATATGTCCAATATGGAGTTTACATATACTTACACAGCACCACGTAACATTCGAGGTAATTCCACTAAAAACTTTTTGTTTTGTCTGTATGTATTTATTAACACAGAAAAAAACACTAAGATTGCAACACATACACATATTATTATTTCCAAACATGTGCCTTTGGGAGCCCAGTATTAACTGTTTCAAACTGTTTTTAACAAGTATTAATCAATACTTGGTTTGGCCAATTCATTTGTTATTATGTTAAATCAAGTGTGCTGGTAATAGAATTGTGTAAATTCATGTGACGGCTAAGGGCGTCTACAACACATTAGGAATCACTTTGTTCTTTAAATTGCTTACAGGATATCAACTACTTTGAAAAAAATATTTTTATTGCATTAAATGTTTGTTGGCATTAGTTCTAACTAGAGATGGACCAATCAGCATTTTTGAGGCTGACTCCGATCGCCGACCACTTTTCAGAACGATCGGCCGATAACCGATACCGATCAAGGGCGGGGTATTCGCCACGCCATGCTACATGCAGTTATATTAGAGCAAGCAAGTCATGACACATGGTCTAAACTGGTTTATTACCATTTTTAACAAGCTCATGTGAAACAGCATAATATTTTTAACAAAATTAGCAGAAAATAAACAAAGTAAACAAATATCCCCAATTCTGCAATCATTCAATTTAGACCCTTAATTTAAAACAAAAAAAGCAAATTAAATACAGGCAGTAAAAACTGCAGTCATTAAACGCAGACTCTGGTTATTTTAAATGACAATCTGTAATCATTAAATGTAGATCTTGAACTGCTGCTGCTGTACTGTTCGTACCGGTCAGATCTGGTCTGCGTGGTGTTCTGGGTTATTAGTTTTGTGTTAGCTGTGCGTGCTAGCTCTGCTGTTTGCTGGTACTCACTGTATTCAGCTGTGTGCAGTGCTGTATCAGATTAGTAGAGTTAAATATCTTTGTCTTGGTTCCTCAACGAGACACACTAATTTTACTCATTTAAAAACGTCTTGGATGAGTGTGTGTCACGTACGGTAAAACACTGCCAGATGGACATGCTTACTTTCAGCGCATTTTTTTCCTGCTATGTCGCTGCTTTAGTCAGTCTGTGGAAAATGAAAGGGTGTGTATTTTCACCTAGTGGTTCAGATAGAAATTGCAGGGAGCTGGCCGGAGGGCGTTCTCCTCTTCCTGGATGAAACGCTAGCTGGAAATACAGAAATTAGGCTCATTTGTTTAACGCCATCGATCAGCTCTCGGGATCGGCTCTAAATTGGAGAAATATCGGCCAATCACATATTTTGATTAAAAATCTGCCGATACGATACATAGCCGATCAATCCTTCCATCTCTAGTTCTAATGAACCCACAGGTTAAAGATCTGCTGACGGTCTGAGGTTGAAACAACACAAAATCCTTGCATGTAGACTATTAATTAAAAAGCGACTTAAAAATAAACACTGCTCAACTTGCCAGGCAAGCCCATGTATCCATATTCTAACTGCTGTTTGCTTAAAAAAAAACAACAACAAAAAAAACAATTTTTTTGTATTTTCTATCCCATAGAAACAATTCACTGGTCAAACAATTCACTATCTATTACTCAACAGTTAATCACTAACATGCTGTATGTAGTTGAAAAATCTTTACCTATTAAGGGCTGCACAACGCTGATGACGTCATGAACAAAACCACAGGAGAGGGGAACGCTTTGTAACAAGCGACCAAAAAAGAAAAAAAAAATCTAACAAAGCTAAACTCCACAGGTCAGCACAGTGTGACAAGCTTTTTCCAACAAGTCCTGGCTCAGATTGCTAGCCTTCAGGAAATCGGAGACGCAGAGGCCAGAATCTCACAAATTTGCATTCGACTTTGGTGAACCCTAGACAGCCCAGCCGAGACACTCGCCCGCGGCTAAGGCCCAGAGAGCCCGAGAAATTTGCGGCGCTGTAAGCTGTCAAAAATAAGAGCACCGATGAGACGTTTCCATCTTGCCCTGAACCACACTGCCAGCCTTCCAGAAACTGAAAATACTGACTAGAAATCACCAGGCTCCTCACCTTCTGTATTCTCAGAGGCATTCAGGCTGTTAGCATCATAATCACATAATCAGCAACTAGCTGATGTTAAGCATGGAGCATCATCGCCACACAGTCTATTAACACACTAAGCCCTATCAACACTAAACCTAACAAGCCTAACACTAAACCTAATAAGTTGTTTTACCCTCTTAAAACCAATGGGCTTTTGTAAATACACAGATAGACAGACAGACAGACCTTCTGTTCTACAAAGATATTTTTGGCAAAGAAGTGCATGAAAAACTCAAAACACAAGCACATCCATGCAAATCCCTGGCGTGAAACGAGAGCAGTTCTCTACCTGCCTGTGAGTAAGGGTAAATCGTTCTTAACACCAGACTGAGCCGCAGGGGGTGAATTTTTCTCTTTGTTAAGGGAAGTGCCCCCATCCTCCCCCTCTGCTTCTCTTCAAACAGGCAGACAGGTGAGAGAGGGGTCATACACACACACACACACATACGCAGCTCCCTGCACCTGTGGAAAGAACAGCCTTCCCAGCCCTGCATGTGTGTGTGTGTGTGTGTGGTGTGCTGTGCTTGACCCCTTGGCCCAGCCTCAGGCTGTCCACTCCTGTCCATACATCTTTCACTTTATGAAGGGGGCCATCACTTTTTCCAGCCCACCTTGGAAAAAAAAATGAACAGGGAGCGTGTAACAACAGCTCACAGATGATTACTGAAGCCAGAAGGCTTCAGACCCCCTCTTTCCAAACCCCACCCCAACACTGCTGGATTATGGAATCTTCTCTTGTCGGGTCTTGCAGGGTGGGAAACGTGTGGCAGACGTCTCTCACAGTGAAACTAACTGAATAGAAATTTTACTTTCTCAAACATAACATCCCGTTCCAGGACATGAGATTGAGTTCTCAATTCAATATGAAGTGAGATAAGACATGACACGGTCCAAACAGCCCAATTTCATAGGCTCAAAGCATCCTGAGACAGCCTCTATCTCGGCTTCATCTGTGTCTACTGGAGCAAAACACGCAGAGAGCCTTCGGCCCTGAAGTAATGGGCTCCTCCAACTGTTCCAACAAAAAAATCCAACCCCTCAAAAAAAAAAATCAGGCATTTGGGAGAAGCTTGTCTTAATTGCCAGTCACCTAATGGCATGACAGGAGCTGAAATTTGGATCAAACCTAGATAGCTGAGGAAAAGAGTGAGTGCCAGGGTCATTACATTGCCAAAAAAGTCTGGCTTGATTTGCTCTCCATCTAAACCCTGTTTTTTTTTTTATAGGAGGACCTCTTAAAGCATGTCCCACAGTTTTTAAAGACCTCATGGCCTGTCGGATTACAATAAAGCATTATTACTGAAATGCTAGTGGTGTAGTAATACACAAAATTCAGCATTTGAGTCAGTACTCTCTATAGTAGTGTCCCGATCTGGTACAGTTTTTAATAGAGCACAAATTAGCGGTGGCAGTGAAGCAATGTGCTCCATGTCAACTTATTCATATTTATAGTCAACATTTAATAATAATATATCGTCGCTGTCCAATGAAAAACAAGTATCTACATTTTTGGCGATTTTGAGTTTTCTACATTATTTAAAGACGATAATGTTTTTTTTTTTACAATGTGTATTAAATTTCATGATAAATGGACCAATAGAACTGCTCCAAAATAGCTTGGAAAAAAATTGATTCCACTGACTTACATTAAACTTGTTTTTTATTGGACAGCGATGATATGCTTCACATAAAACAACAGGCAAATATATTAGCCCCAAGCTAACATACTACCCACAAACTAACAGCTAATCACCATATAACACAATATGCTGCCATACGATTTAAAACAATATGATTCGTTGTACGCTGTATGTTTCATCTCTGATATGAACAGTCTGCTACTCTTCAGTCTATTTATGTTGCTCGGCCTATAGCTTCCAATCCAAAACCACAGCCACAGGCTAATATATTAGCCCCAAGCTAACATACTATCCAGCAGCTAACAGCTAATCACCATACAACAAAACCATACAGTACAGTATGCTGCCATACAATTTATAACAATATTTTTTAGAAATATATTTTTTTAAACGCTGATTACTTGATAAATAATCAAAATAAGTGGTCAATTAGTTAATTATTAATATACAGTGACAGCCCTGACCTTGTTGCCCACCATTGTTTAGACTGCGGCTGTTCAAAGGCTTGTGGTGTAGTGATATACAAAATTTGATAGGAGTGTCCTGATTTGATACATTTTTCAATACAGCACAAATAAGCAGTGGCTGACAATGTGCTTCATGTCAACATATTCATAATCATACTCAACATTTGATATAACATGTTATACAAAATATTTGAGACAAAATATGTTATAGCTTTATAGCTTCCAATTTAAAACTATCGCTACAGGCTAATATACTAGCCCCAAGCTAACATATCCACAAGTTAATAGCTAGTGACCATATACAATATGCTGCCATACAATTTAAGACATTATGATTTGTCATATGTTGCATGTTTCATCTCTACTGCGAACAGTTTACTACTCCTTAGTTCATTTATATTGCTCGGCCTATAGCTTACAATCCAAAACCACAGCCACCGGCTAATATATTAGCGTCAAGCGAACATACTATCCACAAGCTAACAGCTAGTCAGCATATAACAAAACCCTACAGTACAATATGCTACCATATCGTTGTACGACATATGTTTCATCGATAATATGAACACTTTGCTATTCTTCAGTCCATTTATATTGCTTGGCCTTTTTTAAACTCTGATTACTTGACAATCGAAATAAGTGGTCGATTAGTTAATTAATAATATACAGTGACAGCCCTGCCCTTGTTGCCCACCATTGTTTATACTGTTGTTCCAGCAAGTTCTGAACTATGAGAAAGGAAGACGGGTCAGCTCAGCTGTGGTGCAACACCCCACGTCCCACATCAAAAGCAGCCGAAACCCAAGGAACACGATGCCACCTTGTGCAGGAAAGGCAGCAAGGCCAGGCAGGCCCAGGAATTCCTTGCTGTTTTCTGAACAGTGCACCAGAGGAAGCCAGGCAGCTCTCCAAACTTGTTTTCTGCTCTGATGCCCTCAGGATCACAGACAAATGAAGCCAGCCAATAGAAAAAGGACCAGAAGATGCTCTGGAATAGTAGGAATTATTCAGCTGAGGCCCTGATAAAGACACAAAAGTGTTTCTCTGACTTCATTAGCAGGCCACTTTACAGGTTTTACCTAAAACCACACTCAATAAACCAAATGCCCCATAAACTGGCTGTTGGGGTAAAAGGCACAACAAAGCCATTTTGCTCAATCATACTCTAAAGCATTTAGCACGGCCCACACGCAACACAAACTGGTTCATTCTACAGCTTTTAGTGTTGGTCATTAGAAGCCAGTGGTCCGAAGTCCACTCTCTTTTATAACCGCGGTCTAAAAAGGGTGAGCATGTGCCGTGTGCGTTAGCAACTACCAGGGTAGTGATGCACGAGCACATGCCCCAGCATGTCTCTATTAGCATACTGGCCACTTCTTGGGAGGTCAGCCTGGTGTTTTCTCCTAAGTGTTGACTGTCCGCTGGGCAACGTCATGCCTTAAAGCACAGGAATCCACTCTAAGCTACCTACTGCCGAGCAGCAAAGGAGCGCAGCGCAGGGCCAGGGGCGCACAATGACCACTGGACGTGCCCAATGTGGCAAAACAGGCCAACATCCTGTGATTTTTAATTCAGCTGGGTCCAAGAAATGACAGTCACTGCAGGACCATACAGGTGGACCACTGTGTTGGCCAACACATCTTTGTTTGCCCCGGGAACTGTTTCCACTGGTACTATTTTTGTGCCTTTCAGCTATTGTATCCCTTGGATTTCATATGAACCACCAAACCACCATCACTGAATACAAAGAACACAAACAGAAACCTGTTTAACAGTTAAGTTTAGTTGATTTAAAGGTATAACACTAATGCAAACATTGTGAAACATTTCTATTTGTGTCAGACAACCAGACCTGCACGACCATTAAATATCACTTTACATTTTTATTATTTAACTAAGCAACTGCGTTCATCAACATTTGAGGTATTTTTTGGGAAACAAATAGTTATGGTAAAGTTTTTTTTTATAGTATTATCAAATATATTTGTATCTATTTTATGTATGCTATTTCATTTTGCTCTTACCGGATACACACTACCACTCAAACATTCTAAAAAAATCCCTGCCAAAAGTTTTAGTACACTACCAGTGAAACAGTTTAGAACTGTTCTAAAACATTTGCCTGGTAGTGTACTAAAAACTTGACAGGTAGCGTTTTAAAACTTTGATAGGTAGTGATCTAAAACTGTTGACAGGTAGTCATCTAAAACTGTTGACTTGTAGCATTCTAAAACCTTTGATAGGTAGTGATCTAAAAGTTTTGACTGGTAGTGTACTAAAACTGATGACCGGTAGTGTTCTTACACCTTTGATAGGTAGTGATCTGAAATTTTTAACCTTTATATTGTTTATTGTTTATTTATTGTATATTGTTATTATTTCAGTTATCTTATTTTTATTCTGTTTTATTGTTTCAAGTGAGTGGGCAGCTGTCAAAGCATTTGGCTGCTAGTTGTACTGTGTGTGACAATATATGTGACAAATGAACTTTGAATTGATTTCATAAATAATATACAGCAATTAGGTACTTACAATAACTTTTACTCAAAGAACTTGTAAATATTTAATCAAAACGTTTAAAATAAAAGGCTTTATAGACATTGACTCCAAAATTTAAGAATCACATACAGCTCTGTTCATCATTCCAGACACATCTAAATACATTTTAGATGGGAAATTTATATTTATATTATTAGAAACAAAAAACATTGAACAGGACCACAATCATAGAACCATAAGTTTACACATGTATCTAAAACAAATCTGGGTTTGTATTATTACACTATATATTTCAAACTATTGACTGGTACTCCAAGTGATGGACCATCCTGATTTAATAGAAAACACTAAGCATTTCAGACAGAAAACAAACTAAATTACTGAGCTGGCAGTGAAACCCGCAAAAAAGAAGCATAACCGCTCTGCTGCAGCCTGACCTGCCCACTGTAAAGACCTGACCTGCCCACTGTAAAGACCTGACCTGCCCACTGTAAAGACCTGACCTGCCCACTGTAAAGCCCTGACATGCCCACTGTAATGCTTCTTGGCTAACCTGCCTGATAAAGAGAGCACTTCCTCAGTAAAACAGCAAGCTTTCCTTCCCTTTGCGTGCTCACAGACATTTTTTTAACAATGGGCTGTTCTCCAGCAGCCAGGTAATTCATCACTGCAGAGAGAATCACTCTTTATGACCCAAACTCAGGCGTAAGCAGAGAAACTCTTTGCCTGTACCTTTACCAACAGTGGAAGCACACTAATTTGGGCAGCGGCGTCATTACCTCACTCTCTGTTATCACAGTAATAAAGGCGCACAGCTAGTGAGGGGGCCTGGATTTATGTCTTCAAGTCTGGGCATGTCAGTGCTGCCCTGTAAATTGCTATTCTAATCAACAGGCTGTTTAACAGTAACCAAGGCTATGGACATGACAGGCAGCCGGCAGCGTTTAGCCAGGATCTCTCTGCCTCACTGTCTCGCACGTTCCCCATTGTGAACGGCAATTAAGGAAGGACTTGAAGGAAAGAATATAAAAAAAAGACACAAAAAGGGAAGGAAACAGAGGGAGAAATAAACTAAATCACACTCTGTACAGTTAGGAAAAGAAACAGACAGATGTAAACATTGTTTACTTTCAAGGCTGTACAAAAAATACATCAGTTAAGATCAACAAAGCTCAAAATGTGTAACAAGACTGAAATATTCTAGGAAATACGTTGAAAACAGCCATTTATATGGAGTCAAATATCAGGACCACATTAACTGAGAAATTCAAGTCAAAAAATATCTTGCATGAACTTCCATTCAAAGTTAGGTTTTTAGAGGAAGAAGACTTTAAAAGGAATTTCTTCTTTTATAAAATAACCATTTTATTTGCGACAGTGATGAGAAATAAACAGTATACTGATGAATACTAAGACAAACCAGTGCAGGTGCATGTCCTGTCACAACTTCATCATCTGTCATACAATACAAAGGCCAGACCACAACCAAGAGTGAAATCTGACATCATCTACTGCCAATGGCGGAGTTTTTCAGAACATTATTGCCCTCTAGTGGCAGACCTTAAACACACATGCTAAAGATGTATTGTGAAGAGGATTATCAGTCTTCTCAGACCAAGTCAATATTACTGTACACAATGGAAATCGAACCGAAATCAAACCAAGCTCAGATTTTCTTGCCTTTAAACCAAGCAATGAGTTCCAGACCAGTCCGAAACAATCAAGCAAGTTTGCTTTGATGTCGACGTAAACTATTACTGTATTCTGTTCAATGACTCAATCTGAATTGATTTCTTTATTCATGAAAACATAAAAGTAAATACAGCAAGCAAATGAAGACACACAGCAAACAGACACTCACGTGTGTAGCAAAGCTCTTTAACGAGCTGACTTTTAGTTCACAAGCACAGTTAAGTGCAAGTACAACCAAAAACCCACAAAGACCCATACTGGTCATATTTTACACTCACCTAAAAATGTTTTAGTGGGACAGTGCGAGAGCCTTTTAGAACCGCGTTAGGACTTAAGTTTTGGCTTCCTGAAAAACGAAAAAAGCTCTTTCGGGCACAAGAATGATGAAGTGTGTGAGCTGCTGTGATAGACTTACTGAGGTCTTCAGCCAGCTGAACTCTCCTGCCAGTGATCAGCTGCACCTTCTTCTCAGTGTCCTCACCAAAGTCCTCCAGCACCTCTTTCACATTCTTCTCCAAGCGCCGCACTGAGGGGTTTAAACATAACCAGAGCTTGCTAAACATCTTGGCCAACATCATACAGAGAAGAGCAGACCTAATTTAAGATTGCTCAGGCACTAAATACTGACTAGACTGACCTCCAGCCTTTTAAATAACAAGTTTATAGTTAGTGCCTCAGACATACCCTCTGTATTGGTGAGTTGTTGTCGGAGGGTGTTTGCTGTAATGCCCAACATCCTCTGGATCCTCCAGAACAAAACCACATCATTGCACTCAAGCTAGGAAAGAAACAAGAAACACCACGGTTCCTAAGCAGTTTTTCAATAAGCTGAGCTTCATGATCCTCAACAAAATGCCGCCAAATCGATAGTACTGTAGAAGATTAAGAAAAAGTACCTCTGAGTCTACAAAGTGTCTCTGGTAATAGTAAAAGCCTCGTCGGCAGAGATTACAGTGGAACAAGGCCTTCTGAAGAAAGTGACGTCGGTAGAGTTGGTGCCACGTGTCCTTGATCTACAGCAGGAAAGGTCTTTCAATATACTGAGGCGATATATCCAACTTTTTCCTCTGTATTCCACATACACAGCATGTCTAGCAAACACAAACGCATAACTAATAACAGAGAAACCTGTGCCCTGTGGCTAGAACTCACTGACCAGCACAGGGTCCACCTCGACCCCTCGGGCCTCTAGGTTCTTCCGGACAGTGGTGACCTCATCGTTGGCCAGATAAGCAGTGTGGTCCTCATGCAGCTTCAGCAGACGCTCCAGCTCATTTTTGGTTTCGTTACGGATGTGCTGTGGGAAGAAAGGACATCTGTTCTGTTAAACACTGTAATGAAACTAACTAGGTGCTGACAGTGGGAGAGTTTCTAACCTGTTCTGGTGAGCGTTTTGTCCAGCTCATCCATCTCTTTTTCCAGTCTGGTCCTACCATATCTGCTATTACTGACTCGGCTGAAAGAGAACATTGGGGGTGGGGGGTGGGGGGGAGGGTATAACAGTGAGAAAACAAAGTACAAGGAAGCAGAGCACAGAAAGCAAAGCAAGTAATGCCTCAAATGTGGCTTAGCGAGCCAGCTGGAAAGTGTGGAACACACTGTCATTAAGGCGAGACTGCAGCGTCTCCTCCATGAACTGGATAGCAGCATCCCACTGTGGTTTGTCTGTGATGGAGCGATCTTCGAGAGCATTGTGCTGGATCACTCTCTGTGTTGATGGAAAAGAAGGAGTTACTTCTCTTAGACAGCACATTTTGGCAGAAACCTTTAGCAGAAATGTACTTTAATGTCATTTATCAAACTTGGGTAAGCAATACAGTGATATTTACTGATAGTGTGATAAGTCATACTGCACTTTTCAGAGTATATTGTAGACACTAGCAGCACCTCAACACTGAACATTTAATTTAAATCAAAAAGAGAACTGTTGTTTCTGCTTAACTGGATTTGTACTATGCTAAATAATAACCCCAGTATTTTTTTTTTGTCAATTCAAACTGATCAAAAATCAGAACAATTCTGTGATCAATGCATTGCGTTGCTATATTATACTCATATCACACCAGTACAGCAAACACGTAAATATGACATACAAGTTGGAAGTCTTTCAAATAATTTCTTAATCAAGTTAAGCAGAACGAAACCACTACAAGGGACAAGTAAACAAGCAGTATCAAGTCTTTACCAAGCTGTCCATGGCTCTTTCGTTCCACTTGTGCCGCTTAATGCTCTCGTCTTTGACGGCTTCTTTGAGCTTGTCAAAGATGTCATCCTGATCTTTCCCTTTGTACTCTGCCATGAAACGAGCAAACTCTTCCTGCAACGTCTCCCAGGCAACCTACACCGAAAGAGAAATTAAGTAAATATAAAACAGGATTTCAACCTGCCTGTAGCTGGTCCGACATTAACAGCTATATGACACTACAAAGCTTCTAACTTGTTACGCCTATGACACCAAGCATTAACGATTTCTTATATTTCACAAATATTAAATGTAGTGGTCTATACTGTCGCTGTCCAAAGAACAACATGTATCTCCAAAATGGAAACTTTACAGGAGAGGTTTCTACTTTTAATAAGTCAATGGAACCAGAATTTTTCTAAGTGAGTTTGGAGCATTTCTATTGGTCTATTCATCATAATCTTTCACAAAGCTATCATGTTTAAATAATATAGAAAAATGAAACTCATCAAAAATGAAGATACATGGTTTTCTTGGACAGTGATGATATGTAGAAACCTGGAAAAAGATACGTTTTCAGATATTTTGGGTTTTAATGTATGTGGTGATATTACATATAATATATGTGGTGATTTTTTTTTTTTTAGGGAGGCCATGTGGCACACTTTCCTGTACGTACCCTTTAACTTAAATGGTGCACAGCTACTGTACATTTAAAAACATGACTAAAACAGAAAACATACAAGCACAAATAAGTCCTAACAACTTTCAAATTCTTATTTAAAGCTCACAACTTGTTTTTTAAATTATTTTTAGTTGCTGCAATTAAACAATCACCCTCAACATGCCCATTTTTCATGTGCTTACTTAGAATCCTATACTAAACTGTCAGGTTTGCTGTTTGACTGTTTTCATTTTTATTGCATCTCAATTTCAATAACATGGATGGAATATTTGGAATAAAATATGATGGAAATTATTCACAAAACTCAAAGCAAACTGGATTTGCATCTTCACAGGCAAGCGAACAACTGAAAAAAAATGTATATGTATATTATTTTCTATGTATATTATTTTCATTGGGTTGGGGCAGATCTCTCCTTTTACACCCTGACATTGCTCACTAGCAGCTTAATACACAGTCACAACATTTTATACACAGAGAGTTAACAACCTATTTTTTATATTAAATAAACAGCAAATGAACATCAATTGAAAGATATAATAGCTTTGACAGAGTATAGACACATACATACAGTTGATAAAGCTTTTTTTATATTTCTAAAAGATAAAAAAAGTTTATTCTCTATTTATACAGTACTGTTTATTCTCTACTTATACAGTAAGTTTTAGACCCTTGGGGAAGCTTTCATTTTCTAAGCAAAAGACTTTTTAAAATATTCAAATAATATTAATGTAGTAAGTAGTGCTTTTAAGTAGTGTGTTTATTTAATTCTTTGCAAGCTTCTCCTTGTATTAGTCCTAGTATTATTTACAGTTATCATCTAATATCTGCTTTGACTACTCAATACTGAATTGCTGGTGAAGTAATATAATAAATGTGTCTGAGGTGTCCAGGAGGAATCTGGAACTAACCTTTCTTCTTCAAGTTGGGCACACAATACATTATCTACTTCTCTCAGATGATACTTTGTATTGTATTTATACTGACTTACATCTGTTCTAATGATATCTGTTGTTCTTGCTGGTGAAAATACAATTATTGCTACGATAGAGTTTAAAACAATGAGCTCAGGTTCCTTTCAGACTTTTACACAGTATTGCACGTTCAGAATATCTTTGCATGCATACTAATAAAAATGTACTGAATAAAGCCAATATTGCTTGGAGTAAGTGCTACATTACCTCCAGTGCTTTGTGTGGGAGCTGCTTGTCTGTCCACTGCTTAAGCTTAATATCTACTGTGGTGTTAAAGGTGCCGGAGTTCATGGTCTGAGCAGCAGGCAAGTAGATATTCTCAATAACATGTGTGGACACTCTCTCCCACAGCTTCTTTTGCAAGATAGACTCCCTAAAAGAGAAGAAATTCAGATGTAGATTTTTCTGGAGACGGCATCTTCTTTGAGTTAAATGGAGAGGTTCATTAGTTCAACAGCTCGCATTGACGTTAATGACAAGAAAACCTTTTCACCACATCAATCTGACCAGCAAGAAGTTCATAATATTCATCACACATCTCAAACATGTTTTGACTGTGAATGTTTTGACAATGAGACAAGCGGCGGACTATTCTGTGGCTGATGACCCGGCTCATTTATCATAAAAGTACTGCTCATATTTCATAGCTTCCTGTTTGCTTTGTTCGACTACGGCATATCAATACACATATCTCCGATACCGCCAACTAGAGCGGCCCAGAGAAGCCACCCTCTGGCTATTCATCATAGCATTGATCTGAGAGGCTGATGGAGCTCGCTGGGGCCCTCTGCAAACGTCTGATCTATTCCATTCCGCCTGCTCCTTGGGGTTTTGGGGTTAAAACTCCACACACTGCTAGCAGCTACACACTTTAGGTTGTGTGAATCCCCAGGTAAAGTCATGGAGGGCCGGGTCATTTCTAAGGAAACAATACAAAATGGAGCCAAAACCGAGCACTATGTAATTGCTGGAAGTTTGTTTAACAGTCCAGATGCAGACATTGATGTGATGCATACATTTAGCTTTACCATGAGTTTGAGTCTATGAGAATACGATAAATATTTATTAAAACATGGAATAAAAAATAAAAAAAATTTAAAAAGGAGAAAGGCACTTGCCAGTGTTTTGGTGTAACTTGGCTCAGGCTGATAACTTCATCCAAAATCTCATTCTTGGCCTTTTCATAGAGCTCATTCTGTGAAATGGAAACATCAGGTCTCATTTTCCTTCAGTATAAGCTCTGCTTAATGTTGCACATATTGCATATATATATATATATATATATATATATACACACACACACACACTACCGCTCAAAAGTTTAGGATCACTTTAGAATTATTTAATTTCAAGCAATTTTCATGCAATTCACAAACAATATTGTCCATTTCACAATTAATTTTTAGTGTATTAGATGGTTTTTAAAGAATAAAAATGTTTGTATTAAAGCCTATTTTTGTATAGAGGCTTATTTTGCATATAGTCCTATTATCAGCAATTCTCAGCCCTCTGTCTAAATCTCCTGGTACGGCCGCCAATCCAAGTTAAGAATGTTATTGGGCTAATTGGTTGTTAGGACACTCTTGCTCAATTGTGATGTACAGCTGAAAAACATTCTACTAATAAGTGAGCATAAAAGGGAGAACAACATTCTAGGTTAGTTTAGTCTCTGAAGCATCAGTAGTTGATGGCTTGCTGACAGACTTAAAATGGCCAGAAAATAAAACCTTTCTTTAGAGACCCGTAAGTTCATTGTTGTGTTAAGGATGGAAGGCTACTGCATTGAAAACAAGAAAATTTCACTGTGATCCCAAACTTTTGATCGGTAGTGTATATATATATATATATATATATATATATATATATATATATATATATATATATATATATATATATATATATATGCTTCAGACTAATAAGCACACATGTATTATGCTCTGGTCCTTACCCTGTCAAGCTCTCTTAACCGCGGATAGTTATTCTTCCACTCCGTCTCCAGGTTGAAGCGAGATGCTGTTTAATGAGGTGGAAGAAAATTAGTTCAAATATGATTAGATTTAAAGTTTGAGTTCTCAATACCAGTTAGAATGACCTACAAATCTTAGCATAAAGTCAGCAACACAACAAAAAAATGCATTTAATGCAAGTGGACTGCATGTGTTTTAATAACCAGTGCAAAAACAGAACGGGCACCCAAATTCATCAAAGCAAGTAGAAACTACATCTAAAACTTTCTCCTTAAGCATGCCCTCTATACTACCTCCTCCCAGAAGGCCTCAGGATCTAGTACCCTGGCCTTGATCAATGCACCTGGAGCTGGGCGTACTCTGTATCAGCGTCCTAGTGGCCCCTGGGGGCCCCCCATCCCCAAAACACACAGGCCAGCTGTCTTGGCCACACAATGGAGATGACGCTAATTGCCCTGGTTATCGGGCTGGCCCCAAGCGCAGAGGCTGCAATCGATTGCCCACACAAAGGGTCGAGAAGCATCCCACGTCAGGCAATAAATCTAGCGGCACGCCATTAACGGGAGTGGCTGGTTAATTGGTAGGTAGGGGCTCGTGCTACGTGCTGGATTGGGTCTGGCTGCTCTGGAGGGAACTGAGGAGAACCCGTGGCTGGGAGAATCTGAGGCTGAGGTTAGTTTAACAGGTAAGTGGTTGTCATGCTGCTGTTTTGGTTTCTAATACAATTTTACAGCTAGGACTCTGGAGGGTTGATGCTCATGTCACCTCAAAACACCCCAGAAAATCTGAGTCTTTCTCGGCCTCGGAAATCAGAGATGGGAATAAGGAGGCCAGGCTGCCGTGCTTAAGTGTGGAGAACCGGTTCGCTCTTGTGAGGTTTAATAATGCAGCGGTCTGACTCTAGGGATACACCTAGAGGTGTAAATTTGACAGCGGCATGCCATTTACCTTTAAATGCGTCTGCTTGCTGTTCCACCGACTCCCGTACCATTTTCCAGAAACAGTCAGACACCGCCAGGCTCAGGTTCTTTGTAGTTACTTGGTGGGCCTTCAGCATGCCTTCTCTGCACATGTTCAAGCAAACCTTATTTAGTCAGCGACTCTCCGTAACACATAACCAGAAAGAATACAAATAATACACTATAAATAGATAATTAACGCCCACCTTAGCAATCTAGAGTTTTGAAAGAAATCCTCCTCATAATCCTTGATGGAATCTATGCTTTCACTACTGCTGCCTAAGGAAAAGAATAAAAAAAAAAAATAAATAAACAACTCAACAGGCACCACTCAACAGAATGCACAAAAATGAATATTTTTTTAAGTTCAGTTAGTTTACCTTTGCCAGTCACAACAGCAAAGTACCCCAGAGCCTTCATAGGGAACAGCTTGCCCTCGATTATTTGATGGATCTACACAAAATAAAGTAGAAAAGGACTAAAACCTCTTAAATGAACACTTGTAAGTTACTGTACTGTGGTTTAGAAGTTGATTAGAACTTTAACTTCAATGGAAATGTCTCTGCTCACGCACCTAAAGTAGTAACACAGCCCCACCTAGTGGAGAAAACATGCCTAATATAGGACAAAAAAAAACAAGTACATCACACAACAACTCACTCGGCTTGGACTAGCTAAGTTCTTCTCTGCTAGGTCCACTTTGGTCAGAACAAAAATGGTCCTTTTGCCCTGAGGGTCCATCTGGCTGACCAGATCAGTGACTATACTACGTTCTGCATCTACTGAGCCATCTGAAAAGGAAAAAAAAGAAAGATAGTTTTGTAGGGGCTGATGCACACTCTGTCCTACATGTCATGAAGGTGAAGCTGAGGTGTTGAGAGCTCACCCTGAATACAGAGGATGATAGCGTTTGGGTTTTGCATGTATGCTTTACTGATGCTGAAGATGGTCTCCTTAGTGTCTGAAGCCATACCAGCGGTCACAGTCTACAACATAAGGACATACCAATATTAATAATAAATAAAAATGTTTTAAGTTCTTTTTAAAATATGAAATCTAGAACGCAAATCACATTTCGATAAATGTACAGCCCAAGAAAACCCAAACTTCTATCTAAGTAGGTCAAAGTGGGGTCTATGAATCATTTATGAATGTCTCCATCCACATTTAAAAAAAAAGTTAGATGCCTCCTTTATTAACTTTATTTCCCATTCCATACAAACTTCCCTTAATTCCATACAAAACCAGGCAGAACTCCAAAACTGTCACCAAAAGATAAACAGTTTTTTTAGCTTTCACTTTTGCATCTACTGTGAGAAGGCAACACTATACATTTGACAGCTGTCAATGTGTTCCTCAGAAAAAAAAAACAGAAAAGATAAGAACATGTACAATGTACAAGTCAAACAAAGTCGTGTCTGCTCTATGTTTATGTTGTTTTATGTTTAATATCATCGCTGTCCAAAGAACAATTGTCAATTTTTATTTTTATCACTTAAATGCAGCAGCTGCTATTTACATTGCGCGAATAGTTCATGATGAATGGACCAATAGTAAAAAAATAAATAAATAAATAAATAAATAAAAAAAATAAAAAAATTTAACCTCTTTAGTAAAGCTGTCATTTTGGAGATGCTTGTTTTTTTTTTTTTTCTCTGGACAGCAACGATATACACTTTCTGCTTTTGTATGGTCAGGAAAAATTAATCATTGGTTCTTAGTAAACATTACGATCTGATGTTTGTACAGTATGCTGGAACTTTTCCCTTACAGTTGTAAATTGGGAAGTCCTAGTCTTGGGTATAACTTGCATGAGCTTAACCCTCGCCAATCATTATAATTATTCTATTATTTCAATATTGTTTTTTTATTATTAATTTTTCATTATTTTTATTTTTACCTTTATTATTCATGACTTTAAAGTGCAGCATGACTGTGCAATTTACTTTTATATACATATTTACATACACATAATACACAATATTAGAACTTACACTGATTACTCCTGGTAAGTCCACGAGAACCATTCTCTGGATGCCTGGGCCTTTAACACTTAAAGAGATAGTCTACAAAAGAAAGAAATAATTATGAATTAAAACAAATACAGAATCAGGCCAGAAAGACAAAATAGCCTATGTACACACACAGGTGTGATTGAGAACAAGCTCTAAGCTTACCTCAGGGCTGACTGTCTGGCCTTCCTTCACACTCTTCCTCATTCTCAGCTCAATCTCACGCCTCAGTGCTGCAAGCTAAAGGAGAAACACAGTATTCTCTCTTGAGTGCTTAGGTTGAGCAGTTTACTAGGGTGGAGAACAATAACTTTTAAGCATATAATACTATGTTATAACTTACATCATCTTCTTTTCCCAGGTCAAACTCACGGGTGCTGTCTTTGAACATGGCTACATGATGAGGGCCTTCACTGAGCGTAACCTACAGTAAAACACAGCATATATTTTGTCCTCAAATCGTAATGAAATGCACAGACAGTCCAGTAATGGTGAGCTGGACTTTAGCTTTTTTCAGTCGCATACTTTTGAGATTAGAATTCTCTCCATCAGAATGGCTTTGTTTTTCACTCACCTTGACAGGAGACCGGGTCATCATCTCTCCAGAGCCACGAGGAAAGATCCTAGCCTGAGCAATCATCTCCAACACACTGGTCTTTCCTGCACTCTGATCTCCTACCACCACGACCTACACAACAGGGTTTAGGGCAGAACTGACATTCAGAGCTGCAATGATTTCCTTTTTATGGATTCATGCAAAATACTTGTTGTTGAGTTAGCCTCACTTTCAGTACATTAAAAAGGAAAATAAATGGAGACCGTTAAGAAGACTGACCCTTGGCAGATGATCTTGGGTATTGTAGTTGGAATCATAATCTGAGAGAATGTCCAAGACCTCAGAATACATGTCAATCAAAGACTTCTGCACAAACAAACAAACAAACAAACAAAAATCTATCATTCACCTAAATCATCAAGTAAAGTAAACAGCACAGCATGAACAGTGCAGGCCTATCCTTTGCTGGTTATCAGTAATAGAGAAGAGTCTCTGTGCTGACCTTGACTTTCCTCTGGTGAATTCCTTTGTCATCCTTTTGCAGCACCACTTTTCTCAACTCCTTATTCTCCTTCTCCAGACGTTCCAGCATCCGCTGGTACTTCATCTGAAGGGGAAAAAAATATATGCAAATTCACTGTTGTCAAGGTTTATGGGTTAAACAAAATATCACTTGGTACTTGTGCAAACAGCATTGGTGCAATAAGTGTACTGATACAGCAAAACACACAACCTGAATTATGAAAGAAAAAACACACCTGGGTACGAAGAAGCTCCTCTTGAAGTTGGTCAACTTTTTCTTTATCTGATGACTACAGACATACAGGAAAAGGGTTATGAAAGCATGTGACTATTACTTTTTAAATGGGATGCTGTTGTACTCTTCACTCTACTGCACAAAAATAAATAGAAAACCTCATGCAATGAGCATCGATAGGCAGTGGGGCAAAATCAAGTTAATGCAAGAAAAAGAAACATTGATTCCATTTAGTCATTCATTCTCAGTCTGCATTAATCACTGAAGTGAATCATCACGTTACAAAAGAGACAAAGAAAAAAAAGCCCTGCAAAAGATGGCAGAATTATCAATAACGAATCAGCAGGATCATTCGCCAAACCTGCAATAAATTTCTTAAGTAGCACAACACACCACAGAGAGGATGGCAATTACAAAACACCAAATGATTGGGAATCAGGGGAAGACTGACATAAGACAAATACAGTACATACATGTACATATGACATGGATGGCAGGTGATGTTTAGTCTCTTGAATTTAACTGTCATAGAAATCTGTGCAAAAGTCCAAGACCCTTTATTTACATCATTTCCAGTCAAAACATCCTTTAAGTACAAGCCGTTACTGTTCCTGCATCAGGAAAGAAGAGGTAACATAACAGATAATTTCTCAGAAGCCACAACAACAAAATATGATCCAGTATTTGCTGTTTTATTTATTACAGTGTCCATACTTTTTAAAAGATTAGCTTGAAACCTGAATGCAAACCTGCGTGCTTCCTTTAAACACATGTACGCAATTCCAATTACTCCAAATTAGACTCATAAGTCCATAAAATCTTGGTGTAATCTAAATACTGGCACTTAATTATTTCTACTTAATAGTTGTTCAGACTGGAAATTAAATGAAACAAAGTAGATTTTCCAACTTTTGCAAATTGTTAATATAGTCTATTGGCTGATGGCTAAAGCTCTAGCAATCAAGTGCACTGCAACCCATGCAGCAGGAAGACATATTACTCCATGCAGTGAAAGGTAGAGCTGTGCTAAATCAATGTGAGCAATAATATCTAAGCAGATAAGAAATGGACAAGGGAGGCCTACAGTGTCTATAGCACTTCTGACACAGCAGCAGCAGTGAACACACTACGTAGGGGCATTATTGGGACTATTATCACTTGCTTTTACATGAATGTGCTCTATGTAGTGTTTCGATAAAAGAGGATTTAAAACAATATGACTTTTTTTCTGCACATAAAAAAAATGGTGGGGCGGACAACTCAAGTGTCCTAATCTGATCTAACTATTTATCAAACTATTCAATACAATCACTGACTGATATACGTGACTGCAAGGGGAGCGGGTGTCTCAGTCTAACTAGATTTAGAAGAAGGAGCTACATATTCAGTCCATGACTATAATACTGTAACTGTTGCGGTTCTCAGACCAGTCTTTAACTTTTCCCTGCGATTGTGTGTGTGTATTCGGTGAAGGATCTAGGAAACCAAAATTATAAAGTATATATTAATAGTGTGAGAAATTGCACTATTTTTATATTTTACAAATATAAAAAAATAAATATCCAATAAATAATTACTGGAGAATTTGCTGCCAATATGAAAAACCTACTGAACTCTAAAAAGTTTTGAGGACTGGCTTGAGAAGCACAAAGGTGATGGGGAGGGGGACCGTCACCTTGCGCGAGGGGCTGGGGTTCGGGGCCTGGGTGGGGCGGGGTTGGGACGGTGGGGGTGGCACATTAGCGGCCGCCGCCCGCCGAACCTCCTCTTCGTGCTGCTGGATCTGCTGCTGAATGAGAATGAGTTCGGCAAGTAACCCCTGCTGAGGGACGGCACAGTGAGAGAGAGGGGGGAGACAGCAATCAGTCAGGCTGTTGATTATGGGCATAGATGGAGTCCACAGTGAACTACAGAGACACAGAATGTTCAGCATAGCTATTCCCAGCAGTTGTGGATCTACTGAAGTGTCAAAAGAACCTACTTCAGCGTCATAGGTTATCAAGAGCAGGTGAGGCAACTGATACATCAACAGGCATCTCTCTGCAAGTGGTAGGGGATGACCGCGTCACTACTAAAACAGTCAGGTTTAAGGACGGTTTCTTGGTCTGCTATTGACCAGCTTATACTGTAACTGGACTGGTTGGGATGAATTTGCAAAAGCAGAGGTTTTCATAAGCATTAGGTACGAAAGATTTTAATGAAGCTCTATTTTTTGGAGGCAGCAAGGCCAGATAGGAGTGAGTGAAGTGATTTATGCAGTGAGAACAAACAAAGCTTGCTGAATCTGGGGAAAGGAAAGCTTTTGCCCAGTGATGTCCAGAAAGAACTGCTTTACTCTTCAAATGTTACAGCAGAACATATCTTTCATTATAATTCTAGGTCTTGTACAAGGTCTGGTACAAAGTTTTTGTCACCAAACCATTTGCAATCAATATCATTGTTAACATAGTGCCCTATTGTCTCTGCCCAGAAACACAGCAGTTTAAAGCTTTTACAAACAACATGAAAACAGCACACACTTTCCAGCCAGACTAGGGGAACATCATCTTGCCCCATGTGTGGTATATGTAAAGCAAAAGAACAACACTCAACAGCAGGAAATGGAATGACAATGAGAACATTTAACATGGTGGTTTATGAGGACAAACATATCGTCACTGTCCAAAGAAAATCATGCATCTTCATAATTTTCCTACATTGTTTTAGCACAACAGCTGCCGTTTACATTGTGAAAATTTCATGATGAAGGGGCTAATAGAAATGATCCAAAATTGCTTGGACAAAAAAAAATAAAATCTGGTTCTGGTTATATTGACTTTCAATAAAACTTAAGTATGTTTGTAGCCTCTCCTGTGAAGTTACCATTTTAAAAATACTTGTTTTTCTTTGTACAGCGACAATATGTTCAGTGAAATACATCAGAAATAAATCCAAAGCTGCTTTGCAAAAAAGAGTAGACAACTGTAACAAAAGCAGACAGTAAGGTCAATGTTTATTACTGCTTACCATCATTTTATGCTTAGATATAAACAGCATAAGGGAAGTGTCTGAGAAAAAGAAACTCGGCTGCAATGCTTCAGAGGGTTTGATTCCAGTTCAGAGATGTTTGGCGTTAAACAGAAGTAAGGTATTAAGCCTTTTAGAGTCCTGTATTAGCGCGTCATGCTTAAACTTGGAGAAATCAAATGCAAGCCATAACTGTGACAGCCAGCAGCAGTAAAGGCATGAGCAAATGAAAAGGTGACTTGCCTTCTTAAACTGCTTGTCGCCGCTCTCAGGGACAGCTGTTGGTTGGATCTCAGGTGCTTTTAAGGTTGGATCACCTGAAGTTTCTGACAAGAACATACAAACCAGCATGTATTATTTTACAATAACTAAATTCAAGAACCAAACTAAACTAACCATCAGGCTAAGCTATGAAAATCCTTCACATGCCATTTGACAGAATGGTCGATTTAGGGTTCCCACCCCTCCCCCCAGGCACCACATCCAACATAGACTCAAACGTTTGAAAAGTCCAGAGTAAGTAAGTGTACTAGTTTGAATATGCAAGTTTCTAACTACAATATAAGGGGTGCACTGTAAATACAAAAAATATTTTAAGTATAACATGATATCTACAAAATATCAGCCCTAAATTCTTCAGAGGCTTATCATCCATAAGTGCATGATTACTAATCAGAGTAGTTCACTTGATCTGCTTGGAAAGTATAGCAGGTAATATGGCCATTGCACTTTTCAGAACATTTGAGCTGTTAGTCTTTTAGCAGAGATCAGAAATACAAGACAGACGGAGAAATAAAGGAAAACACGAAAGGTTCAACACTTTAAAGAAGTTATACAGTCATGTGGACATGGAAAAGCAAGACAGTTATAATGCATTAATGACACTGAGGGGTAAGTGCACTATGTGCCTGTGGTTCTAGACTATAGAACGTCTGTACAGACTGTTCACATGGAGTGGAAGTGAACGCCTCAGACCACAAGTCACTGTGATCAACAGCACTGGAAGGCTGATATTCAATTTTTTGGTCTGCACATTAAAAATATATATATAATCTCATAATTTTTGTTATACACAAAAAAACAATAATACAACAGCTCAAAGTGCAAACATCCAACTGACAACTGCACCATCTCAGCTATTTTAGCATACAAGGCCAATTTAGTAATTTCTCCTCTAAAACAGAAACAGAAGAGTGCAATTATATTTGAGGGTGTTTTGACCCGCCCTTAGTGGCACACACCCCATTAAGTTAAGTCCATTTACATCGAGCGGGCAGCAGACAGGGGGCAGTTTTCAAACAGCGCAGGGGGGGAACGGCACTGTGTGTTGTTTACACACCTAACAACAGACGCAGACCAGAAGCTCCAATGACTTCACTACCCACACCTGTGAAAACGTGGAGGGAGGGAGGGAAGGGGGGAAACAAGAGGAAAAATGAAATGGGGAAAAAAAATCAAAAAGATGGCAGCAAAAAGGTTGAATTCTTAATTTGGAGCCACTGAAGATTGTACTGCATACGGTATACTGTCAACCCAGAGCATATCAACAGACAACAAATCAACACCAACACTTACAGCATATAAAAAAAGAAAGAAATGCAAATCAATCACACTAGCCATGTGTGCTAACAGCAGCCAATAAATCATGCTACACATAGTTTCATAGTTGTAAGGTTTATCAGATCTGATATTCAAGGAACAGCAACAAGCTGGACATCAGACCTACAGCTTTAACGTCAAGTGTCTACATACGGTTCTTGCATTATTTACTGTTGTTTGCACTAAATTGGCTAACGTTCATATTTTGTCAGCTTCAAAAAACATGCATGTCGGCGCTAAAGTTCAAAGCCACTTTATTATAAAATGAAATGGTTTTAAATGTACTCAGATGGTGGGCTTCTAATTTTTTTCTTGCTGCTACTGAACATTTTAGTCTGGATGGTATCAGGTAGTCCACTGCAAGTTTGATAGACACAGAAATTGCACCATTTGCGCCATGAACAGTCAATTAAGATACCACCCTTAAACACTGTTATGACCATAAGCTGAAACGCATTTAGGTCTTAGCCACTGATAGTATTTAGAGAAGCAGCGATTCAACAAAAAACAATAACTTTTGGAACTGTTTACTTTCCAATCAGATAAAATGTGCTACATATTTGTGTAACTAGCCTCTGAGAAACCTCCAACACAGAATCTTAACCTAGTATTTATTTTATTTTTAATGTTTTTGTCATTTTGAGCCACAATGGTATAAACAAGAAATGAACTGGGCTCTAATCTCCAATCAAGAATTATGTAGCAATGTTGTTTCTATCAGAACTGCTCTGGGCCTTCAATGTTCAGCACTGGAAAGTGGATTGTTTTATACTGTTTCGTCACGATTACATTTAAAATGAGTGAGTAGCAGTGTGTGTATTTTTCAGTACTAGGTAGTCTTGCATTCCATTAGTTTAAAGCTGCTGCAGTACCAAAGATGAAGAACTGTTTACTAAGGCTTAAAAGTGCCATTATCAGAAGAACTCCTTCCTGAGATATTAACAGAATGTACATTTCCCTCACCGCTGGAGAGAAGACTCTTGAGGAAGGTGAAGTTCTCCCCGATTTTCTCCATATCTGGCAACAGCTTTGCAATCTCTTCCATTTCAGGCAAAGCGCTGGCCAGCTTGTCTTGATTAAGAGACAAAAGGGAAATATTGTTATTATTAGTAATACGCTAAAATGTACAAGAGTGCACCAAACAGCTCATACAACACTGACAGTACAAAGGTAGAGCACACAGATCCACTCAGTTTCAGCCTTAGCACGTCTTCAAGCTGCATGATACAGATTTGATTTGTGTACTGAATTAATAAAAAGTGATACGAACAGAGTGTTAATATTACCTACCCAGGTCAATATTTTCAGTCAGTTCCCAAACAAAGTCAGGCACTACCCATGTGTACTCGCTCAGATCAGGAAACATGTCCTTCCACTCATCGTAAGTCTGGAGAGCAAGAGCAAAACAAACCATTTAGAAAGAAAAACAAGAAAAAGGTAATAGGTTGACATATATTGGGTGTGTCTCAAAACCCACTGCCTACATAGACAGCATTTTATTCATAATATGCAGCTCCCGACATGTAGGCTGTCCCAGTTCTTAGATACCTTAATCGATTTTAAGGAAGCATCGAAAGCTATACCAATCAAGGGCGGGGCTATTAGACACGGCAGGGCTACATATTGTTGGCACAAGCAAGTCATGAAAGAAGGTGGAAACTGATTTATTACCATTTTTAACGAGCTCATGTGACGAAGCATAATATTTTGAACAAAATTAGAAGTTGGTCTATGTGGGAGTAAACCGCTTGATACAGCTCCGGAAGAACCACATCTGAAAAGTATTTCTACTAGGAACAGCAGAGCGGGGATCCAGGTGAATATTAAGCAGCAGAATGAACGTCTTCTACAGCCGAGAAGAGCTGCTTATCTAGAACTATAAACTCAATCACTCATATATACAGAAATCAGGCTCATTTGTTTACCGCCATCGATCGGCTCTCGAGATCGGCCAATCGCCGATCACATATTTTGATTAAAAATCGGCCGATATCGATACATGGCCAATCGATCCTTCCATCTCTAGACAGTACCAACTTAGACAGCTCAGTAGGTTCTAAAACACATAATATATATAATATATATAATAATATAAACACTACTAAACTTTCAAAAACAAATACACAGAGTGCATTTCATGTGTAAAGAGCAAAGTCTGAAACTGTTTCCACTGAAACTTCATTCATTCAACACTAAAAAAATGGCCATTAACTAGTATTAAATAGAGACTTGCACACACGCCTCCAACACTAAATAGAACAAGACATTTATCAGCACCTACGAGCCTTTCTATCCTTCAGGTTTTAAAGCCATCAGGTTACAGCTGTTACCAAAGGTGACACTGACGATATGTTCCCCTTCAAAGAGACTCTAAACCAGAAGTAAACCAGTCCGGTACTTTGCAATGTTTCCTTTCACCTGACGGTGGCAGCAGTACATAAAGGTATAGTACGTTTCGCCGCTGTGTTAGTAATCAAAGCTATCTCTGACTGGGGTCTGTCTGAAATCGTACCCTAGTTACAATTTAGTGTTCCAGTTGGGGTGTCGGCCATTTTGTAGTGTTGTCCGAATTTTTAGTGGACAATTACATTCCCTATATAGTTCACTACATTCTTACCCACAATGCACCCTAAAACTAGTGGACAACAGATGTACACTACTTTTGGTGCCCCACAATGCATAGAAGTTTCTACTGTCTCCCTCACTGCTCCCCTATGTAGTGATCCACTCACACCAGCACAACACACACTAACACACCACCACCACCACGTCACAGTGTCACTGCAGAGAAAAAGCTTTTCCATTCCATAAGAGTTATTGAGTTTCACCAAGTTTGATAATACTTGGTGACATACAGTCTACATGAGAAAAACTAAAGATACTTGATGTAGAAATGTTGTTCAGCACATGTTCAGACGAAATCAGTACGTTGTAACATTTTTTACTCCTTTGATCTCCTGCTGCAATTTCGGTAAAATTAAATTCATTAGTTAAATAATCATTAGTTATTCTGTGCATAATTTAGGGATAATACTTTTGGAAAGGGACACCGGCCCTTAGGTAGTTTGATCTTGTCGAATCTGGCCCCCTTTAAAAAAGTTTGGGCACCCCTGCTCTAAACCCCGTCAATCCAAACACAGCTTAGCTGCCTTGCAAAATTCTAATGAGCATCTAAATGGCTATGGGAGATATTTATGGGGATTTTAACACACCCCTACTTAGAAAAAGATTTTTTTATTCAAATTGATCTTCATTTGAATAATCCGATATCAATTTGTATAAACCCGAGACCGATCTTTAAAATTAGCATTACAGCCCCCCCTGCCCCGCTCTGCTGTTTGCTGGTACTCACTGTATTCAGCCGCATGCAGTGCCGTATCAGATTAGAAGTGTTAAATGTCTTTGTCTTGGTTCCTCAACGAGACACGCTGATTTTACAAATTTGAAAAACGTTCTGGATGAGTCTGAGTCGCATACAGTAAAACACTGCCAGACGGACATGCTTTCGATCAACGCTTCTTTTTTCTGCGACGTCGCTGCTTCAGTCAGTCTGTGGAAAATTAAAGGGTATGTATTTCCACCTAGTAGTTCAGATAGGAACTGCAGAAAGGGGGTTCTCCTCTTCCTGAATGAAATGCTAGCTGGAAATACAGAAATTTAACTCATTTGTTTAACGCCATTGATCGGCTCTCGGGATTGGCTAAACTGGAGAAATATCTGACGATCACCAATCACATATTGTGATTAAAAATCATGATACAGATACATAGCCGATCGATCCTTCCATCTTTTTTAGTAATGGTAGGTTGAGTCTTTCTTCTACATTTACCACATTAGTTCGCTGAAAATCTCTTTCTATATTCAAACAAAACATATTATTGAAACTGAAATATCCCTAAATGAATCGATATTGAATTGAATCAAGTCGAATCGGAAATCGAATTGAATTGGGAAATCAGTGGCGATACCCAGCCCTACATATAAGGTAATAGACTTGAGTCATGAAGGAAAGAAAAAGTGAAAGAAAAGGCTTCCAAACAAAAAACATGTTGAAACTATGGTAAAACATGGAGTGCAAGACTCATAACGACATGACAGAGCACAAAAACACAAAGAAGCACTGGGTCTAAAAAGATATGCAGCTGTCAGTACAAGAACACCAACACTGGTTATGAACTAATTAGCCTAAATCTGTACCACATCTGGCTTCTAAAACAAAACTTTACAGACACAAAAACATCCCTGCAGATTTCTTTTAAAAAACAAAAGCAAGTCTTCTAAAAATAAATGGAAGCTGGAATAAAAGTGAAAGATAGGCAGACTAAATACTGGAGAAGTTGTTGCTTGTGTGTGATTTTAGTAAATATATGTTATTTTGTTTTTTTGATGCTGAAAAAATAATTCAGTTGTACTTACTGGTCTATTTGGAAGTTAATGTAATGAAAAGGTGGTCTGATTTTAGCACTGTACTGTATGTTTCCAAGAAGAGACACTGTACTGTGAGCTTTGTTTAATCTAAAACAGGCTGTCTATGCTGTTACTTTTACTTTGCCAACATGAGGCAGACAAGATAACAGAAAAGTCCAACCACATAGTTTGTACTGTACACACAATGTATACTGTTTTACATACTTTAAAAGTGATTCATTACCAAGCCTTCAATTAAATACAGAGGCTAGCTGTGGTACAGTGCTCTGTCAGGAAGGGAAATAAAACATAACTACACAACAGTACATTCAGACGACTTGTTTATGATAAAAAGATAAAAGTTTATGATGTTTTTATTCCCATTTGCAGACCTTTCTTCAACAAAACCAGTAAAAAAAACACAATCTGTTTAATTATCTTGTAACTATATGATAGTTAATATTACTATGTTAGTTATAGCTACCAAAATTTGTTTATACAACAATGCATGAAATAATCTGATGATGTTTCTGAAACACAGTGAAGAGAACAACATGACGAGTTACAGCACCTTTTTAGCAGTGTAGCCTCCTCCAACAGCCGAGCCCAGCAGGATGTAGCGCAGCTTCAGCAGCCTAGCAGCCAGACGGGCTACCCAAAAGGAGCGCTGCTGCTGGTAGCCGTGGCTTCCCGATCGAGACTTTGGGGGGCGCATGGGGAGCCTGGAGAGGGACGTGAAATGGCGTGCAGACGAACAGTGAGGGGGCCTCTGGGGGTTACTATTGGATGAGTAGCGGTGGTGGATGGCACGAGAGAGGGGGTGCAGTTTCTGCAGAGGCAGCCGGAACCTCACACCCATTCTTGAAGGGAGCAGATTCCTGCAAGCCACGCTGAGAACAAAAGAGGAATGAAGTATCTGGGTTAGACACTCATTTAATACAATCATCTGCACCATTTTCTGTGTTATAAATTACGCTGTAACAGATTAGTTCAAGATCATAGCGGCCTATTTCAAGACTTTTGTTCACAATTATAAGCTGGAGGTTGCACTTTTTTCTGATACAGTCACTGAAATCTTGAGTGTTGGGCAGCAGCGATACAGATACAACAGATTTCTTTACATAAATTATAGAGATGGGGATCACCAAAGGCCTCACAATAGGATATCGCTGCAAAGTCTCAGTCACAGTTCGAAATAACTGCGTTATTTGATATTTTTGGTATATACTTGATTCTGTGATTACTGTGATAACATATCGTCGCTGTCCAATGAGAAACATTTCTCCAAATTGGCAACTTTATGCCTGGTTCACACTACATGACTGGTTGGGCTGTAATCGCGAGCCTCTCAGTTGTTGTGGCTTTCACACTACATGACTGATCGGCAACACGGGGTCACGAATTACACGACTTTCACACTGGGGAACTGCCTACTCATCTGGCTTCGGTCCAAAAACATGTTTTTGTCACAAGAACACACGAACACGCATGGGAGAGCTAGCGACACCACGTAGAACATACACTATTTCCAAAATGGACATAAACAAACCAGCGTTACGAGTTGCTACTGCGCTGATTTGCAAGAAAGAAGAAAATAGTCCGAAGATGGATAAAGACACGGGGCCAGCGGGTAAATATTTTATCAAGGAAAACGTAGTGTCGCCCGCAGCCACAGAGATATTGCGTGACCGGTGACACAGTTCTCTCTCTACGTGATCCCATTGGCTGTAGCTAGACGCTGCTGTTGACTCACAGTTGCTGACTGGCCTAGATATTGAACATGCTAAATATTTGCCGGGCATCTGATATTAGTCAGGGAGCGTGTTTCAGCAGTTCACACTACACGACTGAGTGAGCGCCGAGTGGTCGGTGATTTGCCTTCTACAAAAAACAGTCGGCGACTGAAAAACCAGGGTAAAATTGTGTAGTGTGAACTACGCATACAGGAGAGGGCAAAAACTGTCCTCACGTTTAATGTTAGTCAATGGAACCAGATTTTTTTTCCAAGCTATTTTGAAGCATTTCTATTTGTCCATTTGTCATGAAATTTTCCTGCTATGTAAACAGCAGCTGGTGCATTTACTTTATGTAGGAAAATAGAAATCAAAAATGGACAAAAATGGAGATTCATGTTTTTCATTGGACAGCAACGATATACTGTTTGTATCACAGTTTTTGTTACAGAGTCATGAAACCTCTCGCTAATTTTAATCAGAGCTATTCTTAATTGAATCTGATTCATTCCTTATTTCGCAAACCTGAACCAGCAAATTCAGCTGATAATACCCCAATACCCGTGTACAGATTTGGCATCTTTACATTAAACATGTAAAGCTGACAGTTTTAAACTTCTATGTTACACAGTTTCATCAGATTTTGCAGATTTTACTGCAGAATAACAGATATGACAGACTTGCATAAGTACAAGAACTGAACTTCGGTCACTGGAATCAGTACCAAAGAGTACCGATCACAACAGAGGATGAAGGCTAAAGACCAACTGACAGCTTTCTTTTCCGCGTTTTGGTCTATAATGAGCTGAGAATTTAAGACACCCACGCCTTTACAAACTGTAAACCCAAAACAAGCAAACTGTCGTGCTGGACCAGCCTTGAACAGTCCACACTATTCACACTAGTACACACTAGCTCAGAAACAGAACGCAGGTAGAGGAGCAGTCAGCTAAACATGGTCAGATAGAGCAGCAGTTAGCAGCTATGCTAACAGTCTACTGACTGAACCTCAATATAAGTCCTGTTTAACGTTAACGTTACTATAGCTAACAAAGAAGCTACAGTTGACTCTTATCACATTTACCAGAGTTATCTTAAAGCAGAAGCTTGTAAGTCACGAACACTGTCGACCTGCTATTAAGGGGGGAACCTGAAGTTAGCTTTTTTTTCGAGTTCCAGTTCCACCTTACATGGTGCGTCATTATATAGGTTCGGACCCGGTATTCAGGCCAAATATAAAGCAAGTCGTGACTAAATTAACATCTTATTCGAATTCCCCCGTTCCACCTTAAATGTTGCCGGCGTTAAATGTTTTCAGCGGTTGCATTACACCAGTTAAGGTGGAGCGGAGAAATCAAATAAGAAGCTAATCTCAGAAAGCAAGCAGTTGAGCTTTTCCAGCAAACTGATTTTTACGGTAACCGCGACCACTCTTTTTGACAGAATTGAAGGGGTCTGTTATGTCTGGTCAGCTAGCTAGCATAACTGGCTGGGAGGGTGGGTGTGCGTCTGTGAAGCAGTGGCTCCTGTCACGGGCTGACGAGTCTGTTAGCCTGAGTCACGTTACGACCAGATAACCAGACACAAAACCGCTTCTAAAAAGGTGCAAATTATAACGTTACATGACACGACAGCGCACACTTATGCCGTCAGCCCTACTTGTAACATATATAGATCTTCACGGCTGGGAAACTGGTTGAGCTAACGTTACTTAGCGTTATCTGTGTGTGTGTCTGTGTCGAGCTGCCCGACGTAACGCTGTTAGCCTCAGTACAGCAGCTAGGAGGGTCCAGGGACTGTATCTTACCAGGCGACTGCACTTCCAGCCCGTAACATGTTGGTATGAAGAATTAAGGGTGTAGATTGAGGTACACAGGATCTTATTTCAAAACAAACTAGAATTCATCTTTCCAGATGAGGGGCATGAGATAGCCTGCTCGCTAACAAGGGCATCGCAAGCGCTCTAATGCCCAGTGTCAAACGAGTACGGGAACAAAAAAGTCTTTCCTGGTCACAAATGCGGTTGTCAAAATAAAAGTCCCGCCGCTGTACAAACCGGGGTTAAAACATCGAGGTTTAAAATACGTAAATTAAATGCGCGTATCAGCAAAACGTTCACTGCCGTTATTAGCGCTGTGAAACTGTGGCCGTGTTCATCTCGCCATTCTCATCCGAAAGTGTCAGATCAATTACCTGCATACATGTGTACTACTTGAATCACTAAACTGATAGACAGGCTATTATTTTTCTGAAATGCTATTATGCTGTGAAAAAGTTTCTATTTTATTCTGTATATGTATTTGTGTGTGTTTGTGTTATTGATGATCATGATTCATCATGTTTTATCCAGGAGGGTCCTCTCTCTTTTTTCTCTCCTCCACCTTTTCCTCTTCCTCTTATCACCCTCTCTCTCCATCATGTCTTTGTATCTGTCTGTCCTTTCGTTGTCTGTCTCTGTCTGTGGAATATCGTATACATCGTCTTTGTGTTTCCGTCCGTGGAGGATGGTATACCACATGACTGTCTCGGGTTCCTGGGTGTCTCTCCCTCCGTGGAGGATGGTACACCACATGACGGTCTCGGTTTCCTAGGTGTCTTTCCGTCCGTAGAGGATGGTATACCACGTGACAGTCTCTGGTGTCTGGGTGTCTTTCTGTCCATGGAGGATGGTATACCATGTGAAGGTCTCTGGTGTCTGGGTGCATGGGCGTGGTAATGGGGGGAAAAGTGGACCTGACTACCCAGGGCCCAAGTAGGGAGAGGGGCCCATGAAAATCCTGATTTTTTTTTTTGCTCACGTTCCTTGTGTACTGGCATGGATAGGGGCCCACTGACATTGAGAGTGTACAGGGCCCAGGATTTGCTGCTACGCCCCTGTCTGGGTGTCACTCCTTCAGTGGAGGATGGTATACCACATGACGGTCTCGGGTTCCTGCTGTCTCTCTCTCTGTGGCTGATTAAAGGAGGCCTGCCACTGCTCGTTGTACCAGTTCCTCTTGTGAACCTCCTGTTTCCCAGTGACGTCTCTCTACAACAACAGTAACAAACGTTAAGAACTCTTTTCATGTGAAAAGTTGCTTTAAAGAAGCATCAGATGCAACAACACCAGCAACAACATCTACTACGTACCAGCTGCAACACAAAAGCTTCAGAGAAAAATAAAGCAGGACAAGATCAACAGAGAAGACGGAGAATGAAAGTGTTAAAGATGAATATCAAACTGGATTTTAAAGAGACAGAGTGAACATAGATTAGGGATCATAACTGGGGTTGAAAGATCCACAGTATAGGGAACATTACTAGAGCTGAATGATCAACCCCGTACCTGTTCTCTGTTTCACTGCTGCTGTTGTCTCCACTCAACTTATCTCTGGGTCCTCCTGGGCTCATAAGGACAATGTTCTGCTCTTGGTCCACGGGGTCTTGGGTCCCGCTCTTGAGTTCTTTGTCTGCTGCTGGGACCCTGATCTCCGGGTTCCACTGCTAGAGCTCTCGGGTCATTGTGTATGGCCTTAACTGGTTCCTTTTCCTGCTTGTATTTTATCTTCCTCTCGTTCCTCTTCTCGTTTTTCTTTTCGACCCCGTTCCAGGTCCGTCCACTGCTGGCAGGTCATTGATTTTAGATGGATGACAAAATGAGAAGAATCTCTAAAGACAGTATCTGGAACTCAGAATTACTGAGCAGAGCTCTTCAGATGAGTCTATCATTTCAGTGGATTCAACTGAGGAACATCTTTACACTGATATCGAGGCTGAAACTACTCCTGCTGTAACCCAGCTTTGGGATTTGTGATCAGCAGTGTTTTATTGTCATTACTCACCCACAGGTTGGTTCTCGGTGGCATCAGCCATGTCAGTGATGTTGGGCTCCTTACTGAAAACTTCATTCCTAACTTCAGCAGCTTTTATGCTGAGGTTCATCTTTCACTGCAATACGAATAATAATCTGTTCAAAGTCTTTTATCTGAAAATCATATTTTATATATTTATATATTTATACTGATGATGGAATATTATGTCTTAATATTATGTCAGTGTTAATACTAAAGTATGAGTATTCTTTCTTCTTGAACAATTCTATAGAAGAACCACTTTGGGTTCCCTAAATCAGAATCAGAAAAACTTTATTGATCCCAGGGGGAAATTGCAGTTATTGCAGTAGCAGCCAGTTATGTAGAATAAAGAACATCTTACTGGAGGCTACTTTAAAGAAAGACGTTTAAAGGTCCTTGTATACCAATGAAAGCTTTTCTCTAGAGTAGTATATCCAACCCAAGAACTCTGGAAGAACCTTCAAGAGGAGCACATGTTCATGTAAACAGATGTGTTTCTACTACAGAACCTGAGATCTGGTTTCTTTACTCACTCTGAAGCTGCTCAGATACTGCCACCAGCTCATCCACTATGAGCTGTTCTACAACAGGAGCAGTCTGCTTTCCACCATGCTCATCTGTCTGCAGCTTGTCTCCTGCCGTCACATGAAGAAACATCAACAGCTGCCCACATCCAACACTGTGGTTCAATCTGTCCGTTATGTTTGTGTTACTGACCCAAAATTTGGACTCATGTCTTAGTTTCACTTTGTAAAACGAGTTCTTTAATAGCTACAGACTGATATTAAGCACCGATGGTGAATCTTCTGTTATTACTCATATTAGACCAAAGCAGCCTATTCATGATAACTAACATGATTGTTAACAGCTTATAAATGACAAATAACAGCAGCTGTTTCATAAGAATCGTTCTATGTGGTAATGATTTACTTTTCTTACTGTGAATGCTGGTCTGCTCCGTCACCAGGTTGGTCAGCTGTAGCTCATCAGTGTTGTTAGCTGCAGCGTCTGCCAACTCTTCTTCTAGAGACATCAAGTGTAATGTTAATTAATTAAGGCAGATTATTAATAATATTAAGCAGAATTCCTGAAGAAATATCATCAGGTCTTTAACCATTCAGAGCTGTTATGATACTGATCATGCTACTGGTTTCTTCCCAGTTCTTTGACCAGCATCTCTAGCCTCTCGCTGATGACCATGGTCATCGGATCCTTTTTGCTCACTACTTCAATTAATGCATTAATGTTAATATTAAACATTATTCCTGCTTTTACCTGAATCTTATTATTATGTCTCTGTTTATTGACTCATGTATCTCATGCTGAGATACATGTACCATGTATCTCAGCAGCTTCACGCTGATCTTTCTCCAAATCCACGAGCTCGAGGAGCTCATTAGCCACCAGTTCTATCCACTGTGTGGTTGGTATCTTGTTCACTGGATTCACATCAATAAACACTGTCAGTCGTCCGGCTGTGCCGTTTACATACTTGATATATTTGCACTGATCATTTCTATCACTTACCGAAAAGTTGGTCAATGATGTCCAGGTGGTGGTCCGAACCACTTTCTGAACCTGTGACCTCCTGCTGCTCTGCTGGTGATTCGGACTCTGAAAGGATCAGCAGATGTCAAGTAACATTATGGTCAGTTCTGATAATACTCATCAGTCAGCCCTTAAAGTCAGAAAATGATGACATTGCCAAATCTTAACTAGAGCCTGATGGAATTTGGGTGGTCGTCATCACATTATTTGGCATTTATTACATTAACACTTCTGGACTGTGTGACTGCTGGACCAGGACTGTCCTAAGTCAGGATGATATAGGGGCGGTGCGCAATGATACTGGAGTGCTGTGGGCTATGATATAAGTGCTGGTGAGCCATGACATCAGGGTGCCTTGGGCAATGATATAGGGGTGGTGGGCTATGATATTGGGGCAAAGGGCTCTGATATTTGGGTGGTTGGCAATGATATCAGGAGTGGTGGGCTACAACATCGGGGTACGGTTGGCAATGATATGAATGGGGGTGGTAGGCTATGATATTGGGGTGCTGGGTTATGATATTCCAGTGGAGGGGTTTGGTATAAGGGGCTATAGGGAGCTATGATTTGGGGTAATGAATATTTCACTCTTATTGTTGTGAAAATCTGCACAAGGGATTTTAGTGATTCCAAATATGTATTTAAAATGGTCATTTAATCTTAAATTTCAAGTTCTTTTGGTCTCTCCCCATTCAAAAAGCCTGGTCTTGTATGGCTGGATATAAGTGCCCCGGGACATTGCAAAGATGGCCACTGAGTGAACACGCTTTCCTGTTAGAAATATTACAGTGACTCACTATTCTCTCCTGAGATACAACGTTGTATTATGAGACGGTGCAGTCCGGGGCTAGCTATTAAGCATACTCCCTTCAGTAGATATCTCTGTAATACTTCTTTAACACACAGTTAAAATCAACTTTCTGTTGATGCTGTTAGTAAGTAAACTAAAGTGCTAAACTAAAAATCATATTGCTCCATTACTGAGATAGTAATCTACTGTATTTATTGATTTTCTCCTTAAAAAAGGTCGCCTCAGATGTTGATTACTTAGGAAATCCAACATTTTACAGCTTTCTATAAATGATTATAAATCTATGAACTTGTAAATGACTAGCGCTGTATTATATCCATATTATATGCATAACACACTTTATTGTAAATATTGATTTCAAACATTTGAACTGTGTGTTTACTGTGAAATCTATTCATTCTATTATGATTTTATACTCTGAAGTCTAGTTTCAGTTTCCCATCAGTCGATTTCCACTGTGTGTTTGGTGGTGATTCCAGTGTGAGCAGTCAGACTCTACTCAATCTCTCCGCCCTGAGGCCTTCTGTCCTCCACCCTAATGAGCTTCAGCAGCCTGCTGACATCTAAAAGCTAAAGGCCACTACTGACAAATGGTGTTGCTCTATATACTTCACAGTGAAACGCATAGTGCTTCTTTATATCAGAGTGTTGTATCCTTGTGCTAATGACTATAGGATAATATGTGTGCAGTGTAAACCAGTGTAAACCATCAAAGATATTTTAAATTTATATTAAACTTTTTCAATTTCTATTAAACTGAAAGCAGTACTATTAGTAATATTAGATACTTTACACATTGTGTTATTTGTTGTTGTTTGATGTTTTTTCATAAACATATGCTCATTCACATCACATTCCAGTTAAATCAAAAGAAATAGAGCATGCATAAATATACACTCACTCCACATTGAATATCTGCAACACACCCCGAAATAGTTGAGAAAGGAGCATGGTTACAACTGTGTTAGGCCTGCTTTCCTTTGAACTACAATTAATAATCATTTGCTGTAACATTGTACTGTAGTAACACATGCACAATACCACGTGGCACTGTCTGAAAAAGACACTGTCTAGAAGGCAGCATCTGTTGCTCCAAAAAGTATACACATCTTTTAGTGTTTATGCAGTCTTTACAGATGTGCAAGTGACAATACCATTGGCACAATCACACCCCCATACAATATTTGTCTTTTGAATTTACACTGGAAACAATCTGGATGGTCCATTTCTTCTTTGGCCCAGAGAACACAAAGTCCATTATTTCCATTAACAATTTAAAAAGTCAGACTACAATACAGAGTTTGCACTATGAGTTAGTCTATTTCAGAAAGTTTTGAGCCTAAAAAGTTGCATTTCAAATTTTTGCCTTCAGCTGTGTATCCTGTATTTGTGGATGCAACTTCAAACAGTGCGAAAGGTGTGAAATAGAATGAAATTGACACATATCATTATTTAGCTTCTTCACCCACAAAGCACTGGTCTGCCTCAGGGTGGCACTGTAGATAGTTGGTTCAGATAGTTGGGGGTATTTTGTGGTGATATCTATCTATCTATTTCCCAAAGTTCCCTGGTCCTTTGGTGGTTCCCTGTAGATGGTGCACTTTCCAAAATTCCAACTGTTAAACACTTCTTCAACTGTTGAATTATAAGGTAAAGTGATGAACCTCACCCCATCCTTGTTTATAGAGGACTAAATGTAACCCAAATTTAAAAAGAGGTCAAAGTGGATTTACAAATATCTGTTGGAATTTGTATTTCATATATTGTCCTAACTTTTTTGGAAGTGAGTTTTTACTGCTAATAATTATTGACAACCGAATGAAGTACGTTGTATTAAAATAATTTATATACAAACACCATTTTCATATGAATAAAACATTGTATATTAACACAATGTATTTCTTCAATTTACATAATTATGGCAATAATTGTGATGACAGCTTAATTCATATGGAAATGATTGTGTATTAGTATATAGTTTTATACACAGTGAGTTTGACAGTAAGAGTAAGAGTCAGAGTGTCCCCAATACTGTATCTACAGCCTCCAGCTGACACATGCAAAATATCAATCCAACACACCACGCACTCAACCGCGGACATCTCTGGTCAATCGTAGCTATCAGCCAGAACACGAGACACAATCAATCTATCTTTGCGCTTGAAAAAATGCCGTTATGTGACAGGGTCAGGGCTGATATCTTGTTTATGTGCATGTCAGAGGACCTGTTCCAATGTAGACAGTCTGGTCATGTTAAACCTCACAATGATTTCCAGACTAAGGTCAGACTAAACCGATTTTATCTCCACAGACTTCACATTATGTAGATATTTTATGAGGACATGCAGGGCTATTTCTGTCTTGTCAGTTTGCTGTATGGCACCAGGGCATGATGTTGTTGTGCTGTGAACTGTGTCAAGAGGTTTTCTCAGGTCTAAGTTCACACTTACAGCCTTGGTCCACTGAAACAATTATAGGCCACCTTTCTCCAATTACCTGAAAACTGCCTCTACTTTTAGGCTGTGACCAGGACTATGTGTAGATGCACTTTCTACTATCCTTAATTTAAATTTATTATTACACCCTCTATGTAGAAACCAACAGAGATCTATCCTACAGTTTCAGGTGCCCATGTTATAAGGTTATAATATGGAAATCAGGCAAACTTACTTACTTACTAAGTGTCTTTAAACAGTTGGGCTACTATTATATAAATTTCTAATGGTGTTTTTTTTCTAAGTTTTTTTGCCCTGACAATTTTTAGGCGAGTGTCCAAGCTTTGTCTGAGTAGGTCAGACCAGGTGAGAAAACTTTCCACATGTTAGATCTCTGTCTGTTGTAATGTCTTCCACAACCATTCCAAGAAAAAAATTATATTTACTTGATGTTGTTTATGTTTACTTTCACAAGCACCTGCTCATCCAACATTTTTATAAAATTATGGATGTCAACAGGGCGCTTCTAGCCCCCCACCCCCCATCCTACCACAAACCCTGCCACCCTTTGCTGTGTCTAACAGCTTTAATCTGGGAAGGCTTTAAACTAGATGTCGGGCTATTTCTGTGACGATTTCATTGCACTTAGATGCTAGAGCATTATAGAGGCCAACAACAGATGTTGGATAGTCATTCCAACAGTATTAGATGGAGCTCCAGCACTCCAAAGAACACATTTCCTCTGCTCTACAGCTCACTGCTGGGGGCATAGCTTGACATTCAGCATGGTGACCTTAACTTCATGTGTAACTGCTCTTACATGTTTCATTTTTTGCCTATGCTTTTCTATAGCAATCATACACGCTGTACAATTGAATGTCTGCGACAGCAATGGGTGCATCTTAAAATAGCTTACTGGATACTGTTTTGACCTTAATTCACTGTTTCTTAACATTGGTCCTGGATTACACTGCCCAGTACATTTCTGTTTTCCCGCCTTAATACACTTTACCTAATCAACAAGCCTCCTCTTAAAAAAGAGATTGTACACTCCAGTGCCACAGTCTTTTCCACACATCCTTTTGTTCACATCACTTATCCTAGTCATGTGTTAGCCATGTGCATCTGTTTGTTTTGGTCACGTGTCCATCCTTGTCTCCGCCCCTCACCTGTTCCAAGTTTGTCTCTTCACCAATTGCCCCCAGGTGTTCCGTGTTAAACGTGTTATATATACCCTCTGTTTGCTCTCTGTGTGGTCGGTCATTGTTTCTGTATTTCAGCCTGTTTGGCTCTTTTCCTGCCAGTTAGTCCTGTTATCTTGTCTGTCTGGTTCTTTTTCCCATTCTGGTTGTTTTCTTTATAGCTTTAGTGCTTTGTCATTTTCCCCTTTGTTTTCATTTAATACTTGTTATAAGCTTGCGTTTGCGTCCGCCCTTTGCTGTCCTGCCTTCGTCTCCACTCTTCCATGCACCCTGATAGGCAGGAATCTATGAGAGAGGATTGTAAGGGTTGATAACTGAGAGAAAGAGGAGAGGAATTTGTAAATACTGACGAAAATATGATAAAATACATCAAATCTGTTTATTAAGTAATTCTGCATAAATAATTATCCCAACAAGCACATTGTGTGTAAATGGATTCAGAGGCTGTAGAATCCAAGTGCAGGTTTTTATTCCAGATTCTAGAATTCCAACAAACATGGGCAATGACAAAAACGGCAAACAAAAAGCAGTTTGTGCACAGCATCCAAATTAAAATCACACTCCATAAGCACGTATCCATAAAGCCAGGCAAAAGAGATGATAACCAAGAAATAACAAACAAAAAATAAGAGTGAAAAGGACAAACCATCAAAACTTCTCAAAGAGCGATTGTTCAGCTTGCTTTATGAAGTCGACTAATTATCCTAATGAAATGCAGGTGGGCGAAAGACCTTTGGAAGCGAGGGGGAGAATCTCCCAGCGGATAAAGTGACACTATGCATTGTACAACACATTTGACTATGGCTCAACTAACCAGATAAATTCTACATTATCCAATTTATAATTTAAACCTGCCACTTAATACTGAATCAGGAGTTTGAGGGGTTGACATTTGTTGTATTACAGAAAAAAAAGTCAGGCGGGACCCAGTTTCCATAAAGCATCTTGCTATTAACATGACTGGCCACCTGTCCTGACTGACACTGATGGAAGACTGACTGCCAGGTTCCCCTGCCACCCAAGTCACTGACAAGACTGAATGTTGGGCCTTGCTGTTACCCGTGTCGTACCAGCTACCTAGCCTCAGACTACCTGCCTAACCGTCTCTACAGACTCTACTGAAATGAACTTGGACTAGTTTCCACTAACCTTCTACCTTCATTATTACTCTTACTGTTCTTCATCTGTATATAGTTATATAGCTATAATTAATCTCAGTTATATCATATTATGATTATATAAGCACGCTTGAGCAGCTGAACAGAAGTATGCAGTGGTAAAGTCTTGGTTCCTCCCAAGGTTTCTTCCTCCAGTTCTGAGGGAGGTTGTCCTTGCCTGTTGCCTATAACTTGCTCACCAGGGGGGTTTCTATGTTTTTTCTATGATTTCCATGACTTCCTTCTTTTTTTTAATTTTCCTCTTCTGCTTATGTATGCTCTGTTGAACTTCTCTTATCTACTAAGCTCCTGTAAAGTTGCTTTGTGATGACATCAGTTGTTCAAAGCGCTATACAAATCAATTTTGATTTGATGCTTTGACTAAGATCATCTTAACCAGTCAAGACAGTGTAATGATCACCCTACTCTTTAAGAATCACATGTGTGCTAAGATGCATTTACAGAACTTTAAATCCAGCATTTAGAAACTTATCTTGGCATATTTTGGGTATAAAGATCAGTCTAATCTGAAAACGGATAGACTAGACTAAGTGACACAATTATGCCTGACCCAGAGGTCATACAGTCTACCAATAAAGTACACTGCACAACAGGTGCTCTATATTATTCACTCACGTCTCTAGCCTCTTACACTGTATAGTCTGCTGCCCTGTGGGATGGCGCTATAACAACTGGAGCAGGACAGTAGACAGAGCTGCAGGGAGACTGCTGAGTGCCCCAGATTGCTCCTTTATGAAGGGGGTTTGTAATTTTCTCTAAAACAGGGTCAGCCCGAAATATACCAGCTACAAAGTAAAGGAGGCTATTATGCCAGTGTCAGCTAGTCAGCACGCTTTACTGAATCATTTTTTCGCTGCAGATACTTCAATACTCCGATGGAGCTAGCTCGCAACAGATCAAATGTGAAGTTGCAAAGCTAATTGTAAAATTGCACATAAACAGTAACAGCCATTAAGTACAAACTATACATTTTTCATCAGCAGCAAAAATTCAGTGTATTTTCAGCAGATAATCAAAGTGTCAGCAACTAAATATAATATGAACGCTATTAGTATTTAGTGTGTCCATCATTTACAAAACCTGCAGGACATTATTTACACCTCTGACTAAAGTTCAGTCAGTGATGTTGAGGTCAGGACTATTTTCTTTTCTCACTTATGGTGTCTTGACAGCTACACATCCTTTAGGCTTATAGTGTCTTCTCACAGTGGAAGGCTGAATACCTGAGAGTTTCTTCAGGTCTGTGCTGTTTATCTTCAGGTCTTCAGTGCTGTTTATCAGATGTGAGCAGTTATGGTGGTATACTAGATCTTGCATAGTTGCTAGACGTTTTTCCATATTGAGTTTCCAAACAGTTGTGTTATCACTTTTTTACTTTTACTTTCCCATCTTATATATACTCTCCTTAGAAATATCAGCAAATGTTATGTCTTAATAGTCAATTAGACTGAAAATGAAATACATATAAGGCACTTTTGCGCAAGCCTATAGAGTCTAACATATATTATTTAGTATATACTGCAGAGAAAAGTGCTTCTGGAATGTACTGTATATTTATAGTTATCAAACAGTAAATGATGCCTGCAGTAGGCAACTCTACACAATCTGCACTACTGCAGTCCATAATTATTGGCAGGTTTCATGTGCTCAACCAGTGGAAAGTATGGGAAAATTGGTGTTTCAGTGTGTGTGTGTGTGTGTGTGTGTGTGTGTGTGTGTGTGTGTGTGTGTGTGTGTGTGTGTGTGTGCACATGTGTGTATGTGTGTGACCAGGCCCTCTAGGCTCTGTGCACAGTAATGGAAAGATTTTAAATGCAGACCCCCCCACCCGACCCTCCACAAACACACATACCCCTCCCACTCAGATTCTTGCTTCCCCCATTAGCAGTCTCACATTCTCTCTCTCTCTCCATCGCTCTCTGAACCCCCCCTCCCACCCTTTGCCAGTCCTGCATCTCTTTCCCTCTACTACATCCCCCTCCCTCTTTCTCTGATGCTAAACTGATTAGAGGGGATTCACTTATTTAAAGACATGAACAAAGCTGGGAGTGTGGGTGTATTTTTGGGGCAGCTCAGGGCAACAAGCGCTGCACACTGAGCTCACCTAACCAACCCGAGGGATCTAATTACGACCTATTGTCCTGCCCTGACTGGTCCAGCGCAGGTAATTTTTTGGATTCCGTCTCTCCAGCATCCAGACTCCGTCTCTCCAGCATCCAGACTCCGTCTCTCCAGCATCCATCCAGCGCGGGAGCGACCCATCTGATTTGGATTACTCAGGTCCATCTGAGGTGTAGTTTTTCCTCCCAGAGGTCAGGAGCCCCGTCGGGAGCTCCACACACCAGCCTTCAAGCTGTCTCTGCGGCTGCTGCCTGCCATCATCATGGACAATGATGAGGATGATGATGGGAATTTCACGAAGTGGATGAGCAGTTACTGGGGTCATGGGGCCGGGGAGGAGCCGGCCAAAGATAGGAAAAGGAGCTTCCGCAGGCCCGCTCGCTCCACCGCTGACCGCCGCTCTTCTCTGCCCTGCATGGTAGGAAGCCAACGGCATCAGGGGGAAGAGGTTAGAGGGATGGGATGGGATGTGGAGGGGAGGTGGAAAACTGGGGTTGGGGGGCAGGAGGCTAATGTACTATTGGGGGTGCAAACAAGTTGTTGACAAAATTGGCCAAATATTGGGAATGGTTGCTGTATGTCCTCCATTTAGAATCTCATATATATATATATATATTAAGCTGAAACAAAACTCTATACCACTTTATAGCAGATGGAAAACAACAACTTAATGACTTTCAATGGGAGTTAAGGGAACAGGATTTCACTAACCATTTTTGGAGCATTTGTACTGGTCCATTCATCAATCAGTTCTAATCAATGTAAAGGCAAGCTGTCAAGTCACATATCAAAAATTAAAAAATGAGTAAATGCAAGGTTTTGTCCTGACAGCAGCACTATGTAAATTGTAATTTAAATAGCTATTCTTAATATAACCAGTAATTCCAAAGCTCAGAATGGTAGTGTGCACTCCAGAGATGTCTTAAAAATGATGCATTATGCATGTTGGTTAGGGGGGTATTATCATATTTAATGCAGATAAGATTAACATTTTTAACCCAAAGCTGCGCTCAAATTACACCAATGTTAGGCATATGTCAACACAAAATGTGTTAAAATAGTGAAACCTTGCTATTGTCTTGTAAGTTAAAGATAAATCCCACTTATTTTATTTGTTCTGCTTAATTAATGAAATCTTGGGATGTAAACAAAGTCAGTCAGAGTGGTTTGGTGTGTAATGCTCTGCTCTAAACAAACAGCAGTGGTGACAGAAAGCAGAAGTCCAAAGTGTTGATGCCTTTTTGCTACTTCTCAGTTACATGAACGTGTAATGAATACACAGCCTGATGTGTGAGGTATTGTAGTTGGAGGTACATGCACCCTGGTATCACCTCCAGTGTGAAGACATCATAAACAAGGATATTTCACATGCCTTTTTGAATGACTGCAAACATCCCAACACTTTAATTACACAGAAATTCTACTGTTTTGAGAGCGTGCTATTTTTGTAAATGTAAAAAGTTGAAATGTAAAGTATGCAGCTGTGCAGCAACAGCGTACTTTATTGGTTCTTTTAACACAAGAGTACATATAGGATACATGACAATTACAGGCAAGCAGTTTATTATATTGCATAATGTCCACTCAGAGAGTTATTCAGTTGGCGGGAATGTGTTACATGCTCTCTGATCAAAAGCAGTGACCCATAATCAGTCACATTCCTGCTGGTACACATCAGCACCATCCAGTTCAATCCAGTTCAGCTTTACTGGCATAACTTAAAAACACAGCATTTCAAAGCATGTAAATGAATGTGAGGGAATGCAGTGCCTTTACTATTGCATCTGGAAATGTGTGATTAAGTATCAGCATGATGTGATATTATTTCAGATGAGGGTAATAGGAGCTAATCTGGAAGTTTAGTTTAGTGGTCAGCACTGCAGGCTGCCTCCACTTTAACAGTGCCAGTACTGTTACACTGTGTCCCTCAGGCTATGGCAACTCTCATTCTGTCTCTCTCACTTACAGATATATATCACTCAGAGCAATTCAATTAGATGGCTCTTATATTTGTCAGCATAGCAACCCCTGGTGTCATCACCACTGTAAGGAAGTCTATAGACATCATAAAGAAAGAGTCAGTAAGTTTCACTACAGTGCACCAGTTCACATCATACTGTTCTAAAGGAATGTTTACATCCCAGCAATTAAATTATACAGAAATCCTGCAGTAACACATTAATTAGACTATATCAGACAATATTATATATTATATTATTATTATTATTATATTATTATAATGCTATATTACACAAGTAAAGCGATATAAAGTATAGAGCTGTGTAAAAATATTGCTTTGTATTGGTTTTTGCATTCACATACAAGTAGGAGAGCACATATAAGATACATGTTACACAGTAGAAGTGAAGAGTTAAAAATTAAAGATACAGCATGTAAAAACAGCCAGTTTGTTCCAAAATTACCAACTTAATTCATCCGCTATTTTTTTCCGTCTGCTGCTCATGCGGGGCTGCTTCAGTTACAAAGCCTGAAGGGAAATCCCACCCATTTTTGAAAAGTACTATATTCAGAGTTGTTCAAAATGGTTAATTGCAGAAGAACCTACTGACTTCTTTACAGTGATGGTGATAAACCAGTGACTTCAACATCTACACTGTAAAAATAGCCCCTTAATAATGATGCAAACCAACCAATATCTATATCTTTACATTGTCTCTGTCCAAAGAAAACCTAGTATCTTCAAAACTGCAGCTTTATACGAGAGGCCATCAACATACTTTACTTTTAATGTGAGAGCATTTTCATTGGTCCAGTCATCATGATGTTTTCACACACTAAAAATGGCAGCTGCTGTGTTTAAATGATGTAGAAAAGTAAAAACTAAAACAAAGTTTCATGGGTTTTTTTCCTTAGACGAATGTTGATAAAGGTTAAATCTAAATGTAAAAATATGCTATTACAGTGTCCTAAAACATGCTAAGATCAACTTTCTTGAAAGTATAATCTCATGACATATCTTTCTATGAAGGGGCTTTTAAGAGGCATTAAGCTCTTTAAATGTCTGGTTCCCATTACTTTAAACATTTCACATCAAACCTCTTAAATGTACTTTGAGTACATTTAAAGGATTTAAATTATGAATAAAATGTTTAAATGATTCAGATGACTAATAAAATATATTAATGGTTTAAATGATTGATAACAAAAAAGAAAAGCTGTGAAATTTTCCAACCATGCATTTCACCACATAGCATAAATATATGGATTGTCCTTCTTGCCCTGTCGGAGAAAATGAAGCTGTTATTTTGACTACAATTAAGTGCTCTGGATGATACTAAATTTGCTCAACCAGCAACATTCTACTTGAACACATGCAACTTCTTAAGGAATTTATTTAGACATCACAAGAGTTTTCCCAGACTTCCAGTCATGAGTGCAGGATATGGTGCAATAACTGGGCCAGTTTTCTCCTGAGTGGAAGGATGTTGTAGTTTTTCCTTCATTGTTGATACAGAATGATGCTCTGGCCAAATGAAGACACATTCTTTCCAAGTATGTTAAGATAGGGTGTTGAACAGGCTGCGGTTCTAATGAATTGGGTTCATGTTGTTGATGAACATTCTGAAAGAAATGGAAAAGACTGATTTTAAGTAAAAATAGAAAATGACTGTTAAATGTTAAGTTCCACAAAAACAAGTGGAACTGTCAGTAACGTAACTGAGAAAGGAAGTGTGCATGACCACCATGCCAACAAGCCATTTGGATGACTTGTCAACATGAAATAAACTACTCTGGTACTTGGTCACCTGATTCTGAGAAAGTGGAGTCAGGGTGGAGAAACAAAACATAAGGACTAAAAAGTGACATTTGAAATGTTTATTATTATTATTATTATTGTTATTATTATTGTTATTATTATTGTTATTATTATTGTTATTATTATTATTATTATTGTTGTTATTGTTATTATTATTATTATTATTATTATTAATAATAATAATAATAATAATAATAATAATAATAATAATAATAATAATAATAACAATAATAATAATAACATGTTTACTTATAGAGCATGATTTTTACTGGTAGCCAATCAGAGTGCATTAGGTGATAAAACTCAGTAGTAATAAAAGAAACCATGAGTTTTAAATAAGACTCATATAAGGCACAGATCAAGAGATGCAGATCTGATCCTCTTTTCTGTCTTTGTTAGGATTTGAGCTGCTGCATTTTGTATGTGTGGTAAAGGATATATTGTTTTCCTACAAAGGTCTGCAAGAAGAGCATTACAGCAATCAATTCTGCTGGTAACTAACACATAAACAAGTTTCTCTCTGTCACTTCTAAAAATCCTAAACTGTTGTGATATTTCTCAAATGATAAAAAGCTGTGTTTACATGCAGGATTAAACAGACCTCCGGTTCTGATACTCACGTTACGTTTGCTACACAAAGCTAAAAAACAATGCCAGTCATAAAGCAGCTTCCCCTGAATTTTAGCACCAAGAATCAGTATTTCAGGATATGTTCAATTAGAAGATGTTGTGACATCTAATAAGAAATATCTGACAATTACCTGTTAAGCTTGTCAACAGCGTTTTAGTTTCAGTAAGACTTTGGCGTAAGCATAGCTGTAAAAATGAACGCAAGAATACAAACAGAAGAGAACGCTTTACATTATTATTATTAACATTTATGAATTTGGCAGACACTTGTACGCAGTATGACTTACAGACATGCTGCAGGTGTAGGCAAATCTTGCCCAATAACTCTTATTTCTGTGGCATGATGTGCTTAGGCAGAATGTAGAACCCTATTGTACTGCTGTTAAACTCTTACAGTATTAAGTAATTCTAAATAACTATGTGGCATGGAAAATTATTAATAATAGGAAATTACTGTACAGCATCTGCATAGAGCACTTAGTATGATAAGGTTGAGGGGACGTTGTTTATTTATTAATATTTTTTTTTGTACATATTCACACATTATTTATTCATCTATTTTTGCATCTGTAGTTCACATGGGCAGTGGGGAGCCCCCCTATTGGTCCAGTCAGTAGTCCATCCCTGTTTATAGTATAAATAATTTTTGGCATTGCGAGATCAAATTCTTTACATTTAAATAAACACATAAATAACATTGAGAATTCACATTATTATTAATTTATTACCAGGAAAATCTGATAAAACTGCAGAGACTTAAAATGCTTATTTCCAAAACTATTGCATCTGAGATCTTGTTCTGCTCTAGTGAACCATCACTACAAATGAACATGCCACCAAGATGAGATTCAAACAAATGCTGTTCCTCAGGCTGCCATTAGAGGGAAACAGCATATCAGTGTTTGAATGTGAAAAGCTGAACACTTGACCTTTGATGGTTTAATGGCACCAATTTTGGCTCAGAGTAGACTGAGCTTTAACTCTCTTTCTGATGCTTATACAAGAGACAGAATTTATTAGACCCAGGTTATCAGCCTGCTTAAAAGCAAAGGTATAGTCACATTCTATATTCACAAATGTAGATGTTAAACATTAGAACAAACAGTGCCTAACTGTTTTTCATTCTTTGTCCATCATACAAAGAATTTAGATAATCACTCTGTGTTCTTGCTCTAAGCATACATTGCTCTCAAGCAAGGTCTAAATGAGTATAAATGATGCCTTTTACCCACAGAATTCGTTATTTTCTTCCATTTATTTGTGGACGTATATAATATGCTGTGAAAATGAGCTGAATGCGTGATAATTGCCGTACAGTCAATATGTTAAGCACCAATAATTAGCTTTAAGTGAAAGGCTTCCCGCAAATCCTGCTGGGCCATTCAGATATAATTATCCCTGTGCAATTTAACTGTAATGCCTAGGGAGAAGAGGAGGCTGGATGCAAGTGCAAGTCTAAATGTTTATCGTGAATTAAGGCAGAAAACTAAAAAAATATTAAGAATAAAATAAACAAAAAAACTCACTCGTTTTGTGTTTGGTTGATGTACTTAGATCACTTTATTTTTGATTTACCTCTTGACATCTAGAGAATTTGCCCTGTCCATGCTAGTCTGTCTTCAAGGGTTTGTGTCGTCATGTGACAGCATGGAATAGTCCATTATAATCATGAGCAACAGTGAAATGGCTACAAATAACCATTACATTTTTAAATATCATTTATTGTTAGAGTAGGTTATGTAACATCAATGTTTTCAAGGGCCCAAAGAGGTCCTCGGTAACTCTATGTTCTTGCGTAATGTAAAGACCACCCCTGTGTAAATGTAAGCCAGTTTGAAGCAAAAAGAATTGTGGAGACCATGTCAACATTAATGAAATCTTAGCCACTGAATGTTAACTGAGCAAATGTAACAATGCAAGGCAGTGTTACATTTTGGAATTAAACAATATATAGACTACCAGTCAAACGTTTTAACTGTTCTTGACTGGTAGTGTACTATACCTTTTGACAAGTAGTGATCTAAAACGTTTGACTGGTAGTGTACTAAAACGTTTGACTGGTAGTGTACTAAAACGTTTGGCTGGTAGTGTACTAAAACGTTTGACTGGTAGTGTACTAAAACTTTTGACTGGTAGTGTACTAAAACGTTTGACTGGTAGTGTATCTAAAACGTTTGACTGGTAGTGTACTAAAACGTTTGACTGGTAGTGATCTAAAACGTTTGACTGGTAGTGTACTAAAACGTTTGACTGGTAGTGTACTAAAACGTTTGGCTGGTAGTGTTCTAAAACTTTTGACCTGTAGTGTGTTCATATCTACAAAAGTACCCTTGGCCTTGAAAGTCAAGTCAAGTGGTGTTTATTGTCACTGTGTTTCAGGTGTCATGGTGCGACACACAACAGCAGCATGTTATACAGGACTCTATAGAGTGCACAATAAATGCACAAGACAGTAAATACTACACAGAGCAACACAACAATATAAACACATAGGCATTGTAAATATGCATATGAACTCATTCATGGAATGGCATTTAGGGGCACTGCACTGAACGCACTAGAGCAAACATTGACAACTGTAAGCTGTACAGAAAGGTTGACTCTCGTGGCGGATTCAAATAGTTACGAATTTGTAGCGTTAATAAAGGGGTTTGTGGTCAGTTTATGGTGGGTGTTGGACAGTGTCTAGATTAGTCAAATTGCATGTTAGGGGACATCAGAGCGTTCATTTATGTCCTTACTGCCTCAGTAAAAAAAACTGTTGCAGAGTCTGGTGGTAGTGGAACAGATACTTCTGCCAAAGAGTCCTTGAGGGGTGGGAGGGGTCGTCCACAATGCTGGCGGCCTTGTGGATACAGCGCTTGTGGTAGGAGGTGTCAAAGATGGTTAAAGACACCCCAGTGATCTTTTCAGCTGTCCTTACAATCTGCTGTAGTGTCATGCAGTCTGAGAGTTCCCATGTCAGACAGACACACTCTACTGTCAGCCAGTAGAATAGAGGGGGAGAATAGCTCAGTTTATCTTTTGTGAGGTTGCTGCTGGGCTTTAAGAGTCCAGGTAAGCTCGTCAGTGATGTGCTTACCAAGGAACTTGAAGCCATCTTTTATTATCAGTGCGGTGTAGAATATATTTAATTAGATTACTGTGCACTATATTGTGCACTATGCTAACAAAAGTGGTTCCTTCATGTATATAAACCAAATTATAACAAGTATGAGTAAACCCTTCAATGTAATATTAGACGTCATGTCAAATGAAATTAGTTAAAGCACCATTTTATTCCAGTGCAAGTTATCTCTGAACCCTCTTAATCTCTTTACCGGTTTTCAGGCAAGTTAAAAGTTTAGTATGACGTAATGCAAGTTATGAAGTCATAGGATTAAGGGATTAAAGTGTGGACCCACATTTAAGCATTCCTCTCTCTCTTTCTCTCTCTCAGTCGCAACTAGAAGCTATGAAGCTGAAGCCGCTCCACGTTGTCTCCATGCCTCCTGCCCCCGTCCACATAAAGACCCGTGAGGAAAAAGAGGTAAGGCCTCACCCTCATGCTCGCCGCGTCTCCTCAGATGAAAGCAGTCGGACAAAAGTTGGTCAGGAAAACTACATCAGCACCATCCCGGAGCTGGCTGAGTCGTTCGAGAGGAGGCTGCGCTTCCGCAACCAGAAGATCATGTCTCTGGTGAGTGAGTCCTGTCAGAATTGTGTAAGAATACATCTCAGTGTCCTTTATATCCAAGAAAGCATCTCAAGTAACTTTTGTAAACAATAAGAAGTAAGAAATTGTTCTGTTCTATTGTTAATTCTCTCAGAAATGAGTCTGAAGACAATCAGTTCCACTTATATATATATATATATATATAAATCTATCAGAAAAACAATTAACATTACACACAGCACACACCAAACGTGGAGTGGATGGAGTAGATGGAGTAACAGCTGTCTTCCTAAATCCCCTGCTGCATTCAACCTACAGTGTTTGAGCACATCATCGCTGACCAAAAAAAAAAAAAAGTATCTCAACAGAGGGTGAAAATGACTGGAGATGCATGTTTGTTCTTTGAATAGAAACATTATCTTATGCTTTGTAGACAGCTTTCCTGGCTCTATCCTTTGCTTTAGTCAGTAGGGAAAAATTCCACATTTGCTGACTTATGAACTATGACCTAGGATGGAACCACGCAGACTGCCTACAAAGTGTGGGCTTGGGGTTCTAAGAGTCAATATGATCTTCACACAAAAAAGCTTTTGAGAACCCAGAAAAGTTCCTCCGTGCCAATGCCCTAATAACACCATGAATTACTGGGCTATTAAACCATCATACGATCTGGTCATCTGAACCATAGAAGTGTAACCTATGCACAAAGTAAATCTGATATTCTCTGATACTGCAAGTTAAAACAGTATGTGTATATCTGGCATGGAGCTGGAGACTCTTTTAGTTTCTTTTCTCCCCAGTTCAGTCATTTCCAGGTCCACTCTCTGGATATCTGTCCTCCATCACACCATGCTACCACGCTGTGAAGGAAGAAGGCTAGCATGTGCTTCCTCTGAGACACCAGCTCTTTTTGAACTAACGCACATTCAACATCAGCTAACAGCTCAGCGTGTTTGGAGGAGAATGCTGTTCTGTTATGTCAGCTAACAGATGCCGGCGTTGGCTAGAATTGCTAACAATGGTGTGGGAGCGGCAGGGCACCCAACCCACCCACACAGAGTGATGCCAATTATGCCTGGACTCCTGGCCACGGATGGCCGTATGCCCCCAGAACAGATTGCCTTTGGAATTTCTTTTGTGTCTTCTTGAATTTCCTAGCTGTTGATGGTGGTGTTTGAGTTGAGAGCAGTGAGCCGTGAGGGGAATGAGAGTGAACTATTACCTAGGTGTTTCAGTTTTCAGTAGCAACCTTGTTAAAGCAAACCTGAGAGGATTAAAGTACTGTAATTTACACTTACTCTCTTAGTAGATTTGATGAGGTAAGGGAGAATCCCTTTGATGCTCCAACCTTTATTCTAGGCCAGTGTATAAAGCTTTCAGTTTAAGTTTAATTTATTAAAGATTAAGATTTGTAGTTTGAAACATTTTGAAATGAACCATAATGATCAACAGAATGTGATAAAGTAACTGTTGTGATGGTATGTAAAATCATGTTGCCGAGCTGAAGTTATTAATGCCACCAAGAGGCGATAGGGAGTCGCTGTAGTGTTAGAGGATGAAGAAGTGGCACTGACCAGACATCATATACAAACCAATCATGTTAAAGATGCTGCTCCCAGTTAGATCATTTAAGGACAGGAAACCAATGAAAGGAAAAGTAATCAATGGCTTTTGGCAAGAAACCACATTTGGCAGCAAACAAAAGAAGTGATATAAAAGAATGAGTTAACTTGGTGTTACTTTTCACCACTGGCAACAGAAAAGAGATGAAGTTTGATGCTGATTCTTCTAGACTGGGACTGTGGATTGTTTTGTGATATGTTGCCCTCTATTGTTTAGAGTAGAAATTTCATAGGCTGCATCGCCTCACAAATTCCTGCTTGAAAAGCATAGTTTTTAAACAGCAAAACCTGGAATGCACCAAACATTAGAGCAGTCAACATCACGAGCAGAAGCATAAAACTAAGTGTATAAAACCCAAAATAAATAGGAAATGTAATTTAGGAAATCGGAAAAGCTATTTAAGAAGAAGAATAACTTGCTGACGAAGCAAGTAAGTGAGACTGCAGGCAGGAAGCCATACAGAGGAGATGAAATATCCACAAATATGTTGGTGAAGGTGCGCAGGATGACCTCATGACAACTTTCTCTCAGCGTTGGAAGAGAAGAAGATGGAATGCCAATGAACCCACAGCATCATTTTTATACCCTCTCCAGCTCCTCTGAGAGGCCTTTTGTCAGCTCACCCCAAACTGGACTAGCATACACAAGGACTGGATGAATAAAAGTCAGGTATGTTTGTTTCAGAGCATCATATAGAAGATCGGCCTGCTGTTTTGGGAAACCTGAGGTAGTGGATTCTTGGCCTTGTCTTTGAGAGTAAATATTTTCTAAAAATCCCAAGATAAATCAAATTATATTAGAATTCCAAACAGAATGAAGGTTGAGACTCTACTGATGTTTTGCCCAGAAATTATTGGAGACGGTGCAGAGAGGATGTTGTCCTTTCTCCTGGCACTGATTAGCATCTCCATGGTCTTAGCTCCATTCACTGTCAGTGAAACCCCTGTCCCCATTCAAACACAGAATCCAAGGCTTTGGATCCAAGGCTGAGTCACATTAGGTAAAGAGCTCCATGTCGTGACAAGAATCCAGGCTGTTGGTGCAAATATCAAAACACAATGGGCATAGTATTGCTTAGTGATCACAATTCAAGCCTCATATTATCTCTTGAACTTTTTTTAATTCATTAAAGTGAAACCCTGTCAGTAGAAAGACTATATGCAAGTCTTCTTACCCATCACAGATTTGCTCAGTATGAATCTGCTGATTCTGTTCTGTTTCAGAGTGATGCAGATAGTGTATGCTTGATCTGCCATGAAGAACTGTGCACTGGAGGGGGATTTGGAGGAGGAGGAGCCCATGAACTCCACTGTTCCCACCGCTTCCACAAAGAGGTAAGAGGCAGGAAAACACATTCACCTGGCATGTCAATCCATTTTAAGGGTAACTCCTTTGCATCAGAATCACAACTTTTTCCCCGTGCATGCTGCATGCTGGCATCCACATCCCATCAATGAATTCTGTAATGGCAAAGCTGGATTTTACATATGCATCATGAAGCTGCATGGACACCAAGCTAAACGGAAGTCTATCTTTGCTGCACTACACATACACTACAGGCTAAAAGTATGAAAGCAAGCAGGGATTTTTCCCATTTAGTCATTGTGCGGACGACGCTTAATCTGACTCCAGGATGGTCCAATATATTCCACTCTTGCTCTCGAATGTTACATAAAATAAGCCACCTGCTAATAGCAGCACCTTAAATTGTTCATTAATTGGATGTTTCGAATCTTCTAATTGTAATCAAGCCCTTAGAAGAATCTAAATGTGAAAATTAGGTAGATATGATTACAGCTGCAATAAAGCGCTGCAGGAGAACCACCAGGAGCCCAAACAAATTAAAAATTAGTTAGTCATATGCTATTTATTTAAACTAATTAATTCTTTATTAATAGATAACATATGTTATCTCTTAAAAAACTATACGGTTGAACAATGTTAGAATTGCTTCCCATTTTTGACCTGTAGTGTAGTTTCATGAGCATGTAGTGTACAGGAGCATCATTAGATCTCTTGTCTCTGATTGATGGATGGAGAAGGCGAGGAGGTCCGATCCAGGTGGCCGTCCACGCAGCGGGAGTTCCACTGGTGTGTGCGAGCGCAGGAAGGAGGTGCCGTTCTGCGCTGGACAGGAAGAGTACCGCATGCCCCGTCGCCAACTGTCCCTACGCAGACAACGCTGAGGGACCTCCATCTGAAGACTGTGAATACTCAGAACATGTACATAGTACATTGCAATGAAAAAAGCATAATACACGTAATACATATTACAGAGTGTTAAGATCCTGTCGAATTCACTTGAATCAACTGTGTGCATCATTTCCACACAAACAACGTGTTGTATATAAACAGTTTTAGCTTACTTTGAACAGCAATTGTGGTGATTTTATTAATGTAGAAATGATGTACACATTTAGCACACATTATGTTTTTCAGTGTATTGCCCAAGTTAACTTTCTGAATCCACTAGGTTTTGAGTAAGGAGCCCTGTGTTTCTCCATTTTTGGAAATATTTTTCAATGCCCATGACCTCGTTCTTTGCAGGGTGAAGTCATCCAACATTTCTCAGCCCAATACAATCTTACTAAGATGCAAATTACAGTTGATTGACAAAACCAGTTGTCTGGAATCACAAGGTGACCTTGACTTTTGTGTAAAAGCACAGTTTCGATGTGCAAACTCTATATTTGTCTTCCGTCTCCAACATGTCATCATCTATAATATTGACTGTAATTGTGGGGAATATATGAGAACTATTAGCCCTTCCATCAAATGAAATTAACGTACTGTACATTCAGAATGCAAAAATGTTTTGTTGTCTTTTGGTATATTGTAAATCATATTTTCTGTGCTGTCTCTCTGGATTATTTATGTCATCATAGAAATATTTCCAGTAATCATTAACTCGAGTGTTTGTGGAACATTGTTTTGCTTTAAAGATCAAGTGACCCAACATACCATCCAGTCACAGTGGCTGTGGTGGTAACTGTGACATTGGTCATATCCTGATTGACAGGTCAGACATAAAGGGTCAGTGCAGAATTGAGATGACATCACGCACATGCTGGAAATTAGCTGGTGGCTACTGTACATCCAGCAAACATAGAAAATAAATCAATGGCTGTTCAAAGTTGCATCACAATGAGAGAGTACAATTACTAACATAATAAAGTTGATAACATTCATAATTCCAGGTAATTCTCACACACTTTTAAGGTACAGCAGAAAAGATTCATACTATTATATAAACAATGTAGCCAAAATTAAATATATAGGCATTACTACATCTGTTGTACATCTGGTTTCTGTATATATATATATATATATATATATATATATATATATATATATATATATATATATGTATATATATATATATATATATATATATATATATATATATATATATATATATATATATATATATATATATATAGTTGCTGTCCAAAGATGAACATCCCCAATCTTTTTTTTTTTTACCTTTCTTCATCTTTTGTACACAGCAGTTGTCCGAGAAAACTTCATGATTAATGGGCCAATAAAAATGCTCCAGAATTGCTTGGAATAAAATATCTTTATATGAATTTACATTAAAAATGTAATGTTTGCCATCTTTCATAAAGTTGCTTGTTTTTTAGACAGCCCCAATATTCTACATTCTACATCAGTAGTAGCTGGTATTTCTGACTGGATTCACAATGGTTGTTGGACATGTTTGAGTGTTTTTAATCTTATGCACTGCTACTATGAATAATGAAATGCCTTTTCAAAAATAGATGATAAATTGCAGGCAGTCTGGGATGTATGAAAGATGAGTCTGAAATTGAATATGGTACATTGTTACTGCTAGAGCAAAGGGCTGCAAATGTGCGAATACTTTAATTGGACACTTTCACAGAGTCTCCTCGAGCAGGCAGAGTAATGAAAATGGCAGACAGAGCAGTGCAGGGCATATCCATAATCCTCAGCCAGACGGCAGGCCACTAAGGTGAGAATGCTGAAAAACAGGAAACCCAGAAATGAGACATGGCTTCAGGCTGAGCAACTCGAGCAAGACTTTTAAAAGAAAACACAGTAAGGGACTCTATGCACTTAATGGACACGTTTTATAAGCATTTACCTTCTACATACACTAACTACCCCCTTTATGAGCTTCGCTGGTTATGTAGGTTAATATCTAATCTGCTTTCATTCACAGTTTTCAACTACCCTTAGTCCAACTAATTCTGGCAATTAATAGATGAGTTGAATCAGATGTTTCTGATTGATCTGTTTCTGGCCACAGTGCTTCATGACCAGATATTATCTAAAAGCTGGATAATGCAAATCTCAGCTTTGAAAGAAGTAGGCCCATTATGTTCAATGCTCATAAGAACAGAAATGGGTGACTAGTATTAAATTGAAAACCCAATATTATGGGGTTTACCTTACATTATTGTTTCTTTGTTTGTAAATATACACTCATTCCAAAGTCCATATCTGCAAAACTTTCCATGTTTATCACCACATTATATCACCCTAACTTTTAACCGGTGCACACATAAAAAGCAGCATAAAAGCTTAGCCTTTTAAATAAATGCTCTATTATTGAACATGGCAGGAGGGGAGAACCCACAACCTGGCTGACAAGATTTTGCACCTTGCCATGACTCCTCTGCTCACCGCTTGTCTTCACTAGGCTTCTCTTTCCTTACAGTCCACAGCAGGGCTCGCTCTTTGACTGTGTGAGAGCATTGTTCTTCTGCAGTCTGTCCCACTTCTGACACCAAATAGACAATTGGCACAGTAGAAGATGCAGGAAACATAGCTCTTTAAGTGAATGCTCTTCAACTGAATAAAGCACCAGGATAGAACCCACCATAATGTGACTTATTACAGGATATTATTTTCCTTTTTTTAAAGTAGTGAGGTTTTGTGGGTTAACATGCAGACAGTCGTTTACAGACAGACCAGTCAACACTGTTCCACTCAGCACTGATGCCTTTAAACAGATAAAAAACATTGCATAGCTAGTTTGTGTTTAATGTGAGACAAAATATGTTTAGAATATAAACAGGTCAAACCAACTAGTAAATCTACATTTCACCAACATGTTTCTGAACTGAAACATTATGTTTACATCTGCTGGTTCCCTGTTTTTTACAAGTGCCTTTCAAATGTTAAGATTGCTAGCATGCCCCATTAGGATCTCCAGTCAACCAAAATGATATGTAATGATTCAACAGCATACATAAACTGTTGCTTGTTAGCATTTGGAAACTGGAGGATGTGTGTGGATTTGACTGTCCCTCCATAACTCAGGTTCCTCTCTCAGTGGAAGCAGTCATGCAGTCATGTTCTACCTGTTGTGTCCATGTGGTCATGCCTAAACCTGCATACTGGTCCTCGGCCAGAGTCCACTTTCCCTGATGACCCCTGCAACATACGACGGCATAAGCTCTCCTGTTTTTAGCGGGAAAAGAAGCATCCACTATGCTTTTGCATGACAAGGCCATGGTCAGTTTTCTCCATCTGAATAAGATCAAAAGGAGAATGTGCATTTAAATGTTCATTGAACCATCTCACCTGTTGCATGTACACACAAGAATGGACAAGTATACCAACTATGGTATCAAATCTGAATGTGTAGAGGCTGATCTGGACATGTAGGATGAGATTTGTGTTGTTGTGCACTTTCACTGATGTGTACAGTGGTTGCCAGAGATAAGGCTTTGTAGATTCATTTAAGTGTGCATTTCTGCATCTGGCCATCCAGAACCTCTATCCTTATCTTTAGATTCTCCTAGACTCCTAGATCCCGTCTTACCTCCATTTTCCTCCAGTCCCTTTTTGACTACCTCTTGTCCTTAAAAAGCAAGATTCTAACAAAAATGTGACACTGAATGCAGCCTTTCTTTTGTTTTTGTTGTGCTAAATAAATGGTCAGCCATATGTTACTTAAAACATGTAAAGGTCATAAAATCTGAAAAATGTGGTTACCTATTCTTGGACACAGTGGAATTAGTACTATGGCGACACATCTTTCAACATCCTGTTTTAGACAAGGTTTAGACTTAAGCAGCATTCAAAATCACCTGCTTAGACAATGCGTACTAGACTGGACCCAGTACGTACTGCTCGACAGGTAAAGCAGTCACGCTTTCAGTTCAGGAGTGTTTGGTATACATGCAACCTCGGATGCACTACGTCCGCCATCTTACCAACGTCCTTTGCTGCAAGACGTCACCCCACCACAGTAAAAGTCCTGATATTCATTAAAAGTACCATTTGCAGAGATAATTTTTATAATTCTTGCGGCACTTTCCTGCTTTTTTGCCATGTATCCTGAATTCATAGTTGGTGTTAAGCAGTAGCTCGGAGAAGCTGAAAGAAATGTAAGTACCTCTAACCTCTGTAGCAGCAGTTCACTAGCAATACATACACACAGCCAGCCTCTCGCTTTTCACCATCTTTCTTCCTTAACTTTGAACGCCTCCGCAGCACTAGCGGAATCATGGGATATCACAGTGTGCTACAGTAGCTTACTTTAAAATGGCTCCTTATTCAGTAGGTCATCCGGGGAATTTTTGCATAATGCTTGATAAATACTGGGGGTAAGTCCAAAATCGCCTACTACATTAGAGCCAGTACGTACTGCTTGAGCGGCAGACTAGTAGGCGAGTTATTGCCAGCGTACTGTGATGCAAGATAGCAGACCACCACAGTAAAAGTCCTGCTATTCATTTAAAAGCTCCATTTACTGACAGATGTGGATAAATTTTTTGACACTGATCTGCGTTTTTGTCTGAATATGTACTCACACTGTGTCGAGCTGTAGCTCAGAAAAGTTGAAACGGGAGGAATGTACTCATTGTTTACCTCAGCAGTAGCGCTAACTTCGGTAGCAGCAGTTAATTAGCTATAGCTACGTACACACAGTCGACATACCGCTTTTCACCGTTTTTTTCCTCCGCTTTGAATTCACCCACAGCTCCAGGTGAATCATGGGATAGCGCAGTTTGCTGTGTTCGCTTACATAAAAATGGCTGCCAATTCAGTAGGTCATCCGGGTACTCTTTGCCTACTACTCGATGCCTAATAAGTATTCGGACATACTAGCCGCGCTCGCCTACTGATTTCGCCTACTGAGTAGTAGCCAAGTAGGCGATTTTGGACGTACGGTGTAGTTTGGTAACTGGTGATTTGGGATGCAGCTTTAATCTGAATGTGGGAAACTCCTGCCAAATGCCCGGATGTGGGGTGTTTTTAAGGACACCTGGTGGTTTTAAGGTGACTTCAGTGCCACTCACTGTCACATTAAAGAAGTGTGGTATTAATGAAATAAAGGTCAAATAATAGGCCAATGAAGACAACGTGTTCTTAATCTGGTCTTCCTTTTTTCTGTGCCCACCACTCCTCCTTCTCCTCTACCGAAGACCGCCCGTGACTTTGTGCACGTAGACAAACCACGCTTTTCTGGCCCCACCCTCTCATCCCAAGTGCAAGAGAAAAATAAACCCAGAAATCTATCAGTAAGAACAAAAGAAAAATATATTATATTCTTTACATGTATGCCGAATACATTTTACAGAATTAAACAGACTTAGTTAAAAGTCTCTTCGTTTATTTCTTGAAGCCAGAGGATAGTTTTATTTTAGTTGTATTTTATTATACTTTTATCACTTCTCATTAATACTTTCTGGTTTAAGTCAGCAGCTGCAGTAAAGAGCTCTACTTAAACTCAGCACACAAAATAAGTTGGCATTATGAGTTTCTAACATTAGAAATCCACATAGCGGTTTCCTCGAGATGAGCGGACGTCTGCACACATTTATTTCTGTTTCCCACCCGTATTCCTTAAAGTCCCGCCCTCCTACGTGAGGATTGACTAGTTACTCACATGGCTGCAACGTATTAGCCAATCCAAGCTTGGGTGATGGATTCCAGTAACCAATCCCAGCGCTGGAGGGCGGGACTTTCCCGAAAACGGGTTGGGGAAAAAAATTCTCGTTCATGTCCCCTCAACCCTGCAATCTGTTAGCGTGAACGTGCACACGTGGAATTCAGACAAGAGCTTTGATTGAGCGGACGCTCGGCCAATCAGAACCAAGAGTATTGACGGGCACGCACGACTTTGGGCCAATCGCTGGCGTCTGCAGGCGGTTCCCTCAAAATGCTTTAAAGAAAGGAGCCTTGAGGGAAAAAAAATCTTGGAAATCTGAGAAACAGCTGGAAAAGTGGTCAGGCAGTCTGAAGTTAGTGAACGCTTTACTGGAGTGATGGTGACAGTGTTTATAGCGCAACTATCGTGTATAGACTGTTATTGTTTTACAGGTTTAATTTAAAAATGCGAGGAAAGGAGAACGACTAGGAGAAGACTGAATCCGTTTACTTGGGAAATAGTAACGATAGCCGTTTTTTCTTCGCTGGACTGTGAGGTAAGTCATAAAAACACTGCTATTTTACTTAAACTGCTCATAACCCAGCCTGTTTTTGAAGGATTAAAAAGTCCTGAGCATCATTTTGTTAACAGTCTAAGTTTATTTTAGGAATTCGTTAAAAGCTGGAAGTCGCTTTCCTTCGTATTCAAATGCCTCAGGAAAATCTGAAATACGGGGAGCATAAACAATGGAGTATACATTCAACAGCCCATCATATTATCTCTCCTTACCTAAATCCTGATGTGCCCCCCACCTTTTTTATTTAATAATTAAACTTTCTTTGTGTCTGAAACGCGATCTAAGCATCCACGTCAGCTTATAAACGTACAGCCAGATTGACAAGCTAGACCTTTACTTTGCTGAATAACACGAAATTGAACTTTTCTTGCATGTACTGCTGTTAAATATTGCGTTTGGTGTCGTCATGTCTTTAAGTGAGCTCAGATAAGCTGCAACAATGCTAGTTCAATGTCAAACTGATTACAAACTGTTTATTCATTCACTCCTAATGTAGGCCCTACTGATGCGCTATAAAAGATGGTGTGCATATTTAGAGGCCTGCTGTTATAAATAAACACAACAGCATCAGCCAATCAGACACCTGATCCGCTCTCAATTGAAGAGCCACTCAGGTCGTCGTGTTTCCATGGCGATGGCACTACATCCTGGAGGGACAGGCCTAAATCCTAAAGGGGGTTCCGGAGTTCCCCAGATGGAAAAGCCCATAGGTACATTCTTCAGAGGTGCAATAGCAGCCTGAGAATGCGGCCTGTGCTTTAAATGTTGTGAATACTATTGCTGATTATCAGAAATTGACCATGATGCATTTTAGCATCTTGCAGTCTGGGTTTTTATTTTTATAGTGCTTGTAGGATAGTAGTTGGACTCACTGGTAAATCTGTGTTGGTGTACAAGTCCACAAAGTAGACAGCAGTACACAACGGTACACAAAGTGCACAACAACACGAAAACAGCTTATTAACATTAGATCAGTTCGAAATAGTGACATGGAGAAGTGCAATACAGTATTGGCTGTATCTTGTCTGAGTTGAGTGCTATATTACATGACGAATGATGCAGTATAATGTGTATAAGCATTATAATAGTGTTATAATACTGCAACCTTGGAAAAGCAAGCCATCTGCGCGTGCAGGGGACTAAAAAACTACAGTGCTCCGGACATCTGTTCATAAGAAACAGACTACAAACTAAGTACAGTTCAAAGATACATCTACATCCAACCCCTTCTTTGGGCAGACTGAACGGCCTAAGCATTTTTACTAAATTAAGTTTTAAGGCTAAAGTTAATGTCTGTATACACCTCTCTGAAGCATACCACTTAAAACCTTCCATACTGTGTATTTATTTCCAAGAAGCCGTGAGTGGTCTCAGACTTCCAATTCTCACTCTCATAAATACATAATAAGCATATTTGTTACTGTAGATACTCAATAATAAACCGTCTGCTATCTGGAACTGCACCTGCATATGATTCTAAATAACACAAATTTTAATGTTTCTTTGTGTATTTCAAATATGGTCATTCAGTTACTGTGTATTAATCGGCAATGTTTTAAAAATAGATCATTTAGAATTTTCATTCAATGCTAAAGACACCTAGATATGAAATATATGTGTATTTACAGGACTGTGCGGGTTTTAGGCACTTTGGGATTTTATAATTAAGTAGCTGTATTTCTAGGCAGGAAGTATTTATTTGCTCAGCAAACACTTTATTTTTAAATAAAGTATTTTTTAATAAACAGTATTCATTCAGTAAGTAATGTTTTTACGTATGTCAGTGTGTTTATTTAACCCTTTCCAAGCTTTTTTGTGGCAACCCAGTATTATTAGCAGTTATCATCTAATACCTGCTTTGACTACTCAGTACTCCATTAAGCTAAATCAAGATTGCTGGTGAAGGAACTGAATACATTCATACAAACGTCTGTTTTGTTTTGGATTATAGGGATGTATGTTTCTCTAGAACAACGAATCTGTGTGTTTTCACCAGTAAGAACACCAGCTATCATTAGAACAGATTTAACAGACGTAACAGATTCTTCAAACTGGCGCGCAGGATATTATTTACTTCTTTCAGAATAAGATATTCATACTACTTTGTATTATATTTATGCTTATTTACATCTGTTCTAATGATAGCTGGTGTTCTTACTGGTGAAAACACAGATTCGTTGTTCTAGAGAAACATACATCCCTATAATCCAAAATAAAACAGTCACATAGGAGGAGGACACAGTGTGGCACAGGTGACATAGCTGCTGTTAGAGTAGCATGTCTGACCTTGCTGATAGCCAGTGGGTGGTGCACAGTGGTTCAGGAGGAGAAATTGCATCCAGGGATCTGCTTTCTAGCCAGCCCTCTAATCAGTGCAACATAGTGTAATTAGGTGTTAAGAGACTATCCCAGAATAATAAACACAACTTTACTGTCCATATTTATCAGATGCGCATGTCTTATATACTGGTGTTTTGCTACAGTTGGCTTTAGCATTTTGTTTCAAATCAAATAATTGAAGCCAGGCACCAAATGTCCCACTGCACATGTACTGCAAAGATAAAATAATGACCACTCAGAAGCATCCTGCTCCAGTCTAGCTTGTGAAGGTAGAGCTACCGAGTTGTACCTGACTTTCAGGACAGTACTCTAGCTCAAACTGATAAGGCAGAACCAACAACTTTGTAAGAATAGCTATAGCAGAGAGGGTTGACCAATCAGAGCACACCTGGCTTGTCGGAAGGCGGGACTTGAAGACACAGGAGCTCCCACCAAACGTTTTAGACAGAGGGTGAATACAAATGTACAGTATAAGAAAAATAATGTGTTTATGGAAAATGTAAGCATGTAAATCTATTCTACTGAAATATCTGATAGGGACGTAAAGGATAATACCAGTTTGCAGTGTATGATTGTCCTTTTTTCTGAATAGATGTTGGGGTTGGTGGCATCCCCTCAAAGTGAGCACGGATTGTACTTTACTTGCACTCTGAGTCATGTGGTAACACCACTGAAGGGTGCTAAATAACAGACGATAGATACTTACAATAGACTACATGGGTGATAATGAGATGTCAGATTATTTTCATTCATCACTTTGTCCTCTACACTGTGATTTCCATTGCTGGCTGCTTTTTCTCCATGTTTATAATAATCTTATTATAGAAGGCGTGGAGTTTTTGAGTCAGTGCAAACTGCATACCTCACCCTCGCAGAATTCATGAAGTCATTCTGTTCTTTGTCCACAGTTTCATAGGACACAGGAGAGTTTAAATATGTGGGCTTTTCATGTATTGCTTTGTCTTCTTTGAAATGTTTCAGTCGTGTAAACTGTGATTCCTCACAACACACAGGCACATACACATCAAGTCTCTCTTCGGGGCCCTTATTAAGTCAGATTGTCTTCTCTCACTGTAATTACACACACCCTTCCATTTCCCACTGCCTCTGATTGTAGTGCTGACTTTTTGTTGTTTCCTCACATGACATATCTGTACATGGTGATGATGAATGATTTTCATATAGAGAATTAAAACAAGAAGTACTAACTTCTGACTTAGTTATATAACACCTTTAGAGGGCACCAGTTAGTAATGTTTGTTTAGTTAAGCCAGTTTGGCCACCTAAGGCTCGTTATAGTTAAGAACAATGAACAAAAAAGAAAAAGACATGTAAAATTTAGTGAGGGAAGTTTGCGTTAACTAAAAGTGTCTTGCTACATGTATGAATACTTGGTAAATGTCAGTTACTGTGGGATTTCAGTGGGATTGTTGGTGTATCCTCATATCAGCTTGTGTCTGTTTGTAGACACTGGCATAGACATGAACTGCTGCAAAGAAGGAATAAAGTATATCTCATATTTTCTCCATTGCTATTCTAGGGTTAGCACAACAAAATGGGAAATTTCAAAGGCCACGCTCTCCCTGGCAGTTTCTTTCTGATCGCTGGATTGTGGTGGACAGTGAAGTACTCATTGTGGTACGTCACTCGCAGGAACAAAAGTGCAGGTGCAGGGAGGATCACCACACGAGCCATCTTCCACCGTCTAGAAATTATCGAGGGAGCTGTAATCCTCTCCTTTTCTCTTATTGGTAAGCTGCAGCCACACATTTCGGTAATATTTCTGATGTTATTTTGTTCTGTATGCACCTTGGCTCTGTGTTCAGAAGGCTATGAAATAATGCCTTAATATAGCATATTGTCCCAAACGCTTTGACAGTTTCCATCCTGAGAAATACTGTGAAACGTGTGCAGAGTCTCTTTTTGTTGATTACTAGTCTGAACAACTACTGAACACCTTTTTGTAGCCATTGTTATTACTGTGCTTGAGTTATACGGAATTACTGATAAGCTTACTGACGTGCTTTACCATGTAGACCAGAGGTCACTAATAGGCGGACCACGGTCCGGATCCGGACCCAGTCATTGTCCAATGCGGACCCCAACCTATAAGCTATTGAGAATGGCTTAATTTTGACTCTGTTTATTTTAAGTGGCGGAGCTTTTCTTGTCTTTGCGGTATACTGGCTTAACAGCGCAGTGAACCAAACGCGTGCGCTGTAAGATCACCAAAGGGGCTCCTCAGCCAATCAGATCTGTGCATACTGGGGCATGCGGCGTGCACACACAGGCGAGGTACGAAGCAAGGAGCAGCAGCCGGAGACTAAAGCGAGTCAGAAAGAATAACGTAAAAACAAAAAAGTCCACAGTGAAAACTGGCTGTTTAACAGGAACGGTTCTGGAATTGACTCGCTCGTCTAGTTTTGGAGAATACCGCTCTGTACAGCCAACATGTGAATCTGTGAAGCTGAGTTAACAAGAAGACGCACGTTTTATTTACTTTCTCTAGAAATAAACATTGTAAGATTTCAAAAGCATTCTGTTTTTTTAAATGTAGCTCTTGTTTCAGTTCAGCATTTAAACAGTAAATTTCTTGAAATATACTGAATGGTATTTGTAATAAGTTTGTCTCGCAGTTACTGATGGTATAAGATGCTGATACCAGGTAACTTAAATATACAGGATATGATGATGGTCCAGATCTTGGCCTGAGGAAATCTCCTCCAACTGGACTGTACTGGACTCTAATTAAATAGACTGTATTACATTGAATCTCAGTGCTGGACATTCTCACAGCATAAATGCAACTAAACCTTCACAACATGAAGGAGTACTTTTCCTTCGTCTCAGTATAGTGAATAGGTTTAAAGAATCACAGACAAAGAGACATGCACACACTCATATATTAACTCACACAAGGCTTTGTTTCTTAAAGGCTTTATGGTGCAGTGCTTATGTTATCTGTTAGGATGGGAAGATAAGAATACCTTTCAACAAGGGTGTCCAATCTAATCCACAAAGCGCTGGCGTGGCTTCAGCTGTTCAGTTCAAATAAGCCAAAACACTCCTGATTCCATGTGTTAAATCAGTTGGTCTCAGTAATCAAACAAATGATGGAGTGTGCTCCTGTTTTACTGGAATAAACATCTGCAGCCACACCAGATAAGAGGAAGACATCCCCGCCTTAAAGAAATACCTCAGGGTTTTCTACCTTATCTCTGTCTGCCTCGTCTAATTATGATGCACTTGCCAAAACAAAACAAAAAAGCACAGAAAACGTGTTCATTCAAAACATGCTTATAATAAAAGACAATGGGCACTTACTTCAGCACCTGCTCCACAGTTTCTATTATAGTTAGAGGAAGTGTGTTAAAATTATTGTGTGGGTTGATAGGCCGTATACTATAAAACCACAGCAAGGTCTGGTTACAGTAATTGCAAGGTAAGACTTCCAGAGGTGGAGACCCAGTCTCAGTACTGTAGTCAGTGTTGCTCCCAGCCAATCACGTAGCAGGCATGATGTTTTCAGAGATTCAGCGTTCTGAGGTCATTGGTGGTCGACCTGCTTTGTTTTCAAAAAGCTGTGCTTCTGTTAGCAGTCGATCCCAGTAGTTCCATTGGTGCTGGAGTCAAATAGTAACGTCAATATTCATAACCTGAAAGTGAATATCATCCCTGCCATTGTTAACTGTCATATCAGTCATATTCAACCCGCTCTAACCCACTTCTCTCACAGGTATACTAGGAGAGCAGTTTGCGTCAGGTGGGCCCAAGTTTCACCTGTATGACTCCTCCACTCAGCACTGGGACAAACTGATGAACTGGCAGCACACGACCATGTACTTGTTCTTCGCCCTGGCAGGGGCTACTTCCCTCACCGTCCACAGCACAGACGGGGCACCTCTAGCTTTAGATCGCTTACTCCTGGGCCTTGCTTTTTTCAACGAAGGTAAGCGTTTGATTTTCTAACACATCTGTCCAGACTTTGCTTTGGGACATGCAAAGTGTTTGCTTTTCAACACATTTTTAATAATTAAATATGTTTTCTTTGTTGGTTTCAAACAATTTAACACATTGAAACAGAATGAAAAAAAAACAACCAGTCTGATTATTATTGAGGCAGTTTATTTAGACAGGTTGTCGTTTCTGTGAGGACCAAATGACATCTTAACAGGATGTTACACACCTTGAGAATATTAGAAATGTGTAATATTTGCATCAAAATTATACTCACCTGGTGCAACACATTTTAACTAACTATTTCAAGTTAGTAAGAAGATCTATGACAATGTTATTTGCTTACTACTCTCACAAAACAAGCAAACTCTGTGCTGGATGTTTTTTACATGGGAAAAGCAAAAGGAGAATAAAGAGTTCCACCTCATTCAGAGCTAAAAGTTTATGGGAGTTTTCCCACACAGCCCAGATCTCTGTAAAGCAAAAGCAGAGCTGGTGATTCATCGTTCACAAAACCAAAAATCATGTTTGACCAGCCTCAGATACAGATTATAGGTTTGTTCATCTACATTTCTACACTCTTTTGGCCCAGACGGTATACACAGCTGTGTTTTGTTGATCAATACTGAATATCAGCTCTGAATATTGGTTGGGCTGATAATCAGTTAACCTCTAATATCCTGTGTGTATCATTACACTTCAGCTGTATGCAAATGAAACTGATTGTAATCTAAATTAAATGTTCGTGTCTTTGCAGGATTCTTATTCCTCTATCACCTTCATGGCAGAGACATGCTGGACGTCCATGTTCACATGCTTCTGTTGTACGCCATTTTCGGAGGGGCCATCATTTGCTTCCTGGAGGTCTTCCACAGGGGAAATATCCTGCTGGAGCTGCTGCGGGCCGCTCTGTGCGTACTTCAGGGCAGCTGGTTCTGGCAGGTCAGCTTGTGCGCATGTGGCTGCGTGTCAGTGAAAATGTGTGTTATTATGTGTCAAATGTTTTTTTTGTGTGTAACTGTTTTGCCGTCTGTCCTTTTACCCAGATTGCCTTTGTGCTGTACCCCCCCAGTGAGGTGAAGTGGGATTTGTCAGACCACAACAACATGATGTTCATTACCATGTGTTACAGCTGGCACCTAGCCTTCGCCCTGCTCACTGTAGCTGTAGCACATACCACTGTTCTATGGTGAGCACTTTCAGATTCCAGCCGTGCCACTTTACCACATTAGCAGTTGATTAGTAGCTTGGCGTATGACTGAAAAGTTATCTCTGGCACCAAATTCACCTGCTGATAACATTTAATTCACACAAGTACAACCACATATTGACCTCTGGACGCTTGCGCTCATATTACTCTCCTTAAAGGCAAAGTTTGGTAAAAAATACAGTTTGCACAGTTGCTTTTGCACTGGAGCTACATGAGTAATGTGAATTACTGGAGTTTATGATTAGTATATAAACTGCATCACACCCTTGCCTTAAAGCTCATCAAGTAATCTCAAACAGACGTGCTTATGTGGTTTCTGACTGTAAGATCTGTAAAAAATGAAAAACAGTACAAAACAACAGAGCAAAAAAATAGGGGTCGAGATTTCTGCTGCTTCGTTTGTTAAAGTTTTTAGATAACAGGTTAGCGTATTGTGTTGGAAACTACATAGAACTGTACACGTCCAAGTTATTTCTAGAGCATATTTAAAAACAGCCAAAGCTGACCAAATTGCTGTCCACAATATACCATTTAAAAACAAACAGAAACAAAAAAATTAAACATAGAAAACACATACAAGTAAAAGAAAGAATAAAGGAAAGCCTAGAAAAAAAGTTTAAACAACATGAATGCAACAGAAGATAAAACAAAGGTAAAATAATGACTAAAAATAAAATTATAGTGAATTTAAACTTATAGCTGGAAGGATCCCACAATTTGAGGATAGGCATAGGCCAAATAAAGAGGTTTAAACTCAGTAATAGTTGAGGCAGATCTCACAGTAATGGGTAAATGATTCCACCATCTGGGAGCAGCTACTGAAACGCACTTAAGATCGCACTTAACTTTGCTTAAGTTTTTTTTAAGGGTCTGCAGCTGTGAGCAGCGGTTTATTAGTGGATGTGAAGGACCTGCTAGAGGAGTACCGACCAATCAAAATACCCTGTGGTGACCATGTAGTGTCTTGAAAAGTAACAGTAAAATATTTAAATCAATTCTATACATGACAGAAAGCCAGTATAGAGAAGCCATGACAGATGAGATGCTGTTTCTTTTCCTTGAGCCAGTAAGAACTGACCAGCTTATAGAGAGAATTACAATAATCAAAGCAAGTTGTACTAAATGCATGTAAACCACTCTTGGGGTGGGGTTTAGTAGGTTGTAATACACAACCTGACCTCTAGAGTTTTACACATTGTTCCTTTAAAATCTGCAGCTATATTCACACAGTCAGGTTACATAATAACTGATATGAGTGTTTTCCTCCCCAGCGTGGTCCGCTCGAAACTCAGAAGAATGCCACCCATGGAGATGGGACTGCTTAAACCTCGGGAACGAGAAGCAGATTCTGAAGATGAAGTTTTATAAGTGTTTGGTGACCATTTGCAACATTCAGTCTTTATTTTCAGTGAAGACAAACTTGCAAGTTAACCTTACAGATTAGCCTGATAAACACTGATCGTCGTCACTCGGTGGGCTTGTCTCAGGTCACTACAGTGAGGGGCTGGAGTCAAACCACCAGCTTATCTCCAGCTGTTACTGCCATGATGTTGTATCCAGTTTATTTGATGTCTAAACGCGAAGCCCCCACCATTTGTCTCTTGTTACTTTCTATTACTTTCTCTTGTTGCTATTAGCTGTCTATTTATCAACTCTGTCTGGTGTAAACATTCTTTTTCATAGAAAAGACAAAAAGCTTAATATTTTGATATTTAAAATTATTAGTAAAGGAAGCCATGAATAACAAATGACTGATTCCTTCAGTTCACTTGTGTGAACTTTATACTGTATGTGTGTTGTTATTCTTTGATACATATGTTTGCACCTTTGATAACAGAATTTTTGATAATGACACATCGTGAGTGCCTTTGACATTTAAAGAAAGAGCACATTAGGCTTTTAATAGCAGTTCTGGTCTGACCAGCACAACCAGGGAGGAGCTCTTTTTTTTGACCTGTGTATTCAGGATTGCAGACCGCTGAGAGGAAATTTGATCATAATCACTTTTTATGGCAGTAAAACACAGCTGGGTTTAGCTGCTGCTCATAGGACCTTTTGGATTCATGTAGTAATTCAATTCATATTCAACAGGAATTAAGGGGTTAGTTGGTGAGTGAATGGCTTGGCGAGTTCTTCTGTCAGTGCTATAGCTTTGTAGCCTTTTTGCGTGTGCAATCTGGGAGAAACCTTGAATTACAGCATATTTCATATTTATTGCTTTAAACATGCCTTATTATATATAATGTGCATTTTAAGATATTAAAATTGTGCTTTTATCATTAATATTATGTATGTATTTCATATTTTTTATCATGCATGTTCATTTATTCAAGAAACAGATCTCTACTCTTCATAATTGTCTTTGATATCTTGATACTTCTAATGGTTGTGTTCATAAAAAAAACTGTGTAAAAACTGTGTGTATTTGTGGTACTGAGATGTGTATCAGAAAATAGTCTCCATTAATCAGCCTCTACAGTCAATATGTTAAGTCTTAAAATAAATATAAAATGTAATAAATTCTGTCTTTTAAAAAGAAGTGTTGTTTTCAGTTTTTGAACATTTGCAGCTAATTCAGTGTTCAGCTGATGAGATGTGGATAAAGTGAGTGTGAAGTGCAGTGTAGTTATATTTTTCACTGTGGTGTTTTCTTTTTCTCATGCAGGATGAAACGACATTTTAAAGTCATTTCGGACTATAAATCCCAAAGACACCAACAAATAAAAAAAACCTTAATTGACAAAGCTTAGTTTACAAATGAATTAAGACATTTTATTAAAAGTGAAAAATAATAAAGGATTATCTATCTATCTATCTATCTATATATATATATATATATATATATATATATATATATATATATATATATATATATATATATATATATATATATTCACAATACATATTTCACATAGTTCGCCGATGATACAACTGTGCTGGGTCTCATCAGCAAAGGCGACGAGTCAGCATACAGGGAGGAGGTACAGCAGCTGTACAGTCAACAACCTTCACTGGAATGTAGAGAAGACCAAGGAAATGGTTGTTGACTTCAGGAAATCAAGACCGGTCCACTCTCCGCTTAACATCAACGGCTCCTTTGTGGAGATCGTTAAGAGCACCAAGTTCCTTGGTGTCCACCTAGCGGAGAACCTCACCTGGTCCCTGAACACCAGCTCTACAGCCAAGAAAGCCCAGCAGCGTCTCTACTTCCTCCGGAAGCTGAGAAAGGCCCGTCTCCCTCCACCCATCCTCACCCTCTTCTATAGGGGAACCATAGAGAGCATCCTAAGCAGCTGCATCACTGCCTGGTTTGGGACCTGCACAGCCTCTGACCGCAAGTCCCTCCAACGCATTGTGAGGACAGCTGAGAGGATCATCGGAGTCTCTCTCCCCTCCGTCTTGGACATTTACACCACCCGCTGCATCCGCAAAGCAACCAGCATTGTGGATGACCCCACCCACCCTTCACACAGACTGTTCTCCCTCCTGCCATCAGGAAGAAGGTACCGCAGCTTCCGGTCCAACACGACCAGACTCTGCAACAGTTTCTTCCCCCAAGCCATCAGACTTCTCAACACAACTCAACGTCTGAACTGATATCTTTCTGGTACATGTACACTCTCTCTCTCTCTCCAACCATTTACCCCCAAAAAAAAAAAAAAAAAAAAAAAAAAAAAAAAGGGAAGCATTTTTGCACAAAGCATTGCACTGATAACTCTACTACCTCACTGGACTCTATTTATTACACATTGCACAATTTGCACACTACCAGCAATTATTTATTATTATCTGTCTGTACTGTGTTGTGTCTGTCCGCACTTGTTTGTTCGTGTTGCACTTGTGCCTTGTAAGCACTGTCTATGTTGCACCATGGTCCTGGAGGAACGTTGTTTCGTTTCACTGTGTACTCTGTATGTAGTTGAAATGACAATAAAACCCACTTGACTTGACTTGACTTGACTTGACTTGACATTGTTCACAGCCCAAGATTTGTGCTCCTTGCACCATTGAAACCGACGTTTGGCATTGGCACGAGTGACCAAAGGTTTGGCTGTAGCAGCCCGCCCGTTATATTGACCCTGTGGAGATCCCGATGGACAGTTCTGGTGGAAACAGGAGAGCTGAGGTGCACATTTAATTCTGCCGTGATTTGGGCAGCCGTGGTTTTATGTTTTTGGGATACAATCCAGGTTAGCACCCCAACATCCCTTTCAGACAGCTTCCTCTTGCGTCCACAGTTAATCCTGTTGGATGTGGTTCGTCCTTCTTGGTGGTATGCAGACATTACCCTAGATACCGTGGCTCTTGATACATCACAAAGACTTGCTGTCTTGGTCACAGATGTGCAAGCAAGACGTGCACCAACAATTTGTCCTCTTTTGAACTCTGGTATGTCCCCATAATGTTGTGTTATTGCAATATTTTGAGCTAAACTGTGCTCTTACCTGATAACTGAACTTCACACTCTGCTCTTACTGGTGCAATGTGCAATTAATGAAGATTGGCCACCAGACTGGTCCAATTTAGCCATGAAACCTCCCACACTAAAATGACAGGTGTTTCAGTTTCATTGTCCAACCCCTGTATGTGTGTGTGTGTGTGTGTGTGTGTGTATGTATGTGTATGTGTGTGTGTGTGTCATCTAAGAGCAAAATAAATAGATCCATATCAATTTAACACATTTTTCTTATTGAATATTGAGTGTCTTTGGGCTAAAGTGTGACCAGATGAGAATGAGATAAATTCTGGGCATGTGGTGAGTGGGTCAATTAGAACAATTTAGATCAGACACAATCATTCTAATAATCAGGTATCAATATTATTACGATTATCAACAGATTCTAAGCATATGATCAAGATCATGTTGGTCTTACTCTCTCACCTGAACCCGCCCATTTTTTTCTGGAAAAATAATTAAATATTCACAGCTGACCACACACACACACACACACACACACACACACACACACACACGCTTAAGCACCCCTAAACTAGGGCTAGCTATGCCCCTGGCCACAACAGTAAGCTCTGCACTATATAGAGGCTGGCTGCTGTTGGTGAAACCAAGTATTATATATGTATATCTAAGTATCTCCATAATGCCAACTTTACAGGAGAGGACAGAAACAGTCTTTACTTTCAAGTCAAATAATTTTTGGGAGTATTTCTATTGGTCTATTCCTCATGAAGTTTCCACACAGTGTGAACAGCAGCTGCTGCCTTCAAATAATGCAGAAAAATAAAACTTGACAAAACAGGAGATGCAAGTTTTTCTAAGGCCTCCTGTGACTCTCTCTCTCTCTCTCTCTCTCTGGTAAAACTGAGGTGAAGAGCATCTCGTGGATCACGACGGTCGCCGCTGTGTGGCGCTGTGCGCGTGAGAAGCGAGCCTGTGCGCTGATTTCAGGTGAAGCGTTGTGGGAAGATTCACCTGTCGGCGCGCCGGCGAGAGAACTGCACTGACTGAGAACCTTCAGCAAACCAAGTCAGAGTCTGCTTCAGCTTCCAGCTCCTGCAGTGAAAGTCCATGGACAAACTACGGGCTTTTCTGAGCGGCCGAGAAGGAAACAATGACAATCGTAGTGTTCTTCAGGTGAAGTGAGGTTCCTTATGTTTCCTCCTTCAGACACCTCCAATCGCTTTCTGACAGCAGTGTCCATTAATAGGTTTATCTAAGTCTGTTTGTCTGGGAGAACGGAGGATATTAGTCCATGTACTTCTTTAAAATGTGGACTTAAAGTCTCTCTCTGTCTCTCTCTCTCTCTCTCTCCCTCTCTCTCTCTCTCTCTCTCTCTCTCTCTCTCTCTCTCTCTCTCTCTCTCTCTCTCAGGTAGCGAACGAAGCGTCCACTCTGGGGTGGGGGACTCGAGTGAAAGGCTTTATCTTTTGTATGGCTGTAGGTTTGGGCTGCAGTGTTCTGGTTAGTGTTCTCATTTTAATCGTGGGGTTTAAAAGGAACAGCTCAGCTCAGTGGTGTAGAGCTTGCTGGAGGAGCGCAGTGGGAGTGGAGGCTGAACTGAGCTGTGTCTCTGGTCTGACCAGCTTTGAGGAATGTCAGAGGAGGAATGCAGTCTTTATGAATATTACAGCTAAACACGTGTCTAGAAGAAGAAATGTGAGGTGTTGACTGTGTGTCTGCTCTAAATATAGTAGGAACATGTACTCTTGTTGTTCTGTATGGAAATAAATGCCTGTTTTTTTTTTATATTTCCTCTGTGCTTTAGGGAGTTTGCTGCCTGTTTATTCCCAAGTTAGGTCTGATTCTCTTTATTGTGTTTTACACATTCGGGAATATTTGCTCCCTGGCCAGGTGAGTCTCTTCCTCGCATACTTCCATATTTACTTACCAGAGATTATTATTAATAAGACTCTGGATCTGAATGAGCTGATTGGCTGCTGGGTTAAAGGGTTGTTCCACAAACTTTTTGCACAAGTGGTACAATGTAAACAAAGTCACCCAGAGTGAAATGTTGTACTGTAGATTCAGTGCTGATAGGATCCAGTAGTGTCTCCATTTGATTTCCTTATGCTACATGAGGGCTGTCAAAGCAAAACCTCATAATTCTGACGTTTCCTTCCCACTTACATTGTAATGTTTCTCTAGAGTGGAACAGTTGGGAACATCAGACCACTCTGAATGACTTTAAAAGACGTAATACATACCAGTGTTTTGGAAAATTGGTGGAATTCCCTTTTAACTGGCCAAAACAGTGACCGATGGACTGTGCTTCTGCCCACAGCACCATGTTTCTGATGGGACCACTGAAACAGCTGAAGAGGATGTGTGATAAAACCAGAGCCTTTGCAACAGTTGTCATGATAGTGAGTAGATCACCACCATCAGCATCCCTCTGAACATAGAGATACAGAGAATCATTCAAAGCCACAAGTGTGGTTATCTATTTACTAGTTAATATAGTTAAAAAACACCCTCACATCACACGTCTCTTAGGAACAGATTCACATCTGTTTTCTTCATCTCTGCTATGCGATCACCAACCACGTCATAAGATACCCCTCCTTGTTTCTACACTCAGGGTTCATTATATGAGCTTCACTGACCATATAGGAGCACTTACACAGTGTAGTCCATCTGCTTCTCAGTATACTTTGTTAAACTCCTTTTACATGGTTCTTTAATGGTCAGAACCCCCCACAGGACCACCACAAAGCAGGTTTTATTTGGGTGGTGGCTCATTCTTAGCACTGCAGTGTGGTGGTGGTGGTGGTGGTCTGTTAGCGTGTGTTGAGCTGGTGCAAGTGGGTCAGACACAGCAGTGCTGCTGGAGTTTTTAATGCCTCAGTGTCACTTATGGACTTAGAATAGTCCAGCAACCAGCAACATCCAGCCAACCTTGTCCTGTGGGCAGCATCCTGTGGTCACTGACCACTAGAGGATGACCAAAACAAACCGTGCAGCATAAACTCTAGCAGCACTGCTGTGTCTGATCCACCACACACACCAACACCCCACCACCATGTCATTGTCACTGCATTGTTAATAATGTAGTATTGGAATATATTGAATCGTATCATGATATGTATTTTATTAGCAGGTTCTGGCCATTACACAACTCTAAATAAGAGGAAATGCAGTTTGTATTTGTAGAACTGATAAAGAAGCTGATAAAGTTAACAATGAGTGTGTTCCCAATAAAGTGCTCTGCGAGTGTTCATATAAACCTGTCCTTTTGAAGACACATTGAATACAGTCTTGTAAATTATGCTTGGTTGTATATTTGTATATGATCAAATGATTAAGTCATTAAGAAAAAACGCTGAGTAAACTGAGATTTTCCCCAGAACTAGCTGAACTAGCTGGGGGTTGCTAACTGGTCCAAAACAAATTGATTTGTGGATGGAGTGTTTATTTTTTTCAGTGTAAATTTTAAAGGAGCAATTTGTAAGATGAGCAACCTCTCTGTGTCATAGTCCAGACAATCGGGGGCAACATATCACACCTCCTTCTTTAATTCTTACCAGCCTAGAAGAAATGTTTAGCATCAAACTTTGTCCTTTTACTCGCCAAGAGTCTCCAGTGGTGAAAAGCAATACAAACGTTGTTTTGCTTCTATTTTTTATATGTTTGCCGACAAACATGAATTCTTGATGGGAATGGGCAGCGGTGTTTGTTGTAATGACCACTTTCCAAGAGCTTTACCATGGGTGTAGATTTGTTCTTGGACAGGTGGGACTAATGTTTTGGTAGGACATAATTGTCTCTACCAATATCTCAACAAACTTGTTTGAATCTTCTTCGGAGAGAAACCAAATGAGATGTTTTTGATGTGCTTTACAATATGCGTCTTCTTCATGAATTAATTTTTTGAAGTGGTCACACGTCCTCACAATTCATTGGTTTTGCGTAAGACATTTTGCCATGTAAGAAATGTCCTGGGGTGGGGTGTGTGGGGGGTTGCTGATGGGGGGTAAGATATGGATTGTTGTGCTTCTACTAATGTTAAGATCAAATCTATGAGCTTTACTGTCCCATTGATTGTCTACCTGTCCTTAAATGATCTAACAGCAAGCAGCACCTTCAACATGATTGACAAGAAGGTTAGAATACAAGGCAGTGGTGCTTCTTCATTCTCTTATGTTGGACTGATTCAACATGACAGTACAGATACTCACTATCGCCTCTTGAGGTGAAGTGGTATCACGAGACAGGACAGTCCAGTTAGCTAGCTGGTTAGCCTGCTAACTTAAGTAGATATTTCTGCAACAAGATACATAGATGTCTTTAATGAGCTTTTCCTTTTTTTCATTTTCCCTTAGACATGCCTGGTACTTACACTGTGTGCAACGTTTTGGGTGAGTAAAGCGATAAATGTTCGTAATATCACTGGGTGCTCAGTAGGTCCCAGATTAAGTCCAGTCCTAGACTAGAAAGGAATGTATCTTAAATGGTTTGGAAATGGGGATTCATTTGTATTTGGAAAATCAGTCCTAACCAATGTAACTCTGTTATATACCATCTCTTCTGTACAGTGGAAGATATTTGCACTGTCTTTGCTGTTTGTCATTTTGCAAGCCATCGCATTTCTTTGGTAAGTCCTTTATGAAAATGTGCCTTATTGATATTTAATGTGTGCATAAACTCAGTGATTGCTGCACTTGAAAGCTACTGAATTTATTAGTACAAACTAGTTCCCAATTACATTCGATCCCTGATTACAGGTATGGACTCTCGTACATTCCATTTGCAAGGTGTGTTCAATTTACAGTTCTTCAGTTCTTTCCATTATTATTAGCTTATGTACTTTAATGAGCACTTATAAAGCGTTCGTGACTCACTAATGAATGAAGATGGACATTTTCTAATTCTTCTTTTCCTTGTCTTCACTAGAGATGCAGTGATAAAGTTTTTTTCCATGATGTGCACCATGTGCCTGAAATGAAGATCTTTCAGCATGGTCTGCTTTTCCTCAGGGTTCCTCTGCACAAGCTTTATTATGGTCTGGGCTCAGTGTTACAAAGCATATAGACTGAAAGCACAGCTTACTTATGGGTTCCTGGCACATAAACTAGGACGCTGTGATCTTCACCAGTCGAAACCAAAAACAAAACTGTTAATGTTTTTATCAGTGCAATGGTGAAGCTGTCTTTGAATCTACAAAGCATTTTATGAAAATGTGGTGATATTTTCATACTTTATGTTGTATGTTCTGTATGGCTGATCCATGAAGGGCTATCAAATCATTATTTCATACATTTTATTTTTCCAAGACACATTTTAGAATTGTAAACCGTGCCTGAAGTGATCCAAAGAAAACTAGAATGCATTTACACACAGTGCCTTACTGTATGTTTACATAAATGTAAATAAATAAATTCATGTAATTTATTTAATAAATAAATTGTGCTTTTTTTGTTCGATGTCATTCTTTTATTTTGAAATATTGGCTCACCAGTTTGACTGATAAAACGTGAGATAGTGGGACGATGAAAGATGACAGGACAGTTTCGCCACACATGGTCGGTTTCAGGATGCTTCACTGTTGGCATGACACAGGACTCATGGTAGTGCTCACATTTTCTTCTCTGGACAATCATTTTTCTGGATGTCTCAAACAGTCTAAAGGGGGCTGCATCGGAGAAAATAACTTTACCCCAGTCCTCTGCAGTCCAATCCCTATACTTCCTGCAGAATGTCAGTTTTTCTTGGAGAGAAGTGGCTTCTTTGCTGTCCTTCTTGACACCAAGCCATTCTCCAACAGCATTCATCTCACTGTGCCTTCAGATGCCCGATCTCGTAGCTGCATCCTCTTAAGAAGACAGGCCCGACGCTTGCTTGACTTTCTTGGGTGCCCTGAAGCTTTCTTCACTGCAACTGAGCCGCTCTCCTTGAAGTTCTTGATGATTGGATAAATGGTTGATTGGGGTGCTAGCTTACTTGCAGCAATGTTCTTGCCTGTGAATCCCTTTTAATGCAATGCAATGATGACTGCAAGTGTTTCCTTGGAGGTAACCATGGTTAACAGAAGAAAACTTTAAAGGGCCACTAACCTTTTAAATCAACCAGTCTGCTAATCAGCTGTCTTGTCCTGATTAACCTTTTCTCCTAAGGTAACGAGATAATCAATAAAATGATTTTGCAGGCCATTTCGTAGGGCTGAAGTACGTTAGCTGGAAGGCGGTAATTATTGTAAGATGGTCATTTTTCATGGCAGGAAATGATTTACAATTATTTGCAATTCATCTGATCGCTCTTCACAACCTAGACTGAATAGAGATTGCCACCATAAGTATTGAGGCAGCAAACTTTAGTAAAAAAACAAAATTTGTGCCATTCTCAAAACTTTTGGCCATAGTAGCAGTACGGAACAGTAGCTGCCTGAAATTAGGGAATAACTTTTTAGGAATAACTTTTTGGAAGAAAATGAAAGTTGAGTTATTTTCTGTGTGCTGTCATTGTATTATCAATTGTATCAATCAAATCATTATTGAGTCTGTCCAGCTCTACCTTTTTTCCACAGCTGTCCAATCACTGTTTAGCAATCATTACTTTCTGCTGTTGCCTCAGCACGCCAGAGTTTGAATTGAAAGCTCCAGTTGTGGTTAAAGGATGTAACTGGGGATGTTTAAAAGTGAGATTCTGTATGTCAGTTTCTACTCGACCAAAGCCTAAACAGTTTTTAAAATGCTACTGTTATCAGTTTTCTGCGAATTTGGCACTGACAGTGTTCTTTATACATCAGTACATCAGTACAAACTGCTATGACAAATGACCACTAGAGGTCCCTCCTTGGCAACAGACAGCATACTCCCCATCTGGTATAATGAATTATCCCACTATGTCCCTTTTAGGAACACAACCTCTGTTTCCACTGTTTGCTGTCCAGGACTTTAAGGACAAACTCTCTTGGAAGTGCAGAAACTGGCTAGTTTAAGTATATTTCATAAGTATACATTATGTAGTAAGTACACGAATATCAGTGTTCTAGTAGTATACATGTAATATTTCTACTGGTTTACAGTAGTTGTATTTTGTACTGCTAGTAGACTGTGAACTGTACTGAAAGTGAACTGTACCATTAGTTTACTAGTTATATACTGTGGGGATGGCGACCTGGTAAGGAGACGAGACACCTTTTCACTACCACAATACTTCTATTTCACTTCTTAGTATAAAGTACACTTTAATGTCAATGTAGGTGTTTTGGCAAATTGACTATAAACTACTGAGAAATTGAGTTTCTCTTGAGGTATTTTTGTCATACGTATACTTTTTCAAACACTTTACTGCGAAGACCATCTGCTTCATCAATAAAAGTAACAACATCTGTGGTGCTTGGGAAACTGTGGGCTGGCACAGTGATGTGAAGCATCACTTTAACTTTGATACTGTTGGCACTAGGAGTGAGAATTGCCCAAGGCCTCACACTGTTATATTATCACAACACTTAAGTCCTGAGTTTTGAGATACAATACACTGTGATACATCATGATTTGTTTCCCCTTGAAACCACAAATACAAATACTCAGAAAAATACTTGCTCCTGTATGACTTGTGTGTAGTGTTTTAGTTTGGAGTATGTGAGATAGCAGTCACCAGTCCACTGTGAGATAATGTGCTGTTCCAGCACAACTGCTGTACTCAAAGATTCCTCAAATTTGAGCTGCACTACTGTGTAGAACAGGGGTTACCACGATTGTGTCAGTGCAGTCACATACCTGAGTTATAATGTCTTGAGCTTGCAAGAAAGTTCTCCGTCTTATACAGGCAGAGATCTTTGCACATGAAGTTATTGGAGGACAGTGTTATTTTCTAAGCTGACTGAATTAGAAGGTAGCTTTCACAGCCTAAGTGTCTGCAGTGTTGGGCTTTTCAACTTCTTGTCTGAATTTCCACCCGAGAAGGTGGAATGAGAAAATGTGAACAAGTAGCTGCCATTTGCTTTGTTGATGGCAAAGCCAATGAACAACTCAGACAATAAGCCAACTTCAACATTGTATCTAATTTAATATAAAACGTTAAATTAGAACGTTTAATATTTTATGTTTCCCCTGATAAAAATATGATCACATTCATCATTCATTTGCTGCTGATTTTTGAGGGGAGTGGGAATTCAAGGGGAACTGAATCTGAAGCAATACTATGGGTGCGTCCGAAATCGGCTACTTGCCTACTACTCAATAGGGGAAATCAGTAGGCAAGCGCAGCTAGTATGTCCGAATACTCAGTAGGCATGGAGTAGTAGGTGAACGTTACCCGGATGACCTTCTGAATCGGCAGCTATTTGTATGTAGGCGAACACAGCATGCTGCACTACCTGGAGCCGCGGATGAATTCAAAGAGGAGGAAAAAAATGATGAAGAGCGGTGTGTCGGCTGTGTGTACGTAGCTATAGGTAGTTAACTGCTGTGACAGAAGCTAGCGCTACTGCTGAGGTAAACAATGATTACATTCCTCCCGTTTCGTCTTCTCCGAGCTACAGCTCGACACCGTCTAAGTACATATTCAGACAAAAACACAGATCAGTGTCACAAAAGTATTTACATCTGTCAGTAAACTGAGTATTTAAATGAATTACATGACTTTTACGGTGGTCTTCTGACGTCTTTTTTTCTATTCTGGATCATTTTTCCAGATGCCCCAAACAGTCTGAAGGGGACTTCATCAAAGCAAAATAACTTTACCCCAGTCCTCTGCAGTCCAATCCCCATGCTTCCCGCAGAATGTCAGTCTGTCCTTGAAGTGGCTTCTCCGCTGTCCTTCTTGACACCAAGCCATCCTCCAAAAGTCTTCGTCTCACTGTGTGTTCAGATGCACTCACACTTGCCCTCTGCCATTCCTGAGCAAGCTCTGCACTGGTGGTGACCCGATCTCATAGCTGTTCTTTATTATTGGATAAACGGTTGATTGGGGTCTTATCGGACAAGCAGCAATGTCCTTGCCTGTGAATCCCTTTCAATGCAATGCAATGATGACGGCACATGTTTCTTTGGAGGTAACCATTGGTAACAGAAGCCAACTTTAAAGCACCACTACTCTTCTAATCAACATGACAGAGTGATATCAGCTTGTCCTGATTAACCTTTTCTCCTGATCCAACAAGGTCATCAATGAAATGATGTGTGTAGAGTTGAAATGCAGTCATTTTTGTGAGAAGGTAATTTTTCATGGCAGTGAATGACTTTACAATTAATTGCAATTCATCTGATCACTCTTCACAATCTAGAGTTCATACAAATTGCCACTATAAAACTGAGGCAGCAAACCTTGTGAAAACCAAAATTTGTGCCATTCTCAAACGTTTTGGCCACGACTGTACATGGTGACCATAGCAGCAATACTCAAACATGCAGAAAACTAAATACAGCAAAAGCAAAAGATCATAAAAGTGAAAGTTATGTGTAGACCATTCAGAAGTTCCAGCACCAAATTACTTATCGTTTATGGTGGCGACAGGTTTCGCTAGAAACTGGTTTCTTAGGACCGGCAGATAACATGGAGATGAAAGCAATATTAATAAAACACAGCAGACATTTATTAGACATTGGGCTGGTATTTCTAAGACATCCTTTGTAAATAAATACTGAGGAAAAAGAAAAAAAAAAGATTTGGTTCCCAGGGGCATTGATGTTCCCGCCATGTACGAATAACCTCATTAGTAATATTTAGCAGATCTGTCAGAAAGGCTCAAAATAGATGAAAAACAAGTTTTTAATACTGGATAAGGTTTACAATTTAATGGATAATAATTTGTAGGAAATAAAGAGTCATTGGTGTAGACTCCGTCCTTCGCCTAGGCCTTGAAGCGGTCCAACCTTCAAAGAGCCTGCTGGATGTAAATGGACCGCCTCCCTGGACAACAGGACCAGGACCAAACTGGTGGTAGTGGGGAGTAGTGTTAAAATGTCAGGACCTGAAAGCAACAGAGCAGTAGCGTAAGTTGGTTGATTTGAAAGGCAGGTGGCGGACTGTTATTGGTCAGATTAATAAATTAATGAGGGACGTTGCATTGGAGTCTTACTGGCAGAGCTTGTGCTAAAGCTCAAATTTATTTGCTAAATTCTGCTTTCTCTGTTTAAAGCAGTCACTGTTTTATTTTGAAATATTTTGAAAATGTCCAATAGAGTCATTGATGATGGGACAACGAAGGATGATGATGGGACTGGTCAATTTGTACCCTATCCATTCCAGGAAGCAGGGAGCACTGCCCACCTTTTTAACTGTATAACAGAAGCGATGCATGACTCTGGGTTTCCTAGAACTGGCTCTAACTCTTGACTCTGCTGCTAAAATTGGTGAAGTTGACCCCTTTTAACCAAAACAGTACTGCAGCCAGTGATAAAGGGATACAGCACATATTAAACCATTCCAGTTTTCAGGTTAGCTGCAGATTACAGAAAAGGAAGCCAGAAGAATCCTCTCGTCAGTGTTTCGTATTGTTTTTTCGCTTGTTCTGATCACTGCCTACTGCAATCCTAATTATGATTAAAATGCAGCTAGGTAGGTAGGAAAGTTGGCTTGAGAGCGGTGCACTGTAGAGACAGACATATCTGTGCTTTAGTGAGTTTACAGTGTTTACAGTGGCTGGTGAGCAGCGTTGACATGTTACAGCCTAAATGTTGGCAATGAATCAAACTTATGCTACTCACACTACTCTCTGTATAACGCCCCCATCAAACTGTCCCTCAAGCCAGTTATGATGAAAAATTCCACAGAATCAAACAGTGGAGTATTTCCACTCTCAGAGTGATTGGCCACGAGTCAAACCTGACTCCCAGACACGGAGTCGAAGAAGCAACTCCCCATCACTACAAGTACACTTTAATGTCAATGTAGGTGTTTTGGCAAATTGACTATAAACTACTGAGAAATTGAGTTTCTCTTGAGGTATTTTTGTCATACGTATACTTTTTCAAACACTTTACTGCGAAGACCATCTGCTTCATCAATAAAAGTAACAACATCTGTGGTGCTTGGGAAACTGTGGGCTGGCACAGTGATGTGAAGCATCACTTTAACTTTGATACTGTTGGCACTAGGAGTGAGAATTGCCCAAGGCCTCACACTGTTATATTATCACAACACTTAAGTCCTGAGTTTTGAGATACAATACACTGTGATACATCATGATTTGTTTCCCCTTGAAACCACAAATACAAATACTCAGAAAAATACTTGCTCCTGTATGACTTGTGTGTAGTGTTTTAGTTTGGAGTATGTGAGATAGCAGTCACCAGTCCACTGTGAGATAATGTGCTGTTCCAGCACAACTGCTGTACTCAAAGATTCCTCAAATTTGAGCTGCACTACTGTGTAGAACAGGGGTTACCACGATTGTGTCAGTGCAGTCACATACCTGAGTTATAATGTCTTGAGCTTGCAAGAAAGTTCTCCGTCTTATACAGGCAGAGATCTTTGCACATGAAGTTATTGGAGGACAGTGTTATTTTCTAAGCTGACTGAATTAGAAGGTAGCTTTCACAGCCTAAGTGTCTGCAGTGTTGGGCTTTTCAACTTCTTGTCTGAATTTCCACCCGAGAAGGTGGAATGAGAAAATGTGAACAAGTAGCTGCCATTTGCTTTGTTGATGGCAAAGCCAATGAACAACTCAGACAATAAGCCAACTTCAACATTGTATCTAATTTAATATAAAACGTTAAATTAGAACGTTTAATATTTTATGTTTCCCCTGATAAAAATATGATCACATTCATCATTCATTTGCTGCTGATTTTTGAGGGGAGTGGGAATTCAAGGGGAACTGAATCTGAAGCAATACTATGGGTGCGTCCGAAATCGGCTACTTGCCTACTACTCAATAGGGGAAATCAGTAGGCAAGCGCAGCTAGTATGTCCGAATACTCAGTAGGCATGGAGTAGTAGGTGAACGTTACCCGGATGACCTTCTGAATCGGCAGCTATTTGTATGTAGGCGAACACAGCATGCTGCACTACCTGGAGCCGCGGATGAATTCAAAGAGGAGGAAAAAAATGATGAAGAGCGGTGTGTCGGCTGTGTGTACGTAGCTATAGGTAGTTAACTGCTGTGACAGAAGCTAGCGCTACTGCTGAGGTAAACAATGATTACATTCCTCCCGTTTCGTCTTCTCCGAGCTACAGCTCGACACCGTCTAAGTACATATTCAGACAAAAACACAGATCAGTGTCACAAAAGTATTTACATCTGTCAGTAAACTGAGTATTTAAATGAATTACATGACTTTTACGGTGGTCTTCTGACGTCTTTTTTTCTATTCTGGATCATTTTTCCAGATGCCCCAAACAGTCTGAAGGGGACTTCATCAAAGCAAAATAACTTTACCCCAGTCCTCTGCAGTCCAATCCCCATGCTTCCCGCAGAATGTCAGTCTGTCCTTGAAGTGGCTTCTCCGCTGTCCTTCTTGACACCAAGCCATCCTCCAAAAGTCTTCGTCTCACTGTGTGTTCAGATGCACTCACACTTGCCCTCTGCCATTCCTGAGCAAGCTCTGCACTGGTGGTGACCCGATCTCATAGCTGTTCTTTATTATTGGATAAACGGTTGATTGGGGTCTTATCGGACAAGCAGCAATGTCCTTGCCTGTGAATCCCTTTCAATGCAATGCAATGATGACGGCACATGTTTCTTTGGAGGTAACCATTGGTAACAGAAGCCAACTTTAAAGCACCACTACTCTTCTAATCAACATGACAGAGTGATATCAGCTTGTCCTGATTAACCTTTTCTCCTGATCCAACAAGGTCATCAATGAAATGATGTGTGTAGAGTTGAAATGCAGTCATTTTTGTGAGAAGGTAATTTTTCATGGCAGTGAATGACTTTACAATTAATTGCAATTCATCTGATCACTCTTCACAATCTAGAGTTCATACAAATTGCCACTATAAAACTGAGGCAGCAAACCTTGTGAAAACCAAAATTTGTGCCATTCTCAAACGTTTTGGCCACGACTGTACATGGTGACCATAGCAGCAATACTCAAACATGCAGAAAACTAAATACAGCAAAAGCAAAAGATCATAAAAGTGAAAGTTATGTGTAGACCATTCAGAAGTTCCAGCACCAAATTACTTATCGTTTATGGTGGCGACAGGTTTCGCTAGAAACTGGTTTCTTAGGACCGGCAGATAACATGGAGATGAAAGCAATATTAATAAAACACAGCAGACATTTATTAGACATTGGGCTGGTATTTCTAAGACATCCTTTGTAAATAAATACTGAGGAAAAAGAAAAAAAAAAGATTTGGTTCCCAGGGGCATTGATGTTCCCGCCATGTACGAATAACCTCATTAGTAATATTTAGCAGATCTGTCAGAAAGGCTCAAAATAGATGAAAAACAAGTTTTTAATACTGGATAAGGTTTACAATTTAATGGATAATAATTTGTAGGAAATAAAGAGTCATTGGTGTAGACTCCGTCCTTCGCCTAGGCCTTGAAGCGGTCCAACCTTCAAAGAGCCTGCTGGATGTAAATGGACCGCCTCCCTGGACAACAGGACCAGGACCAAACTGGTGGTAGTGGGGAGTAGTGTTAAAATGTCAGGACCTGAAAGCAACAGAGCAGTAGCGTAAGTTGGTTGATTTGAAAGGCAGGTGGCGGACTGTTATTGGTCAGATTAATAAATTAATGAGGGACGTTGCATTGGAGTCTTACTGGCAGAGCTTGTGCTAAAGCTCAAATTTATTTGCTAAATTCTGCTTTCTCTGTTTAAAGCAGTCACTGTTTTATTTTGAAATATTTTGAAAATGTCCAATAGAGTCATTGATGATGGGACAACGAAGGATGATGATGGGACTGGTCAATTTGTACCCTATCCATTCCAGGAAGCAGGGAGCACTGCCCACCTTTTTAACTGTATAACAGAAGCGATGCATGACTCTGGGTTTCCTAGAACTGGCTCTAACTCTTGACTCTGCTGCTAAAATTGGTGAAGTTGACCCCTTTTAACCAAAACAGTACTGCAGCCAGTGATAAAGGGATACAGCACATATTAAACCATTCCAGTTTTCAGGTTAGCTGCAGATTACAGAAAAGGAAGCCAGAAGAATCCTCTCGTCAGTGTTTCGTATTGTTTTTTCGCTTGTTCTGATCACTGCCTACTGCAATCCTAATTATGATTAAAATGCAGCTAGGTAGGTAGGAAAGTTGGCTTGAGAGCGGTGCACTGTAGAGACAGACATATCTGTGCTTTAGTGAGTTTACAGTGTTTACAGTGGCTGGTGAGCAGCGTTGACATGTTACAGCCTAAATGTTGGCAATGAATCAAACTTATGCTACTCACACTACTCTCTGTATAACGCCCCCATCAAACTGTCCCTCAAGCCAGTTATGATGAAAAATTCCACAGAATCAAACAGTGGAGTATTTCCACTCTCAGAGTGATTGGCCACGAGTCAAACCTGACTCCCAGACACGGAGTCGAAGAAGCAACTCCCCATCACTACAGGTGCAGTATTTTCAGGTGAAGTGTTTGTGGTAAGATTAACCTGGTAGTGGGCCAATGAGAGCAATTCACTGACTGAGAAACCTCATCTATATTTAAAATGATCAAGCGATCAAGAAAACCAGATCCATTAATGAGTAAATCAAGCTAAAGCACTTCAGCATTAGGCTTAAAGCCATGGATAAAGGGCTTTTCTGAGTGGTCTAAGTCAGTGCTTAATTTGTAAAACATCAGGTAAAGGAACACTAAAGGTGGGGTGATCCAGCAAGTGGCAGTGAGGCAAAAGGTCCTGGAAGGCATAGGCACAACAGTGCTTCAAGTGTCCATCTAACATAGTAGCATTCTATACAATAAAATAATCTTTCATGACTGCAGTAAGAAGCTGCAACCTTAAAATCTCAGAGATGCCACTGGACGAATAGCTTTTGGTGTCCTACAAAAAAAAGATGTCAAAGAGGTGGTGGATCCACATGAATAAGTTCTGGAACACAAGTACCTGAAATATGAGAGGTGCCGGATCTTGTTCCGGCAAGATCCAGCACAAATTAAGCACTGGTCTAAGTGTCTAAAACTCCTTTTTATCTCTTTAATAATTTTCTGATTGTAATATCAATGGGTTAATGGTGGTTATTAGTCTAGATGTTTTAAATGTAGGCTTTATTCACCACAAGTTTGCGTGCTGTTCCTGCTATTGCTCTTTATGAGTGTATATCTAAACTAACTCCAGAACTAACTTTGTTTTTTGTTTCTTGTCGAATACTGTCGGACTGACGGCCAGGTCACCTGGCACTTACCAGTCCAGATAAAAAAAAAAATTATAATTTGGATGGCAGTCGGATTGTGCTGGTAAAACTTTTTCTCTAAGAGAAATATCTGAAAAAAGTTTTTAATCATGTACAGCTTGCTGGCGGAGCACAGTGGGAGTGGAGGCTGAACTAAGCTGTGCCTCTGGTCTGACCAGCTTTGAGGAATGCAGCCTTTATGAATATTATAGCCAAACATGTGTCTAGAAGAAGAAATATAAAACTGGCTTGCAGTCTGAGCTAAACTTTTGTGTGAATGAGTTTGCATGAACCAAACAGTCAATTTCCCTCTCTTCATACATAATCTACATCTCTTCATACACAATCTACATCTCTTCATACACAATCTACATCTCTTCATACATAATCTACATCTCTTCATACACAATCTACATCTCTTCATACATAATCTACACCTCTTCATACACAATCTACATCTCTTCATACACAATCTACATCTCTTCATACATAATCTACATCTCTTCATACATAATCTACATCTCTTCATACACAATCTACATCTCTTCATACACAATCTACATCTCTTCATATAAAACCTACATCTCTTCACACATAATCTACATCTCTTCATACACAACCTACATCTCTTCATATAAAACCTACATCTCTTCATACACAATCTACATCTCTTCATACATAATCTACATCTCTTCATACATAATCTACATCTCTTCATACACAATCTACATCTCTTCATATAAAACCTACATCTCTTCATACACAATCTACATCTCTTCATACACAATCTACATCTCTTCATATAAAACCTACATCTCTTCATACACAATCTACATCTCTTCATACATAATCTACATCTCTTCATACATAATCTACATCTCTTCATACACAATCTACATCTCTTCATATAAAACCTACATCTCTTCATACACAATCTACATCTCTTCATATAAAACCTACATCTCTTCACACATAATCTACATCTCTTCATACACAACCTACATCTCTTCATATAAAACCTACATCTCTTCATACACAATCTACATCTCTTCATACACAATCTACATCTCTTCACACATAATCTACATCTCTTCATACACAATCTACATCTCTTCATACACAATCTACATCTCTTCATACATAATCTACATCTCTTCATACATAATCTACATCTCTTCATACACAATCTACATCTCTTCATATAAAACCTACATCTCTTCACACATAATCTACATCTCTTCATATAAAACCTACATCTCTTCATACATAATCTACATCTCTTCATATAAAACCTACATCTCTTCACACATAATCTACATCTCTTCATATAAAATCTACATCTCTTCATACATAACCTACATCTCTTCATACATAATCTACATCTCTTCATACACAATCTACATCTCTTCATACACAATCTACATCTCTTCATACATAATCTACATCTCTTCATACACAATCTACATCTCTTCATACACAATCTACATCTCTTCACACATAATCTGCATCTCTTCATACACAATCTACATCTCTTCACACATAATCTACATCTCTTCACACATAATCTACATCTCTTCATACACAATCTACATCTCTTCACACATAACCTACATCTCTTCATACATAATCTACATCTCTTCATACATAACCTACATCTCTTCATACATAATGCACATCTCTTCACATATTATCTACATCTCTTTACACATAATATACATCTCTTCATACATAATCTACATCTCTTCACATATAACTCGCCTCAAACCTTCATATTGTCCATATTGTCTACTCGTATATACTTGTCTGTGATGCTTTTTTACAAAAACTGTGTCTCTGGGTTTATCAAAAGTGCTATATCAAAATGTATTATAATTAATTTTAAATAAATAAATAATTTAATTTAATTAAATAAATTAAAAAATATTTTCTTCTTAGCCAGGTGAATCTCTTTCATACTTACTCCTGCACCTTTCTTTACCCATTACACTACCAGAGAACCTGTATTTGCTCTGATCAAGCATTTAAATTGTTTAAATGTTTCTAATGTTTGCTGCTTGTCTGCTTAACTTAGGAATATTAGTGATTGTTGAAATATGAATTTTGCCCACAGCACCATGTTTCTAAAGGGATCATGGAATCTGATGAGTAGCCTTCGCAGCTGTTGTCATGATAGTGAGTAGATCACAATCACCTTCCTCACTTTAAGCTCTATTACCACATACACAGAATCATCCAAACCACAAGTGTGTCTTATTTATTTGTACTTTATTAAAATTAACACCACACATCACTTACTGTTTTCTTTATATCTGATGTGTCTGAACTCGTGAAAGCAATATTTCAGTTATGTTTGGCACCGTATCTGTATATGATGCAGTCACTTCATTAAATGATCAGGCGATCAAGAAAAACAGATCCATTAATGAGTAAATCAATATTGCCTCAGATTCAGCGGAATTCGTCTGGAGAATGCTAACTGCTCCTCTGCAAATTGAGTATTTTAAGTGTGCAATAAAAAGATCTCCAAAAATTATTATTCAGGTTGATTACTAAAATTTAATACCATGCTTTACTGCCACCATGTTATTTTGCCACTCACGATTTTTATAGCAACATGTTTTGGTTATCAGGTTTTTGCTAACAAATAAAAATTACAGCATTTTGTTCAATGGCATTAAAATTAGTTATGCAAGGAATGTGTCAGACTTCTTGTATGTCCACTAACTTATAGACATGCATGGTGCTTACACTGTGTGCAGCTCTTTTGGTGAGTAAATTAATGAGTCAAATATATATATATATATATATATATATATATATATATATATATATATATATATATATATATAGAGAGAGAGAGAGAGAGAGAGAGAGAGAGAGAGAGAGAGAGAGAGAGAGAGAGAAAGAGAGAGAGAGAGAATAATGTACTTTTTATCATATGTGTTGTTCACCGTGGGATTTGTTTCTCATTTTGCAAATCATCTCATTTGCTTGCTAAGTGGAAGACTTTCATTTGGCATGTTATTAGAATCATGTTATTAAACTCTTTTAGACTATTATTTTAAAAATATATTTGCTTTTTTATTTACTTGCATTAGCTTATTAAGTGTCAGTATGACTAAAAAGAGAAAAGCCACAGTACTGGGGTGAAAATGTATGAATGAGAAAATGAACCAGTCTTTTTAAAAAGCTTATTATTTTGACTTGAATGAAAATTTGAAGCTAATAATTCAGTGTGTGTTTAAATTGAAATTTCCATTTTGCGCATCATTTAAGACATAATTCAAATTAAAATGCAAAATGTGTATTCGCACTTGCATTTCTGTGTATAATGGATCTCTTGGAGGAAAGTTCTGATCTTAACATATTAAAGACCAAATAACAAAGAGCCATTTGTGGCTGTATTACTGTAACAGAAGTCCAGTTGCAGCCCAGTTTGCATGTCCACTGTTAGTGTAGCTTCCTTGTGGGTGAGATTTTGGGAGGAATGTTTAAGTGTGGCATTTCTAACAGCATTTTAACACTTGCCAGCCAGCCAGAAGACAATCAATTCTGTACAAAGTGATTCCCTGTTGTTCACACAGAAGTGATTACTGACCAGCTATGAGAGCTTGTGTGTGCACAAACACCAACGTCAGTGATAATGTGACTGACCTCAGGCAGGAGGCACAAACTAACACTGGTCTGTATTAATTAATGCCTTTTAGTGCTTTCACAATACCCATGGAACGAATGTCCAGAATAATCTTTGTGCTACGATGTTTCCTGGAAACTCAGTCCTGGTTTGCTGAATCACATGTGTTGAGAGTTGTGAAAACTATTGTCTGACAAACTAATCCAACTAATATTTCCCCTTTTTCTGCTCTAGAAATGCCATACTGCTTTATTTTCTACAATGTATAATGAAATGAAGAGCCTACTGAAGTTCCTCTTCACTAGCTTTGTCTAATGTGTATGTGTAAACTGGGTACCTCCGTTGGGTATGTGTAAGCAGGTAGAGAAACAACAGCTTATAATATTAAAGCACCTCGACGTGTGTGAAAGCTGCATCTCTTTGAATAGCGGTGAGCACTGCTAATGTATTAAATGAAGCGATAGTTACACACGGGCTTCCTGCACATAAACTAGGCCCAGTCAAAAGGAACAAAGCTGTGAACCTGGTTTGTTTATGTTGTTGTGAAAGTGGTATTAAAACTACAAAGCATTTTAAGAAAATGGATTGTGCAGATAGTTGTGGTAGTTTTGGTGTTATGTGTTGTTGCTAGGAGCTATAAAACCATTGCTTAGTACATTTTTATTTTATTTTTTTTGTACTTTATTATTTAAACCCATGTATTTTAAAAACCTGAAACATGCCACAACAGATGTGGAGAAGTTTAGCCCCACCAACTGCTTTTTATGTTTAATGCCTTGATGCTTTTAAATAAAGAAAAAAAATATTAAAATTTTAGAGCATTGCTTAACAACTATATTGTTATTCATTTTTGGCATTTATGGTAATTGTTACGCACATCGAGTGTGTGCTTTCAAATTCCACAAGGGCCTCTTCTCCCCCTCCTGACAAAGCCTCTTATTACTTACAGCTTCAATGATGGAATGAAGCAGAACTATTCAACTAGTAAGAAAAAAAGTAAAAAACATAAACATGCTCAGGCGGTACCGCCAGCAGAGGGCGGCAACGGAGCCGCTGCTCAGCAAAAACTACAGGCAAGAACGTCAACCCCCAGCATGCACCACACTGATTAGGGCATTGGTAGCACCTGCCAATGACCCTACTTAAGCTGACACCAACCACCCCCTGCTGCTACACCTTTGCTGAGGGGTAGCCGGTAAACAGCATCAAACAAAAAGCAAAGAAAAACTCAAACTAAAAAGAAGCTAAGAACACAAGATAAGCTCCCAGGAAAAAGAAAGAGAAAGAGCTCAGGAAAGAAGATTAAAGAAAAGAATTAAGAGTAGCATCCCAAAGGTATTATCATTTTGTTTGGAGTTTAATCCTTTTAGCTATTGCTCCCTTTCTTCCGTTCTCCGGTTTACAGACGCCAGAGTCGGCTGTTCCTTTGTTCTCCCCGAAAGTGGGTGGGTTTTTGCGTGCCTAATTTCCTTTTCCACCTGTTTCCAGTGCACCTTATTTCCCCCAGTTCGCTCATTACCCTGTTAAGTCCCTGTTTACTAACACTCTGCCCTCTGATTCTCCTCGCGGGGAAGTGGCAGCGTGTTGGTCTTTTAACGCTACGGTCACGATTGTGTCCCGACCTCTCACAAAAAGCACACCCCTTTCCCTCACAGCCACAGGCGCCCTCTGCGTGCGTGCTGCATTGAAAATAACTAAGAGAAACCCGTTACACAAATGCACACGGGTTACCTCCCTGCAGCTGAGTCCAACCCTCTGGCGGAACCGTGACACATGTGTTTACATGCACGAGCAAGAAATAAGTAGTTTTAAGTCACTGAAGCTCATGTGAACACTGAAGAGCACTAGTTCACTAGTTCATATATCTGCCCAGCGGCCCAACTGCATGCACATCTCTCAATAAACAATAACCATCAGGTATTCAGACGAACTATAGTATAAAAAGTATCATATATTTGAAAATGTATAAAAGGGAAATCTGGTGGAGTCAATTTTAATGGATCTGATGAAGCTGATCAAACTATATATATATATATATATATATATATATATATATATATATATATATATATATATATATATATATTATTGTCAGTGGATGAGTAAATCTTGATTAATTGATAATTATTGTTTGTTTATGCCTGATTCCGTACTGGTCTACCTACTCTTAGACCGACAGACGTAGCAACCTGTTTTAAAGGAGGCAGGATTGTAGTGGGAGCACTGGGGTGTCATATGGGGTAAATGCTTTACATAGCTCACAGGTCAGGTAGGAGTGCTCCTTTGCAGAATTTTGCCTAAGGTCACAAGGATGTCTGGACTGACTCTGGCCTACAGATAGCAACCAATTGAACCTCCTCCCTCACCCCTCTCTTTCCAAGCATGTAGTACAACTTAAGGCCGTCGGGTTCTTAAATAAAAAGAATGATCCTGAATCAAAAGTAGTGTTCTCAAACACCGTTCTGTGTGTCCAGTGATTCGTAGTTACAGGTAATTATATACTAATGAAGACTTTTTGGATTGTGTACTACATTCTATTTTCTCTGAAGATACCCCTAAATCTTACACACTGCTCCTTTAAGTGTTGAAACTGAAAAATCTGAGACCTCAGGCCAAAAAAAGATCTGACCGTCCATTTAGTCTCAGTTATGAAGAAAACCATAGCTGCTTAAGTGATGTTACAATTGTGGCACACTAGTTGCATTTTACACTGCTTTTAGAAAAGTCCTTTGTAACCAAATTACAGACAACAGCAACAGGACATCTCTGAGTAAGCTGTCATGCATACTAGAGCTGATTTCAACATCCCTCTATCTTGCTTGTACTTGATGTGGCCATTTTGAGAAGCAACAAAGGGGAGTAAACATTTTTATTTCTGCAGCAGTCACAGATCACAGTGACCGACATCTTCTCACCTGAACTCGAACAGCTGAAACTCAGGGTAAATGCCCAGAGTTCAATGTGGCCATGACGAACTGGACAGTCAGAGCAAATTTATCAGAGCACACCACATAAGAGCAGCTCCAAACCAAGAACATTGATTTTCCAACTGCTCAGCTATACAGACAACTGACACTCATGGAGCCAAATATACACATCCCACTTTTGACCAACAGTGCCTATTGTTGTTTTCTTGTTTTTTTTAAAATGGGAAATCAGCAGCCAGTGGGGTATTTGCACAAGATGGAGCTGTGTAACTTCTGTCATAAGCAGGATGCATATGACAACATCTTCCAGGCACATGAGCTGGTACTACACATCGACTTTCTACATGAGGTTTGATTAGGATCTGCCAGAGATCACCATCAATGACATAGTTATAGCATTTTCCCATCCATACATCCATCCATTCATCCATCCATTCATCCATTATCTTCTGCTTTATCCCACTAGTCGGGGTCATGGAGGGGGGCTGGAGCCAATTCCAGCGTAATCGGAATACACCATGGACAGGTCGCCAGTCAATTGCATGGCCAACAATCACTCATGCTCACACTCACACCTACAGGCAATTTAGAGTGAGTGATCAACATGCATGTCTTTAAACTGTGGGAGGAAACTGGAGTACCTGGAGGAAACGCAAGCACGAGGTGAACATGCAAACTCCACACAGACCAGGACTGGAACCGAATCGTCTTGCTGTGAGGTGACAGTGCTGACCACTACTCCACCATGCCGCCCCCAGTTATATCATTTTAATTATATAATGAAATACATAAAAATAACTATTCAGCTAACTGTAGGTGCAAAACCTATTTATTCTTAAGTTTTGAAAGATTATCCCCAACCCCAATGTTTATAGCACTACTTTCACAATATAAAAAAATCACTATTGTACAAAGTTATACATTATGGGTCCCCACCTATACTCAGCTTCCCTTTTCCTTGTCCCTCCTTATTTGTGAGAACCCTGTCTTCAAATTTAAAGTTCTGACTCTTAGAGTATTTTTGAGCTTGGCACTGTCTTTTTTCCATGGCATGCTGTTGTGTGACATTGTTAGTCTCACAGAGATTCAAAGTCTTGGTGTAGGTGCTGTAGTCAGATGTGATTGGTCCTGGAGCTCGTGCTTGAAAACTTCATGCATCAGGAGCCTAGAGACTCGACCAATCTCTAGCCTGACTTTCAGCCATGCCATGCAAACCAGACAAAGCTCTTTACTAAAGACACTCAGGAGGGATATACTGGAAACTTTTCTGCTCACTAGTTGGATCTGTTGTTACAGAACTTTTGGTTTTGCATACAAATCATATCCAAATCTTTTAATAGCATCAAAGCTCTAGAATTTAGAGTGCTCTTTCGATGTAGGATGCAAGCTTGTACATCCAGCGTTGTTTGCAGGTGTCAAGCTTAGGTTTTATCATGAGTAAGGGGCTTGTTGTCTGTCTGCACTGTGTATGTATAGCCATTTAACTAATGGATAGACTCATTGCACTCCACTTCGGCACCTTTCCAGCCATGGGTGGGATCTATTCTAGTCTGAGGGTTTTGCTTTCAAATGTGATTTGGTTTCTCTAGCTGGAATCTGAGACAATATTGCACCACGACCATTGAGTGAGGTGTCGACAGAGGTCTGGATGGGCAAGTACTATACAGTCAAGTAGTTCTTTCTTGTGAGAGGGAAAACTTGATTCACAGTTAGCTGTCTAGTCTGAAGTTCCCTGAAAGCCCCTTGGTTGTTGTCCAGCTTCACAGTGTTTCCTTTTAGTCTCTCATGATGCAAATAAGGACTTGGATATGCAAAATGTTTGTACTAGAAGATACTTGCCAAGAAAGATGTCTATCCACACAGGTGTGCACCTGTCAGCTGCCATAATGTTTCTTGTTGTTATCTTAAACAAGACTACCTTGTGTGGATGGACAGCTACTTAGTTTTCATCAACAAAGTGATCTAGGATTGTGACAGACTTTCTTAGGAGATGGATCTTGTTGGACTTTAGATTATGCTCAACCTCTCAGAACCCTTGAAATTCAAACTGACCGAGAGCTTTCTGTGAGGAACACTAAAAGATCATCTAGACAGGACAACAGACTACTGAAGTTCACATCCCCAACATCCTACTCATAAAAGAGCCCGGACTGTTACAATCTGTTGTACTCATGCAAGCCAAGCGGTGTGGCTTCCATAAGCCTTAAAACAGTTAATAAAATTAAAACAGGGATTTCACAAGAAACAAATCATGACAAAACTGATCAAAAGTATAAATAACTGTGCTGGTAGGGTTGCACCATGAGACTTGTTGGTTGTAATACCTGCCTTTCCAGACTAGTTTCAAATAAAATAGGTGTCACTTTAGACACTTGTACAAACCTGTGTCCTTGAACTTGAGCTAATAATTCTGTTTTATTTGAATAAATACACATAATTACATTGGTCACACATTTTTATGCTTTTCCTGAGGTCATACCACCTGACTTGGTAAATACAAGCGTTCCAATCCTGACTTAACATTGAGTTTGCAAGAGGGCTACTGGCTACTGGTCACTTGGGCTCTTCTTTATGGTACAGTACCTGGTCCATCTTTCATAGAAAGCATGTTAAAATAAAGGTTCTTTGTTTTTGGTTGTGCTTCACATTATTTGTAATACTAAGCACTTAAAAAAATTAGGTTGAGTACTTTAAAAGTTTTTTTAATTTTGCAACCTGGTCTTTATTTGAACATTTTCAAACATAACACTAGCTATTACTAGCTAAAACTATTTAATATATATATATATATATATATATATATATATATATATATATATATATATATATATATATATATATACAGTTTATTTAATCAACATATATACAGATGCTCTATCTGCCATTTAGAGCAAACAAATTTATTTGTATTATTTTGTATTCAAGAGATATTGTTAAGTAATTCAATATATGTCATGTATTTCTTTAATTATTTTTGGTCTGAATGTCTTTCATACTTCTGTCCATCCATTTATTTACTCACCACAGAAGATGAACAAGATTCTGAGCCTGAGAGAACTGACTGGCTGCTGAGTTCCACCATTGTTTTCATTTTTTTGTATAAATCAATTATTTAGATGTAACTATTATTTAGCATTGTTCGGTGTGAAATGTTGCACTGTTGAGAACCTTACTGACTCAGATTTTCCTTTGAGTGGTGCTGGTATGAAAAAGTATTGCAATGCCTTCAACACGGAAATCTACATTTTATTTACTATACAAATTCACCAATAAACCTACATGTGCCTTCTGTGTTTATATATGTAATTAACAATTACATTAATTGGCAATGGGTCCATGTGTGTGTGTGTGTGTCTGTGCATGCATCTCGTTATTAAAAATTAAAAGGCCATGTTTAAGGCCAAATCCTTATTTTAGAACTATTGTAAAACAATGTCTCTGAATAACAGTGAATGATGAAATTTGATTTTGCCCACAGCGCCATGTTTCTGATATGCGTCTAAACCTGAAAAAGCACATTGAATCCAGTCTTTCAGTTATGGTTGGCCCTGTATCTGTATATGATGCAGTAATTCCATCGACTGATCAAGCAATCAAAAAAAACAGATGTGAATCAGTTGAAAGCGTATATAAGAACTGAACGTAGTGCTGAGCCAGGACTGAGTGCTGCGAGTCTGTAATAAGATGAGTCCAAAAGAGCCTGTACATTAGAATGTAATACATCTCTTTCTGAGAAATGCTACTGTTAAATTTCTCTGCATTATTTAGACCTACATTATTTAGAAAGTAAAAATATCCTGGTAATCAGGTTTTCACAAAAAATGTGTAACTTTTAATTTGTATTTTTTAACTATATATATATATAACTATATAACTTTTATTCACTTCAATTTCAACTTTATATTATTATTCTTTATATATTTTGTATATATTTTTATTTATTTTTTGTTATCTTTATCTATTGGTGAATGGAGAAACAGCAAAGTAAGAATTTCATTGTACAGTGTAACTGTCTGTTCTGCTGTGCATATGACAATAAAACTCTTGAATCTTGTAACATGTTCCTGGCACATAAGCAAGTTGTGAAGGTGCTGTTAAAACAAAGAAAGAATTTTAAGGAAATGGGCTGTGCTGATATTTTAGTGCTTTGTTGTTATATTCTCTTCGCATGTTTTTATCTTAGTTCAGGATAAAGAGCTTCAAAAGTTGTTATTTGACATATTTTATTTTTCATGTTTACATCCGATACAGGTTTATTATTCAGACCAATGTAGGATTTTAGAGATGTAAAACATGTAAAACTGATCCAAAGAAAGCTTTTTAAATATAATACCTTAATACATTTGCTGTGTTTAAATAAATGTACAGTATCTACGTTTTCGACCTTTTTGGAAAAAGTAATAATTCTTTTATTTTGAAATACACTGAGCTCGTCCAATAGAGGGCGAGATATGGGACGACGGAGGATGAAGATTGGACAGTTTCTGTTTGTACACGCCCATTTCAGGAAGTGGCGCGACCTAGCAGATAGTAAACTTTTTCTAGTTTTGAACTGTATAATAGAACTAAATCATAATCTAATGTTATAAAATAAAAATGTCAAGATTCCTTCGAGCGGTTAAGAATGACTTGCCGGAGAGAGACAAGTCCGAATTATCAGAGAAAGACTTGAAATCATGGGGACTGCAAGGTGTGTTGTTCTGTGGGTTAGCCTGGTTTGCTAGCTGGTTTAGTTGGGAACAGCAGCGATTGACAGAGTTGTAAACTTTATACTGAGAGTAACTTTCAATTACAGTCTTCATGTTATAAATAACTGTTATCTATGATATATCTATCAGTCTGCTGGTAAAGCTCGACTGCTTGCTTTGTGAAGTTAGCTTCTTATTCGAATTGCTCGGTCCACCTTAAATGCTGCAGCAGTTGCAGTCTGGCGCTTCAGGCTCAAAACCCGGTCCTCTTTATCAGCACCTGTTCACTCAGAAAAAAAGCTAATTCAGTTAAACAGTGCATCTTAGTTGAACTTATCCAACAGAGTCCAACTCCAGTAGTGGTTTCAGAGGAGTTTCCGTGTTTTAAGACGGACGAAAAGGTTTATGGAGTATGACGGAACCAATAATAGTGATGTTGCTATCTTACTTAATGTGTCCTGTGAGCCTTGAGACCCTTGAGGTTCTGTAACGTTATCCCCTCCTTAAAACATCATCCCCAATATTCCCTGATCCAGGATATATATGAGCATAAGAAGGAAATCAGGCACCAAAAGATATTTAGAAATATTGTATTCAAGTGTTTTGATGACAAGTTGAATTCCAGTGTACTATAAACAGACAGACTATTTATTGTAGTTGTATTTAAATATTCCTGAATGTGATCCCAACATTTTCACTTCTTTACAGATTTCTCAGTCATTTTGTAGGTTTGTTTAGTTTCATTCATCAATATGGACACATGTTACATGCTATTAAATAGATCATATCATATCGTTTAGCATATCGTCACTGTCCAATGAAAAACTTGTATCTCAATTTTTGTCGATGTTGAGTTTTCTACATTATTTAAACACACCAATGGTTATTTACAGTGTGGGAAAATTTCAGTATGAACATAACCAATAGAAGTGCTGCAAAACAGCCTGGAAAAAATCTGGTTCCATTGACTTACACTGAAAATAATGTAAGTTTTTGTTCTCGTCTGTAAAGCTGCAATTTTGGAGATATATAGCGATGATATATATCTGCTGTTAAATAGATTTTATGTTGTTGGAAACATCCCAACATTTGAGCAGCATTGTATATTTCATACATACAAATCAAAATTCCTACATATATATATTGTGTTTGTGTGTGTAGTGATGGCTACTCTTCAGCCATTTCTGATGGATGTAGAAAATATCAACAATATGTGACTGACATTTCTTGTGGCTCTGTTTCCCCAATAGGAATTCATCTGCGTCCTTACCAGCTGCATGGCGTCCAGTGGCTCTCTGAGTGCCTGAAGCATCTGGAAGGATGCATCCTCGGTGATGAGATGGGCTTGGGCAAGACCTGTCAGGTTAGAAATTGTGTAGTTTTAGTGAAAACCTTAAAACATCTAAAGGCTCAGGACAGGATTTTATTTCATTTTTGTTGTACACTTTGGATTCCTCTGCTGTTGAAGGTATTAAGGCAAAATTCAGAATTAAGGACCATGCTTGCTCAGACCTATGACATAAGTAAAAAGTTTATACATATTTGATTGAGTGTATTGTCTCTGGCCATATTTAGAAATACATTTTGATCTGAAGGGTTATTGTTAAAATGTGTTTCAAATATAAGTTAAGTTAATGTTTATTCAGGGATTTATTTCTAAAACAGAAAAACAAAGTGTTTAGTAGCCAGATGTGCTTAACAAACACTAATGTAGAGCTCTGTTTATTTAATTTCCATTTATTATGTAGATGTTATTTATTTATTAATTAGAGAAAACAAATGACAGTTCTCTGTAATGTTATTTCAGGAGAACTCTCCATAGTCTCAATTTCTGCATTTTGTAAATGGTTGTGTTAATATCTGTATTCTGTAAATGTAGGAGAATGTATAGCATTTTCACTGTATAATCAAAAAACATGGATTGGTGGCATGAATCTCTACCGCAGACCATCTCCTTGCTGGTGTATGCTCGAGGATGTCTTGGCATGAAGGGTCCATTTCTGGTTCTTTGTCCTCTGTCGGTTCTGGAGAACTGGAGACAGGAGCTGGAGCGGTAAGGCATTACACGCTGTTGGGTTTGTGTTAGATTTGTTTTGTGTTCCAGTAGGCGGTGAAGTGTGAAGCAACTAGACATCTTCATCATAAGTAGAATCACACTGATCTTCTTTCAGGTTACTTTCGGTTTGCACTGCCAAAATAAATTCTGGATGTTTTGTATGTGACTGTATAAAATCCTGTTAACTGCACTGAATGTGTCAGTAGTGTTTCAGAGTATCTTTCTTGTGCCTGCTCTACCGTAGCTTCTGCCCCAGTCTGTCTGTGGTCTGTTACACTGGAGATAAAGAAAGACGGGCGGAGCTCCAGAGAGAAATGGCGGCTAACAAACATTTCCACATCTTGCTAACTACCTATGAGGTACAGAAGCAAGTTTGAAAGGGGGTAATTGCTAAAAACAGTGGTCCTCTGTATTGTTCATAGTTGGCATCTCACACTGATTTTCTGTCTCTACACAGATGTGCCTAAAAGATGCAAGCAACTTGAAAAGGTGATAATCTGTTTGTAGATGTGAATAATAAAAAAAAAAGTTATGTTACAGTGTAACACAGGCCAACCTTGTCTCTCCACTCCCTTTGTAGGTCGACATGGAACATTTTGGTTGTGGATGAGGCTCACAGACTGAAAAACCAGAATTCACTACTCCATCAAACGCTTTCAGAGGTTTGTTGTTTTGTTGGAAAGATTGCGGTTTCCTTGCTGTGATGCTTATAACTACTAGGTTCTCTCTCTCTCTGTCTCTCTCTCTCTCAGTTCACTGTGGGCTTCAGGGTTTTGTTAACAGGAACCCCTATACAGAACAATCTGCAGGAAGTCTACTCCCTCCTCAGCTTAATTCAGCCCAGCCTGTTCCCATGTGATGCTGCAGAAGAGTTTGTCAATACTTATGCAGATGTACAGACTGAGCACACGCTAGGTATGATAGCTTCTTTAAAAGCTAATTGTTTAAAACTGTTAAACATTTAACTACAGACGTTTAGACTTTTCACTTTACCTTTGGTTAAATAGAGTGTGCAGAAGCTTAAAGGTGATGTCTACATAGAAGACTTACAAAGACGTCTACGTAGACCTTGGTTGGGGTGAAAAATGCCCTGATGCAGGTTTGCAGTTTTCCTAGGATTTGGCCAGTTGAATGAAACGAGCTGTTTTCTCTTCTTGGTGAGCTCATGAATAATTACATTAGCTCTGCTCTGATTTGCTGGTTAACAGTAAGTCCCCACGATGACTTACAGAAGCCACATGTCGAAAGAGACACAAGTTGCTGAGCTGGGTTATTATATTATTTAATTAGATGTGCTATTGTTACCTATTCTTGTGACTCAACATCAACACAAAGTAAATTAAAGTTGTAACTCGGTCTGAAACGTTTAGTTTAAGCTGATCTGGTTCAAAAAAGCGCAGGAAGCTATACAGCATGGCTGCTACTTACGTTTGGTGTTGTGATGCTAATAACAGTTGAACTGCTTCTCTGTTCAGTCTCTTCAGTGTTTTCAGTGTGATATGCTGAGTTAAGCCAACTCGATTTTCATCCATCGTCTTAGAAACTGTGAACAACTTTGAATTATAGTTGAGTGGGATCTGTGGGAAATGAATTTGGCTTCCCCGTTTGCTAGCTGTTTCACAAATTTGCAGTTCTACCTCTTACCTTGGTGTCACAATAGCATTTAAGATGGAAAAGAACAATCGATTAAGTAGCTGGCAGGTCGGAACTCAGTTTAAGCCTTGTTTAAAGATGAACATCAGCCTTCCCCCCTGACTGCTTGGTTACTTGGCATGAGAAAAGTGCCGACAACGTCTTTACACACTGAAACAGTAGATTTCTGCACGTTGTCTCATTTCAGTTGCTCTGTTGTCGCTGTGTGTTCATTTTGGGAGTGTAAATATTGATGAATCATGGTCGTTACATTACAGTTCAGTTGGAATTGGTCTATTTTACTGCCCTATTTTGCAAATGTGGGATTTTCTCATTGTATCATTCAAATTTAGCATCCAGTCAAATAAGACAAAAGTAGCCTGAGGCAAGTGATCCGTCTTCAGTCGTGTATTTTGTCACATCGCCAGCTAAATGGGAGTGTTTTTGCTCTGGCAGTTTCATGCAAATGTTGTCCTGTATGAGCCCCCGGTTAATCTGATGGACTTTGTGCTTGCATGTGCATGCCTTCCCAGCTGTGGAGCTCCATCAGGTGCTGCAGCCGTTCCTGCTGCGAAGAGTCAAGTCTGAGGTGGCAGCAGAGTTACCCAAGAAGACAGAACTGGTGGTTTATCATGGAATGTCAGCCCTACAGAAGAAATACTACAAAGCTGTTCTGATGAAAGACCTGGGTAAGAGCCATTTCCCCAAACAAAAACAAAAAAAAAAAAAAACAAAGCACAAATTGGTGAAAACAGAGATGTTTTTATAATAATGGAAAAGGAGTGTGGAGTGTATATTATTATAGAAATGTCACGTCAAAAACCTTATAACACAGTTCTAACCATTAACTGCACTTAACATAGTTTAAACATGTTTTGTTCTCCTGTAAATTCATTTTAGAAGTCCAAAGCTTTGTTATGACAGTGAATGTATGTGGTAAATACTTTCATATTATATACAGGGTTGTGATTAGACTTGTGATTTCAGATGCTTTCGGGACTGATCAGGGCAGTAAGACCAGGCTTCTGAATATTTTGGTGCAGCTGCGGAAGTGTGTGAACCACCCATACCTGTTTGATGGTAATGAAGTGCATGTGTGTCCATTGCTTCTTTATTTGTGCTTATACGTTGTATGCTTAATTTTGTACATTTTTTATTATCTTTAAAAACATATCAACTCCTTTTTCCACAACCACGGTGTCTCCGCACAAACCAAAAAGAACACTTTACTAATTGATAAAAAAAAAAAATCAGGGTCGTCCTGCACAGCCCTGACTGGAGCTGCCAATCAAAAAAGACCCTTCCACAAATAATTGTCAGTGGTCCCATTGGTTTCAGTGTCACAGAAAAAGTCCTGGTCGCATCGAGGGCAGAATAGTGTAGAGATCAAGGCTAGTCTCCAACTAATGAGGTGCCTTGGGCCAGCTATAACTGCTGTACCTCAGCACCTTTCAATGTAAGCACTGTTTCTCCTTCTTTCTCTCTCTGCCCCCCATCTCCTTGCCTCTCACCCCTGCCCCCACCCCCTTTTACTCATATGCTGTTTTTTTTGTAGGTGTTGAGCCAGAACCCTTTGAGATGGGGGAGCATTTAGTGGAGGCCAGTGGAAAGCTTTCTCTGCTGGACAGCATGCTTGCATATCTGCTGGCTGGGTACGCCTGAGCCTTTTAATATCTTCATTCACTTTTTGGTCATAGTGATACATATTGCATTAAAATAAATAAATAAATATATATATATATACACACACACATATATGGCTGCTACTTACATTTGGTGTTGTGATGCTAATACTGGTAGAACTGCTTCTCTGTTTAGTCTCTAGTGTTTTCAGTGTGAAATGCTGAGTAAAGCCTGCTCGGTTTTCATCCATGGTCTTAGTGTATGGAGTGAAATGCACAGAGAACACTAAGAACTTTGAATTATAGTTGAGCGGGATCTGTGGGAGGTGAACTTGGCTCCCTGTTTGCCAGCTGTTTTACAAATTTGCAGTTCTACCTTAAATGGTGCCACAGTAGCATTTAAGGAGGACAAGAACAATCGATTAAGAAGCGGGCAAGTGGAAAGTCAGTATCAGCCTTGTTTAAAGATAAACATCAGCCATCCCCCCTGACCGTTTGGTTACTTGGAAAGGGTTTGAGAAGTGCTGACACCGCCTTTACACACTGGAACGGTAGATTTCTGCAGGTTGTCTCATTTCATTTGCTCTGTTGTCGCTGTGTGTTCATTTTGTAAATATTAATGAATCATGGTCGTTACATTACAGTTCAATTTGAATTGGTCTATTTTACTGCCCTCTTTTGCAAATGTGGGATTTTCTCATTGTATCATTCAACTTTAGCATCCATATATATATAGATTAACCAGTGTGTGTGTATATATATATATATATATATATATATATATATATATATATATATATATATATATATATATATATATATATATATATTTGGTAATTACAGTGGCCTATTTTTGCTCATGGTTGCACTGAAAGTGGTGCTCTGGTGCTGCACAGTTAAAATCTCAGCACAGTGGAAGTGGTTTCATGGTTTCAGCAGAGTACAAGAGAGTTGCAGTTGCAACAAATGTTTGTCTGATGTACAGTCAGGAAAACAATTAATAAAGGTGTTCAGTAGCACTAATCTATTTTGGTATCCATAGGTGTGATAGGTGATCTCTTTATGTATATATGTGTCATTTTTAATTTGCCAGTTGCTCGTCACATATATATATGTATATATTGTGTGATTCTCAGGGGTCATCGTGTTCTGCTGTTCTCTCAAATGACCAGTATGCTGGACATTCTTCAAGACTACCTGGAGTATAGAGGTGACGTAAACGTATATATGTCATATACACATATCATGGTAGAATGCAATGGCTTTGATGACGACATGCTTTTCTGAATGTATTTAAATGGAGGCTCCACTAAGCGGTAAGCAAATCAGATGTAATCTAGTATATTGACGTATTTTAAGTTAACAGGAAAATTGTTCTGCCTAAATTGGTGAGTTTGCTAACACTTCATAGAGTTCCGGGCTTAATAAAAGCCTTGTGCTAATTAATCTGTCTCTTTTCACTTTCATAACAATCAGTTGAATAACAGGGTAGTCACAGTTGTTTGCTTTCCGCATTAACATTCCAGGGATTTCCTGAGCTGTATTTCATCTCAACAGTTGCACTCAATCTACTTTAGGAGAAACATGAACGCACACCTTATTGCTTTGTTTTGAACTTGGTGTAAGCGGGCTTTGCATTCATTTATGATATCAAAACGAAGTCCTGACATTTTGATAATCCGACTGTACATTTTGCAGCTCTACCACGCATGTGTCTGGCCTTATCTTTTTCTGCGATCTAGAGAAATAGCTGTGGTTTGAGTATCACATCCTGTGTTTGCGCCTGTGTACGCATGAGTGTGCTGCTTGCGCTTTTTCAACTCAAACTGACTTTGGCCTCCTACTCATGTAGGTTACAGCTATGAGCGCCTGGATGGCTCAGTGCGAGGAGAGGAGCGCAATCTGGCCATCAAGAACTTCAGCACCAAAGATGTTTTCATCTTCCTCCTCAGCACCCGAGCCGGTGGGTTCTAGTTTCTGCCTGTGGCCTTGATGGCTAGTCACAAGTGCTGCAGACCTTCTGTTAATGTTCAAATGTTTGTGCTTAATTATGCAAAAGGGAACAGATTTAAGATCGTTAAATGTGTTCATCCATGATTATTGCGATGTGCTGCGTGGTTGCAAAACCTTCCCAAAAAGACTAAGACATGTCTGGCTTTCTGAACGTGTGTAGATTGGCACACTGTCATGTTGTGCTGTTGGCATTGAAAAGTGGCTGTCCAAATGTATTAAGATAGCCGCGTGGGCGCTGCTTTTCTCTGCTTTTGCCTCATTACTGTTACTGTAGTGCAAACTACTGAGAATTTATTGAAGCTCCCACTCTCATTTACAAATACTGATAGTAAATTAATATTAAATACTGACTGCAGGTTATTTAACGCTTGAGAAAATGTTTTGCTTTTCGTGCTAACATGGCCAAACATATGACCGATGGAGATTTAAAACACTGTCAGAGAGCAGCTTTTGTTGAAAATAATAATTTACCAGTTTTCCAAACAGTTCTTAAAAGCACGTATTAAAACCTATTTAGCTCCACAGTCCCTGCAGTACTAAAGTACCCTGCAGTGCTGCAGCACAAATGTCAAAGTCATTCTTTCATGTACTGCACTTAGCAAAGAGGTTATGGTTAAAAACATACAATTCCCAAACAACCTGTGTGCTCAGTAAAATAATAGGACTTTTAAAATATCGCAGGTTTCCGGCTGAACTCAGAACAAGAGTTTATCTTAAACCCACCAGGCGAGAATGAACGTGTTTAAAAAACGAAAGTGAGTTTCCGATGTTTTGTATGTAGTGGTGTTGTTTATGCTGCAATGATGACATGCTTCGTTAACACATAATTAATAACTCACACTAAGTCACAATCTTGAGGAAATAAGTTATTATTTCAACCGAATGCATCACAGCTTGAACCTGAAATAGAAAGATAAAAAATCTTTTTCTCTCTAAATCCTGGTTGAAACAGTCTTTCATACACAAAGCATAAGCCAAACACATGTTAACATGTATGAAAGTTCTTAGTAACCCGTGCCAGGTGTTTGTAGACTGTCAGTAACTAACACCTGTCTTAGTAAATCTGAACCAGTCCATGATTTTACATGTCTCTATTACTTGAAAGACTGAAGCAACATAAATTAGTGGAATGGTAAGCTGGAGATGATCACACAGAGAGAAACATGAATATGTTTTGTTGTAGTTTTTGTTGTGTTATGTTATATGATGTTTAGGTGAAGAAGCTGAGCATGTGCTCAATAGGGCTGGGCAGTATAAGATTATTTATTGTTAATGTGATAAAGTGTGTGGCAGTATGTCACAGTATGCTGTTTTGAGTATATCACTGATAAGCTCAGTACTTTTAGGACGCTGACCAGCTACCTGCTTTGTTACAAAAGTGAGCATAACTACTTATGTTTGGAAAGATTAGTGTATGGAATATGATATAAAAAAATTGTGCACAAAGGTTTTAAAGGTGGCACCCCTGACTCTTGTTTGCCTGTTCCATGTCCAACATTATTATTGATTTATTATGTATCATATTGCATTTTTGCAATATTGCCATCTTTTTCAGCTTCTTACATTTTTTTAACTTCATTGCAGACAATATTAATCAAAGATGTTTTATATTTTTCTGGTCAAGCTTATTTCATTGTTAATATGCATACATTTGTACATTTCAGCCCTGCAACACATTACAAAAAAGTTGGGATGAGGGCAATTAAGAGCTAGTAATGAGGTAATAAAGAATAGAGTGATTCAAACTGGTGATGTCAACAGATTAAAGTTAAGTCTTTGAGGAGAAAGGTGGGTAAAGTATTTCTAGTTTGTCAACAAATGTGTGAGTATATTATTGAAATGCTTAAAAACAGTGATTGGAAGGGATTTGCATATTCTTCCCTCTACAGTGCATAATAACATGCACTTATTGTGGTCAGACGAATCAGTAAAAGGTCCATCCACACTGTTATCAGCAGTTATCAGTTCTGTTAGGGTGTGGAGTCAGTGCCCTTGGTGAAGGTGATTTACACTTATGTGATGCAGCATTAGCACAGAAATGTACATTCAGATGTTTTAGCAGTATGTTTTAGAGATGTTCAATAAGACATATTTTCCAGGGACACATTACACACATTATTAAGCTATGGCTGTTGAAGAATAGGGTACTGGTTTGCCTGCAGTCCTAAGCTATCCCCAACAGGGAATTTGTGGAGTCCACTGCAAGACATATTTGCTGGACGAATGGAACAAAACAACACCTAAAACACTTACAGTAATTGCTCAGTATCCTTTGTGCCAGAACGTCTTTTAGGTGTCGTGAGAACGATTGGCAATATTAAAAATGCTTTTTTTGGAATGTGCTGCAGGGCTGAAATGCAGGAATAGATGTACACTGCCCAAAAAACAGGTCATCGTTTCACGCTTCGTTTCCACAAACTTCTGCAGAGTCAGATCTCCAGCACATCCCAAAGATTCTCAACAGGGTTCAGGTCTGGACTCTGTGTTGGCCAATCCATGTGTTAAAATGCTGTCTCATGCTCCCTGAACCACTCTTTCACTATTTAAGCCCAATGAATCCTGGAATTGTCCTCTTGGAGTATGCCTGTGCCATCAGGGACGAAAAAAATCCATTGATGGAAAAACCTGGTTATTCAGTGTATTCAGATAGTCAGCTGACCTCCTTCTTTGGGCACATTGGTTCATGCTGCTGAACCTAGACCTGACCAACTGCAGCAACCCCAGATCATAGCACTGCCCCCACAGGCTTGTACAGTAGACACTAGGCATGATGGGTTCATCACTTTAGCCACCTCTCTTCTTACCCTGATACACTCAGGAGCAGGGTAAATCTGGACTCATCAGACCACATGACCTTCTTCCATTACTCCAGAGTCCAGTCCTTATGCTCTCTAGCAAACTGAAGCTGTTTTTGCTGGTTAGCCCCACTGACAAGTGGTTTTCTTAAGGCTACACAGCTGTTAAGTCTCAAACCCTTGAGTTCCTTTTGCATTGTGCACTTACTTTCACTATTAAACATAACCCAGAGTTTACTGTTGTTCTTCTACCTTTTGATTTCACCAAACATTTAAGTGATGATGTTTTTTTCTGACCACATGCTTTCCTCAAAGATGATGGTTCCTCACTGTTCTCCTACTTTTTAATAATCCGTTAAAAAAAGTTCTTAACCCAATTTTAGTAGTTTCCTCAATCTCCTTAGATGTCCTGCTTGATGCATGCCAATAATTTGACCCTTCTGAATCAGATTAACATCCTTTACACGACCACAGGACACGACTTTCAACACGGTTGCTTAACAAATGAGAAGCTACTGCATCCGTTAGGGTTAAATAACTTGTTGCAAGCCCCCCATTATTCAATGGGAGGCTCTTACCTAATTGCTTAGTTAAAGCCAGGTGGTGACCTGTTTCTTGGCCAGGCAGTGTATATAAAGAAATGAAAAGTAGTTGACTAGATAAATCATTAAATATCTTTGGTTCATATTGTCTGCAATTTCCCATACTGTCCCAACTTTTTTCTGATTTGGGGTTGCTTTTCAGTAATTTCTCAAGAGTTGTTCAGTTGCATGTGACTATTATCCCTGTGTCTCAAATATCACAGTTGCGTACACAATGCAATGTTGGATTCGGTTAGACAAACTGACCCAGCCTTGATGGTAACAAAACAGTTGCTGCACCAGAGAGCATGTGGCAGGAACATTCAGCTGACACAGCTTAATTTGAAATACTCTGACATTTCAGTCGCTTGATTTCAGTGGAAATGTTGCTTGTGGAGTGTGATACAGGGTCTGATCGCCGAAATGTCTCCTTTCTTATCGTACCTACCCTCTTTGCAAACTTACCCACATGTATCTAATCACTCAGAGACTTGTGACTCAGAGAGATGAAGCGTTTATTGCTCTCATTTCTGACTTGGATAGTGGTGCACGAACCCGACGCCAAGGGGAAAAATGGTAGTGCTTTCATCAATGTAGACTGATGGGAACTCCCAGAATTTTACTCAGAATTTTACTGTTTTTGTACACTAATCCCAAAAGTCTGATTTGCATTTCTCAGTCAAAAACATCAGTGATTGAGAATATGATGTTGTTTTGAATTCAAAGCGCCTAAATGTGGTTTTGTCTGTAGGGATTAATGCTAACACTGCTGACGCAACTGCTTGTGTAATTTATGCTAGTTCAGTGTGTGGCGACTAAATTAAGAGAATAGTAGACTTTACATGGCATGTGTTGATCTCTTAGACAGCTCAGCCTTCACCTGAGATAAACTTTGCTCAGAAGGTTGTTTGGGGTTATAAATAATGTTTGTACTGATGTGGTAGATTTATGCACATGTTTTTAGCAGTTTTACGACTGGTACCAACTGGTACACCATCTGTGTGAGGTTATGCCAACATGTTCTAACGTGTTGTGTTGTTGCAGTAGCATCTGTAGCCACTTAAAAGCCAGAGGACTTCCACATCTCATCCCACCCTGATTTGAATCCTGATTTATTTATTTTTTGCTGTTGTTTAGGTGGGGTTGGTATGAACCTGACTGCAGCCGATACTGTAATCTTCGTTGACAGTGATTTCAATCCTCAGAATGATTTGCAAGCAGCAGCTCGAGCCCACCGGATTGGACAGACGAGGTATTGTAGGATTGAATTGTTGAGAAACTGTATTTTTCTACCATCTGGTATGTAATTTAACGTCAAGCCAAGCATGTGCATTGTTTTATATCATTACTGTTCCCAGGTCAGTACCCAGATATTCTTTTCTAATATCTATTTTGGGCCATTTTTATCTTGTTTACCATATTTATTTTACCAAGTGTCTAAAAATCGATCGAAAGGCACAAAGTTTTTGTTTATTATTTTAAGTTATTAACCACTCGAACCCTATTCTGTGGGCCCAGTTCAGTTTCACACACTTCTTTACATAAGACTAATAACTGAACAAGAAGTCTCAGGTTTGAAGGCCTTATTCAGAGTTGTCTGTGTAACATGTCTGCATACCTAATGCAGTAAGAACACCAGCATTCATCTCATCCAATTGAAAATAATGAAAACAACAACCTGGATGTGATTGAGAGCCAGAAAATTAAGTGTTTTGTTGGCAAGAATAGTATTTTATTCTGTTTTCTTTTGGTCACGCATTAACCTTTATTTACCTGATTAAATCTGCGCAGGGCTGTGAAAGTGATCCGGCTCCTGGGCAGGGACACGGTGGAGGAGATCATTTACTCACGCGCCGTATCAAAACTGCGTCTCACCAGCACAGTAATCGAGGAGGGCCGCTTCTCTCTGCTGGAGCAGCCCCAGGCTGCTGCTTCACCCCTACAGGTGCCTCTCCACCAGCTCTCAGCTATCTTTCTCTTTTCTTTTCTCTATATGTATGTCCCTCTTTTTGTTTTTCCTTCCTCTCCACCTCCGTTTGTTCACAATTAATGGCTAATTCATTAAACCAAGAAACATTGCTGCTTCTGATTTAAAATGAGCAGAATAACACAAAAAAGCATCATCCATCGTTCAATCATTGTTCTTATCGTCCAAGCCAGATCACCCAAACATGGTGAGGAATTTCAATTGTTAATGAAAATTCATGTCTTTTGTTTGTGTATCCTGTATTTTGTTTACCCAATTAACACAAAGTAATATCTTGTACTAGTAGTTCTTATAACTTTGGTCTGCAAACATGTTTGTGTTTGACTATAACATATTTATAGTTTCAGATTGAATTAGTGTTCAGTGGAATGTAAAACAGTTTTTGAATAATTTATTTTTTGGAATTGTTGGTTTTACTGAATGAATAGTTATTTTCAAGCTGAAAGAATCTGTTCTTGTTGGTGTAGGTTGTACATGTGTAGATTACTTTGATGCTTTACAGCACACCTGCAAACTATACTAAACATATTTGCCATTTCTGAACACAATCAAATTAAAACTGCTTTTTTTTCTTGTAATGCTGCTGAGGAGGTGCAGTAAAACCTAGATTTACATGTGCAGGTGTGAGACCATAACAAAGGCATTTTCTGACAAAGACCACTGCTAAATATAAATTAGTACCATTTCAACACCCAAAATGTAGCATTCACTAATCCATATCACTAATAGAATGGTCCTGTGGTGGTCCTTTTCCATTAATGTACAGGGTAGAGGGGTCCTGACAGGTCCTGCAGTAACTGATAGGCTACATTCAGTGAGTTTAATGTGATAAAGTGTGTGTGTGTGTGTCTGTCTGTCTGCAGCTGAGTGAGATTCTGAAGTTTGGAGTGGATAAGCTGCTGTCAACAGATGAGAGTTCAGTTCAGGATGTGGACCTTAAGCATATTCTGGGTCCGTCTCTGAAAGGGCAATGGTTGACAGACGAAGAAAACGTGAGGCCAAATAAGGAAGACGAAGATGAGGATGAAGAAGAGGGACAGAGTAGGACACAATGTCTCATGGCTGCATTTATTGAAGTTCTTGTTTAGCAAAAACATTGACATAACATTTCTCTTCCCCAGACCACATGTACTACTTCGAAGGGAAGGACTACTCCAAAGACACCAGCACAGAGGACCAGAAAACCTTTGACCTTCTACTGGAGGAACAGCTAGCACAGCTGGAGGACGACGGGAAAGAAGGCCGTACGCTACGTCACAAAACCGGAGTAAGTTATTCTGGGGTTAGAAGCAATGGCAGTGCAGAAATCAACAAACTCATGAATAAAATGATATATTTATATTTTTGCATTTAGCAATATGAATGTAAATGTAAAAACCTTCATATTAAACATGTCTAGAATATTTTAATGAATCATCAAAATCAAAACCTTCCAGAACCATAATCTGCTCACTTCGGTTTCCTTATGACTCTTCTCATTATATTCCTTTCATGTTCGTTCAGATTATGTGCTCAGACAGTGTGATCTCCAAAGCTTTGTTGACTTGGCTAGTGTCTGTTTACTGTGTGCACTGCTTCATCCTGTGAGCTGCACAGAGCGAAGAAAGTTGTATATCTTTTCTATATTGCAGAAAGTTCTGCCCAGAATTGGAATAGTAATAACATGAATTCCATCTCAAACAGCCTTATGTATTTTCCCCCCTTTTCTGTCTTTCTTTATTTACTTTCTCTACTTTCTTTACTTATACTCAACTCTGATCACTGAAAACGGTGTATGGCTTTCATGCGCTAGACTTCCCTCATCTTTGCTTAATTCAATACACGCAGTGCCTTCCTTAATGCTATTTTTGTAAAAAGTTAAATAAAAAGTTGCAACGTTGATGAGCAATTTTACCATGGTACTCCGATTAAAGTATAGTCACTCATAAACTATACTTTTATGTGGTAAAGGTAAGACATATTGGCATTATTCCACAAAAAGTATCATTTTTTTTTTAATTAGACCAGTAGACATTAGGGCTGTGTATTTGCAAGAACCTGGCGATACAATACATATCATGACGCGGTCACGATTCAGTATATCTAATATATCGCGATACTGCAAGCAAAGTGATATATTGCGATTTTTCAAATCCTACTATTTAAACACACCACTATATGAACAGGTTTGCCAATGCTTACAATAGCATTGCGCCCTTGTGCTGCTTGTTAATATTGGAGTAGAGCTGAAAATGAAATACAACACTGCCATCTAGTGGTCAGAGGTTTAAACACAACACACAATGATTTACTGTCTGCGAGGAATCTGTGTACAGTTACTGTGTTTTTGAGAATCGATGCAGTATCACGAAACATAATAGCCCGATATTTGATATTTTCGATATTTTCTTACACCCCTAGTAGACATGCTCCAAAATTGCATTAAGAGTTGAGAACAGACAGCAGTGATGTGCATGCTATCACGGTCTGAACTTTTTTGAGGAATGACATTTTGTTCCAGTGTGATGTGCGAGTAAAAAGTTGTATGCAAATTCTAACCACTATGCAAAGTTAAAACCGCCTTAAAGTTATTTTCATATGGTTGTCTTGTGTTGTCAATAATGCAGCTGTAACAATATACAGATGGACATCAGGCCTTGCTTTCATTTAAATCAAGCTTTTCTGTTTTGTCTTACTAATTAACAAAGGTGCTGCACATTCCTCGTTAAGGTTTACTAAAAATGGTCTGTAATAGTCTTTGGTAGCTGCTGTACAGATTCTAGAACTGAGAAACCATTATTTAAAATTATTTTGTGAAAAAGATACAACAGCTTGGTGTACCGTCTAACATTCATGTCTGTTTGTAGACTGTCTTGTCTGGGCCTCTGGCAACCCCGGCTAGAAGAAAGAGGCCTCTAACGGAGTCTGAGTTGGAGCAGAGGCGTCAGAAGAGACAGGAAGCTGCTGTTAAGAGAGCTAAGCTACAGGAAGAAAAGAAAAGACAACGGGAAGAACAAAAATACAAGAAAAAGTAAGAAATGAATAGCCCTGGTATGAAGAAGCATTTCACTCAAATATCTTTGTATGCATAAGAGATTAGTATAACGGGTTGCCTTTGTATTTTTTTTAAATCAGGCCATTGTGTCAATGTATGGTCGTAGTGTAGCCAGTGATATTTTCAAATCTAGGACTGAAACTCTCTGCCTTCTGCCTTATGTCACTTAAAGAACTAAGAGGTCAGTGTAAAGGTCAGGAAATAAGTAGGTGATGAGAAGGTGGTGGGCTGTGAAAACTTAATGGCAGTGAAAAAGAGTGAAAAGATAGAAATATATAAAAAGTTAGATAGGAGGGAGGAGCTTCAGTCATGGTCTTTCTTCCATTTCATAACTCTATTTAATGGTGGTGTCCTTAGTGGACCGGGTAAAGTATTCTTTTATTCCTTTAAGTCCTTATTCTTTTGCTGTGTAACCACTAATACAAATTCTTTGTCACTGATTTGCCACGCCACAGGAATAGCTCATTGAGTCACATCAGAGCGAAAGGAAAGTAGTTCAGGATATTTTAATATTTCAAACTTCAAAGGGGTCTGTATCTGTGGCAGGATGGCATGGTGGGCCTCATGCGGATATAAGTCCTTGTGCTTGCCCTCTGCTGATAGCGAGGGTGAGGATGTGGATGAAGAGGAAGACGAAAGCGATGCCAGAAGTGTGAACTCTACAGACTCGGAACCCACAGCCATTCATTACGTATTGGGGGATGTTACCCACCCTCAGGCTCTCCGGGAAGATGCTGTCATCGTTCACTGTGTTGGTATGTATGATCTGATATGTCATGTTTAAATAGATTAGTAATGACAGTCTCATCACTCACATGACGATCCAACTGGAAACAGAACAAGGTGAAGTCATCAGCCACTTTGGAGATTTTTTCTATTGGCGAATCTTAAAAAAAGAATTTTAACAAGTTTAAAAGGAATGTAAACTTTCCTATTTGTTTGTAGATGATTCTGGGCGTTGGGGCCGAGGTGGCCTGTTCACAGCTTTGGAGCGCAGATCAGATGAGGCAAAGAAACAGTATGAATTGGCAGGAGACATGGAAGGTGGGAAGCTGTCCAAATCCATCAGCCAGCCAAGCTCCTCACTGTCATAAGAAAAGCGGTTTAGTAGCTGTTTTCACGACTAAAGTAGCATTTGCTTTGTTTCAGACTTAGATCTTGGGAGCGTGTTGCTTTTTCCCATTGACGACAAACAATCGAGACTGAGTGGATGTGACCATGTAAGTCGGCCTGATATCACTCTCACTTGCTCATAACCTCTTTTCTCGCCCCTCCCTTTGTATAAGTTTGTTTTTCAAGCCTGCTTGAATATCCCAAAATCTCAGTGTCATTGACACAGTGCTAGCAGATTATGTCGGTCACATGTCTGTCTCCCTGTTGCTGCAGCTGGCACTTATTGTTGCCCAGCAGAGAGATAAAGCCAACAACCCATCAGGCATCCGACTCACTGCCTTAGAGGAGGGTCTCAAGAAGATCTACAGAGCTGCCAAGCAAAACAAAGGTAAACATTACTCACGTTGGTTGCTTTTACTCTGAGGCTGTTCAACATATGCCAGCGTTAGAAGCGATAGTGAGGATGTAGATGAAGATTTGGAGAGAAAAAAAGGGGTAGTGCGTAAGTAACCCTAGAGAACACAAATTTGAACCCTCCTGCAATTTGTGAGGTTTCGTGCACAGTTCTTATCAGCATCTGTTGTTATATAAGTACAAATGTGTGCAGGGCTTTTTGCCAGGGGGTCTTTTGGTATGTTTACTCTTTCAAGAGTTGACATCCCAAAACATTGAACACAAATTAGCATATGTGGTCTTATGAACTGTGTTAATGGGAAGACCTGTCTAAATGAACTGGTAAATGAATATGACCCTCCCTTATTAGTAGGGGCTAAATCTCCTTTTCTTACTAATGTGACAGATGGTAAAACCATATCAGCGAAATCATAGTGCTCAGTCATGTATCTTTGCCTCAAGTCTGTGTTCAAGAGAATATTAACAAAATATCATATTTTAGTCATATTTCTGCATAGTAATACTTTGTACAACTTTAAAGAGAAGGACCACTCTAAAGAGTATTTACATTTATTAGCCGATGTTCATTTATATTTTGTATCTGTCAAATTATGTGTTCCCTACTCCACAAGTATCTTGGTTTTTCAATGCTGTGTTTTATGGGTTGTTTTGCCTCACACTGTTTTCTTGTTAGTCTTCTTTGAAGTATTTCTTTAATTAATGTTAAACCTTATTTGTTGTTTTCCACCATCAGCTAGTGTTCATCTTCCACGAATTGGCCACTCCACCAAAGGCTTCAACTGGTACGGCACTGAGAGGCTGATCCGCAAGCACCTGGCCTCCCGAGGAATTCCCACCTTCATGTATCCTGTCTGTAGGCTAATGAAGAAAATATACTGGATAAATATTTATTGGTGTATATTACATTGTACATTGTGCCCGAGTCCATTCTGGCTCAGTCCACAGTGTTATGTTATGGATTCAAACCCAAAAATTTGAAATCTCAACTGAGACCTCACATCGAACCAGAGACCAAACAAAATTCCACATTCTTAATGAAAGAAGTCCCCTTAATGACCGTGTTAACTAAGCAACAGAATCTTTTATGAGATAATAAGCAATATACATATATACAGGGGTGTGACAATGAAACTGAAACACCTGTCATTTTAGTGTGGGAGGTTTCATGGCTAAATTGGACCAGTCTGGTGGCCAAACTTGTGTCCACAGTTAATCCTGTTGGATGTGGTTCGTCCTTCTTGGTGGTATACTGACGTTACCCTGGATACCGTGGCTCTTGATATATCACAAAGACTTGCTGTCTTCGTCACAGATGCGCCAGCAAGACGTGCACCAACAATTTGTCCTCTTTTGAACTCTGGTATGTCCCATAATGTGTGTGCATTGCAATATTTTGAGCAAAACTGTGCTCTTACCTGCTAATTGAACCGTCACACTCTACTCTTACTGGTGCAATGTGCAATTAATGAAGATTGGCCACCAGACTGGTGTTTCAGTTTCATTGTCCAATATATATATAACACATGACAAAGTTTTTATGCTGGCCTCGGAAAACCTAAAGCATACCTAATAAAAATTAAAAACTCATAAAAGTTAAAGGAGTCCCGAGGTTAACACCCCAGTCACACCCCAAATTGACTCGTTGGGTTTAAATATTAAACAAATATTTGAACAAACATAAGAGATGAAATTAAACAGTATGTGAAGATTCTTAACATGACTGTTAGATACTACTTCAAGCGAACAGCCCCAAATGCCTCTTCCAGAAGCACCACAGGTTCATCTACTTCATGCTTGGCATCAGTCCCTCCGAAATCAGCTTCTCCACGTTCCTCATGCTCCCTAAGTCCTTCTGGTTCTGAAGAGGAATGTCAAGAAGGTCCTAGTACTTCAGCCCAGGGTGGAGAAGCTCTTGGCCTGGCTGATTTCATGAGAGGTGTCCATGTTTACTTTTACAATATGGGTGCAACAGAGAAGAAGAAGCTCATACGCTACCTTATCACATATCCTTTGCATCTGTCAATCAGCGTGTTCTGTTGTGCTGACTCGACAGATCAGCGGTTTCTTGTTTTTCATTGTATTTCTCCTAGGTTTTGTTTTTCTATTGAGAAGATGCTGACCCCAGGCATGCATCTGTATAAGCGGAACTGCCCTGTGATACACCCTTGTTTACTAAGAACAGGTTTACCAGTTACTTTCTCTTTGTCTTAAAGACTGAGGCTAGACTAGGCATGCGACCAGCCTGTTCTGTCTCTGTTTAGTGCACTACAACAGCCAATTAACAGCTCTCTGGTCACGTAACACACATTTCCTGGTCTATTGAATTTATCACTTCAAACAGCTTCTGCGGCAAAGAGGAAGCGCTTTATTTAACCCCTTAAGTGCCTGAGTGCCCATGTACACAGTAGTGTGAAAAAGTCTTTATTTAAAACAGTTTGTCTTGGTAAAACGTGTGCTTTGTAAAGCACACAAGCAGCAAAAATGTTGCAAGAATTTCTTGTTTTTTTTACATTTATTTCTTAGTTAATGTCTCATTAATGGTTAGTTTAAAGAACAACGTTTGGCTCCATATTTCCTCTTGATGTTCCCTGCTATTGGTTAGATTTGTGAAATTTGCACTAGCCCACCTTATTTAGCTTAATGAAATATTAACTACTCATCCTGTCATGCAACAATCTGGTGTCCTATATTTATTTTTGACTTAATTATTCTTTGCATTGTGGTAAACTTTCATGATGAGCTGACCAATAGAATTGTAACTGTTATTCAAAAGTAACTTTAATTTAAAGTTATAAAGTTTTTACTTTAATTTAAAGTTATAAAGTTTTTACTTTCTATTATAATGTTACAATTTTGAATATACAAGGTTTTATTCACACACGGACACAGACAAGTCAGTGGATCCACAATTATTTCTAAGCTATTGTGGAGAATTTCTATTGGTCCATTCATTGTGAAATTTTCCTACAATGTAAACGACAGCTGCTGCATTTCATTGATGGAGAAAAATTGAAATCGACAAAAATGGAGATATTAACGTTTTTCATTAGACAGTGACGATGTGTTTTAGCTATGGCAGCAATAAAACCACACAATAGGTTTCACATCAACATCTCCACATTTTTGAATATCCCTTACTTAAGTTCTCCTTTATGAGACTGTTCTAGAGTTAGACAGCCTTGTAAGTATTCCTTATAGGGAATAACTTGAAATTAAAATTCACTGTTAGCCCAATTACTGGCCCTGAATTACTGAGCATATTCAGCAAGTGGACATTACGAATATCATTACTGTTGTGATTATAATGTCTTTGCACATTATCTGGCATTAAGTTTGATGCAGTGACTGTAATAAAGTGATACACTTGCACCTTGCAGGCAGTACGATACACCCAGCAGTATGATATGGTTATGTTCATTACTGTGCTGTCTTATCCATGCAGGCATACAGATGTTAATCATGAGACTCTAGTGGTGCAGAGACATGTTACAAAGGTCGTCCAGGTTTTTTGTTTGTGCTGAAAAGTAGAAAAGTTGGCTTACTCATTGTGGGTAAAATAAAATCGGAGACAAATGGTCTAGCGGACACACTGATATAAATAACAAACCCAGTTTCTCATTTCCAGTGTTTTCCTTAGCGTTTCTGTACGTATGATGGTGATGAAGAGGACATCATGAGCTCACAGGTTACTCACATTGTAGCAGAAGTGGAGAGTCCAGTTCATATACAGGTATGTTATAGAAAGCCCTGCAACCAAGAGTACTGATCAGTAGCATTACTTGCAAAGACAAATTAATATAGGCATTTAAAGCTGTGCTTCTGTAAAAATATGTTAAATATGGTGTGAGTGCACTGCTGTGAGTCACCCTGTAAAGCCCGAAACAGCAGTTTTACAAGTCCACAGGTGTTGGTTAGGATTTCATGAAACTTTTTGGACGACATCATACATCTCTATATATTAACATCACATACATAGGCCCAATGCAAAATGAGCATTCTACCGATAACTACGAACAGTAATATAAAAATCGAAAGGAAATCACATACACCCTTCACCAAGTTCTGACTGTGTTCTCTTTGACTCTAATGTGCTGGCAACTACAGATTCATCCACTTTGAAAAGAGGGCAAAAGCACAGATGATGTAACAAAATGATATTCTGCACATTGCCTTTAATATCCACCAGAAAAATCTCCTTAATTGGCGCAGTGTAGCTATTGGTATGTGTTAAACAGCTGTCCTGCTCTGCTGATCCATTTGTGTTTGCTGCTCTTATAGGAATTAAAGGACTTGGGGAAACAATATCCCAAGGCACTCCTTGTTAAGAAGAAATGGCTGGAGTCTTGCTTTGCCAACCAAAGAAAAGTCAATGCTTCAAAATATATTCATCATTTGAAATGACACTGCTTTATTATTTTTATTCCATTGAATCAAGTCCTGTTTAGATTTCTCTAGTATGTTTTTTTAAATCTAGGGTTTGCCACTTCAATAATTATCTTGAGCTTTTTATAAAATGTATGCAAATAAAATCAAATATTTATTGGAATGGGACATTCGATAAGTATTTTCTTTTTGGTTTTATATTTATATCATTTGGCAGACACTCTTATCCAAAGCCACATACAGTTTACATTTACACAGATAGGTGTTAGAAGTCTTGCCCAAATACTCTTATTTGTATAGTGTAGGGTGGTATCAACCCTGTGTACTGTATGGGAGCAGAGATGTTACCTACTACACTATACACACACTGTTTCACTTCTGTTTATTATTAGTTATGTTGCTCCTTCACTGTCACAATCAGTGTGTAATGTATTGGTTTTGCACAGATATTTATCTTCTAGTACCAGGCCAGTGAAAGTGGAAACACTTCAAATAATCAGGTCTACATTATTTCACACCTTTCTGTGTATTTCCTGAATACTTTTAACACCTATAACCGCCTGTGTCATGCTTGTGCCCTTCTAATTGTGAGATTACAATGTACTGCAAATGAGAAGCTTTAGAGGAAACACCAAAAAGCAGGTTCTTGACCCCCTCCACTTGCAAGTTGCAGTCTGATAGTTCAAACCAAAGTCATATTAGAGACTTCTGCTTTGGACTGCTGTCCAAAAAAACATCTCTAAAATAGTAATTTTACACGAGAGACCAAAAACATCCTTTACCTTTAATGTAAGTTAATGTAAAGAGATTTTATTCCAAGTGATATTGGATCCTTTCTTTTGGTCCGTCCATCATGAATCGTTTGCTGGATACGAAGGGCAGTTGCCATGTTCATGTGACAGAAATGTACAGAAAAATCGTTGGACGAAAATGGAGATTTGGAGATGTTTTTCTTTAGGCAGCAACGATATTTAAGTGAAATATATAAAACAAAACCTGCGTATCACCATTTCAGCAGATCTCTTGTTTGGACATACAAACACTAGAGTTGCTGTCAAGGAAGAAGTGTTTTCTATGACCTTTTTCTTCTTCCTGACTTGTGGTGACTGTTCCAACCTCAAAGCTGTCACTCATACATGCAGATGCACATCAGTGTCTTGGTCCTGCCATCTCATTCACTGCCATTAATCTTAGAACTTCTGCAGTTCTCCCTCCGTCTCCTCTGTCGTCCTCCTCGTTATGTTTTTTTGTTTTTTTTCCAGGTCTGTGTGTGTGTTTTCTTCAGCCTGGTACCTGAGAGACTTCCATTCATTCATACTTTGTGAAAGGTGTCAGTCCCTCTGATGTGTTATACAGAGAGATTGTAAAGAGACAGTGGGCCTCCGGGCTTGTAGTGCTTCTTAAGGGTTGCTGCTATTCAAAAGCTTTCAATACAGCTGCTGCTCCTGGTTTCTGTGTTACTGTGAGGCTCCAGCAGTCAGATCTCTTCTGAAAGCCCATCACGACGTGTGAGACGGCGGTAAAAGTGAAACTGCTTTATTAAAACTAGAAAAACCATCGTGAACTGCACTGTGAGCGCTGCTACGGGGGATTTTTGTGAGAGAAGGAGGCGGGTCGACCCACAGAGTGCACTTACTGAAAGCACCCGGGGCTAAAACTCCAGTGGAGCTGCTGCTGCTGCTGAAGAACACCTGTGGAGCTTAGCCTAGCTTAGCTTTTAAGAACGTCGACTTGTAGCCTTTGATTTAGTCATCATTCCTTTCCTTTTCGGAGGCTGAAAAGGCTGAAATTTCCTCCGTTAGTGTAAGGTAGCCGGCTGGACCGCGAGGTAAGTTCGCCCACCTAAGATGAACGGACCGGACGGGCCTGAATCTTTGTTGTTGTTATTAAGTACATCGTACGTGTGACGGAGAAGCGTCCATGAGGAGGACATTTCAGAGTCGATTAGTGAGAGATTTCTGTGAAGTTATATGCCTCACTTTTCTGGTCTGGCTCTTCAGCTACACACATACATATCTAAAATATGTTGGCTCTCCTCCTCTGCCCTGGGCGCTCAGGTAAAAGCTCAGGTAAAAGCGCTCTCACTTATGAGGCTGAAGTGAAGGTGTTGTCAGACACTCGGAGCGAGGTGTAGTTTTAGCTTTCAGCTCTCTCTCATGTCAGAAAGTGGCCTCACGTGTTTTTTGTGGAAATCCCAGCGCTGACAGGTGGCGGAACATTAAACCAGTAGGGGACATGTTATTGAGCGTGCACCTGAAGAAAGACGTGGCTGAAGTTAGATTCTTATTCGCATTCCCCGTTCCACCTTAAATGGTGAAGCAGTTACACCTTAAATTGAGCGTCGTGTATAGGTTTGACCTCGTTATTGAGCGTAGACGTGAAGAAAGACGTGGCTGAAGTTAGCCTTTTATTCCAATTCCCCGTTCCACCTTAAATGGTGCCTTATGTATAGTTTTGACCCTGTTTATTGAGCGTAGACCTGAAGTAAGACATGGCTGAAGTTAGCCTTTTATTTGAATTCCCCGTTCCACCTTAAATGGTGGCTTATGTATAGTTTTGACCCTGTTTATTGAGTGTAGACCTGAAGTAAGACGTGGTTTTGTATTCTAATTCCCCGTTCCACCTTAAGTGGTGCGGCAGACGTAGGTTTGGAGCTGTTACTGAACGTAAACCTCTTATTCGAATTCCCCGTTCACATGTAACTGCTGCACCATTTAAGGTGGAACGGGGAATTCAAATAAAAGGCTAACTGGGAATTCGTATGAGAGCCTAACTTCAAAAAGCACGCAGTTGAGCTTTTCCAGCAAACTGATAGCGAGTCTGAGTTTTAGGGTAACCTTAAAAGTAGCTGAGGTCAAACAGATGGACTTTCTGTTTCTGATTTGATGTGAAATCGCAGACACTCTCCGAGTCAGTGCTGTTGACAGAAGTGGAGAAAGCGTTTGGCCTAAAGCGGACTTGTAAAATATTCATGGTGGAAGGGTACATGCAGGGCGCTGTAAGGCAAAATAGTCCCGAAAGAAATACTCAGATTTACCACTTGTTTACTTCACAGTCGGGCTGAATGTATAGCATTATGGGAGATGTGTATCTTCTTGTGTTATTTTAGATCGTAGTCTAACAAACATAATGAATAAATTTATGTTGTAAACAACTCCTGGTTTCTATCACCCGTATTATAAAGAAATGTTATGTCTGTAAGGGTCCTTACAACCAACCACTTCACATAAGATCAATATGCATGATTTGGTTTACATCTAAACAATTTTATTTTTATTTTTTTCTAAATTGGCAAATTTCCAAATTAAATTATTACTAGAGTAGGGTAAATGTACATCTACTAATACTTACATTATTCTGGACCAATTACTGAACACGAAGAGGTTTTATTCCATTAATTTCTGGAGCATTTCTGTTGGTTCATTCATCATAAAAAAATTCCACATTATGTGAAACATGTTTTTCTTTGGACAGTAATGGTATAATATATACTTCCCTTAATCTTAAGGACATTTTGAACCACTAGCATATGTGTAAATGCAATCAAAGTTAAACAACTGTGACGCTGTAAAGCTCCTCTCTTATTGGAATACCCCACAATAAGTAGTTTTCAACAGAGAGCAAGCTCCCATATGTGGCAGGTGTTTGAGAAGCATTCCAAATGGCTCCTCATGGACAGAATGACAAGTGTTCTGTCTAAAATATAAGAGTTAAGAGTAAAAGTATTATTTTATCTCATTCAACTTCACATGGGTTGTACAGTTTCCACCGAAGGCCAAAGAACCTTCAGGCGCTCTGATGATTCAGTTGGCCTGAGCTGTGGCTCCAACTAAACCTGTTCTGTGTGTTATTGCTCTGGTTCTGTAGCTGACAGCCACACTTAGGTAGCATAATGTCACAATTGAGTTTCCACAGGATCGACGTAGTTTCCCCCGGCATTGTGACCCGTAATAATACACTACAACCAGAGTTTGAGACGAAACCCCCTCACACAGCGTCTCACAAGCTGCTTTCTCTTTGTGTAAAAAAGTTCAAGTTACCTTTTATTCCACTGATACTGTTTGTTATGTTGCTGTTTAGTGTGTTTTGCAAAGTGCCACGTGACCCAGGACTGCAGGAAAAACGTTTGATTATGTTTCGTAAGCTAAGGCGTATTGAAACACATGGGCTGCATTCGTTTCTGCATTTGCACAAGGAGCAACACGTGTAAAAGCTGTTAGATAAGTCAAACCTTTTCGTCACACCACCCACAAAACACTCATAAGAAAAATCAGGTTTTGGTCAGAATGTTCACAGTTTAAAAAAATTATATCTGTCAACACTTCAAAGGCACTACTGCAGATAAGATGTAGGGAAATGGTATTAATGTGCTTTTTCAGTGTATCTTGTCTATTTACTTGCAGGTCAGTCTGCCAGCTGGGGCCTTGAGATGGCATTGGTTATTTTGTAACTGAAAAAAACAAAAAGATGTTGCGCAGTCTGCAGTGTTCAACCACGCCATCATACAGGTACAGTCCATTGGTTAAACTGAGCTCAGTTGAGCTTGCTTTTCAACAATGTTGTTGATACTGATTATAGCAGGTTGAGTTGAAACTGAACATTTAGCTCAAGAATACAGTTCATTAAGCGTGATCATCAGGAGATCGCAAGTTTATGCCCTGGTAATGCAACAGCCAGCTGTGGGTTCTCCATCTCCCCTGCTTGTCAGTGCAGGTGTCTGTTAGCTAATGTAGAAGACATAGAAGTCCTGCCTCAAGTGCAACAAACTGTTCAAATAAGTTTTGTTAGCTTAAAAAAAGTATGTGGTGGTGCTACACGTGTTTCAGAGGAAGCATGTGCTCCCAGTCTGGCATCAGGTGATGAGGGGAGACCTGGCTAGTGGGTGGATTTGAGAAAGACTAAAACTGAAGGAGAACTTTGACATGGTGCTGTTTACATCCATTACAGTTGCCTTTGCCCTTTGCTAAAGTGAACGGATTTCTTTTTCCAGTTTTCTTTCTTAGCTTTGTTCATTGATTGTGCTTGGAGCGTTTTTCTTGTCAGTCCTAAGTAACGTTTCTGAACATTTCTGTCAGCTGTAATTTTCAGTCACTCAACTTCCCAGAAGAGAACGACGAAACTATGAGTAAAACCAATCCTGAGTACACCCTTCCAGACGCAGCTTCTGTTCCTGAGGCCACCGGTGTCAGCCGCCAGGCTGACCCCCAGCTTTCATCTGCTGACCCCATGTTGCTTAGCAACGAGCCCTCTGGAGGCAGATCGGCAGCTTTCTCTGACTCCTGTGGCAGCGTGGGCAGCGACGCCCCGTCCAGCTACAGCCCCTATCAGCCTCCCCTGGGCCTCCCGGCTGGTTACAGCCCCCAGACTCCCTTCCCCAGCCAGGCCGAGGGCTGTTTCAGTACCCTGGAGCCCCACAAAGAGGACTGGCTTCACCCAAGCTCATACAGTAGCCTGGCGAGGGGATTCTCCAACGGCAGCCATCCGTCCTGCCTCGTATCTGGAGATTTCTGTGGTTATCAGAGTGAGGCCTCTTGTTCGCACTCTCTGCTGGACAGAAATAGTCCAGGTGGGAGCAGTCTTGAACGGCCCCGCTCGCTGCACTCCATACCGACAGCATTAGCCCAGCACAGCTATTACCCTCCTCCATGTCCATGCCCCTCACACAGGCCTGTCTGCTGCGGTCAGGGCCCGCCGGACGCTTGCTGGGATAGTCATAGGCTCCATCATGGGCTGCAGTACCAGATGTCGTATTCATCTTCACGTAAGTGCAGCAGTTCCTTTCATATCTTCATATCTCTGTATAGGTCACTGAGCCATATACTTAAACAGGGCATTTGTACTGTTTTGTGGTGATAATAGATAGTAGTGTGCGTATATTTTACATATGTTATCACAGTCTGGTCAAATCTTGCATCTCTGTTTATGCATATAAATTTGAAAATGGCAGCAACCCTTCACATTTGGTAAGGACTTTGAGTAGTGGACCAATAGAAACCAAAATGACCAACTGAATTACTTCATGACAGGTGTTTTCTTCTCATATAAAGTTAGCATCTTAAACACAGCAAAGTGTTATTTAACAGAGACAGCTAAGGGTGTAAGAAAATGCTGAACATGTGGTATATTGTAATATGATGTCTTGTGATATTGTATCAATTCTCAAAAACACAATGTAGAATTTAAATCAAAGATTTGTGGCAGACAGTGGTTTATTTTGTGTTGTGTTTAAACCCCTGACTGCTAGATAACAGCATTATTTATCATAAGACTCTTCTACTCCAATATAAACAAGTAGCACAAGGGTTATTGTTGTTATTATTAGCAAACCGATGTGTGTTTTATGTAAATGTAAATTACTTAGCTGGGTATTTTATTTTATTTTTTATTTCCCACCTTGGTTTTAATGCTTTAGATGGTTCAATATGAGACTCTTATATTGATGTCTGGAAAGAGTTTATTTAGAGCGTCTGAACACCTTTACTGAACTTCAGTATAGCTACCATTGTGCAAAGATATGGATGAAAGAGAGTGGAGGGAGTCTGCAGTCTTCAAAACAGGAGTGTTCCTTATGCTGGTTGTTAGATTGTCTGACAAGTAGGGGCAGGAAGTGCTTCAGCTGATATCTGAAAAACAGTGATGTATTAGCGCAGTATGTTGAATCGTAATCCCTGCACCATATGTATCACTATATTTTGTATCAATACGTAGCATGATATGTAGCCAGATGCTTGCCAGTACACAGCCATAGCACCAGTACATGCCCAGTGGTCCTCCATAGTGTCCTCTACACGTTTGCATCCAAACTGTTTTTACATGCTGAGCTTATCATCCCATCAATGAACACTAGCACTCAGTAACACCAGACTTTTTAACGTTGCAGGTTTTCCAGGTTTTCTCCACACAGAGAGAGAGACTATCGGTTTGATGTCTGAACAGATTTGATTTTGTTAAATTTGATAAAAATTGACCTAAACATGTTTTACTACTTTTACCAGTAAATAAATAGTTGAAGTATCCAAATATTTTGGGGGCTTGGACATTGTATATGTATATCATTGTATGATCCAGTTGTGCTCCATATCTGTTTTGGTTTATTAGTCCTTTAATTATCAGCACTTGCTGCAGAATTGAGTCAGGTAGAAGGGCTGTTTTGCACAGGAACAGGTACTTACATGTCCTGAAATGTGCAGTGCTGTAAAAAATATGTACATGAATCACAGAGTTCAGACACTGTCCCAGGTTAGATTGTTCTGGGTGACTTTTCAGCTTTCTGGAATATTGCAGTATATAAAGGTGAATGTATTCTTTGTTCATGGCTTACGTATTTTTGTTCAGTGTAATTAATGCGTGCAGCTCTTTTCAGCTCTGGGCAAGATCATGCAAACAAACTCTCTAAAGCTGTATTTCCCCACTTATCCCCACTAGTTTTCTCTCTGACGTGTAACTGAATGTATTAAAAAAACTGAACTGATCAAAAACCAGTTCAAAAACTTTCCTCAAGGAAAGTTAGTTACTACAAACTTACTGTTTGTTACAGTTTATTTGCAATTTTGGTTTTAGTTTTTCCCCCAAATATTATAAACCTGGCATGTAAATAGACATTGTGCACCAGGCTTGCAAGAAAATGCCATATTTACGTATGCTTCCTGTAGAGGATCTATAAACGTATTTTTTTAGTAATGTCATTTGACCAACAGTGTTTAAACCTTTACGTACGACTAGCAGTGCTGTGGATTTTATTTGCCACCACCTCCTATTAACCAGTATGGTTTCCCAGTATTTTCTCACTTTGGTTTTAATGCTTCAGATGATTCAATATGAGACTCTTATATTGATTTCTGGAAAGTCACTTTCATCTTCATCTGAATATTTCATCATTAGAGTGTCTGAACACCTTTACTGAACTTCAGTATAGCTACCACTCTGCAAAGATATGGATGAAAGAGAGTGGAGGGAGTCTGCAGCCTTCAGAACAGGAGTGTTCCTTACGCTGTTTGTTAGATTGTCTGACAAGTGGGGGCAGGAAGTGCTTCAGCTGATCCGATGCCAAATTTTATATCTGCGCATCGCCAAAGTCTCTCGAGATTGTTGAAATGTTGCCTTCAAGGTAGTGTTGTGCTTTGACTCAGCTTGTCCCCTGATTCTCATAGTTATTTTTCACCATAGAAATTTGACTTTTTGTTTTTGTTACAGCTCTGTATTGATATTATTGTAATTGTGTCATTTATTACAGTGATTAATTTAATCATATATATATATATATATTGTTATTGTGAAATATTATGTTTTTATATTGTTATCTTTGGGACAATAGTCTATTTAAGAAGCAAGAGACAAATCTAACAAACAGCCAGCCAACTTCTTGCTCTCCAATTGTTACAGCAACTAAACCTTTTTTTGATATATGCAGTTGTTCATTATTCTATAAGTACTAAGGGTACTCACAGTATCGATAGCATCATCATATTACCAGACTACTGTCCAAAACAGGTGCATTTATTTGCCAACTGTAAAGAACTGACGTCAGCCATATTATGTTTGATGTGTAATGATTGTGATATTTCATTCTCTCACTTTCTCTTTTCTAGGTCCCAAGAACCCCACGCATTCAGATCAAGAGTTTATTCATAGGTAATATTTTCTCTGGTTTTGAGTGTGATAAGTTGTCGTCAACAACAAATCTTCTTCTCAGAATGTTATCGCTGCCAAAGTGAAAATGTTGATTGGTTTGTTGCTGTGCTTGTGTTGAATGTGTGAAATTAGGCACCCGTCTGTTCAGCCTCAGCCAAAGAGTGTTCCAAGCACAGCACCCCTCTCTCTGGAGCAGAGTGAGTGATCCCTGTTTTTGCAGCTATTAGTCAATGGATGCTGAACTACAGTGCCCCTAACACATAACGGCTCCCCTGTTAAACATGAACAGAACATTCTTTATTGCTGCTATTCTTTATCCTTATGATCGCTCAGTAAAAATATGAACACAGTGCGGATCATTATTTCAAGTGTAGTTGTTGAAAGAAAAAAATGATTACTTTGCCTTCCTTTGTTACAAGTAACCCTACATTCCTAATTGCTCACGTGAACAACAAAACATAATGGGAATGCACTTTGCTTAGCTTTTATTTGTAAGAACATCTAGCGATGCTAACAGTTGGAGCACTCGTAGATTTAACAAAAATATTTATTTCATGATGTGTTCTTTTTCTTTGTCATTATACATCAAATAAAGTTTAGATTTTTGTTAACGTTTCAAATGAAAGAAAAAGAAAAAGATAAGCAATAAAAGTTTTTTTTACAGCCTGTCATGGGTACCTTGGGTTCCAATACTTGTGCAGGGCACTGTATATACTAAATTATATTGCCTGCATCAGATTAGAACCTAATTAATCCAAATTGGTATATTTACTGTTTGAAAACATCACCTGCGCTTTACTTTGCATGAAAGTTTTCTGGCGATTGAACCAACCAATAGAAACATGGAATAAAAATGAATTTTTGGAGACATTACATTAACATGTTCTACTATTCAGAAGTTTGAAATCACTGTTTTCAATAATGTAAACCCAGTTTATTGAAGATGCATGTATCAAATGTATGTTATGATGCAGCTAATCATAACACAATAAGGCTTCAGCTAATTGAAAAGAAACTGTCCTGTTCCATAATGACTAAGCTATAAATCTGAGGTCACTAATAGGTGGACCGGGCTTAGATCCAGAGGTCTTCCAGTATAGTATACAGGCTTTGCAACACAGTAAACTCACAGACCAATCACGTGCGTTGTAAGTTCACCCAACACGCTCCTCAGCCAATCAGATCTGTGCATGTTCTGGAGTGCAGTGCGCACAGGTATGAAGCGAGAAGCAGCAGTTAGAAAGTAAAGCGAGAAAAAAGAAAAGTCGACGGCGAAAAACGCTTTTCAACCAGTAATGGAGTAACATGTTTATTCTTTCCTCAGGCAGCTACAAACCAACAGATTAAGCTGTGAAACAGAGTTAACAGGAAGCTTCACATTTTATTTACTCTTTCTATAAATAAACACTTTAAGCTGCACTTTTTTTAAAAATGTAGACCAATTTATTTGAAGTTAATGATTATATTCAGTTCAATAATGAATTCAGTTCCTCATTTAAAACAACAAATATAGTTGAAATATACTGAACAGTATTTGTAATTTGGTTTATCTTTCAGTTGCCGATGACATAAAATGCTTATAGAACTACTAGACTACGTAATACAGGATATGGCACTGAATCATAACACAAGTTACGATCATAACACAAACACGGTCCGGACCTGAGGAAATTCCCCCTGACTGGACCTTACTGAATTCTAGTTAAATACCCCAGCTTTATAAATGATAACATTAACTGTAGTTTAAAGTTAACTATCAAGCAAATAATCATTTCAAAAATGGCTAAAAATAGATAATTGCAGTATAGTGTTTAGCTTCTTGTAACATCTTAACATTGAAAATATTCAATAAAGCAAAACACATTAAATAAAGCATCTTAGCATACTCCTTCTGTCTTGAGGAGACAACAGAGCAAACTAGTAAAAATGTCTGATGCTAAATGTAAGTGTAACATTAAACGTCCAGCAAAACGTGAATGAAAGATATAAAAAAGAAAAATAATCATATAATAAGGCCCAGAACTGTGCTCCCTTCTGTTTTAAAACATTAAATAACAAGTGATTCCAAACTTTAGAATAAAAGTATATAATAACAATACTTACTAAACCCTTAATATATTATAGATATATGATGAAGTGTGTTACTTTAAAGAGTACTGAAAAAGTGATATGACTATTTCACAAAGCATTACTGATTAATGTGTCTTTCTCCTCAAGTGAACAACTGTTTAGGACCGTTGAATTTGACTGGCATTTGTGGTTTGATGTACAGTTATTTTCAGAAACCAAGACATCAAACAGTCATGGCAGGCGTTTGACTGCAGTAGAAAGGTTTAAGAATGCTCTTTTTCTCCTTTTTTGGTACTTCAAAACTCCTCATCGACCGTCTCTTGCTGCAGGGAAGGTGTTTGTCACTTACGAAGCAGACAGCGATAAACACGTTAAGGAGGTCATCAATTTCGTTGCTCTGTTGCGACACAATGGCTTCTACACTCACGTAAGAGCGAGAACATCTTGATACTTTACTGTGTGAGACTGAGTAATGAGGAGTTTCAAATCCTACACCTCAGGGTATACATTTTTTAAGATGTCATGCCAACTTTGAGCTGAGAGAAGCCTGATACAGATTTCTCTAAAGCATTAACTGTGGACTCCTAGTTTAGATTATTTGCTAAAGAGGAAAGTGAACGGATTCAGTTCGGTAACTGCAACCTGTGCTCTATTTTTTAGATCGACATGTTTGAGCAACAGTTCAGAAGCATAAGTAAGATCGACTTCATGGAGAGGTACATTGCTGAGGTAAGCGTTTTGTTAAGGCCGTTGGTGTTAGGGCTGTTGTGATTATGTGATTTTAGCTGATGATTCATAGTAAATAATTAACGTTTTGTGTACTGAATGCAAAAGCTGCAGTATTAGTGGTCAGATTAGCTGTTTAGCTATCTTGGTTGCTAGCTAGATTTGATTAGTAGCCAATAATGTTCGTACAGGGTAAATGATGTGCACTCAGCTATTCACCCTGAAGCATGTGATAAAGTATGTATCTGCTAGTAAAAATGCAAGTAGCGTTTTCTGCTTCAGCTTACAAATACAGCAACATGTGCTGTCCTGTAAGCATCACCAGCCAGCGTAGTTACAACTTTCACATTTAGTAACTTCGAACGACTGGAAGATTATTGTCTTCCTAAATAAGTTATTATAGGGCGAGAATCCTTGTCGTTGTCATGGCCACTCACTATATAGCCAGTGCTGTAATTAGGGTTGTGCGATATTGGCAAAAATAATACCTGGATATTTTCGATAACGATAAACAATATTTTGCATTGTTTAAAAATGATGGGGGGCTGAAGCCAATCCCAGCGTCATCAGGTGAAGGGGTTTTTTCAGGTAATGAGTTTGCTGAGTGTGCGTTTTGCCAGACGCCTTAGCTGGTTTAGGTCTGTCTTGGGCAGCGCGCTCCCAAAGCTCTCCATACTCCTCCTACTCTTTTCATACTCCTCATACTCTGTTCATACTCTGTTTATACTCCTCATACTCTATTCATACTCCTCATACTCTCTTCATACTCTGTTCATACTCCTCATACTTTATACTCCTCATGCTCTCTTCATACTCTGTTCATACTCCTCATACTCTATTCATACTCCTCATACTCTCTTCATACTCCTCATACTCTCTTCATACTCCTCATACTCTGTTCATACTCTGTTTATACTCCTCATACTTTATACTCCTCATGCTCTCTTCATACTCTGTTCATACTCCTCATACTCTATTCATACTCCTCATACTCTGTTCATACTCTGTTCATATTCTGTTCATACTCCTCATACGTCTCATGCTCTCTTTATACTCTGTTCATACTCTTCATACTCTGTTCATACTCCCCATACTCTGTTCATACTCCCCATACTCTGCTCATACTCCCCATACTCTGTTCATACTCCCCATACTCTGTTCATACTCTGTTTATACTCTGTTCACACTCTTCATACTCTGTTCATACTTCTCATACTCTATTCATACTCCTCATACTCTCTTCATACTCTATTCATACTCCTCATACTCTCTTCATACTCTGTTCATACTCCTTATACTTTATACTCCTCATGCTCTCTTTATACTCTGTTCATACTCTTCATACTCTGTTCATACTCCTCATACTTCATACTCCCCATACTCTGTTCATACTCCCCATACTCTGTTCATACTCCTCATACTCTGTTCATACTCCCCATACTCTGTTCAATTCAGATATTATCGTAGATGATATTTATCGCATGCCCCTAGCTGTAATTAAAATATATTTAATGTAAGAGCCTTATTTTTTTTTAAAACAAACAAACAGTTAGACAAAACCTGTTTTAGGACTTCAACTTTGTAATAGAAATGATTTTAAGGCTGCAAGTCAACAACGTAAAAAGACAGGGAGTTACACAATACAGGCATTGCTTCCCATGACCTTGAAACTTACATTATATTTTTGCTGAAACTAAATGCTTCTGGTTCTCAGATAAAAAGTATCACTTTGCTTTGGTTTTCCTTTCAGAAAGATTACCTGATCATTATCATCATCAGTCCAAAGTACTATGAGATTGTGACCAACGCCACGTTATGCATGGAAAATGATGAAACGCTCAACACTGTCTATATCCATAAGCAGGTCAGAACGTGTTTTCTAATTCTGCTTCTGATTCTTTCTTTCATTTTTAAACACTTCTGAGCAGATCACAGTTTCTGTGGAAAGATCACTCATTTCATAGACCTCACTGTGCCATGTTTTGCCTTTCAGTTACAGAATGAATTTATTCAGAACGGTTGCAAGAATTTTAGGTTCATCCCTGTGCTGTTTCCCGGAGCCAAGAAAGTAAGATTCATTAGTAAGATTCATCAGTCATTCTTTTTTTTTCAATCATCAGGTTCAAATTAATGGATTTTAGGCCAGATTTTAAAAACGTGGGCTAGGATAATAAGCGGATTTGAACAAATCTGCAAAATGTGACAGAGTTGTTGAATAATGATCAATAGTTTAATCTGTAAATCCATGGGTATTTGTTAGTGGTTCAATATTCAGTACAGTTATATGCCAAAGTTTGGTAACCCAGTCAAATTCCATATGAAATTGTGTTACAACATTCTCTATAGAGTGCACACCTCTGCACATTTTAATACACAATTACTGGATTTAAGACCTTGGGTGGAAAAACAAACAAGGCAAAATCATATTTTTTCATATATATATATTAAAGAAATGTTAAAAGGATGTGTTAACTTATTTTCACATGAAACAACAACAAAACATGTACGTTGGCCAGAGGCGTTCAAACCTTTGCCTGTGATCGTATGTCTAGGATGGTGTCTGTTTGCACCAGAGGGAGTAACTGAACCTGAGTCACTGCAACCAAACATAACAACTGAAACGACGATGGGAAAATATTTTTTTAGTGTGGCAACTGTAACTTGTACCATGTCACTTTTGTGTGTGTTGATCAAGTAAGACCAGTACCAGAGTTTAAACAACTCAAAAAAAAAAACTAAAAACATACCATAAAATGTACTAATTTATTTTACTGCTATTATTAATATTCATAAATAAACAATTAAGTGGTTCCTGCTTTAAATTTAACCATCACATAAAAAGCATTAATTAGATCTCATTACCCGCAAAAATTTGCATGACTAATTTAACATATTAAAACTGTGTCCATGGCTCCATTCTTCACTGAGGGTAACTTGCAGTAGTCACTGAATAATTCACATCACTTACTGGACAATGTGTCTTTAATAATTGAAGAGAAATGCTGGAGTTTGGGTTTTGATCGGCAGGAGGACTCTTTAACTGTTAATCTATTAAATCTATTACATTCGTTAAAGATCAGATTTAAGATTTCTTTTCTGTTCTAACTTCAGTGCCATGTTCCCACATGGCTCCACAACACACACATCTTCTGCTGGCCAAGGGACAGAGATGACATACTTCGTCGGCTCATGCGAGTGGAAAAGTACAACCCTCCACCCATAGGAGAGCTGCCCACCATCGTCTCTATTCCAATATAGCGATGGTCTCCTTTGTTCTACAGGTATTAGTGCTGAAAATGTTGATGCTGTTAGCTGAGCCAACCAATGCCTGGCTGTATAATCCATCAACCCTGGCCCAGTTTGGAGCTTCTTAATTCTTCTTTAATTTTTTCAGTTTAATCCTAAGCCTTTTTGATGAATGTCTTTAAACTCTGTGAAGAATTTCTGTGCAGTTTGTGGAAACGTGGTTGGTTGTGTACGGTAAACCCAGTGAAACGGTGAAAAACAATCAAGATGCTCTTTGTTTTTTCCTTCTCAGCCTCTTTCTTCCACATCCTCTCTGATAGCATCAGTCTCCATACCACCAGTCGGTTAGTGTGCCAGTTGTGGGTTACACCCATCTGCTACAAATAAGAAGCATAAGAAACATTTTCATTTTCCGTATGTGACTTACCGGAACGCTAATAGTGGACTTCATTCAGTCCGATGGAGATTGAGATTGATATGGGACATTGTTATGATTTGAAGTGAACTCTACAAAGAGTCTGAAGCTTGTAGATGAAAAGAAAATCATTTCACATACCCACTAGCTGTTATCTTGTTTTCTTGTTGACATCACAGCAGAGAAAACATACACAGGAAACAGGGAAACCTGATCAGAAGGGGGAATGACTGGGGCTGGCGAAGTGCTTTCACATACAAAATGTATGATTCGTCCTGCGTTAATCATCCTTGATTGAGTATCTAAGTGATTTTCCATGCTTCACCCAGTGGGCAGCCAGCAATTCATCTATATGATGTCATCTGATTATTTTTATCCCACGTGATTCTTTTCTGGCCTCTAGATAAAAACAGCACTAGCATTTGCCAGCATTTGTTAAACAATTGTAGCCACTATTTCCTAAAAAATACGTTGAAATCAGTGATCGTGAAAGGACTGTTAGCAACATAACTCTAACCTTTCCCTTCATATTGTCAAGTATATGAGGCGTATGATTTTAAGTTAAAAGCACAGTCATAGCTGTGTATACAGTTGGACAGTACTGTCTGTGTACTGTGTACTGAGTAAGTAACTCTGTATGTGCACCTTTAAATTACAAATGACTTTTAATCACAGCTTACAAACGTAGGCTTCTTCTACAGTATATAAACTTATTTCTAGTATGGTCATATATCCCATTGTTTAATTTTGTTGAACATAATTTCTTTTGTTTTCTTTGTTTTTTTTTCCAAACATATGTTCATGTCAGCCCGTGCCAGGAAGGGTTGGAAAAAACAGACTGCAGCCACATCTTCAGAGCATCTTGAGGGTGTCTGTTTTTGTATGTTTGCTCATAAATTGACTGAAGCACCCATCAAGGAGATTTAGCAACGCATCTCGAGTATCATCTGAAAGCAGTAGAAGCTTTTCTGTTTTCTGTGTAAACACTGGATATTTAAATGCTGTGGATGCGGGTGTACTTTGTTTCTATTTCTAACCTGAGCCATCTCATGTTCACTTTCAAGACAGACATAGTGAAATAAACGTAATGCTACAGGTGTTCCTGTCTTAGCAATACTGAGAGAACATGTTATGCCTATATCTGTATCTCTGTGAAGCAGCTGGAAAGATCCAAGTTTCCTTAAAAAGTATACAAAAAATGATGCATAAAATAAAACTTCTCGTTTCTTCTTTCTTTTCTTGGTGACTTTTTTTTAATTAGACAATGTTTGTTTGTTTGCACTGCATCATTGTTTTATTTTGATTGGTTTGATTTTCTCTATGGTTTGAAGGATGGTGACCCAGGTTTAAACATTTGTTAAACATAGTATTTGGCTCAAAAAACATTGTTTTGTACAAATGTCATGTATAATTCATATAGGCAGATCATTTACCTGAAATCTATTAACCAAAAACTGGTGCTTAGTGTTATACTAATGATTTGGGCTATTTGTCTATAAAAGAAAAGTGATACAATCTCATCTTCGGCATGTTAATATGAAAATGACTCAGGAGCCAAACCCGTAAACTGAAAGCTGCAACTGAATCTCACAGCAAAGCCAGCCAACCATTTGTTGGTGAAGTGTTTTTTTAAACTGAATAAAACACCACACACCACACTCACCTGTGGTTTTTAATAGCAAGAAAAGATTTGATCAGCTATCAGTCTGGCAGTTTTGTCTGACTCAGCCAAAGCTACCAAGCAACATTTGTAAAAAAAAAAGAACATGCCTCGTGGGGGAAACAAAGAAAAGGTTTTAACACCACTAACTGATATGACTCTTGAGAGTACACCACTCAGCCCAGTACAGTGCGAATCAGACAGCAAAACTAGCAAAGACATCTGATGCTGCGTTCACGTTTGTGGTGGTGGATGGCGGCTGAATGTATTTTCCTTTGGGTTTATTAGAGTCTTAATGGAAAATTCTGCCCCTGTATCTGGCAGTATTCCTGAGATTGCAGCAATAAAGTGTTTTTGCATTAGAGTAAATCAGATGTTGATTTTTGTTTATTTATTTATTTCGGTTGGGAGTCACAGCCACCAAAATGTCTCATTGTTGAATTCCAGCTTCTGTTTGATTGTATTTCTAACTTGCTTTTTATTTATTTTTTCTTGTTTTTTTTTTCTCTTTTACTCAGTAAGGGCTTCTTAACAGCTACAAGTTTTAGACCCATAGCGTTGTGTTCTCTCCAGTTTTTCATTTGACTTTCCCCTTTTATTCAAATGAACGATTTCATCCCCTCAGAAATATCTCCTACAAATTGAACGTCTATGACTTTTGCGCAGTACTGCTTGTGCAGCGTCTGATTAGACACTGAGCCGCCATAACATTCAAAATCACCTCTATTTCTACAGTATCTGTTCTTATATCAGCTCCACTTACCGTATCGGCTCATTTTATAGTACTACAGAGTGTAGTCCATCCGTTTTTCTGCATATAGCCCCTTTTTACCCTGTTCTTTAATTGTCAGGACCCCCACCGGACCACCACAGAGTAGACATTATTTAGGTGGTGGATCATTTTCAGCACTGCAGTGACACTGACAATGGTGGCTGTGTGTTGGTGTGTGCCATGTCCACTGTATTAAACACTCCTACAGTGGATGAGCTGCCGTCTCTGATGGTAGGAGTGTCTAATACAGTGGACAGAGAGTGGACTCAGTGTTTAAAAACTCCAACAGCACTGCTGTGTCTGATCCGCACACTAACCCACCACCGCCAAGTCAGTGTCAGTGCAGTGCTGAGAATGAGCCACCACCTAAATAATACCTACTCTGTGGGGGACTATTAAAAACAGGGTAAAGGTGGGATAAGAAAGTACACAGAGAAACAGATGCACTACAGTCTGTAAGTGTATAACTACAAAGTGCACGTATGTGGTAAGTGGAGCTGATAAAAACAGACGTGGTACAAACTGTTGTCTTCTGTTTAGCGAGAATCTTTGGTTTCTTCAAGAAACACAGGAGTGGAGATTTCCAAGAAAGAAGTTTATATGCGAGCTCTCTTCTTCCAAAGTAATCTGACATTAGTCTACCAACACATTGGTTATATACAGAAAAACCACACCCCTTGAGGTGAATCCCCATGTGACAGGCTGTAAGCTAACCCCCAGTCGGCTGGTAATTACATCAAAAGAGACAAGATTAACACACTAGGTGAATAGAACAGAGAGTCGGCTCCGAGACAACAGTACAGAGACTACAGTATAACAGAAAACAAATTAGAAAACTATTCATCTAAACAAAGAGGTGGTTTTAATGTTATGGCTGGTCACTGTATAGTCTAAAGTTATTGGCTTTATGTTATAGAGTGACGTGATAGTTTTATTGTCCAACACATTTCTCATTACTGCCATTCACTTCCAAACACGCGGAGGCGTAGCTTCAGTTGCCGCAGTCGACTGTGTGTGGAAAAGAAGCAGATGCTGAGTAAGTGCACCAGGTTTTCTGAGTGGGGGGTTTATCCTGCTGGGTTCTGACAAGGGGCAATGCTTTAGTCTGAGTTATGCTGCTTGGAAGGAAATCTAACAAGTTCAGTCTGGGCAGAAGAGTTCCTGCAGCTCCTGCCGCTGGTGATTAAACTAAAAATGTGCTGCTTCTTTTTGAGTCCTTTAAACAACCGCTAGAGAAACATGCTTCACTTCCTCACGCAGAGACCTGGCCCTGACTGATTCCCTGTTCAGCACATTGTTGGATAAATCCAGCAGTTACTTATTATTGAGCTGTTATTCAGTAAATAGTATAAATGGTCCATGTCTCCTTACCTTCTTTATTTTAACACAACAACTACAAGGCTGAGGTAACGAATACTACCTGTTAGCATCACGCAGTCTATCAATCAATCAATCAATCAACCTTTATTTAATCTCGGAAATACATTGAGGGATGACCCTCATTTTCAATGCAGCCGAGCATATACAGTTAAAGGGATTGAAAACAAAATGAGCAAAAATAATAAATTAAATACCAATTTTAAATAAACATTTAATATAGATGCATTAAAAATACAATGTAAAAAATGTTAGAAAATTATTATAAAAGAATATAAAAGAATATAAAATAAACATATTACATACACCAAGATAATAAAAAGTTGAAATGCTAATAAAAAATACTCAATAAAACAATCACGATAAAAAAATGGATAATTATAATAATAAAAATAATACAAATAATAAATAAATAAATAAAAAGATAGTAATAATAAAAAAAATAAAAAAAAATAACTAAAATAAAAGTAAAATAAAACAAACGTAAAAAACAAAATTAAATAAAAATAAAAATTAAATAAATAAATAATAATAATAATGATAATAATAAGATAAAAATAAAATCCTAGTAGATTTATTCATTTAAAACAGTCACAGGCTTTCTGATGGTGATTAGAAACTAAAAGTTTAAAATGGTTTAGTGATCCCAGCGAGCTGAGCTTCAGAGTTTCCTGGAGAGAGTTCCAGCTCGCTGGTGCACTGTAGCTAAAAGCAGATTTTCCCAGTTCACTAAAAACTCTCGGTACCTGACAGGTGATCCAGCCACTAGAGCGAGTCTGGTAATTATTGTTATTTATTGAAATCAGAGAAGAGATGTAAGCTGGCAAATGGCCGGAGAGTGATTTATAGATAAAAATAAGCCAATGAGCTTCTCTTCGTGCAGCTAGTGAGGACCAACCAACTCTTTCATAGAGTCTGCAGTGGTGAGTACTGTAAGGGTCTCCAGTTATAAATCTCAGAGCAGAGTGATAGATTGAATCTAGCGGTTTGAGGGCACTGGCGGACGCTTTATTATAAATTACATCGCCGTAGTCCAGGACTGCAAGTATGGTTGCCTCCACTATTCTTTTCCTAGCGTACGTGGGTAGACAGGATTTATTCCGATAAAGGAATCCGAGCTTCTGTCTGCACTTAATGGCGAGTTTGCTTATATGGGATTTAAAGGAGAGTTTTTCATCCAGCCAGATGCCAAGGTATTTATATTCGCTGACTCGCTCGATGCTGGATCCTGTCAGGGTATTAATATTTATGGAATCTAAAACACTATCTGAAAATCTGGAAAACAACATGAATTTGGTTTTATTAGCATTTAAAACCAACTTAAGTTTATATAGAGCAGTCTGTAAAGAGTTAAAAGAATGTTGGAGTTTATCTAGTGCAGCGTGAGCTGAATCTGCTGAGCAGTATAAGATTGAATCATCTGCATAAAGGTGTAATTTGGAGTCTAGGGTAGAGACAGCAAGTTCATTGATAAAAATATTAAATAAAACTGGGCCCAGGATTGAGCCCTGAGGAACCCCTTTCGTTATAGGCTGTAGGTCTGATTTATGGTTACCGAGAGACACACATTGCTTCCTATATGACTCATCATTATCACACTTTTTCCAAACCACGGTTAGAAAGATTTGCATATGTGGATTAAACCATATGCTGTCGTCTAAAAACGAACACGCAGCTAAACCAGGAGCAGCTGCCTTAAAGCCTGAATTTTTGTATGTTGGCCCATTTTTTATAGTGACAAAAACCACATTAGCAAGTCTATTTGAGATTACTTGAAGACTCCCTGCACTCAGCTGTGTTTTTAAATAGCTCACTCTTACTGAATGACATAATGTACTGTTATTTGCATCAAATGTGTTAGCATTGGGCAGCGTTCACAAGCTTTCTTAGTAAATCTGTAAAGCAGCTTATTTTTCTATGTCCCGAATAAACCCAAACCTCTCACAGTCCATATTTGTGCTAATGAGAGAATTACACCACAGTGACAGTAAATTTGCAGGAGGAGAACATGTCTGCACTAGCATAGCTAGCCTAATTGGCGTGTTTGCACTGCACTGTTAGCTGTTAGCTAAACTGGATAAATGGTGGTGGATAAATGATTTACGATGGTTTCAAATTTCAGTTTCACATGTATTAAACTGTCAAAGATGTTGTAGAGCTGGTAGCAAGTAGCTTGCTATAGATTCAAACACACAGCACAAGTTCACATTTGGTGCAAGTTTAGAGAAAAACGACTTAGAACTGTTGTATCTAAACCACTCTTGCTCCACCATGCTGCTCTGTTTAGTACCAGATGCTAGTGTTAGTGTAGCAAATAACAGATTAAAACATCTTCATTAAAGATTACATATATGGTAAACCAAGATGGTGCAGCTTTGCGAGCCAATAGGGCGAAAAATGAGACAATTTGTGTCTGCACAAAGAGGCGTTCTGTCAATTTTTCTAAATGTCTGCATAATTCAATCACTGAGATGTGAACAAAGTAATTTAGTATGGTTTATTATAAAAATGGTTCATTGTAGGATGATTACATACAGTAATGTGATGACGTTAGTACATCGTATCAAACTTTTTGACTTTTTTAACGTTTATTTGGAGAAAAATATCAAGTCTGTTTAATTAGCGTTAACAGATTAAGGAGATATAATGAGAATAGAACAAGAATGATTGTCCTGTGTAGGTTCGTAAATAAAGAGGCATTGTTGTCGTTTTAGCTATATACAAGTACACAGTAAAACAAGTGTTCCTCCATATGCTACAACATATAAACAAATGCAAAACTATACAATATACACATTGCAGAGAAAAAAGTGTTATAAATACAAAAGACAATACAGTGACTACAAAACAGTATAATGAAAGCAAATCGGGACACAAGCCATGCATTACATGGCACTGAGACTATTGAAAGTTGTGCAAAGAGGGATATAACATACTGTGACTTATTTGCAAATAGTCTGGTGTATATGACTGGCGTCTAGGTAGCAGTCACTGAGGTAGCAGTCAGAACAACAGTACAACAGTATTTGGTTGACACAGTATCTCATTGTCAAATGTAATAATTATTACAACCTCAGATTTTTGTCTGTTTTGCTCTTCGTTAAAACACCTGACATCATCCTGCCTAGATCAAAATAGCTCTCTGAAACCTTCAGATAGAAAGCTGTAGATGCCTATGAGTCTGGGTGGGGTTTAAGAAGATATCCAACCTATTGGAAATCAATCATTCCACTGTCCAGATTATCTACAAGCAGAAAAGATTTAAAACAACGACCGACCTGCCTAAGCCAGCCTTGCCCAGCTTAATTTAACCAGACAGCAGGCCATAAGATGTTAAACCTGTAATAAGTCTGTAATAACTCTAAAATTTCATCTCAGGATCTGCAGGTAGCTTTTGTGGATGTCAAGTGCATGCACTTACCATTGGAAAAAAGATTACACAATCTTCTAATCAGTAAATTCACCATATTCTCTCAGGACAGTGCTTGAGAAGAATGTGAGACTGACTATAAAAAAGTTATAGAAGTTATATGAACTTTCGGATAGGATAATGATCCCAAACATACAAGTAAATCCACCATGTAAGCTCAAAAGGAAAAAATGTAAGAAGATATGGAATAGCCTGCTCCATATACTGTGTAATGCAAAAGTCATGCATTATCTATCTATCTATCTATCTATTTAAATAGGATGTATTTCACCTGATTGTAACTTCTAGTGGTCTATTTCCCATTCCCCAAAAGGTATTGTACAGCATGCAGAGTAGAGGAAGGGATGGGGATTGGAGGCAAGGGGGCATTTATAATTAGCATAAACATACCTATTCATAAATCTTTACATTCGTAACTAGTGTTGAGGTTAGGGATGCTCCTATGCTATTCTCTGCTCTGTAATAATGAATGAACAAATTTTCTTAATGGTTTGACTTTGTTTATGAAGTTATGATTGCACACTTTGAGGTAAGCATGTGATAATTTATACAAGCATTTTGTACAGCACTAATTGGCACATATAAGCTTCCATTCCCTGTTAGCTACATTACCCTTATAGCATGGGGGTTAAAAGTATGTAAATAGTGATCTAATCAAAGCTTTAAAGATGTAGTGGAGCCATATAGCTGACTATTGTGTGATAAAGTAATGTTTCAAATGGGTTTTAAGTTCAGAGCTCTACCCAATACCCACCACATGCGCATCACACACAGGGCAAGTGAACAAGATCAATGCAGCTGAGTTACTCTGACTTGAAGGAGCAGCTGAAGGTTGATTTGATGCCTTTAATCAAAGTATAAGCGCTCATTGTCAAGATTATTAGGAATGAATTATAATAAATGAAGTGTAACATTGTCATAAAGGTGACTGGCTAAATGAGAGGCAATAACATACTCCATAAAAATAGTGTCATCAACTTCTACGGGTGTGCTGCAATGCTAATGTGATGCTACGTGTTGAATAATAGATTGCTCAGAGCTTTGACAGAGGTTGTTATCAGGACTTGGTCTCGGCCTTAATCTCACTTAGAGCTGATTAAACAGACATGTCCTCTGTGTAAGACAGGATGGTTCTAGTAATGTGCCATCCATCATACACGTCTGCCACTTGATGAAGGTTTCATATTCGAAATATGAAGATTTGGAAGGTCCTTTTTTTACAAACAGGACTAAATCTGGTTCAGTGTATGCTTATTAACTGTTTGTTTTACACCCACTGAGCACTTTTCAGAAGCACTATATTAATACTGGGTAAGGCTTCAAAACAAAACATTCCTGGTCTATGTTGACTTCATTGCATGCAATTCCCATTCTACCAAATTCCAAATGGTTAGATTGGATTCAGATCTGACTGGAAGGCCCCAGATGAACACTGACCTCATTGTTGTGTTCATGTCTTCATGCATTATCATGCTGGCAGTGACCAATGGGAGGATGTACATGTTCAGCAACAATGCTCAAATATGCTGTGGCATTCAAGCAATGACTGAATGGTATTATTGTGTTCACAGTGCGCCCAGAAACATTTTCCCACATAGATACACCACCTCCACCAGCCTGGACTGTTGACACAAGGCAGATTGGATCCATGAATGTTGTTACCATCAAATTCTGGCCCTAACATCTGTATGCTTCAGCAGAAATAGAGATTCATCACTCCAGGCTACAGTTTTGGTGAGCCAGTGCCCACTGCAGCCTCAGCTTTCTGTTCTTGGCTGACAGACGTGCCTTGATCTCCTGTTGTTGTAGTACATCCACCTCATGGCTGCATATGTTGTACAATCTGCTTTTCTGTTCCCTAAACTGTATGACAGGGTGATCTGAGTTAGCATAGTCATCTTAAACCAGTCTGGCCATTCTCCGTTGACCTCTCTCATCAACAAAGCATTTCCATCCTCAGAACTGCCACTTACTGGACGTGTCTTCTTTCTGGCACCGCTATGAGTAACTATAGACTGTTGTTTGTGAAAATCCCAGGAGATCAGCAGTTATATAAACACTCAGTCCAGTCCTTCTGACACCATCAATCATGCCCCCGTCAAAATCACTGAGATCACATTTACCGCTGTCACATGGTTGGCTGATTAGCTGTTGCCTGAAGGAGGAGGCATATGGGTGGTTCTGGAGCAACTGATTGTTTTTTTTTTCAGTTTATTACCTTACATTTTTTTAAAGATTTAATTATACACTCATTGAAAGCTGTGATAATCAATAGCTTATAATAATGAAAACCTGAAATCACTTAAACATAATTCACTACATCATTTGAAAGGCAAAATTGTTGTTTTTCCATAATCTCTTATTTAAAGTACAGTAGCTTTTGCCTGCCTCTGAAACATGTTCTGAGTCCGTCACTGTGCACCGGCGGGCAGGCAGAAATAACAGCCCATAACATCTACTTTCACCACCCACTCCCACCACCCCCACCTATAATCGGGCAAAAATGCTCGGCTAGCTCAGATTCCTTCTCTGATTCTGAAATACATCAGTAAGGAGGGAAAGTTCTGATTCATACAGGCTTAAAACTGCAGCCTTATTAGCCTGTTAATCTGACCTAAGCATAAAACCCAGATAACACCCTGCATTAACCTGCTGGACCACTAGGGGGCAATGCCACTCCAAGCTTTTTACATAGACCCTCTCATCTCACCCTGAATTGGAGGTTTCACACATTCTATTTTTACTCCTCTGAATAATTCACCACCGAGCCATATATGATCAGTGACATTTCCTCCCTTCTAGCACTGTGACAGTGCGGTTGCATCACTTGATCCTCGATCTGGAGTCTAGAAACAGATACACTGTAGAAAAAGTGGTCTCGCTATGAATAGTCTGCGCTGGGTCAGAGATTGACAGTGATGTATAATCTATAATGCACACTCCGACCTAAAAAGCCTCCTCTCACATTCACTGATGCTCAGTTTGATTCACATAACAGCAATGAGGCAAAATGATGCTGTCGCGACACATTTCCTAGATTGCACACTGTACTGGTGTGCTGCAATAATGCGGAGCCCTCTCTAGATCACTGACATTGGATTTCATGATTAAGTTCCAATTTCATAAGGGTTTCTCACCAACGAGGATGAGAACAGCAGCAGTTACTGTGTTTTAGATCAAGTGCCTCTGTAGTGTCCCAGCCACTTGTAGTGCAAGTAGCGTTTTCTCTCCCCGGGAACGGCCACTGGATGTAGGGAACTGTTGCCCAAGTATGATAATAAGGCACTGTCACCGGCGAAAGTGTGGAACATTGCACACCGTCTCGTATACGAATACAAATGGTTCTTGTCCTGACCCCACTGCTACGAGAGTTTTTCTATAGTCAGGCACCCTTATTACTGCAATGGCATTTTTCCACAACTTGCAGCGCTGTCAGGTTTGACATGGGTTCAAATAACAAGCCTTTCAACAACCGAACCACATGCTATATGCAGTAAATGTGTTTTTTAAAGGAAAGAGCTAAACCAACTTCAAAACTTTTGTCTACCAAGTACTTTGGGTATCAAATATACTCACTAGCACCACAGGTAATTTAGCTCTTGTTGTCTACCAGAAGGTACCGATCATGTTCCTTTACCAACCAATCATTTTAAGCAGGTTGTGAAATACCCCTTGTGTTCTAGGGGTCTCATGTTGGCTTGTCAATGCACCATTGGCTGGCATCTCACTTGCCTTTACAGTGCTGATGCTTCAGTGGTTACAAAATGTTTGGTTTTACAATTCTTCTGCTGGAAATGCTCTTTTCAAATTTTAATTAGATCTCATTTTAATACATTTTTTGTCTTCGATTTGAAAAAATGACTCACAGCTACACCAAGTTTTAGATTTACTGCCAGGCTGTGGCAGACCAACAGGGTGAACCAGTTTGCTACAGCACCACCCTAAGTTCGGTCATTGATGAATACCAAACACAGCAGCTTTCTGCTTATGATTAAAAGAGGTTCAACAATGGCAGCAAACATACGTTTATTTTCAGGCACGCCCTAGAATTTCGATTTTGAGACATTCTGTTAATTAAGAGGTCCCTAAGCAAAATCACACCTTGATTTGAAGTGGTTTTGCTTTTTTCCATTCACCCCACTGTTAAATGCCTGTTGTGATTTGTTATGTTCTTTATACTGAAGGCTTCTCTTTCATGAAAGGCTTGTTATTTGAGGCAGTGTTGAAGCTGGCAGGTTTTTTGCAGAGTTTGCTTTTGTAAAACACAATGCCTGCAGCTAATAATGAGACTAAGCCAGAATTGTCAACTAAAGACTCGAGACTCAGACTTGAACATCTCTGCCTAGAGCAGATGTGCGGAACTCCAATCCCGGTGGGCCGGATTCCACATTTTGGTGATTATTCTGCTCAAACACACCTGATTCGACTCAGCACTTAAATGGCAGGTTTAGTAGGTGTAATAGAGTGGGATAAAACACCACACCGGTGGACTCCAGCTCTCAGTTCCCCACCCCTCATCTGGAGGAAGCCGAGGAGCTGTCAGAGGAGGCTGCAGTTTGAAATCTTCACAGGAGAGACTGGACGTACAGATGTGATTTAGCTGTGTTTGTGTAGGTAGAGAGCATTTTTTATTATTATTTTAAACTTGGTAGCTCTATCTTTGGCATCAACTCAGGCTTGATTCAGTGGCTCGAGGTACCTCATGTCCATTTGTGGTTTCCTATATTCGTGCATGTTCAGAAGCAGTGTTTCTCCTACACCCAGGCTTTAGATAGAGAAGTTCAGAACGCAGTGCACAGGGCCTGAATTGAGACACAGTGTCAAGCAGCGCTCCAGCAAAGCTGCGGAAGGAGGTTTTCCGGGGCCGTTCGGATGCTGCTGAAGGTGCTGGCTCTGTGGTCGTGGATGCGTGGACTGTGGCAGTGTTTTACAGGAACGACTTTAGTGAGTATCTGGGGAGTGATCCTGCGCATGAAATTTCTGCTGCCACCGCCTCGCTCCGGCACGGGGTGATCCTCCGACTTGTGAAGTGCTGTTGCCATGGAAACGTCACAGTTCATCAAGGTTCGGAACAATAAAAGGAGTCAAAGTCTCATTTGAAGTCGCGCGCTGACACAACCCTTCACACATCAGACTTACACACACAAGTAATTACTGTGATAATCTAATAGCGGCACAAAAAAGGCTACCTTTCATTCATTCATTCATTCATTCATTTATTCATTCATTCCAAAAATGGGCCAATGTACAGTAGTATTTATCCATTCTATTATATTATTAACTGTTATATTTAAATATATACATTTATTATTCTATTAGAATTTCTATTATAATTTTCACATAGCTAATATACTACTGTACTACTAAACAATGTTTTTTACGCTGCTTTCCGGGTACAGATATATAACAGTCCATTTCTGACTGAACCCCAATGTCTAAAGTGAAGTTATTTACCGTTTAAGCGCTCAAGCCTTAAAACATTTAGTACAGTGTCAAGGCGATAAGTCCTGTCTTCTGTCATTCTCTTACGTCTGCTGGGTATCAGCATAGCTAGACAATATACTCAGTGTTTTGTACAATGCTTCTTTCAAGGGTCTTTTCCAGGAAAATAACTTGGACTGTGGCACCAGCCTTTTGGGAACGACCTCTATTTCCTGCACTGTAGGACACAATGAACTCTTAAATGAGACAAAAATCGAAGTAGTCATCTTCTCAGCCCTGCTCTTCACGGAGACATTAGAGTGAACCACAACAAACAGAATGGAGCTGGAATATGTTACATCCCTTCCACACTGTTTGTAGCTGTTGTAAGAGCCTACGGCCCTACAGACCAAAGACAAAGGCTGGAGTGAATAGAAATGGCGAATCTGAACGCACATCGAAGAACATGGGCAATCAGCGTAATTGTTGATGTGTTTTTACTCCAAACAAATGCTTGCGCTCCATTTCATTAGAACTTTAGGGGCCATTTCTGTGAGAAGTAGCTATGTTCTTTTCAGTGCTAGGACCTTGGGGACCAAGATCACTTTAGCTTTGCAAGCATGCTGAAACTAGTTAACGTCTCTAATAAAAATGGCCCCAAAAAAAGAGAAAAATATAAGCAGTGGGAGAGCCTGACAGCCGGAGCTCCATTAGTCAGTATTTCTTGTACGTTCTTCTGTATACCTGTTGAATTCAAGTGCGCTTTCTGTCCTGTATATCTTAACAGCGAGCAGCTTTATGGTTCTGTAGCCAAGTTTCTGCACAATATGAATGAGTATGGCCAAGAAAACTGGGTCAATAAAAGTGAGGTCAAGGAGCATTCATTGAGGGTACATATGATGGAAGACCACATCAGGTCTGCTATTGAGTGCATAAGAATGTATTACAGTATCTCCAAGGGCTTATGCATCACAACCTGTTAATACTGTGATATAATATACAGCACATTTGGCCTTGAATCAGTGTTGTATGTATAATGCTTCGGCGAGGTTTGCCGTAATATTATTTGGTCTACGTAAGCGAAGCCGTTCTCTTCGAAAATGCAGTGATGCATTGCCTCTTTTACTTTAACACATTTTTTTTCTGCTCCTATTACTTTCTTTTTAAGCCTGGGGCCTCCATTTGCTGCCTTTGTCCAATGGACTGACATGAAGGTTTAATAATAAACATGAATAATCTTTATCCATTATAAATGCATGCTGCATGTTTAATTACTGCACACCATAATCTCTGTCATGTGCAGTCTCGTGTCTATCCTCTTACTATTACTCACTCACACACACACACACACACACACACACACACACACACTTGTGCCCCGCAGTGACCTCGCTCGGGAGAGCCAGGCTGCTTTTTGAGGGTGAAAGAAGAAAGAAGCAGAAGATGGATTAACTCACACGGTCACTTTCCACTGTCGGTCCAGGGGCTCCTCTATAAGAACTCAGGTCCACCCAACCCCCCACCGCTCTCTCCATCTGTTCCACTCATCTTTCCCCCTCAACGGTGCTCAAATCAAAGGGTGTCTCGCCTGTGACGTGGTTGGATTCGGGAGAGAGGAGGGGGAGGCAGGTATGCGAGGCGAGGTTCAGGGAGGTTGTCTTCGCTCTGCTATATCGATCATTCCGGCCACACCGAGTTTCTTTCTTCATTTTTTAAGAGAGGCGCGATCATATATCAAAAAGAAACATCTTGATCACAGCCCAGAAGATATCTCACCTTCAGTGAATGTTCTTCACCCACAACGATTTCTGCAAGCTCTGTCAGTCTAGGTCAGACTTCGGACAGTCCACTCCAGTCCATGCAAATGGCCATCGAAATGTCTCTATGCTAATGTCTCTAAAACTGGTTGATTTTCCAACAATTCCAGTGCTACCCTCTGTGGTGGTTTTTTACAGTACGAAGTTTTCCATTTGAGTCGGAAGTTATTCAGAATGCGTAACTTCATAGAAAGAGGGAAGAAAGGATTTGGCTCGGTTTCCCAGACTATGATTACGGTGTTAGCCGGAAAAGTTGTACATAGTGTCAAATAAATGTTGTATGACTTACTACGACCTAAAAGATCAGGGTTTATTATTAAATAAGGTGTGAGTTAGTGCTGGCCATGCGATGGACTGGCGAACTGTCCATGGTGTATAAAGCGGCAGATAATGGATGGATGGATGTTACATTCAGCAAATCACCAGTAATTGTTCATTTAATGGCCAGATCCATGCCATGTGACCAGTGTGCAAAAAATTCTTTGTATTGTTAAATGGTTCTTCTATAAGACAGAAACCATGAAAAAAAACCCTACATATATATATATATATAATATTCTTTCATAACCTTGTAATAATGTTTTTATAAAGCAGCAAAGAGGCTTCCACTGTTGTTTTATACATGTTTTGTTAATAACAATAAAAACTCACACCCTTAACTTTCTCACAAGTCAATAGCTACTTTTCTAAAACAAAGCCATTCTTCACTGTAGTAAAGTTTGTTATGTAGTGTTTTTTAAGCAAGAACACAGTTATTGTGCAGATAATGGTGTAAAAATACAATACTTAAGTGTCTGTACATAAGCAGGTAATATTGTGAAAAGTTAAACTAACTTAACAATTACATGCTAATTCTCTAGTTGTTACTAAATAATAAGATAATAATTTTAGCGCTAACAGATTGATAACAGTAACAGTAATATGGTAGATACACTAAGTTATTTGTAATACATATTTATATTAAATATATAGCGTCCAGCTCTTACAACACAATATCTGCTTAATCAACGTATCACTCCAATTACCTTAAAACATTATAAACAGTTTATTTGGTTATATTAGGGTTATTATCCCAAAACCAATTGAGTAGTTCTGCTGAACTGATGCAGTATTAGTTCTGTAAAGTACTAACTGGCTCATTTCTACTTTATTTCTTACCATTTTGTGTTTTAAACAGTTGGGCGCAGAGTGATCTACAGATGCAATTACAGTGAAACTAAACAGTTAGCTGTTAGCTGTAAAATATAAACTTAATTATCCTCAGAATTATGTGGCTAACTGCTCTGAAATGATCACAGCAATTATAATATCGAAATGACTTTATTATAATCACTCAGAGTTGTTCTGTTAGTTTTATATGTAGGGCTGGGTGTAGGTATAGTGAGGTTAAACCGAATCTGGGCTGGATAAATGCAACATCACATATATGAATACAGCAACAAGCAGTGAGTGTATTTTTACCAGTAAGAACACCAGATAGCATTAGAACAGATGTAAATAAACATAAATACAATAGAAAGTAGCTTTAATATCTTGTTTTGAATGAGGTAGATAACGTGCACCAGTTTGAAGAACAAAGTTCAATTCCAGATTTCTCCTGGGCGCTCCAGACATTGTATGAATTTATTAAATTCCTTCAGCAGCAATCCTGATTTAGCTTAATAAAGTACTGAGCAGTCAAAGCAGATATTAGATGCAAAGGTGTCAAAAGTATTCACATTCATTACTCAGGTAGAAGTAAAGATACTAGGGTTTAAAAATACTTCTGTAGAAGTTGAAGTATCAACTCAAGCTTTTTACTCCAGTAAAAGTGTAAAAGTACTGATTTCAAAAGTACTTAAAGTATAAAAGTAAAAATCATTCTTCTAAAAGCCGTAATGACTATAATGTTATATTAAAATGTTAATGTTGATAAATTTGGGATGCGCTAGGCTTCCTGTTTTAGCTGCATATATGCCCATTTAAAATGAATGTACTTTTATACAATACAAATATATAAAGAACAAGATATGTATAGTACTGAGCATTAACATGTGTTTCATGGAGCGGAGGATATGATGACTAGTTGTCTATAAGTATTGTAATGGTGCAAAAAGTCAAATTTCAAAGGCATGTTATCAATAACCTTTACTGGAATGTAAATGTACATGAATAGAAACAAGCTGAAATGAAATCGGAGTAACGAGGCTATGTTTAAAATGTAAGGAGTAGAAAGTACAGATAATGGTGTGTAAATGAAAGGAGTAGAAGTAAAAAAAGTCATCTGAAAAATAATTACTCCAGTAAAGTATAAATACCCAAAATTTCTACTTATGTAACAAAATATTTGTACTTTGTCACTTGACACCTCTGATAAGATGATAGCTGTAAATAATACTGTGTTGTTTCCACAAGGAAGAGATTGGAAAGTGGAATAAACACACTGATATATGTAATAGCACTACTTACTGCATTAATATTAATATTAATAATATTTTGAAGTGTTTTCATGAGTAAATAAAAGCTTTCTGTTGCTATTTAAAGATAATAATATCCTCAAGTGCCTAAAACTTCTTTAGCATGCTAGTGTTTATATATACATCTCTCATAACAGTGGCATTATTTTAGAAGCCAGCATGGACTGCCAGGTGCAGCTGGCTATAAATATATGAAAAGCTCAATATTACACTGACTGTAAAGGCAACTTGGTGGGTAAATATAAAAGAGGGATGACATCTTAGGTGACATAACAACATTAATCTAAACAAGATAGAGGCCAAATCAAACCCTGTACGTCTCAGATAATATACGATTTTCCACTTTAAGGTATGTCACCAAGTGAATGGAGTATGATTATGGAATACAGTCACATTTGTGACTGAACAAAACTCAGTGTGTACATTTTGAAGGCAGCCTTGAATGCACACTTCAGCTTTTAATTTAGCTCTGGGTATTTCACAGCAATGACTCGGTAAAACGGTTGTCATAAAATAATTCAGTATGAATTAAGTTATTTTCAGTCTGTCCTTTCGAATTATCCTTGCCATCCAATCTGTATTTGCTCGACTGATGGTGGAGTGTGCGCCGGCACAATGAGGACTTCTGATTGTGAGGAACAGAAATAAGAACATTTGCACACATGAATAATCAAGCTGAAAGGCAGCTCCATCTCTCTTACACACACCCAGAACAAAAAGAATGGAGATTTTTTTTCTACATTGAGCTAACTTAAATTGGTTTAGTGAATGTGTTTTACCACCCACTGCAGTTCATCTCCTTTTTTCTGGGAAGAATAGAAAGAAATGTGTCTGCTGACCCGCTTACCTTTCATAGACAAACATGTGGAGGATCAGTGTTGAATTGAATTAAACTAACCAGTGACTGGAGTTCCTTTTTGATATGTAGGCCTACAGGCTTATATTTGATGCTTATTTAACGTCAGTATAAAGTAAGAAGAAACTTTTCTACCCTGTTAGTTCATGTGTCTGGTCATATTAAGCAATTCATTTCATTTAAAAGACAAAATTCTTGTTTTCCTGTAATCATTGATCAAAATGGAATCTTTTGAGAAAGAATATTAGCCAACAAAATCATGTTTCCCTTTCCCCATCCCACCCCCACCCCCCTTACTATCTAACTTCAATGCCCAGCTAGCTCAGAGACCATGTTTCACATCACGGTGTGAATCATTCTGATTTCTGATTTACACTGACTTTGAAAAACTCTCATTAATGAGGTGCCGGAGTATAAAGACCTTTTTAAAGCTTTAACCTTAGAACCCCACCAGGGACACCGGGGACCCCACTGAACACGCTTTAGTAAAAAGGCTGCCACGAGTCGATTAGGGATAGAGAGATTTTGGTAAAATAAAAAGATGAGAGCTGAATGATCTCTCTAACTTTCAGTGGTCTAAAGAAAACTAGGCTATGCAGGCTCTTTAAAATCACACGCATTTCCATTGGTTTTCGGTTTGCTTGGTCCGAGCTAATGAGATCTTGCGTTTCAATTCATCAGTGTCATTGCCTTGCTTTCAGTATAGCCAAGGAGATTAACAAAGCAGTATATTGTATACCGTCATGCTACATACTGGCACACGTTACCCATTGCATTGTACCAAAATTTTATGATCAACAGAATGACAAAAAATGGATAAAAATTGGGAAATAAGGCACAAAAATTTGGGGGGTGTCCCTAAAAATTTATTTTCATGTTATTTAGTCCATTGGAGGAAAAGTAGATGCTCAAATCATCCAATCAAGGACACCCACAATCGGTGAGCTTCTGTCTTTTGATATTCTAGAGATGCAGCACTGGTCTGATTCTGGGTGGCGCTCTAACAGAACACCCAGTTTATCAACTTGAGATGTTACAATGACTAACAGTTCACTCTCCAAATGTGTACATTCTTAAATCTGAGAACTTGATCAAGAGATTGATAGAAAGTGTGAGTGGCATTTCAACTGAAGAGAATGATCTCAGTGAATGTGTGGAAGAGCACATTACCAAACAGAAAGAGCATTTCCAGAAGTAGAATTTGGGACCCTCCAAAAACCAGGGAGGGTATTAACATGAATTTTCATTACACACTTGTTTTTTCTTCCCCTGTAAAGTTATTATTTTTGAGATACAATGCTTTGCTTCAAGAATACAGCTTCTAGTGCCCCTAAGGGCCACCACAAAGCGTAACCATGAAGACTAGGCTAATACATTTACATCTGGAAAAGGCTTGTCTGGACATTTTACATGGTTAATGTTTGTATTCAAAGAAATGCAATTTTAATTTAAGTAGTTGGTTAGATTCTTTAGATTCCAGCATTTACACACTGCAGTCAAATTGGATCCACATAATGTAAATGGTCCAATGGATATATTTTCCCAAGAACTCTGTGTCCGAGCCGAGAGCCACATAGAAACCTCTCCATTTCAGTTTGGATATTGGGTATTTTTTCCAAGAGCATCAAAACCTCAGTATTGACGCGTATGTCTCTCTGCAAAGACATGTTCACCTCCATTGCATCCATTCCTCTGTGGCTTGCTGGAATTGTCAGCAGCTACAAATGAAAAGCAGGGGTCACGCTTGTGTAGCAGTGAAAACAGAAGGTAAAAAAAAAGGAAAGAAAAAAGAGAAAACTGTATGGGTAAAGAGTCCTCTCGAAAGAGAGGTATAAATCTTGAAAGTGGTCCACCTTTAAACAGCATTCAGCATGCCTGGAGGCCTTTTATCTGGCCTGTCTGCCTTGGCCCATCACTTCTCATTATCTCCCTCTGAATATCACAATCTAGCCAATTCTGCTCTGAATAAGTCGCTTCCCACTCCCTCTCCCAGGGTTTATTTACCCGTCACACTCACGAGCCGAGAAGAGGCCAAATATCGCTGGTCATTTCCTGAACTGCTTTGCGGACCTCAGATGTACGCTGCATCCAGTTTTAATGAGGCCCCCGACAGCTACTGATAAAAATTCTCACAGTATGAGGCTCCGCCGCGGCCCTGGCGCTAATGCATACTGTACGGATATGAGGGGAATTCCTTCGGCTCCAAGAGAAACTAATTCCAAGACGATCGCTTATGTGAGAACTAACAACATGCGTCTTCGTCGCTTGGCAGGACTCGTGTGAACTTGGAATCAATCTGGAGAGCTGTATTAAAATTTCAAGTCTTGTGGGTACAGTAGGTCATCGATCCAAAGTAGCTTTTTGACAATGTCTGCATCTTGAGTTTGTATCTAAAACAGGCAGCCAGAGAGGGGGACCTTCTTTTGTTCTGTTATTTTTCCTTGAAGTGTGAAGGTCATTATGACCACATATTGATTTTGAAACTTTCCTGTAAAAAACAAAAGCTAAAAAGAACCTACGAGGCCTACGAGTTCAGCTAATGCATATCCAGCCTTCAATGTGAACTGAAGGCCTAACCCCCTAATAGCACAGCTCTATGACATACTACAGCTTATTATTCAGTAACTACATGGACTGCATACTTATTCTTAGGTTATAGAGGTTTGACTCTGGACCCGCTGGTGGGTCCTGGCCTTTTAAGGTCTGTCTATATTGCTGTTTAGCATTTCGTCTGTCTGGTCCCCCTACACGTGTCCTCCATGATTATCTTCCCTACAGATATGGATCACATGCCCAGTGACATTCTGCCTGGGGAGGAGTTTGGCTGTACTGGGAGGGGTTTTGCTTGTTGACGGTGTCTGGGAGGGTAGTGATGGGGGTATTAGCTCTTTTCAGTGAGTCAGAATAATTGGCTCAGTTCATATAGAAGAGCATTCAAGCACATTCAGCTCCCACACAGCTCCACATTCCATCACCAATTTCCCCTAAAAATAGCAGAGTTAGCGTTTTTTTTTTACTGTCATTCAGTTTCAGTTAATTAATCCTTAATCCACCTTACATAATTAACCGCTGAACGTTAATTGCGTATTGTTGCTGTCCAAAAGAAAAACAAGTAGCTCCAAAATAGTAACCTCACAAATGTACTTAACTTTCAATGTAAAGGGGTCTTAAGTGATTTTGGAGCATTTCCATTGGTCCATTCATCATGAATCTATCACAGGATATAAAGAGCAGCTGTCGTGTTTAAATGATATAGAAAAATGAAAATCGACATGTTTTTCTTCAGACAGCGACGATATATTTGACATTTTAAAAACTGCATGAATTCCGAGAGTCTTCACAGCCAGTCATAAACAAAGACAAATTGTTTTTTTGAGGGTTTTTTTGGGGAGAACTAGCGAAGCCTGCTCACAAACATGACTATGAATTATAAGAAAAAAAAATTAAATATGACAACCAACCAGTGTTTGGGATAATGAGGGAACAGAGCTGGAATGGTCCAAGCTGGAGATCCAGGAGATGGGAGTCCCTACTTGTCCCTTGACAATACTTGTCATTTGTTTTGCCTTAATTAAAAAAATGTCTCTTTGATGAGAGGCAGCTTGTTTGCAAACGACAGCATCACTACTGGAGAGACACATTTCGCTGCTATGAAATGCGGCTCAAACACACGGCTTGGGTGTGTTTACACTTACATTTTTATGTGACTCGGCCTTGCTGATACAATCCTCACACTCAAGATGCACAAAGCAAGCCCGCGTAAAAGGGATCCATGTTTTTAACGACCCTGACCAGGATACACAGCTAATGGAAGTGAGTGAGGCCATATGTACTGGGCCACACAGCTGCAGGTGTACAGTCTAAACCTCAGTGAGCGCCGCGCTGGCTCGGCTCTGGGTGAGTCGAGTCTGAAAGCACCGTGGGTGTGTCGGACTCTCTGAATGAGAGGGGTCAGATAGATTAAACCCTGCTTTGAAAATCCCACTCTTCAGCCGCAGTATCTGCAGGGGAAAAGGCTGCCTCTCTGATAGCTAGCTTTAAATGAGATGTAAAATTAACTTCCAGTCTGCCATGTGAAGGTCAGACTCTTCTAGTGCTTCTTTCACCGGAACATTGTCTATTTTCACTCAAAAGATTCCCCCTGGGCCAATGATGCAAGGAAGAGGAAGAATCCCGCTAATGTAAAACTTTCCTTTTCGTCCGCAGCTAATAAATACAGAGATGGATGTTACTCCGAGGAAACGGAAGGGGGTTTTGCGAGAATCTGAGTTAAGATAGCATTCTTACTTGTTCTTTTGTTCTTTGGGTAAAATAGGTTTGTTTAGACCTCTGGAGGAAAAACCGAGTGACTGTACACCAAAGGTATAAAATCGCTGGTAGTAAATTGAAGTGTTATGAAGCGATAAATGCAGAAATCAAAGGGGAAAACCTGATTATGGCTGTGCATCTCAAGTAGGCACCCACTGTAGCTCTCTCTGTGTGACTGTGCCAGGTGAAGATGATGCAAGCAAGGCTTTTTCCAGCCTACTGTGGATCAGTGACGACGCCTGCCAAACTGCTGAATCCTTGGCATTAATGTATTTGAATAAGATCACAATGATGAACTCCTGCTAATCTGATCATAAACACTGTAGATTTCTGTTAACATCATATTTATTATGATTTCAGCATCCTACAATTGGTCTTCATTCCAATATAAATATTTGACTACAATAACAAAACTTTAAATCATTAATAATCAGTGATGCTTTAATAAAGTAGACAAAAAAGACCTGCTGCTTGCCAATAATGAGCCTATAATCATGTACATTGACTGTTTAACATTGTATCTGGCTAATTTAGTTAGTCAGTATCATACCTGTCTACTTTTTATGAAAATAAAAATTCATATTCACCAAATATGCCAGTTCAGCATTGCCAGTTTTATTTCTGTTATAACTGCTTGTTAGGGAATTTTTGATTGCTTTAATAACATTAATGAACCAACTTTTAACCATTCATATGCCCTTTATATGGGTAGTCTTACAGGTAGTAGATTTACATGCAATATAATAATAATAATAATAATAATAATAATAATAAAAGTAACAATCTTTCTCTTTTTTATTATTAAAATTATGATAAGTCTATTACCACCAATGACTATTTAATGCATATTTTACTGATCTTTCCTCAGGACGGCAAGCAAAGTGCAGCTTCATTATCCATGCTTAACAGTGACTGTGCGATTCTATAAGAGTAACTATTTTATTGCAGATCAAACAGGCTGGCTAGTAATTTTGGATAATGAGATAATAAAGAGAGATTTTTTTAATCCTCTGAATCATTTTTTCCCATTTTACCTGCTCAAAATCAGTGCCAATATACACAGTGTCTAGCGAAATATCTTCTCAGCGTTAACGTTAAAGGTGAATTCCACTGATAACATGTACACAAAGTCTTTTAGGGTAGTTTGATATGAAGTGATTCACTGAAGAGAAATTTACAGACTTGCTTTGTTTTTACGGTGGTGGTGAGAGGAAGCGTTATCTACTATCCAAGAATTGCTGTTTTATATAAAATGTAAAACCACCTGCACTTGTCTTCTGATCATAAAAGGTGGGGAGAGGTACATGTAGGGCATCATGAGGCTAAATTGTTCATACATGTTCTACATGTACCCCTCCGCACCTTTTAAAAAATATATTTTAAGGCACTTTGTTTAGCTTTTTACCATTTAATTATGCTTACATTTCAATAAGTTGTGATTTCTCTTTAATTCCCCTGTTAACACCAAGCTATCTGTGACACATGTTCTGGGTTTTATACCACCAATTGCAACTCTACCTTAGACATGTACATTTGCAGTTATTCACAATCATTCTAGTAACATATTGTTCACTTTCTTTGAGACAGTTAAATTGTAAGCTTGTATAGCCTAGCCTCTGTGTCTTCATACCAGTTTCCTCTTTCCATGATGCACACAAAAGCTATTAATAAGTGCCCCCTGTGGAGAATCTTCAGATTTCTGAACATGAGGGAATTAAGTTATTGAGTTGTGTTATTAAATCAGCTACTTCTTGTGTAAAATAACAAACTTGCTTGACAAAACTCCAGCATCTATTTAAACTGGCGTATTGCCCCTCAGCACTTTGTCCAAGGCACCGATTATGCTGGCCACTAGAGTCCACCTAGAAGTTTCTCCTAAAGGACACCCATGTCAAGATGGTACCAACCATCCAAGACTCGTCTACCTGGCTCAGATCCCGGGGAAGACAGGGAATTGCTCTTTGCCTCTAAGGTGGGCGCGCCTGCCAGTGACTCATTTCAGGGAGCTGCTCCTTCCCTCCAAGGTGGGCCTGCCTGCCAGTGACTCACCTTAGCTCAACGCCTTCACGCCATCTGATGTGACTCTCCTGATGTGTGTGAGCACTCACACGGTCAAAGCAAGGAGATTTGCCGTTTGCGCTGCACTCTACCTGCAATTTGCGGCAGCTGGCTTTTGTTTCCCCGCTGGCTCAGGCCCAGTGCATTGCACTGGCGGTGTCCTCCTTTCCTGCATCACCAGCTGTTCTTCTGCCACTCAGATGGAGGCTGTGTGGTATGCCATCTTGTTCTCACCTTCACCACCACTGTGGTCCACCACCATCATGTAGCAAACCTGACTGTGACCTGCAAATTCCCTGAAAATCACTTCTATCTCCTCTGCTTACACAAAATCTCCTTCAGGCATGTTGGGTTCACGAACCACAGCTGCTGCTGGAGCTATACCGACCTCACCGTATGTATGAAGTCATCCAGCACATACCGCCACGGGAAAGTCCCTGAAGGCAAGCCCCAGCCTAGTCTTTATATTCGCTGACCAAACTATGTTCCTAGGCTATCAGGCTGTGCCGAATCACTGAAATGCCAGTAGGGAGGTCTAACAAGGCTTCCTATGCTACCTCCAGTCTGCTGCGGATGCAACCAGCTGAAGCTGCTGCAGGTAAACTGGAAAATATTCTGAGCCATTGTAACAACATAGCTCAGACAAATGTGTTTGAGCATTGCTTCCACTTCGGACACCACTGTAACATGAGTCAACAGAGCTAAAAACGTGTACAAAGGACGAAGGGCGTAGATTCTATATGGCATACTACATATGCTATTATGTGCTTTTCACCTCCTCAGAATAACTGGCTCGTTTCAGCCAGTTTCAAACCAGTAAACACAGAGTTTACATCTAAAGACTTCAACATTATTTGACATCTCTAATGCATTAGCATTACTAAAAGTAGGGAATACTGCTTGTTATTCATAGCTACAGACGATTTTAGCCTGCTGTATGCTGTACACACCAAAGCCGAGCATTGCCGTTAACGTTATGATGATGTGTTAATTTAATTAGTGAACTAGACTTTAAGTGAAAATAGCTTTTTTGCTGCCACCCTCACTCGCTTTTACACCCATGTGTCTCTCACGTTGCACCTGAGTCGCACAGTAAGTGTCGCATATGACTGGAAAGATTTCCTTCCAGTTTTGACGCTGCTAACAACCAAACATAGCTACAGAGTCTCACGTGACAGCAGGGAACGGCACAGCCAATCACACTGACCATATGTGTTACTGCGAGGCTGGACTCCAGTAGAGAATGTGATTTAACCCTTTCTGGACCTCTGGGTTAATGAGACATTGACAGATCAGAGTTTTTTTTCCGAGAGGATCAAATTATTGGTGAAAGTTAAATAAACGCTGGATATTGGTGGGGACGTGTCACTTCAGTACATGCTAATACTAAGCCTTTGTAACAGACTGAGTGTGGTATGTTTGAGGTTTAAAATTTGAAGGGAATGTTGGGTTTCCAGTATACATTTTTTAGGCTGACCTTAAAAGTACACCTTTTATCTCCTACTTTTGAACTTCTATTTAGATTTGTGGAATAAAATCTTTAGCTTTTGCATATTTTTTCCTGGCATGACAGGTGCTGCATTAAGCTAATTCCCTGCAATAATGAACCTTCATACACACATTGAGGGAGCAATCTAAAACATGCAGACCAAACATTAAAAATCCCCTTAGTCTCCTCTCAGCCCAGACGCAGTCAGCTAAATGAGTTTCTATGTGAACGGTCAGTGTGATCAACAGTTACACTACATGGCCAAAAATATGCAGACACTCTACTTAATTATTGAGTGCATGTGTTTCAGCTGCCCACATTGTTAACAGGGGTATGAAATTAAGCACATAGCATGCAATCTCTGTAGACATAGTAGTAGAGTGGGCTGTACTTAAGAGATCAGTGACTTTAAACTTGGCACTTTCATGGGATGAAATCTTTGCCACAAGTCAGTTCATGGAATCTCTGGTCTGCTAGATCTGCCCCAGATAATGGTCTGGGAATTTTTTATTTATTTATTTCCAGTGCAGCATATAGTCACATTTTAGACAACTATATGCTTCCAACTTTGTGGCAACAGTTTGGGGAAGACCCTTTCCTGTTCCAGCATGACGGTGCACCTGTGCACAAAGTAAGCTCCATAATGACATGGTTGCATGAGCTGGGTGTGGAGGACCCTGCACAGCGCCCAGACTTCAATCCCATTAAACACCCTTAGGATGAGTTGGAGAGTTTCCCTATCAGTGTCTGACCTCACAAATGCTTATTTGACTGAATAGCCCCAAATTCCCACATATGCACTCCAGAATCTTGTGGAAAGCCTTTTCTGAGTGGGGGCTACAAATGGAGCACCAGCTCCATTCTACTGCCTATGGTTTTCTAAGTAGGTCATATATTTGTGATGCTCGGGTGTCCACACACTTTTGGGCAGTGTTATATTAATGTATTTGGCTCCAAAGATCCTCTGCTTTAGTTTGTTGTGTATGCGCTATATCCACTTATCAGTCTGCTCTCAGTTGTATCATGTTTCAGAAGACTGGAGTAACGAACACTAGGGCACTGCTACTCTAATGATATATGACTTTTAAACTAATTACCAGCTTGCACTGATATCCTTTTACTCTTTGGTGGATGAATATCATGGCTTCCTGTCAGCTTCAGAGCGAATCTCGTAGAGACGCACTTCAAAGGTGCATTTCAACAGAAATCAACCCCTTCACTCTCAACGTGCGATGTTAAAGAGAAGGGTCTCTCTAATGACCCTATTTGTCACCGTTTGAAATATCTTAAAGGTCACCGTTGAAACTTGAGATTAATTGAAGATATAAATCAAGTATTTAAAAGCAAACAGAATTTATCTTCTTCTTCTGGGTAAATATCAAGAGTTCTTCCAAAAGTAATTAAATTTCCTGATCAAAACTAGTTTGTCTAGATACTCTATTTTTTAAAAAAGCAATAAGTAAAATTTAAATCATTGAAACAATGTTTGTTCAGCTGCTCTTTTTAATACCCACACATATATATTGTCAGCTTATTCATAAAGAAACTCAGTAAGTGTACGTCTAAATGCTTGTAGACTGCTAATCTATTGTGTCTTCCAAAATCCAGGGTCTTAATGGGGAGTTTGATGCAGTAACAGCCACTATTCTTCTGGGAAGGCTTTATCCTAGATGTTGGAACATTGCTGTGAGAATTTGATTGCATTGCTGAGGTTAGAGACTAATATCGAATGATTAGTTCTGCATTACAAACACCACTCCTACTCATCTCGAGGAACTGGAAAGAGCTCAATCACTCCAGAACGTAGTTCCACTGCTCCATGGTCCAATGCAGGGGGGATATATAGGGGATATATAACCCTCTAGCTGATACTTGGCATTGAGCATGGTGGTCTTAGGTTCATGAGCATCTGCTCCAGAGCATCCCATTCAGTGGTTGTCTGTGGAGATTATACAAGCTGTGAGTGTGTACTTGAACACCTGCGTCACCAATGATGGCACATTAAAGTAGCTGAATTCTCTATTTAGAACTGGTGTCCAAATACTTGTAGCTACTTGCACTCCTGTTTCATACTTTTTATTTTATTCAGTAAAGTATTTACTAATGTAAAGGTGCCATAGGTTGGAACTGTATTGATGTTGACAAAATTGAATATGAAGAGTTATATACAGTATATACAACATACCTGTTGTGAAATTTCCTACATACCATGGCGTCTGTTAAAAGCTTGTTAATACAGATGGGCACACTGAATGCTACAGAGGTTACGAGAAGTTTGTGGTTCAGTGAATCCTGTCCTTTATGGTAGGAAACCAAAGGAAGCAGTCCCAAACTCAGGAGATAACGACGCCAGACGGATCACATGGGCCAGATGGAACATTGAGGCAGGCCTATAAGACTGTGCAGTTGCTGTAGACCATGTTTGAGAGCGCCTTCAAGAACGTTTGTACCACAGTATCCTCAAGAAAAGCTTTTACTCTGCTACAGCATACCGTAAATGTCAAACACTGTGATCTCCTTAAACGGAAAACCCTGCATTTGTAAAACGAGCTGATCCTAGACATACATAAAAGTCTTAACTCATTAATATTTACACCCTCAAACTGTCAACAGGTATTGTCATCTCTCCTCTTGGCATCAAACTTAGAAAGAAGACCAGTCTGGAACATTAATGGTGGTTTATTGAGCTGTTTGTTCCAGCATACACTCTGACAAATGTTTTGTTTTACTTCAAATGCTGCAGCTTATACAGGTGGCAGACCATAACTGTGGCAGCATTTAAGAAAGTTAATTACTTTTTTAAATCAAATTTGCAAACCACGCTGGCAAATTAGAACTTTAGCTTCCGGTCAAGTTTATTCAAACTTGCTAGTCCGCTTTGCACCTTTCACTTAGAACAGTTTCTCAAACCTTAAAAAATATTAACCCTTTAATGCATAACTTGGGTCAAGAGTGAGATGAGATGACTGATATCTTTGCAATAAATTAATTTTATCATTCAAGCTTCCAATTGAATTCCTCAATTTACTTGATCATCACAAATCCTGATTGCAGTTTAATTTTTGTTTGCTTTATTAATAAAAGTCATTTTTGTATCACTGCTCTTCTAACACACAACACAGGTCAAAATTAAACCTTATGATTTTACTATGGAATTTGACATTGGTAAACATTTGCAGTTGGGAACGTGCTTGCAAAAACGATTTTTGTTCATAAAGCAAATATATAAGAAATTAAAAGAATTAAAAAACAAGATTTTTAATGAACGCTTGATACATTAAATAATGAAATAAACTGATTTCAGACGATATACCAAAGAGATACTCAGCAATATAGAAAATAATATAGAAAATCAACGCAGGTCAAGTATGAGCCATGTTGTGCATCAAAGGGTTAAGCAGCTCCACTCAGCGTTTCACATTGAAGAGACTGAAGAGGGACGCAGTTCCAGCTTTAATAGCATCAGAACCTCAACAGCAACCTGTAAGTAGCAGCCATGCTGTGTGATTGTATCAGAGTTTGCTGGTTGAAGCATATCATCCTAAACTGAACGTTTCACAGTGAGTAGCAACTTTAATTTAATTTGTTGTTGTCGAGATCGAAAGCAGGTAGTCATTCAAAGTCATTCGCTTAGCAAACTATAAAGTCTGAGTGATGTACCCAGAGGTTCATTTCATTTTTCTGTCGGTGTCTATTTCAACATGTCGCTTCTGTTTATTCATCATGGTGTCTCGCTGTAAACCAGCCAATCAGAGCTTAGCTCATCAAATTATTAATAAGCTCCCCAATACAGGGAAAACAGCTCCTTTCATTCTAGGAACAAATCACAAGTTTGTAAATGAGAGCTTCTATGCAGTCATCAGAGAACTATTTTAAATACTGAATAAATGCATCCTATGGCATCATTTACTTTCTGGTTTAAATACGCCTTCAAACCCAAATATAAAATGAATTGTCATGTTAAGTCGTGTATAGCCCCCCCTCTCTATCTCTCACCCTTACTGTGTGTGCTTGTCCTCTTTTTCTCTATTACTTTTCTGTTCACAGTGAATACAGAATATTTGTTTGATCACTAATATAACCAAAATGGAGCTCCTAGCCAAAACTTGAGAAGGCATATCTTATCGTCTGTCGCCAAACCAAGCGGCGTTTTACAGACATACTCCGTTAACTGCTTGCACACTTGCACAAACTCTCGCTTTTGTACCCTAGCTGTGTTAGATTAGTATGTGTATTGCACACCTGACTGTATCTCACAATGTCAAATTGGGTCTATGCAGCATGAAACACGTTCTAATACCTCTGGTAGCGTAGCAGCGCACTCCTTGTAAAAAGCTACGCATAACAGGCAGTAAGTCTATTGGCAACCCTCTGCTGTTCCTGGGTCAGCAGAGAATCAATCGTTTTATAGATAAGACACAAGTTATTCTGTATTGTAGGCTACAGCAGTATCAGCTTTCTCTTTCTACACCGAAGCTCAGGACTGCTTATACGTGGGAAGAAACCTGTAAAGCAACAGAGGTCTGGACTAGAGGTCTGCATGAGACGGGTTCACCCGCAGGTCACGCATGATCTGCTAAATAATTTGCAGGCGGAATTCATTCTGAGACACTGTGGTCATTGCAGATAAACGGCCAACAGGTTACGGCTGGGTAGGGTGGCCTTGGACAATTACTGCCTGCCTATATAAGCGAATAGGCAAGCAACAAGCGGGCTGCGAGTGTGCAGCAGAGAAAAACACATTAGCAATCACAAGCAGTAAAACACATGAAGCTATAACGTCCAGTAAATAACAACATGGTTCTTTTCTACAGCAACTGCTCTGGCTTTTAAACTGGTGTTGCAGTATCTGCTGTGTCTGTTCTGGCTTTAATTTTACTTCAGCTGACTTGTAGATGTCTTGTAGAGTACTTAGCTAATGTAATGCTGAGGCAGACAACAATAATATTAGTATCGAAGCCTAGTTACCACACTGCTATGCCCAGTGATGTTTGGTGCCCTATGCAAGTTCACATAGCTTTGTTTAGCCTAAGAATACAGAAAAATACTTGCCTCTATTGTGTAACACTGAAACCTTTATTGTGCAGCTGGGTGCGTGGAGATGTGATGAGCAGGGGTATTTAATTACTAATTAATTAGTTCAGTAAAGTCCAGTTAGAGGAGATTTCCTCAGGTCAAGGTCCAGACCATCATAATTTCTAACTTGTGTTATGATTCAGTGCCAGATCCTGTTTACTGAAGTAGCCTAGTATCAGCATTTTATACCGTCAGCAACTGAAACACCAACACATCACACATACTGTTCAGTGTATTTCAGTATATTTACGGTTAAATGCTGAACTTAATCAATTATTTATAAAACTGGTAATACATGTTTTTTTACCACATTTGAAATAAAAACGAGGGCTACATAAAAAAGTGCATCTTAAAATGTTTATTTATAGAAACAGTAAATAAAGCAACAGACCTGTTGGTTTGGCGTCACCTGTTGGAAGAATAAACAAAGAAAAAAAGTCTCTCCATTCCTGGTTTAAAACAGTCGGGCTTCGTGTCAGCTTTTTTTTTTTTAGAGCACGTTATTGTTTCTCCGACCTGCTTTACTTTCTGACTGCTGCTTCTCGCTTCGTACCTCACCTGTGTGCACGCCGCACTCCCGAATATGCACAGATCTGATTGGCTGAGGAGCCTTTGGTGATTCTACAATGCACGCAATTGGTCTGTGAGGTTAACGCGCCGCAAAGCCCGTATACCGTAAAGACAAGAAAAGCTCCACCGCTTAAAATTATTTTAACGCTTAAAAACTTTTAATCGCTCTTGATAGTTTATCGGCTTGGGTCCGCATTGGACAACGTCTGGGTCCGGACCCGGTGACCTCTGGTCTAGAGGCTGCTCCGCTTGTCACAGGGTTCGGGTTCCATATCAGCAGAGTGCATTACAGCAAACACAGGCGGGAGTTGATGAGGATCACGTGCAGCTTGGGAGTCAGGTTTGGATCACTGTTGCTAACTCCACAGTGAAGAATCGCTATTATCCAGAAAGTTGCTAGAAGTCGCTAAAAAACGTAATCGCCTAATTTGCGTAATGTCTATTTGCGTGTATTTGAAGGAATAACGTTGTGGGAGAGTAAAAAGTGAGTAAAAACACCCGAAATGTGTTATAACTACAAATGAACTCTGAATAAATGAACTTCTGTGAATTCTTTTTTGTTGCCTTTGAAATAGGCCGTGTGACACTGAAGAATTTCCTCTGAGGTCAATAAAGTATATCTATCTAAGTCGCACTTATATATACATATTTATATCCTGCTCTGTAGATAGGGGGCGAGATCAGCGGCGGCTTTGGGCATGCGCAGAGAGTGTAGTGGGTGGTGGAGCAGTGTGGGTGTGGCTGCTCGCTGAGGACAGTAACAGAAAATCATGTGTGTTCACCTTAGAGCATATGTGTCAAACTCAAGGCCAAATGTGGCCCACCACGTCATTTTACGTGGCCCGCGAGAGCTTGAAAGGTCTTAGTGTCTAAAAATAAATAGGTCAGAAGTGTGCTTTGACCAAAAACTACATTTCCCACAATGCATGTCGATTGTGTCACGGCTTACTGCCACTAGACGACAGTGTAGTCATTAATGTGATAACGCGTCCGATCCCATAATGTCCAGAAAAAGAAAAGTTGATGCAGATGAACGGCTGTTTCAACAAAGATGGAAAGGCGAATACCTGTTCGTGCTTCAAGGTGAAAGACCGGTTTGCCTTTTGTGTTTCGAAGCAACATGTCGGTTATTAAAGAGACAATCTACGCCGGCAGTTTAACACCAGGCACGGAGCTCAGTACGGCAAAGCTAACCTTCAAGAAAAGCTACAGATTGCACAAGAATTGAACTGAACTGAAGAACTGAAGTCGCAGCAGAATCTGTTCACGAAAGCCAAAAACAGTGCGGCAGTGAAAGCTAGCTTTATTGTGGCTGAAGAAATCAGCCGTGCTTCAAAGTGTTTTTCAGAGGGAGCGTTTTTGAAGCAGTGCTGCTGAAGGTCTGTGAGCAGGTGTGTCGTGAGCAGGTGTGTCCCGACCAGACTCAGACTTTTAACAATGTCAGTTTGTCAAGAAACACCATCGCTGACCGAGTTAAGGAACTAGCTGACCGAGGAGTCGCGCAGCTACATAGCTTTTTCATTAGCTGTTGATGAAATCACAGATCTGTGAAGTTGCTCTTGCAGTGTATTGTGTTTGCAGGTTCTATGTGTTTGTGTTTTATGCAGATATATGTTTATTATAATCAAAGCATCTCATTAGTTTGATGCAAGGCTGTTTTTTTATCTGTCACACATGTTCTTAGCAGCTCACAATGTTTGATTTATTACTAATTAAGCCTCACTTCAGTATGTCAAACGTTTTGATCAAAGTTAATATTATAACTTGTGTTTGATGTTATTTTTTATTCACTTGAGTAGTTTGATCCTTGATTGATGGAGTTTGTAGATTTTAAAACATGGCTAATTTAAAGGATTTATGTTATAACAGAGCAACAAGGAAACATATTTTTTCTATGCAACTGTAATGTTTTAACTGAATAAGTAATACATTCAGAGTTATTTAACATTAAGGAGTACATTCATATTACATTTAGTTACATTTTGTTACATTTATAAGTTACATCTGGCCCTTTGAGGACAGCAATTATGCCGATGTGGCCCTCGGTGAAAAGGAGTTTGACACCCCTGCCTTAGAGTCTCCAAAACAGAGTTGCCAGGTTTGCGGTTTTCACACCAATTTGGGCTTGTTTGAAAATCCAGTCGCGGGTGAAAATTCAGGGGTGGTGGGGTGCGAAAAAAAAGTGGGTGTTGTCTTGGATGTTACGTCAACACGGCAGGCAAACGTGTACAAGTCGACACTAAGAACCAGGATAACATAACGACGGCAGTCGCTAGCTAATATGCCAGGTAAATGGGGGAAATACGGAAGTGGGATTGCAAGGACTGGGAAAAGAAAAAGGCTTGATGGAATGGATTAAAAGTGTCCCTAATGACGAGAAAAAGGCATATTGCAAATACTGCAATTGTGAAATAAGAGCTCATCACAGTGACCTGATTGCCCATGCTGCCACAGAAAAACACAAAAGCAATGCTGCTCCATTCTTAAATGCCAGAACGTTGTTTGACACAGGCAGCGTTTGACACTGGGATATAAAACGGATATGAAAGAACTAATAAAACACTAATGTTACAATATTATTAATGACTTTAATATAAATAGCAATACTGATAATAAATCCCTTATAAACAAAATACTAAGTCATAGACTCATAGTTGTTTTGCCATTTGCTTCAAATGTGTGACAGACATATATTTTGGGCTAGTTTAAGCTTCTAAAGGGCAGGTTTTAGACTGACTTTGGGTAGGATATTTTTGTAGGACCTGGCAACCCTGCTCCAAAAGTCTCCAACAACACCAGAAAAAGTCGCTAGATTTGTCGCTAGTCGCTAAATATAGCAACAAAGTGGCTAAGTTGGCAACACTGGTTGAAGCGGACAAAAGTGATGGTAGGTTTTGCAGGCGGGATTGAGCAAAACTCCCTCGAGATAATCATGCAGGCAGTCATGATTAGATGTTGAATCAGGCTGGTGCCAGCATTAATAGTCAGGCCCGTACAGATATCAGACCTCGGTGTCCTCATTGCATAGTATGCTATATGTCCAAAGGATCCAGACACTCTTTCTAATTAGTAATTGTAGCTACTCTAAGGTGCACCCATGTCTGAGACAGGTGCTCAGTTGTGTGCATCCACAGCTTGTATAGTCATGTCCAGTGTAAGTAGTCAAAAGTTTTATTGTGTTGTGTTTTTATGTTTTTTAAATTTGTGGTGGTGTGTTTTTTGTATATACTGCACTTATTACACACTGTAGTGTGTCTGCACTCTGTATAGTCCTGTGTGATGTTCTGCTGTTGTGAGTTGCTGCATGGGACATAAAGAAAGACATTTTGCTCCAATGTATACAAGTTATATTAAGGAATGGCAATATAGACCACTCGAGCTGAAGTGTCCACAAGAAGGTTATAAAGGCCCCCAATATTGGGCTGTGGAACAGTATATCTGTGTTCTCTGGAGTGATTGTGCTCCATTATATTCCTTTTTTTGTGGGACTGGAAAGTCGTTTGTGAACCAAAACTAATCACCCCACATCAGTGGCTTACCTCAATAATGCTGCAGTGGCTGGATACAATCAAATCCTTACAGCAATGTTCCAGCAGAATACTCCCCTATAACCACTGATTTCAGTAGAAACGATAAGCAGGTGTCTAAGAACTGTTATAGTGAGTGTATATGGCAAATACCATGTTTGTATCTGTATAGAAGACTGGAGATATATCCTGTACTTCAGTGAAAGCAGGGATAACTGTGTATACAATTGGAAAAGCCTTTGATTTCCGTCGTTATTAAATTACACTGGCTTTTTAATGCACTTAAGGTTAAAGTGTAAACTATTGTGTTTTATTATTAATATAATTTTTTTATATTGCTTATTTGGTGATTAGTTATTTAATGTGATGAATGTGTGATTATTCATGGCCATTTTATAAAAGCAATGTGAAAGATGGAGAAAGCTGTCCAAATCAAATTCCAAACAAATAATCACCAAAAAGTTGTGGTAAAGAAAATACCCAGTCCCTTTTCTTCCATCTTCCCTTCATACCAGTGTAGAAGAAAAGTTAAACCTTGTCCATTTACTCGTCGAGAGTGTCTCCAGTGGTGGAAAGCATCACCTTCTGTTAACAGCTTCTATCTATTTTACTTCTTTAGTTTGCTGCTGGATGTGGATTCATGTTTGGAGCAGGTGGTGACAGTGATAATGGTCGCTTGCCATAAAGATCAGTTATTGTTGGATTTACTGTTCCTCTCCCTGGCCACCTGGTCTTAAATGATCTAACTGGGAGCAGCACCTTTAACATGACAAAATGGCATAAAATATGCCATCAGGGCAGCAGCGCTACTTCTTCATCCTCTCATGTTGGACTCATTTTGACAGTCATTATTTTTAACTTGTGTTGTGATTCAGTGCCATATCTTGTATACTGAAGTAGCCTAGTATCAGAATCTTATGTCATCAGCAACTGAAAAACAAACACATTACAAATACTGTTCAATATATTTTAACAGTGTTTATTATTTTAAATGCTGAGCTGAATGAATTATTGCTAAAACTTCAAATAAATCTTTTTTCATCATTTTAAGTAAAAACAAGGATTACATTAAAAAAAAGAATGCTTTTGAAAAAAAAAGTGAATCTTAAAGTGTTTATTTATAGAAAAAGTAAATAAAGCGTGCAGTCTTCTTTTTAACTCAACTTTTTGACCTGTTAGTTTTACATAGCGGTATTCTCCAAAACCAGGTGAGCAAGTTTCGGTCCATTCCTGGTTAAACAGTCAGTTTTTACTGTTGACTTTTCTTTTTTTAGACCACGTTATTCTTTCCGGCTCGCTTTATTCTCGGACTGCTGTTTCTCGCTTCGTACCTTGCCTGTGTGTGCGCCACACTCCTGAATATGCACAGATCTGATTGGCTGAGGAGCGCCTTTGGTAATCTTACGATTGGTCTGTGAGTTTACTGCACAGCAAAGCCCGTATACCGTAAAGACAAGAAAAACTTCGCCTCTTAAACTAAAATAAAAATTAAAATAAACACTGTCTAAATTAATATGTTCTCAATAGTTTAGCTGTTTGGGTCCGCATTGGACAGCATCTGGGTCCAGGCCCGGACCGCGGTCCGCCTATTAGTGACCTCTGGCCTAGAGGTAGAAAGTGGTATTACAAGAGAGGACCAATCAAAGCTTCAGTAGATATCTTTCTTAAGTGCTTTTGTTGGCACAGGCTAAAAATTACTTAACTTAAATTACTTTGTTGGCACAGGCTTAAATTACTTAACTTAATAGAACTAGTTTAGCTAGTTTTGACTAAAAATAGTTTGTTTAAACTATATTTTTGAGTTGACTAAAACTAGTTGCTTGTTTTCAGTATAAATAGACATTTTGACACACCATCAAAACAGCTATTTCTTCACATCCAGTGACTAGATATTGGAGTGTTTTAAAAATTGTACAAATTGCACATGAGAAGGCTTTAAAGGGCTCTAATGTCACTCACAGGGCCCAGAGATCTGTTATTAAGAGCTCATTAAACCAGTCTGATATGAACATCAATAAACATTACCATGAGCTGTCAACATGTAGGAGAGGAGAGCATTAGGGAGATCTGAGTGGCTGCAGATCTGAAATAAGCAGTATTTTCGAACAGGCATGAAAACGACTGAATTGTAACGAGTCGACTTCCTCAGGCAAGAAAGACTGTCATCCTTTTCCCACGTCCCGGCGCTTAACTATGTTAGCCACTCTTCTTGGAGTATATTTAATGACTATTGGAGCAACAGGTCAACGCACAGCAGCTAATTAAAAGGTGAAAACTGTTTCCTGATTGGTGGGTTTCAATTTAAAAGCACATGACATTCCATTCAGAATCTCTCTTTTTAGTGCAAATGTAATGAGGAGCAAAAGATGTCACATAAATGAACTGGAGCCATGAGTTAGACATTTAACTCCGAAAAGAAGTGGAGTGAAAGAAAAAGAGAAGAAATAGAGATTCTCTAATAAAGTACGTATACTTTGTGTTGAACATATTCACCAGGGCACCCTATGGGGAAAAGTGAGGATGATTCTAAGAGTTTGTGACTGACAGGAGCTCTAGAAAATTATTAAACCATGAAGAAATATGAATATATAGGAGAAAACACTTCTCATCCAGTATCAGACTTGGCTGAGGTGCTAAAAACAAAAAACTAAAGATAAAAAAGCATTCGTGCACTCATATTTTTTATTTATACATTTGCTTATTAAAGATATTAATGCACAGATGTGAGTGTGAGGATGCTTTTTACATTTACACATTAAATCATCATCATTAATAGAATATTTAATATCGTCGCTGTCCAATGAAAAACATGTACCTCCATTTTTGGCGATTTTGAGTTTTCTACATTATTTGAACATGCCAATAGCCTTTTACATTGTGTAAAAGTTTCATGATGAACAAACCAATAGAATCGCTTCAAAATAGCTTGGACATAATTCTGGTTCCATTGACTGACATTGAAGGTAAAGTATGTTTTTGGACTCTCCTGTAAAGTTGCAATTTTGAAGATACCTATTTTTCATTGGACAGCGATGATATACAATATAATATAATATAATTATAAAACTAACCATCAAATTTTTTTCCTTGTTTTTCATTGGCAAATCTTTTTACTCAGCAAAGAAACAGTGATTAAACAGCGCCTTAAAATATATAGAAGTTTGTTCTCTGTAGAGGATATAACTTAAAACTTTACTTACTTAACACAAATAAATGTAAATTGACCCAAACCTTTGCACACATTTGTATTTATATATTATATATTTATATACTATATTAACTTTGTTACTGTCCTCTAGAAGTCCACATGTGATGAGTTACAGTTGACGTTGTTTAACACAATCTCTGGAGATGGGAATGCTATGTAACTCCACTGGTCAGTAGAGCATTATGTGCCCTTTCCATTGAGCACTGAATCACGTTGCTAGCCTTCACCGAACTGGATATGTCTAAACCACCTCTTGTCTTCTTTGAGACATCAGTGTTATTTGTGTCATAATCACAACGTTGGTGACTCGTGGACATCACGTTTTACGCATCATCACTGGGCAGTAAAGTCAGCAAGTTGACTAGTCTGTGCAACCTCTACTGTCCACCAGTCTGCATGTACACAAGCCTGCCAAAGGTATCTGGACACAAGTTAATACAGTTAATGGCCAAATACATCACCTTCAGAGTTTTTGTCTAGCGTGCAGTTAATTTGGGAAATTTGAGCTTCAACAACCATCCCTGAAAACCTCTACTCAGCATTTTCTACTGTTGTCAAGTGAAATACCCTCTAATTAAAGTGGTGTTTATTTATTTTTGGTAGGTTATTAGGTGTCTACAATCAGAGGGGGTGTATTTAGGAGCGGGTGTGGACAGAATAATGAAAAAAACTATTTTAAAACAGACACGTAAATAAAAACTATATGCTCAAGGATTGACAAATACGACCTTTACAGCAGGGGTGCTGTTCGTTTTCAAAGCCAATGCACAAAGACACATAACCCTGCGCTCCTGAGCAAGTAGAAGAATGCATTTTGTTGACTCATCTTCCGGTATATTCTTTTGACATTCAAATGTGTTTAAGCTCTGAGAAAACCAAGGGATTCTTTCAACCCATTGTGTCTGTCGCCAGCTGTTAAACATGGTGGCGGATCCATAACGGCACGGACTGCCATCTCCTGGGACTCATTAAGTCCAATGACTGCTCTGCATGGCCATATAACAGCCGAGCAATATGAGACAATATTACAGGACCAGGAGCACCCTGTGGTGAAAACGCTGCTCCCTCATGTTGTTCCCATATTCCACAAAGATAATGCCCCCGTACACACTGCTTAACAAATTCAACACTGAAAACGGAAAACTCAGATACCTTCCCTCACCTCCCAGATCTAAACCTCACAGGATGCAGGGCGCAACGTAGCTCCTTTAGTCCTCAAATAATTACAAACACATGTGAAATCTTCACACATTTCAGTGCGACAGCATGCCAAGGAGGAGTGAAGCCTGTACAAGGAATTGTCTTGATGAGATTGCTACACACAAGAATGCACAATACAAAATACCACAATTAAAAAATATATAAAAATAATACAAGACACAAAATATACATGCCAACTATGCAGTAAACTTCAGTCCCTCGAAATGAAAGTGCTAGTTCAGTGGTCACCAACCCTCCACTCGGAGATCTGCTGTTCTCCAGATATTACTTTCCTATCATTCTTAACACTATTAAATCTGATCCAGCCAATCAAAGACTTCCGTGGGAGCTAATTAGCTGCAGAAGGATGTGGCAGATAGTGGTTGTAACTAGACTGTGCAGGAATTTAGCTCTCTAGGACCAGTAGTAGGACCATACTGACCACTCTGGTAGATAAACAGCCGGATGGGCTGGCTTGTATGTAAATAGGAAAGACAGATTGTGGGCAGAAAATGATGCAAATAGCTAAACTATTGGGGGAATTCTCCATTTAGCCAGATGACTTGAGCCCAATGTGAGTCTGTTCAATTAACAAAGAGCCAAGAAACCTTGCTATTGGACAGTTTGGGCTTGGATAACAGTGAAATGCTCCCCAGGGAAACTTCACACGCAGGTAACAAATGTTATGATAATGTATAGATTTAGGGTTTTTTTATAGTTTATTGCTTTAAAAGCTAATTTTCAATGCACTCTATAAGTTCCATGAAATGTTGGCATTATGTCTCAAAAATAGACAGCATGCAATGACTGTCATGACATAACTAGTTTGGACTGGCCCTATCTCAATCACAAGCAGAGGACAAACTCTCCAGATCAAACCTGTGGAGTATATACAGTGGAAGTACATTAGTCAGAATTATTCTATTTTAAAAAATGGTAGAAATGTGTTATTGAGGAACATATAATGCTTGTCATATAATGCTGAATATCTTGAAGGTGCTGCTGTTTTTATCTTATTCCTGAAGCTGGCTAGATAAGAACTGTTGAGCCAAAAAGTGTCTAGATGCAGTTTTGTACGCCCCATGATTTGGTCCTAGAACAAAACATGCTGTTTTCTCTTTTTTAGTGAGCTTATGAATAATTTGATGAGCTTTGCTGTGATTGGTTGGTTTACAGTGAGACTCCACAATGATCACACAGCTGCTTCAACCAGCAAATAGAGATAAAATCACACAACATGTCTGCTACTTACAGATTGAAGTTGTGATACTAATCAAGGTGGAACTGCTTCCTTCTTCATTCTCTTCCGTGTCAAATGCTAAACAAAGCCTGCTCCATATTGTCCAAGGTTTGAGAAACCGTCCGGAGTAACCTTTGAACTAACTGGGATCTTGTTAAAGATGTGAGTGAAGTTGGCTTCACACTCACCAGCGTTCTGTTTCACTTTAAATGGAGGCACAGTTCCATGCTGGTGCCTGTATAAGCTCTAGCATGTAAAGTGGAACAGAACATTTGGTTAAGAAGCTGACGAACATGTCAACTTTTGCCTCATTTAATTACATTCCATGCGTTGTACTGTCCTTTATCAATTATTCAATTATGTAAAAACACATCGGTTGTCACAGAAATATGGAGCAACGCTGACTGCAGTGCATCCCACAGCTGCTGGAGGGCGCGTGGGGGAGGATCCATCGAGCGAACATGACGATTGAGGTGGTCGCACAGATGCTCAATCGTTTGATCAGTCATCAGTTAGATTAAATAGGACTGTACGGCGCTCAGATCTATGATTCCAACATTATTAGTGAAGAGAAATATCTTGAAAAACACCCACTTAGTGCACAGACTAGTTCCAGCATTAGCCTTAGCATTAGCTTATCTGAAGGGGTGGCTTCTGTCACTTTAACGTCCTCCTGTTTAGACGTGAAAAAGTCAAGTGACAAGGAGATGGTTTATGTGAGTGTGGTTTCCAGAATCAATTTATATTCACTTTCATAAGCTGTATTCATAAGCTTCTTCCCACATGCCATCACACTCAGGAACAACTTTCTGGACACAGTCTACTACATACATCCATCCATCCATATCCAGGACGTTCTCTCACTCTTCTTTCTCTGTACTGCATTTTTATTTATCTAATAGAGTCTCAGAACTGCACCACCGTCTCTACCAGTGACTCTATATCTATTTAATTCAGTCTGCACTGTCCTTCACTGCTTTACTTTAAATATACAACTCTGCACATGTTAAGTTTACAGGTGTGTGTGTGTGTGTGTGTGTGTGTGTAGGTTGGGTGTGTTTGTTACTTCTGTAATGTCAGTTATCATGCACTGTGAGCTACTATAACCAAACACAAATTCCTTGTATGTGTGAACATATTTGGCCAATAAAGTCCGATTCTGATTCAATTGGCCAACATGCACGATTGGCCAGTTCTCAATCTATGTACCCACTGATTATCTTGCAAAGCCAGTTTATTTTGGAATAAAATAGGTCCAAATGTAGAAAGGGATTGGATTCTTTCTTAAAACATTGCTAACTAAACTTATAATTACCCCAGGAAGGTTTTGATCATATGCATTTAATATGATTGACTTTCTCCAGAGGAACCACATGAAAGAACCTTCAGAGGAATAACATTTCAAGCCTTGAGGAGATCAGATATTGTTTAAGGACAAGACAAAAAGACTGAAGATGAAGTCAGGGGTTGAATGTGGAATGCTCAGAATTAATTGGGAATGATGAGCAGAAAGCACAAGTCTCATACAGAGAGCCACACAATGAGAACGTAGGCTTGGCCTCTCAACAAACTCGATGACAAATGTGATGAATAGTGTACATGTTAAAAACACACACACAGAACATATTAGAGCCGTGTGCCCAAGTGAGATTAGGAAAAGCTTTTGATTTAGATAATTAGTCCTTTTAGTCATAAATATAGCCCAGCTGTGAAGACTTTTTGCTTGAAAAGAATGTGGCGTATTATCTCCCAGTGAATGTGGGTTATATTATAAAAAATTAAAAAATAAAATACAATACAGCCCCACTGCATTAGAGCGCCTTTTACTTAGGGACATTTTCTCTGTAGATGTGCTGCGTTAAATATGAAAGGTTGCCATTTCCCCACCTCACAATTTCACAGGCCTGCGTTAAGAACAGGAAGTAAGCGTAATTACAGGGAGCTTCACGCACATCCTGGTGGGATTAGAGTCAGTCAAAGACCGCTCTGTTGACCACAACATTAGCACCACGGCCATCAGTGCGAGTGTCAAACCTGGAAGCTGCACAATCCTTTTTACTAGCACCACATTCTGCTCACAAGCCCTGCAGACACGCTTTCATTGAGATGTAGACTTGTTAGTATGGCCTTGTTTAGTTTCCCATTATAAACCCCACAGTACTAATTTATTATTTATTTAACACTGAGCTGAATAAATGGTGCAGCACACTAATGACTAGCTGTTGGCACAGTAATTGAACAGCAAAGGCTGACTATGTAAGTCCAATTTAAATATAGTATGGAGAGAGGGTACACTGGCAGCAATTACGGCTAATGACTATCAAACAATCACAACCAAATTTAGTCCTTTCCAATTAAAAGAAAGACACTCAACAAAAGCAAGGCCAAACTGTTTATTATCAGAGCCTTTCCATTCATATACTCACCAAGTCTGAGCGTCAACTGCCAATGTCGACCTATTCCAGACTCTAACAGACTGCTGGTTATGCTATGACCTGAATTAGGAGTAAGTACAAATCTATGTAAGTACATACAAAGCTTCACATACATACAAACCAGAGCTAACTTTTCTCTTTTCTCTTTCTGAGGTAATAACCGCCCACCTGCCCTGCCGAATACTGTTGGAGGTCTGACTGTCAGGGCCTCCTTGTCACCTGGCACCAACCAGCTTTCCTCTTTCTGCTACACCTCGACAGCATTACTGTATCCTCCAGATGTAGCACCTGTGCAGCTTCTCTCCTTTTAGTTCATTCTGTTTATAATCAGATCTGTCAGAGTCACCAGCTACACTCTAAACACTCCTCATCCTCGGTACTAACCCAAACCAGAACTAACTCTGTCTCTGTACTAACCCAAACCAGAACTAACTCTGTCTCTGTACTAACCCAAACCAGAACTAACTCTGTCTCTGTTCTAACCCAAACCAGAACTAACTCTGTCTCTGTTCTAACCCAAACCAGAACTAACTCTGTCTCTGTACTAACCCAAATTAGAACTAACTCTGTCTCTGTACTAACCCAAACCAGAACTAACTCTGTCTCTGTACTAACCCAAACCAGAACTAACTCTGTCTCTGTTCTAACCCAAATTAGAACTAACTCTGTCTCTGTACTAACCCAAATTAGAACTAACTCTGTCTCTGTACTAACCCAAACCAGAACTAACTCTGTCTCTGTTCTAACCCAAATTAAAACTAACTCTGTCTCTGTACTAACCCAAATTAGAACTAACTCTGTCTCTGTACTAACCCAAACCAGAACAAACTCTGTCTCTGTACTAACCCAAACCAGAACTAACTCTGTCTCTGTACTAACCCAAATTAGAACTAACTCTGTCTCTGTACTAACCCAAATTAGAACTAACTCTGTCTCTGTACTAACCCAAACCAGAACTAACTCTGTCTCTGTTCTAACCCAAACCAGAACTAACTCTGTCTCTGTACTAACCCAAATTAGAACTAACTCTGTCTCTGTACTAACCCAAACCAGAACTAACTCTGTCTCTGTACTAACCCAAACCAGAACTAACTCTGTCTCTGTACTAACCCAAATTAGAACTAACTCTGTCTCTGTACTAACCCAAACCAGAACTAACTCTGTCTCTGTTCTAACCCAAACCAGAACTAACTCTGTCTCTGTACTAACCCAAATTAGAACTAACTCTGTCTCTGTACTAACCCAAACCAGAACTAACTCTGTCTCTGTACTAACCCAAATTAGAACTAACTCTGTCTCTGTACTAACCCAAACCAGAACTAACTCTGTCTCTGTACTCACCCAAACCAGAACTAACTCTGTCTCTGTTCTAACCCAAATTAGAACTAACTCTGTCTCTGTACTAACCCAAACCAGAACTAACTCTGTCTCTGTACTAACCCAAACCAGAACTAACTCTGTCTCTGTACTAACCCAAACCAAAACTAACTCTGTCTCTGTACTAACCTAAACCAGAACAAACTCTGTCTCTGTTCTAACCCAAACCAGAACTAACTCTGTCTCTGTACTAACCCAAACCAGAACTAACTCTGTCTCTGTTCTAACCCAAACCAGAACTAACTCTGTCTCTGTACTAACCCAAACCAGAACTAACTCTGTCTCTGTACTAACCCAAACCAGAACTAACTCTGTCTCTGTTCTAACCCAAACCAGAACTAACTCTGTCTCTGTACTAACCCAAACCAGAACTAACTATGTCTTTTTTCTCTTTCTGAGGTAATAACCACCCACCTGTCCTGCCAAATATTGTAAAGGACTGACCACCAGGGCCCCCTGTCACCTGGCACAAACCAGTTCTCCTCTCCATTCGTGCCATTTGCTCCATCCTTGACTGCATCACTGTATCATCCAGATGTAGCACCTGTGCAGCTTCTAAAGCTTTTACCTTCAGACTCTGCTTTAGTTTAATAAACTATAAATACTGTTCGGCCAGTGGAGGATGGGTGCCTGCTTGTGAGTCTGGTTCCTCCCAAGGTTTTTACCTCTGGTTAAGGGAGTTTTTCCTTGCCACCGTCGCGTCTGGCTTGCTCACAGGGGATAAAGTGTAACATTGTAATGTTGTTGTAAAAAGCGCTATACAAATAAACTTGACTTGACTTCATGTAGTATGTAAACTTTTTTTAAGATATCCATACGTTTCCATATATGACAACCAAAACCTACCTCACAAAAACAATGGTTTGAATTCACTATTTATGTGATGAATATATATATATATATATATGCCTACTAGCCCAGCCTATCCAGACTTACGTCATAAGCCTAGACACCTGTTTGAATAAGTCACAATCTGTGTGCAAAATACCCCCTGCTATTAAGGGGGTCACCTGCTGCCTGGTTGTTAACTCACTGGTAATAGCGAGGCTGATGCTTCAATTAAACATGTGTTTTTAGGTCTAACAGTTCTCTTTCCCTCTAGTTTGATAATAAGCTCTTCCACAATTTAAGTCAGATCTAAGACACTTGATTAACAACTAGTTAGTCAAGAATCTCAGAGACAGAAGCTTGATATTTTGTGGCAGTCTAAAGAACATCTCTTCTTCTTTAAGCATTTATTTGTTCGCAGCAGGCATCATTACTTTATAGGTTTATTTTCCGGACCCCCAGCCCATATTCTGAGACATTCATTGGGCCTAAGAGGTTCATTACAATGTCTGGATATTACACCTATTGCACAGTATACAAGAGCCAATCAGAACAGACATCATTTATATTTATTAGGCTTTAAACCGCACTAACAAAAACTGCCTGTTTGAGGCAGAGCGTGGTGTTTACCATTCACTATTTAAGATAGCTAAACCACAGGAATAACCAGACAGAGGACATGTCCACTATAAAATAGAGTTAGTAGACCTCAGTGCGCATGTAAAACATTTAAAACTTCTCTCTATTGATCTCTTTAACTTGGTGTTTAATTAAAACTGTTACATCTTCCTGCTACTTATAAATTTCATCTCCAGCTTATTAAAACGCTTACTACTAATTACTAATGACAACTGTCTGTATAGCAGCTGCTACCAGTATGAAAAGTGTTCTATAAATACAGATAAAAACAAAGATATTATTATTATTATTATTATTATTATTATTATTATTATTATTATTAATAATAATAATAATAATAATAATAATAATAATAATAATAATAATAATAATAATTATGACCAGTGTGAAGTACAAGTTGTGATCATTTGCAAAATTCCTTGGGAAACACCTGGAAGGCTTCAGTACCTCTACATGAACAACAGAATGTGAAGATACAAAGGCGCAGCAACAGACAATAAAAGCAAACAATGGAACGGAAGTATGTGAAGGAATAATAAATGGTGAGGCGACAGAGATGACAGAGTGTTTCTCTGAAAGAAGAACCAACAATCTGGCAAAATGGATTTGTGATAATGAGATAATGAGCACGTGGAAGGGACGACAGAGTAGGAGGGTGGGGGGGACAAAATAAGCACGATACCGCGTGACTAACACCTAGAGCACAGCTCACTGAGTACTCTGGAGCAGTGTGCCAGAGAATACTGAGAGCACAAGCTTGGTATTTGTTTTAAATCCAGATAAAAAAAACACATTTGTCGAGGCTACCATATGCCCAGTGGACTGGGCCTCGTTTTATCTTCTATATTTTAGAAACGGCTGTTTACTTTTTCATTAAAACCAACATGTTTTAGCTTTCTGACACGGTAATTATCTCTCTGTTTGGAGCAGAGGACTGAAAACTTTAATATGAAAAAAAGATGATTATTGGTATTGTTTTCATTATTAACACTACTTTACATTGATGTTTTAGTGTTCAGCTGCACAGTGTTTTGTCTGCTTTTACTGTGTGAGGTACTTTAAGATTTTGGAGCTAATACTTTGAAGTATTTTTATGGATAATGTTGAGTCCTCCTGGGTGATGGTGGCTGCTGGAGCTCATCCCAGTGCTCACTGGGCGGGGGGCAGGAAACATCCAGTCCATCACAGATGCAGATGCACAGACATACACATTCACACACACTGACACCTGGGGCACTTTAGTATCTCCAACTTGCCCAACTGCATATCTTTGTACTGTGTGAGGAAACTGGAAACGAACTGGAGAAAAGGAACCCAGGCCCCTCCTGGTGTGAGGGGACAGAATTGTTATTATTTTATTTATTATTATTATTATTATTATTATTATTATTATTATTATTATTATTATTGTTGTTGTTGTTGTTAATGTTGTTTTTGTTGTTGCTGTTGTTTCTCTTCCTCCCTTTATTTAACAGTTTGGTCTGATGACAAAGTAACCACACAGTTGCATCAACTGTTCAATTAGAACGACCGGTGATTTAGAGTTGAGGTCCTGATCTCAGAATGTCTGACCTGGACCACTCACCGTGACTTTGTTGTCATAAAAGACCTGAAGTCAAGTAAACAAACAAGAAAGGCTCATGCTATATGACTGGGTAATTTACAAGTACATTGTGCTGGAATTGAGGATTTTGCTTAGTGTGCAAAAAAAATCTTAGTCATTGGTGCAGAAAATTGCTTTTGCTTGTTAATACTCAATGCTGATTCATCACTGAAGCATATGTTATAGAGAATGATATCTTGCATGCAGTTCTCTCGTAGGATGTAGGCTAATGCAATGGAAAGGCTCACTTTTTTACATTCTACAGCTTGTTAAATCCCTACTGCACCTCCCGCACAGATAATATAAGCTGATATTTGATACTTGAAGACCAAGTGAAGTGATGAGTTGGTCCTCAATGAAGACAGCATGGAAGTAAAATCTTTGAGGAAAATGTGCCTTTAGGTAACACTTTGGCAGGATTGTCATAAGCTACATGTTAAAGGGCCCATGTCCTACTTTTTTGTAAATTGATTTTCCACAAAATAAAAATTAGGATTTTAATGTTTTAAAAACAATCATGTATACTTTTAACAAGACTCCTTTCCCATTTCTTTGTGTCCCTCAGGGTGTTTTTGTATTTCTAGGTGTAGTTTGTAAGGTTTTTAGTTTAAAACATTCCAACATTAACAAGAAAAAAGGTCAACAGAGTGTGTCCAATATGTATCGTGTGGCAGTAATATTTACTGAACGTAGAATGCTAACCAGTTAGCTCCAGCCAAGCCTATCTTGTAATAACCCTTTGTACCTCAAGAGGCAGTAGTGAGTCCATTCATCTATCCATTATTTTCCACTTTATCCTGCTAGACGGGGTCACTGCAGCCAATCCCAGCGTCATCAGGCTCCAGTCCATTGCATGGCCAACACACACTTAAGCACACACTCACACCTACAGGCAATGTAGAGTGACCGATCAACCTAACATGCATGTGTTTGGACTGTGGGAGGAAACCGGAGTACCCGGAGGAAACCCACTCAAGCACGGGGAGAACATGCTTGGAACAGCCCGAACTGAATCGAACCTGGATTGTCTTGCTGTGAGGTGAAAGTGCTAACCACAACACCACCTAGCCGCCATGGTAGTGAATCATTGTAGCACTGGCCATCAAGTTGACCATCAGTCCAACATGAGAGGATGAAGTAGTAGCACTGCTCTGACAAGCTCTTGTCAATAGTGTTGAAGGTGCTGCTCCTGGTTAGATCATTAAAGGGCAAGTAAGGCAATGGAAGGAAGAGTAAACACAACGATGGCTGTAGCTCCTGACAAAATACCATTATAACAAACACTTGGGTAGTAAATTGCTGCAGGGTATATATATATATATATATATATGTGTGTGTGTGTGTGTGTGTGTGTGTGTGTGTGTGTGTTGGTTTTTGTGACATTGTGAAAACAATGAACAGAACAGATAGCATGATCTTCATATTTGGACTTTATAGACGTGAGTGTACATAGTACATTTCAAAACCCCTAACATATTTACTTACTACAACAAACTTGTTATATTTATAAAAAAATTACCTGAATTGAGCTCTAAACTATGTTTTAGACAACTGCTTTAGTAGTGATGCCTGCTATGCCTACTTCTGCACCTTCTGTGTGAGAATTTTACACCAGTTGGGGGATTTGGACCTTAAATTCTTTATGAGAGGTGATAGTGTCTGTGTTAATGAGTCGCTCATACAAGCTGTGAAGCTCTTTCTTTCCCCATATGCATCAGATCACCTAACAAACTGGTGTAATTGCAATAACTGCAGGCCTGCAGCCCAAAAGTTGTAGACCATAAAGCGTAACCAGGTCTTTCTAGTCAAAGTTATTAAAGTAATGAGTAGTTACAAGCATAGCAAATCGGCTATTGTAAGAGCAATTGTGCTGTAGTGCTGTGTTTCCCAGTGCTGGTCCAGGAGTAATGAGCTGATCAGTGGAGTCAGGGGTGTTGGACCAGGGGAACGCTCTAAATGTACAGTGCAGGTGTTCTCTTGCACTGTGACTGGGAAATGTGGCATAAAATAAAATTAGCAAACCGGAACTGATGCGTGTAACTTTAAAGAGTTCCACTTTGGTTTCACGAATGTTGTCTTCTAGCTTACCAACACCAGTGGTGTTGTTGTCAAGCTATTAATAAGAGGGTGCATTCATTTATTGTTCTGCTCAGTGCACCAGTCTCTATTTCTGTTTGCCCAGGCCAGTGTTTCCCAACTGCACCCCTGGAGGCCCACCTGCACTGCAATTTTTTTTTGTTCTCCCTGCACCTGAGTCGCATCATTATCTAATGATCAAGTCATTCTTGAGCTGAATCAGGTGTGCTAGTGCAAGACAAGACAAAACAGAAACTGTGCAGTTCAGGTGGGTCTCCACATTGAGTTGCATCCATAATTGAGCACTACATACTTATTTATGTCTGTAGAACACAGTTTTCCAGGCAACATTACTATAGAACTGAAGTAGGTGGGGGAACAGACAACTACTTCACAGCTAGTGCCCTTTATAGAGGCTAAACCTTGAACGTTTGATGATGAGTATCTCCAGCATATTATATCTTGTCATATCTTATGAAAAAAGGACTGTATTAAAGCTTGGTATTATGTTTTAAGCAAAATATAATGACATATGTTCTGTTATTAAGAATAACTGCCATCTTCTCAAAGTAGGCTGACCTCCCCAGAAGCCCATCTGTTCCACTGGTATTATGGGATTGAATGGTGTCCAATGGTTTTGCCCACATATAGTTCAGTGTTTTGATTACTTTTGGCTATTTGATGAATATTGTGGTTTCAGACTCAGGCAAGCTGTTATAAGCATAAAGCATAGAATTTTGGACAGAGCTACGGGACCTATGATTTCTAAATACGTAGATGGATTTAGAAAGGTGCTCATTTATTTATTTATTATGAGAATATTACCAACCTGCTTTATCAACACTTAGTAAGTGTGCTATTCTGTATTAAGCTTAATTAAGTGTATTGTCTGTATTTTTTTTATTTCTAAATACTAAAACTGACTGATACAGAACTGCTAGACTACTGATACAGAACTGCTACACTACTGATACAGTACTGATACAGAACTGCTACACTACTGATACAGAACTGCTAGACTACTCATACAGAACTGCTACACTACTGATACAGAACTGCTACACTACTGATACACCACTGATACAGAACTGCTAGACTACTGATACAGAACTGCTACACTACTCATACAGAACTGCTAGACTACTGATACAGTACTGATACACCACTGATACAGAACTGCTACACTACTGATACAGAACTGCTGCACTACTCATACAGAACTGCTAGACTACTGATACAGTACTGATACACCACTGATACAGAACTGCTACACTACTCATACAGAACTGCTAGACTACTGATACAGAACTGCTAGAGTACTCATACAGAACTGCTGCACTACTCATACAGAACTGCTACACTACTGATGCAGAACTGCTACACTACTGATACAGAGCTGCTACACTACTGATACAGAACTGCTAGACTACTGATACAGAACTGCTACACTACTCATACAGAACTGCTACACTACTGATACAGAACTGCTACACTACTCATACAGAACTGCTGCACTACTCATACAGAACTGCTACACTACTGATGCAGAACTGCTACACTACTGATACAGAACTGCTAGACTACTGATACAGAACTGCTAGACTACTAATACAGAACTGCTACACTACTGATACAGAACTGCTAGACTACTGATACAGAACTGCTACACTACTGATACAGAACTGCTAGACTACTGATACAGAACTGCTACACTACTGATACAGAACTGCTACACTACTGATACAGAACTGCTAGACTACTGATACAGAACTGCTGCACTACTCATACAGAACTGCTAGACTACTGATACAGAACTGCTACACTACTGCTACAGAACTGCTAGACTACTGATACAGAACTGCTACACTACTCATACAGAATTGCTACACTACTGATACAGAACTGCTACACTACTCATACAGAACTGCTACACTACTAATACAGAACTGCTACACTACTGATACAGAACTGCTACACTACTCATACAGATCTGCTACACTACTCATACAGAACTGCTACACTACTTATACAGAACTGCTACACTACTGATACAGAACTGCTAGACTACTGATACAGAACTGCTAGACTACTCATACAGAACTGCTAGACTACTGATACAGAACTGCTAGACTACTGATACAGAACTGCTAGACTACTGATACAGAACTGCTACACTACTCATACAAAACTGCTAGACTACTGATACAGAACTGCTACACTACTGATACAGAACTGCTAGACTACTGATACAGAACTGCTACACTACTGATACAGAGCTGCTACACTACTCATACAAAACTTCTAGACTACTGATACAGAACTGCTACACTACTGACACAGAACTGCTAGACTACTCATACAGAACTGCTACACTGCTGATACAGAACTGCTAGACTACTGATACAGAACTGCTAGACTACTGATACAGAACTGCTACACTACTCATACAGAACTGCTGCACTACTCATACAGAACTGCTACACTACAGATACAGAACTGCTACACTACTGATACAGAACTGTTCCACTACTGATACAGACCTGCTACACTACTGATACAGACCTGCTACACTACTGATACAGAACTGCTACACTGCTCATACAAAACTGCTACACTACTCATACAGAACTGCTACAGAACTGCTACACTACTGATACAGAACTGCTACAGAACTGCTACACTACTGATACAGAACTGCTACACTACTCATACAGAACTGCTACACTACTCATACAGAACTGCTACAGAACTGCTAGACTACTCATACAGAACTGCTACACTACTCATACAGAACTGCTAGACTACTGATGCAGAACTGCTAGACTACTCATACAGAACTGCTACACTACTCATACAGAACTGCTAGACTACTGATACAGAACTGCTACACTATTCATACAGAACTGCTACACTACTGATACAGAACTGCTACACCACCCTTACAGAACTGCTACACTACTGATACAGAACTGCTACACTGTTGATACAGAACTGCTACACTACTCATACAGAACTGCTACAGAACTGCTAGACTACTGATACAGAACTGCTACACTACTGATACAGAACTGCTACACTACTGATACAGAACTGCTACAATACTGATACAGAACTGCTACACTACTCATACAGAACTGCTAGACTACTGATACAGAACTGCTACACTACTGATACAGAACTGCTACACTACTGATACAGAACTGCTACACTACTCATACAGAACTGCTGCACTACTCATACAGAATTGCTAGACTACTGATACAGAACTGCTACACTACTGATAAAGAACTGCTACACTACTGATACAGAACTGCTACAATACTGATACAGAACTGCTACACTACTGATACAGAACTGCTAGACTACTCATACAGAACTGCTAGACTACGGATACAGAACTGCTACACTACTGATAAAGAACTGCTACACTACTCATACAGAACTGCTAGACTACGGATACAGAACTGCTACACTACTGATAAAGAACTGCTACACTACTGATACAGAACTGCTACAATACTGATACAGAACTGCTACACTACTCATACAGAACTGCTAGACTACTGATACAGAACTGCTACACTACTGATACAGAACTGCTACACTACTGATACAGAACTGCTACACTACTCATACAGAACTGCTACACTACTGATACAGAACTGCTACACTACTCATACAGAACTGCTAGACTACTGATAAAGAACTGCTACACTACTGATACAGAACTGCTACAATACTGATACAGAACTGCTACACTACTGATACAGAACTGCTAGACTACTGATACAGAACTGCTAGACTACTGATACAGAACTGCTACACTACTCATACAGAACTGCTACACTACTGATACAGAACTGCTACACTACTGATACAGAACTGCTGCACTACTCATACAGAACTGCTAGACTACTGATACAGAACTGCTACAGTACTGATACAGAACTGCTACACTACTGATACAGAACTGCTAGACTACTCATACAGAACTGCTACACTACTGATAAAGAACTGCTACACTACTGATACAGAACTGCTACAATACTGATACAGAACTGCTACACTACTCATACAGAACTGCTAGACTACTGATACAGAACTGCTACACTACTGATACAGAACTGCTACACTACTGATACAGAACTGCTAGACTACTGATACAGAACTGCTACACTACTGATACAGAACTGCTACACTACTGATACAGAACTGCTACACTACTCATACAGAACTGCTAGACTACTGATAAAGAACTGCTACACTACTGATACAGAACTGCTACAATACTGATACAGAACTGCTACACTACTGATACAGAACTGCTAGACTACTGATACAGAACTGCTAGACTACTGATACAGAACTGCTACACTACTCATACAGAACTGCTACACTACTGATACAGAACTGCTGCACTACTCATACAGAACTGCTAGACTACTGATACAGAACTGCTACAGTACTGATACAGAACTGCTACACTACTGATACAGAACTGCTAGACTACTCATACAGAACTGCTACACTACTGATACAGAACTGCTACACTACTCATACAGAACTGCTACACTACTGATACAGAACTGCTGCACTACTCATACAGAACTGCTAGACTACTGATACAGAACTGCTACAGTACTGATACAGAACTGCTACACTACTCATACAGAACTGCTAGACTACTCATACAGAACTGCTACACTACTGATACAGAACTGCTACACTACTAATACAGAACTGCTACACTACTGATACAGAACTGCTACACTACTCATTCAGAAGTGATGTGGAGCTGATGGTTTGATTCCGCTCCTCAAAGGGTTAAGCGCTCCATCGCGAGCTACAGGGAGCAGGTTGCCTGGGAAACGGCCGCCTGGCAACAGGATCAGAGCCCGGGGGGGTGAGGGGGGATGTGTGTGTGTGTGTGTGTGTGTGAGAGTGTGTGAGAGAGAGAGCTGCCTGATCTGCTCCCATTCTCCATTTCCTCACTAGATGGTGTGAGAGCCGCTGGAGAGCAGAACCCCAGCCTTCCCCGCGCCGAGACACTCCAACCAAAACAAACCTGGAAAACTACGCGGAGCGCCATTCCTCGGGGTTTTTAAGGCGGGAAGAGCGGGATTAATCTATTTTTTCCTCCACTCCTCTTTCTTTTTTGGTTTTTTCTTTTTTTCTTTTTTCTCTTTTTTAAAACGGCGCGGAAAAGCCAGGACTCGGCGGTGATGGACATTATGATTGCCGTGCAGGACGCGTGTGTCTCCGGTCAGTGGCTCACCGCTATAATTCTCAGTCTTTGCTGCTTTTTGCCTTCGTGCTTGCCCGCTGGCCAAACTGTGGACTATGCTTCGAGTGAAAGTGTGGTCAGCAGACAAGGGGACACGGCGCTCCTGAGGTAGGAGAAAGCAGCTGCTAACTACTAGAAACTAGCGCTAAACTTGACGGTACCCGCAGCACACGAGTCCTAACCCACACAGCGGGGAGAGCGCTGGAGCTCTCCGTCCATCAGCGCTAACTGGGTCATCATGCAAACAGCCAACAGTCCGTAACGGTGGTCGTGTTTCCCCCCCGCGGGCTCCTCAACACTTAGCCTAGCTTAAACGTGCCTCAGAGACGGAGCTAGCATAGCCAGTGTGACGGGGGGACGCTTTTTTTTATGACAGTTGTCTCTGAACCCGATATTAAGCGTAAACCTGAAGAAAGACGCGGCTAAAGTTGGCGTCGTATACGAATAGCCCGTTCCACCTTAAATGGTGCAGCAGTTACATCCAGGCGCCAGAATACAACCGCTGCACCATTTAAGGTGGAACGGGCAAGTCGGATAAGGCTGTAACTGCTGAATGTAACTGCTGCACCCGTTTAAGGTGGAGCGGGAATTCGAATAAGACGCCAACTTTCAGAAAGCACGCTGCTGAGCGTTTCCTGAGTTTTACGGTAAGCCCCAGTTATCTCAGGAGTTTTGGGAAATATTTAAATTCGCTTCTAAACGAACAACCGAGCTGTCACTATTCCACCTTTAGAACACATTCACAGTGATTGTATAACGAGGCTGAGAGAGTGTTTCTTTTTTTATAAACCCCGCCAAGAGGAATGTTTTGTCCAGGTCGCTTACAATGAAGTCATTCATGATCTCCCCCGAACCCCCCGAAAAGCGAGCTGGACTTGTTAAAGCCCAGAGCAGATGAGCCCAGTAGATAGAGCGATGTAATTGAATATTAACCCTTAAAGCTGTATTTCTTAGCGGGGATTAGGCTGTGTATGAAAGCTGCCTGCAGGCATCAGAAAGTCAGTCGTTTTCATCCACCATGCAGTCATGATGATAAGAGGCTTAATTAAGTAGCTTCTGAAACTGAACTCATCAGAACCTCTTCTGCATTTCTGAAGGATGGGAAGGAAAGAATAAAGCAGGGTTCTGCTGCTGGAACCTCCAACAAGACAAACAGCATCATCTTTTTGCTGAGAGAGAGAGAGAGAGAGAGAGAGAGAGGATGGGTGTGCCTCAGTCAGGGTCTTGTGCAACTTTGCTCTCTCTCTGTACTGCCAGGAGCTGGTGTCTGTAGTGCCATCCTCACTTTCTGGTTAAATGGGGATTAAACCCACTCTGCTGTATGAATATCCTACTTGCATCAGTTGTTGTTGCTGATGGTGCTGATGTTGACGGGTGCCCCTTAGGTTGCCCCCACCCAAAAGCAGTCTGCTGTGGAAAGAAGTCGCCACCCTTCTGCTTCCTCTTCATTTCGCCCCAGGTTTCAGCCTACAGCCCTCAGTCCAGTGTTTTAGAGAAATACCATCACTTTTCTAAAGAAGCACCATGCCGGGGCTACGTGACTGTCTTGAGCGATTTGTTTAGCTCTCTGCCGAGTGAATGCATATGTAGTGGAGTAGAGTGCATTTGACAGGATAATATTCCCTGTGAAGTCTCGAAGGCTTGATTGATAGCAGTAAGTCTTCGTCACGCTCGCTGTGGTTATTTGACTTGCTAGTTGACTGATTTGTATTTGAAACCTGCTGTCCTCTTCCCAGTCGCAGGGATTATTACAGTTCTGGTGATGTAATAGAACACACAGTGTGCGCTTTGCTGAATGCTGTACGGACGGAGTGAGCGAATGAATAAATGCATAAACATTGAGATTCATATCAGTTTATGTGCAGTGGCATGATTATTATGAAGCTTCCCCTGCAAAGCAAAGCCGCTGCTGTTTCTCTCGCGTTTATTTTTTCACGCACATTATATATGCACCGATCAGCCATAACTTTAAAACCGCCTCCTTGTTTTCTACACATTCCCTTTTATCAGCTCCTCCTACCATATTCGCTACGTGGCCAAATGTATGTGGGCACCACTCCTAATTATTGAGCTCAGATGTTTAACAGGTGTACACATTCAAGTACATAACCTTGGCTTGGCAGTCATGGTGGTGGAATGGGCTGTACAGAAAAGCTCAGGAACTTTTTATCGTGGCACTGTCATAGGATGCCACTTTTGCCATGGGTCAGGTTGTGAAATTCCTTTGCTAGGTCTGCCCCGGTCGACTGTGAGTGCTATTATTTGTTAATTGAAAGAGTATAGGAGCAACAACAGTATTGCCACAAAGCAGTAGACCACACCAACTCATGTATGTGTAATATGAAAATGACCTGTCCTCTGCTGGATCAGTCACTTCACAGTTACAAGCGGTCTCTGGAAACACCGTCCGCGCAACATCAGCTTCATAAAATAGACCTCCATGACCAAGCAGCTGCACACAAACCTCAGATCACCACGTCAGGTGGAGTGATGTAAAGCAGGCTGCCCTTGGACTCATGCCCAGTGGATACATGTTTTATAGAGTGACGAGTCACGCTTCACTATCGTGCATTCTGGTGGATACATGTGGGTTTGGCAGAAGCCAAGGCAACGCTACCTCCCAGAGTGCATAGTGTCGACAGGAAAGTTGGGTGAAAGAGAGAGAGAGTCTGGAGCTGATGTTCAGGGTTTGGGCCTCTCAGTTACAGTTAAAGGGGATGCCAACTTGAATGTTAATTATACAGCATACAAAGCCTTTTTTAGACAGTAGCATGCTTCCAACTTTGTGGCAGCAGTTTGGGGAAAGCCCTTTGCTGTTCCAGCATGACGGGCCCCCCGTGCCCCCAGAGGGAGCTCCATAAAGACATGGTTTTGACGAATCTGGTGTGATGGAACAGCACTAGTGCCCTGCACCTCAACAATACTGAGCACCTTTGGGATGAAGTGGAACATAGATTGCAAGCCAGGTCTTCTCTTTCAGCATGATTGTCTGACTTCACAAGTTCTGTTCTGACTCAGTGGGCACACATTTGCACAGACACTCTCCAAAATCTTGTGGAAAGCCTTTTCAGAACAATGGAGACTGTAATAGCTGCAAAGGGATGACCTGCTCTGTATTTATGCCTACGGTTTTGGAATGGGATGTGTGGTAATCCCATATACTCTGTAGTTTAGACTGTATTCCACCTGTTTCTCTGGACAATCCCCCTTTTAACCTGCCATGCAGGCATGCAGAATTTCTGAACCACTCAATATACTTCTTCCAGAAGAAGAATGTTTATATCTGAACGCATGATGAAGCAGAAACATGGCCTGCGAGTAGGTACCTTACAATGATGGTTTGAGGGTAATTCTAATTCAAGTCTAATATTAACCTAATTCTTGCTTTCTAATTAGGTTAATATGAGCTTGTGGGCACGCAGTGTTTTTGTGCAAAGTAGACGATGTAAATTATTGGTGACTGTCAGAATTGCTCGTCTTTCAGTCCAAACGAGGAGACCCTCATTTTGGGTTACGCTTGCACAAGCTCTCCAGTTACCAATAATGACTAATGTGGCTTGTGCCTCCTACAGTTTTTATTGAAACTATGGATTTCCGCTTGAGCTGTCGCACTCTGTCTTGAGCCTAATCGGTAATGACTGTGCGTAACCGTAGCAAAAGCGGCACGCAACGTCACACATAAGGTTTTATTCGTTTACTGTATTAAGGTTGGCAGTCCTAATTTAATCTTTTTAAGAGTCAGTCAACATGTGACTTGGGTACCAATGCCTGGTTCCCATACACCTGGCCGTAATATTCAGATGCTCATGAAGGCCTTCGTTACCTGGTTGGATTTCGATTGTTACTAAAATCTTCCCTGGATTATAAAGTGTGTTGAGCTGCTTTTGGCCCTGTATGTTTAGAAATGCTGTTTGCAAGGTTCTGTGTTTTTATTGTGAATGGTTTTCTGTTGGATAAACAGGTGTATCAGGTGATAAAATATATATATATATATATATATATATATATATATATATATATATATATAATGTGCTCCGTACTTGCTGTGGTTATTGGGATTCATTACAGGAGCAGTGCCGTGTGCCTGTTCACAGTTACACTTTGCAGAAATCGTTCGCTCAGATACTTTGCCGGGCCACCGGGTCAGCACCCGGGCCAGCAGGTATTCATGACGAAAGGGCAAGTGGAGCCCTGCTGGTTACTCAAGCTTCCAAATATCCTTTGTCTTTCATGGTCACCGAGGTCTTCTCCTGCAGTCATGCTGGCCATAATGAGAGAGAGCCTGAGACCTGAGCAGCATTCTTATGACCCTATTTCTGAATATTATTTGCCTAATTAGTGGAGGTATCACACCTGTACCATAGGTCATGCTTTGTAGACCTGAGCTCCATATCAATTTTTAGCCATGCCTGTGTCTCTTCAGAGTGGGTGGGCGTAAAGCGCTTTGTGTCGCATTGAAACGTATAGTTGATTCGCATGTAGGCCAGTGTGACATTTTGAAAATGATGTCTTCGGGAAGGGCAGCGCATCTTTGTATTCAGAAGTGCATTCGCATTCATCATCAGAAGTGGATGAGCGTGGGTCTGTTGTGTGCCGTCAATAGGCCAGTCACGACTGTCCCACTTGCCCAGCTGATATCAGGAGGTGGTCTCTGAGGGTGTGATGCTCTTTGGCCTGTGGCCCACATCGAGCTCCCTTCAGCACCTCATCTGAACGTGGGTGGTGATGCCCTCCTCGTGCCACACGTCACTCTCTCGCCACTGATTTATTGGTGCAGATTTTGTATGTTTGATCTATTTTTGTTTTGTTTTTGTCATCAGTGCCACCTTTAACATCCTACACGAGCATTTTTTCTCGCTGACGTCGTTAAATTGGCAAAATGTTTTGTCGCACCCGTCGTAATGACAAAATGTGTGCAGCAAGTCAATTGACAAGAAACAATGGTTTTGCTAGCAGCATTCATTTTAAATTAAAAGTAATATTTTCAGATTGTGACAGAAAAGACTTCTTCATGCACCCGGAGGATCAAAGTGATTCAATTTGGAATGTAGTACGTTTGATTGGTATCTGGCTAGCCTCAATTTCCACCCCAATTCCCCCTCATTTCTTAAAGTGCTCAAGCTTCCCTGTTTCATTATTTTTTAATCTGTTTTTGTACCACAGCTATCATACTACGTACCTTAAACTCTCACAGACAGCTACAGCGTTCCCTGTGGTTTTTGCTGCTGGCTTCCTGTAACTTAGATGTTGATTTAATCTTCCACACATTAACTAGAGGTAGATCTAGTTTGCGTCAGACATGGTGCATAACCAAGACCTGTCCTCATTTCAGAAACAGTCCGTTCAAAAATTTATCATGATAATGACCTGTCCAGTTTTCACAGGCTACAGTATTACTGCAGTCTTTAAAAAAAAGTTGGTGTCACAAACATGCCTTCTCAATGCCATTTTTAAGGGCAGTGTATATGTGCAATATATTACAAATGAAAAAACTGTCCACCTAATGATGCCCACTGTGTATCATTATTATACAAGACTAGTAGCAGTTAGGACTGGACTAGAGAAACCTACCATAAAGCATTGCAACCTTTTCCCAAATCTATGCTCCATCATAAACTATATTATAAAACATACGGCTAGAACCTGAAGTTTGGCAACAGAAAAATGGCATATCGTAAAATCGACAAGGACGCGGTGTTTCAGTCAATACATAACCATGCTTAATATTAATAGCTAAAAAAAAAGTGAAGTGTATATATATATATATATATATATATATATATATATATATATATATATATATATATATATATATATATATATATATATATATATATTATTTGGGGTGTAAGAAAGTATTGAAATATGGAATATGGGGATATTATGTTTAGTGATACTGCATCAATTCTCAAAAACACTGTATCAATACACAGATTCCTGGCAGACAGTGAATCATTGTTTGTTGTGTTTAAAGCTTTGACCACTAGATGGCAGTGTGGTAATCCATTTTTAACTCCACTCCAACATTTACAAGTGGCACAAGGGCGCAATGCTATTTTAAGCATTGAAAAACCTGTTCATATAGTGGGGTGTTTTAATAGTATGACTTGAAAAATCCTTGCAATATAACGTGATATATTGAATCGTGATCACTGTATCACAAAACATACTGTATCGCCACAATCTTGCCAATACACAGCCACATCAAATATTTGCTACTGTATAATATTTTAGTGTAAAAGGAACCTAAATATGTGTTTTTCTTTGGAATTAGGTTAATCTTGTTCTCGCAGATAAATAGTAACACATCCAAAAAAACATGTCTCTCCATATTTGTTGATTTAAAATTTTTGTAGCTGCCGTTTACGTTATGTAAAAGGACCAATAGAACTGCTCCAAAGTAGCTTTAAAAATTCTGGTTACATAAATAAAATATTTTGGAGATACTTGTGTTTTATTGGACATCGGTGATATATACTAGGTGTACCTTTGAATAGTTACATTATCTGATAGAGAATACAATATTTCTCTATACTTATCACCTTGCTATGTGTACCTGGCGGTCGTAAACCCGGGTAACATTTCTGTGAGCATTCTTTCCATCTGATGTTGCTGCTTCCGTCCCTCCTTTCACAGCTTTGTCCTTCCGTCTGCACATCTGTTCATCTGTGACTTGGATCCGTGAAAACTGGATAATGAGTTTAGTTCTGAATGAGTGGCAGAGCAAGTCAGAAGTGTTGAACAGAGAGCTGTCAATCAAGCTTCTCGTTAGCCGCACCCACACAGTTTTCAGATACATCTGATCAGTGTGTTTTAAGCCATGCTTTGTCATATTTCTGTCCTATATTAATCATTCAGGCTTTGCTTGATGTCGAATGCAGTACTCAAGTTTAGTATCATACAAACATCTTGAATATTTAATTGCCGTTTGCTGGCAGTTTAAAGCCTAACTCTGTTACTGGATTCGTCTTTTAGCTCTTTCGCAGTCTGCCAAGCGAAGACAGGTTCTTAAGTAAGGTTACGTTTGGTTTGCTTTCGTGTCTTTTACTTCCTACACTTGCCGTTTGGGACTGCAGACATGCATACATTTGTGAGAGCAAGAAAAATAGCGTAAAGAAAAGAAAAAGTTCTCTGCTAGCTCCTCCTTCTGCAGTGCTGTGGCTGCAGTTGTTGTAATTTGTTTACAAGCTCGAAGGGGCTGTATCGCCAGATCATAGTGTGATGACACAGTAGGAGTTCATGAAGTCAGAGCAGCTGTAATAAACCAGATTTTTGTATTTCCCTGTATCCACGGTAACATTACTGTGTTATTGTAGTACACCCAGTTTCCAACTACCAGCACATGCATAGTCAGGGTGTGTCTCAGCCCCTGGTGCTGAATGTAGCAGACTAACCATATTCAGCACGTTTCCAAAGTGTCCCAATTAGAGATTGACCGATATATATTGGTCAGCCGATGTAGCAGGCCAATATTTGCCATATATAAATATATCGGCATCGACAGATATCAGCGTTTTGCAATGCCGATTTAAAGTCAGGCACGTCCGCGGGGAGCTTTGTGTTATTGATGCGGTGGAACGTGACGCTGCCACATGTGAAGGACCCCAAGCCGAAACCTTTGGAACTGTTCAGCCAAACAATTAATAATTTAATAATTTTTTAATAATAAAATTAATAATTTACAGCAAACAATGACAATTTAAATAACGCGGCTGCGTGTTTCCAGTTTTGCCCATGGATGTGAACCAGAGCGGGTGTTTTACTCTTTAGCTCCGGGGCTAAAGCTAACTGTTCTACTGTAATACACACATTAACACGTTACTGTTACACAGCGAGTCTCACCGGAGCAGCCAGAGCTTCCCAGATATTACTCAGCTTCCAGCACTCGAGAAAACAGAACAGAGCTGTTGTTTTAACAACCATTTGCTAGCATGGACCACGCTCAAAAGTGAGCCGAAAAAGGGTGGAGGGCCAACTCAGAGGGCTTGGGCTGTAGTTCCACGTGGCTTGGTGCTTGTGCGTGAACGGAGCCCCCCCCGGTCTTTGGGATGAAGATGAAATGTAGGGAGGAGATGGGGAGGTGGTGGGTGCAATGTTGTTTGGCATGGGAATGAAGTGAGAATAGGGTTGTATGTATAGTAGGTAGAGGTAATTAGGGCGTGGTCCAGCTCCCAAAACTTAGGGCATATCAGCGTCTCTCTGTCTATCGCATTGCGTGCGCTGTTTCTATTTCTCTCTCTGTCTCTCTCTTGCTCTCTCCGAGTGCCTCATCCTCCTAAAAGAACCACAATTTTACTACAACACGATAAAAACCCGGCCGTGAAGTGAGGCACTGTAACTGCAGTGAACATGTCTGCTCTGTGGAAGTAGTTTTCAGTTCACTTCTTAATAACTTGTTTGTTATTGGTATGAAGAGACGTATGTTACACTCTTTCAGCAGTAATGTGCTCACACTGTATTTTTTGGGGGGCAGGTAAAAATATTTTGTTTATCTTGTTAAGTCAGTGTTCAATACATGATGCTAAGTTCAGAAATGTTGTGCATCTACTTGTTATTAATGTGACATTTTAGCAGCAAATGAAGCAGAAAACTCAAGAAATCGGCAGCGCATATCGGCCATCGGCTGACCCTGACCTCTAAACATCGGCATCAGCATCGGCTATAGAAAAACCAATACCGGTCGATCTTTAGTCCCTATTTACACTCCAGGTATTTCCGTCCATCTAAACACACTCATCATGTGACACTCCCAAGTTTTGCTCCCAAATGCCCACTTCCAATAAAGTAAAAGAGCATTTTTGCAGCAACACGTTTGGGACCCTCACTCTGCCCACCTGTCCGTCATTTCAGGAAACCATGAAAGCATAAAAGGTCTGGCATGTTTTCTCCAAGCGCTGGCGTCTATGTTGTATTGATGTTTGGCTTTAGATGCAACAACATTGTCATGCTCCACTGACATTATCTGCCTTAATATGATTATAATTTGAGTACATTACATTAAGGGCCTGCTTAATGTTTCAAAGAATTGTGGAATGGGAAAGCGGTAGCTCCACTGATGGGGGGTGGCAAGGCGGGGTGGAAGGGATGACTTTGAGAGTGGGCTTAGAAATTTTTCTAGGGCACTGGAGCGTTCATCCCCTAATGACATCCCACAGTGCGCTTCAAAATACAGGGGACAAATGCGTGGCCTAACTGATCTGGTGTACCCCAGATTACATCGCACACCAGCTGGCAGGAAAAATATAACTAAAGATTAAATGAAGACGGCGGATGAATCAACCAGCAAGTCCAACATTTGTATAAATGTGTAAATAGTCTCTGGCTCTTCTAAACATCCGAGACGGGTACTGTGCTGACAGGCATTTAGCTGTTAGCCATTAGCTCGTTTGCTAATGGCTGTGCACACAGCCACTCAGTTAGCACTTGGCTTAATGTTATGCGATCAAAGTCAAGCACTTGTGAATTGCTGGTTTCATAACCTGCTGAATTACACCACAGGTTTGCCAAATAAGGTTCTTTTGAGCAATACCACACAAGGGCCACATTTGGGTCCCTAAGGAACCTTTCAAGAATGATAAAAGGATTATGCGTGTATGTGCTTAACCCTTTTCAAAGTTAAAAAAAGAACCTCCACGAGGACCTTAAAACCATACATCCAAGTTAAGAAGCATTAAGGAACCTTTATTTTTTATGGTGCAGATGTGAGTTGTGGTTGAGGTGTGATCCACTCTTGTCTTTGAGAATGACCCTCTCTTTCCCTCTAAAAATCTTGATTTGGCAAAATATCAGGTGACAGTATTTGAGCTTCATCAGGCAGACACATATTAATGATGAGATAACAAAGCCTCCACTCTCCTCGCTTGCTGCTTTACTGCTGTGTTTTAGTTTCAGAAGGACTGTGCAAGCATTTGGCTGTGGTTTTGTTCCGTGTTCAAAAATACCAAACCCCAAACTGCCTTGTAATGAAGTGACAACGTGTCCATCTATTAATTAATTGCCTTAAAATTAGAATGTTGGCAGGGATGAGCCTAGTCTAAGCACTCAGGGGTTCATAAAGCAGACCCACTGTAACATTGGGGGCTGTCTGAAGGTTTTCTTCGTACACTTTCTCTGCCAAAACGCGCCAACAGAACAGCATGTGGCAAGGACGCTGTCATGTGTTGAGCTTGTATTGTCAACCACTCTTCGCGCTAATGAATCGTCAGCTTTCTGTTCTGTTATTTATATGCCCATTCTGTCTAAATGTTTGGAAAGGCTGAACCTTCAGAGAAGAGCAAGCTTTTAGTGATATTTCATTTGAATAAGCTGTTAAATGTAAGCAGACTTTTGCTAAATGTTTATTAGGAAAACACTTGCAACACTCAGCATTGACAATAGACTTGGGCTGTCGATTATTTTAGTAATTGAGTATTCTATTGATTAATTCATCGATTAATTTAGATTATATATATATATATATATATATATATATATATAATATATAATATTATATATATATATATATATATATAATATATAATATATATAATGAATCAATAGAATACTCTAGTACTAAAATTATCTAAATTATTATATATATATATATATATATATATATATATATATATATATATATATATATATATATATTAAAGAACATAAGACAGGTTTCTTAACTTTTATTGCTTAAATTGCATATAGTAAGGTTTTAAAGAAAACATTTTAATAATTACTATTACTAGACCTATATATCATACTATACGTTCACAAGACCAGCTACTGTACACTCATTTACTCTGATGAAGCTTACCTACACTTGCTGTATTGGATTTGGTGCATTTTAGGCTCCAAATTGCTACAAACACCACCTGATATTTAGTTTGCTGTGTATTTTATACATCACTGTAAGGGAAAATGGTGTGTGTGAGGGGTGTATGTTCTTGTGAGTGTGTGTTTGTTTGTAACTACGAACAAAACGATAATGTATATGAAGCTTAGGCTTTTATTTTTTGTGGTTCTGTTCTTAAGCAAAGTTTAGATCATTTATTGACATAACTCGCCATCACACTGACTTACTTTCTTAACTAGCCATAACATATACAGTAACCACAACCAACATGTACACTTTACTAGCCCTCATCTCGACTCACCATCACACTGATTTAAGCTCCGCTCTGTAAACTGGACGTGTTGATGAACTGCTGCTGCTCAGATGTGCTCGGCTAGGGGTTACTGTAAAACTCAGACTCGCTATCAGTTTGCTGGGAAAGCTTAGTGGCTTGCTTTCTGACGTTAGCTTCTTATTTGAATAACTCGTTCCACCTTAAATGGTATAGAAGTTACATTCTGCTGCTTGTAACTGCTGCATCATTTAAGGTGGAAAGGTGGAATTTACATAAGAAGCTAACGGCTCTCTCGGCTAGTTTTGGTTTTACAGTAGACTTTGGACGATGTGTATCGGTTTCTCTGACCCGTCTCTTCTGTTCGTCTCTCCTTATTCTCTCTCTCTTTCTCTATTTTACAATCAGCGCCATCAAATCACGTATTCTTCGTGTCACCTGGCAACACCGTAAGCGTGCACTGGGCAACAGTAAAAGTCATCCGTGCGAAACAGTGCGCTGTATGTGGTTGTATTAATTAAACGAATCTTCGAGCCAAAGAATTTGCTTCAATGATTTTTTGTAATCGAGTTACTCGAGTTCATCGAGGAATCGTTTCAGCTCTACAGTACACATGGACAGTAAAAGAAATAACACACAACAACAAGGTCATTTCCTCAGACAAAAAACACACTCTGGGAAACCACAGAGGAGAAGGTGAGGAATTAGTTGTTGCCTGATGACTTTCAGGGGCCACTGTAATAACGCTGTGTTATGCTGTTGTGTGTACATGTTATTTATAGACAGAGCTCATAGAGACGTTTCTCTACTTCTCAAAGTTCCAGACTCTCGCTTCAGTGAGCTGTTTACTGGTAAATTAGTTGTCTTTAGTTTTCTGCCAGTTTCCCAACACAGTGATCGTGATAGTGATAGTGTGTTTGTATAGCATATAATATACACATTTTTATGAGTCTGTCTGCTTAACGTTCTATTTTGCTGCAATAAAAATAACTGACGTGAGATGAACAGACTGAAAACTTTACAAAACAGATGTTCACAAAGTTTTCCGTTGGGGACAAAATATGTAATTGATTGCAGTATATCACTATTTATGTTACTGCAGTACTCAGCATATCACAGTATTTTGAAGATCGCAGTAATATTGTATTGAACATGGGGCCTTTGGTAATTCCTGCCTTAAATGATGATTATATCATTATTTATTTATTACTTATGGCAAATAGTCAGCTATCCCTGACTAACCTCTCATTTAAAATTGATGTTTTTAAAGAAACGGCAAACAATGTTATTTATAGCAACTTTGGCTTCTAGAAAAAAACTGTAAATGTGCTATTATGTTTTAGATGCTTATTTTAGGCCACACAGAGTGAGCGTCATGTTAAATATTGTCTGAGCCATTTGGAGTCATGCTTAAAACTAAGATACTGAATCCTTGATAAACAATCTGCATTGTTTAAGAGTATTGTGTACATCAGTAAAGTAGCCATGGTGTAGTAATGATAGCAGTAACCCTGAGTACTGTGTTTAGTAGCTGCTGCAGGTAGAAAATAGTCCTTTTGGAACAAAATATGAACAATATAATACAGTTTATTTTTTGGTGCAAATGCAAGTGATTTTTCATACAGTTCCTGTGTGTTGGTCTCTCTTTTGTTGGTGTCATTTTCATCCGGTGAACCATTTTCTAATCCCTCACTGGAATGACACCATTGGGGGAAAATGTGAAAGCTCTAGTGATTAACACTAGGATTGAAAGTACACACGGATGATTGGGATCGTGGCGAGGGCACAGTTGCTGAGCACTGCAACCAGAGTGCTGCAGCTTAAACCTGTATTCCCCCCGTAAAGTGTATTTCAGCGGTGGAAGTAGGCCAACAGTAGGCTGGGCTGTTGTAACACTAGGTGGCCGTAGCCAAGCTCGAGCATTGTTGGAGCAGCAGGTGTGAATATGGATTTTAGTATTTTTTGAAGTCTTTTGGCGTGATACAGAAGGTTAATGTGCATGTGGTGGGCAGAGAATCTTCAGCCCTCATAGACAGCATGAGAGTCTATGAGAGTCAGTGCTGCACAGTTTGCACTTAGCAGCGTGATGCTGTATTATTAAAGAACGAATGTAGTCACATACTGGGTTCACATATATATTTATAGAACACCTGGCCTGCCGATGGAGGATGCTCTTCTGATCCATTCCTTGGAAGTAACTTTCACCCAATTAAAGGACTCAGATTCGACTTTACTGTTTGATACAGTAAATAGAAGCTGTATTTATTTTTGTATGTGTACCTCCTAAAAAAGGCCTGTTCAAATCCCTTTCAGATCTTTCTTTATTTTAGGATGCATTCCTAGCCCAGTAGGGTCTCTTCATGTAGGTAAGCATACATTATGAGGAACATTGTTATCTCCCCTGAGGGAAGTTCATGAGTTTGGTGATTGATAGTGTCTCGGTTTAATAAATGACATGGTTATATTGAGTATACAGGTTTGAAAGCACGCAGAGAGATTTTTGCTTTCTCTCATTAGAGTGGTGTTATGGTTTTCTCTCTCTTTAAGGGAACCCCGGCTGGTAACACTTGTAAGCCTTAATATGATGTAATCACTCTAAATTATTAAGACACGTTATAAAAAATCACAAAAAGTAACAGATTTATTTGATTTTCTGTAAAAAGCCACTGCTTGTAGATCGTCATTGTTGTAACTAGTGACGTGCACAGTGGGTAGTGATGTCAAATGGTTGTAGTAACCGGCACCGTGCTTGAGCACAGCTAGCAAGCTAGACACGGCTATTGTACAGCCTTTGCAGTTTGAGCCAGAATGCAACATTTCTGACATCAGCGGCGACAACACACACCAAGTGAGTCAAAATGATGACGAACAGAGACCTGCGGAGGCGAGAGTGGGACACAGTGCTGGTGTTGTTGTGGAAACAGTGCTGTGCATCACTGTGGACGGAGAAGGAGAGTGTCTGTTGCAAACATTCACGGTTAGTATGCAGCTAGATAAACTGAACTGGAGTTTGTCTTAGCTTCGAAACTTGTTTATTAGTGAAGTAGTATGTTCACTACTAAGGCTGTACTTTCACTATCAGGACCCGCAAACGAGGGAGAAGCAGCTGACATATTCTGGGGCTTTTGGACTTCCTATGTGTGGAAACTGTGGCCACCGCATTGTAATTTAGGCAACGCTTAAAAGCAACAGCCTCCGTCAAGTCTCTTACCAGTGGTGGTCTACTGAACGACTCAAACGCATTGGGACTGAAGTGACCAGAGAAGAGTTTTTTTAGTTTTTTTAGTTTCTGTTTAGTCTTAGTCTAATATCAGTCTTTTCACTAACTTTCTACTGGAAGTAACATTCAACAGCAATACAATGTGGCATGGTTTTCTTTAAGCTTGGTTAGCTAACTGTTATTCACTCCTTCCAACTGCAGTCAAATTTAGCGCGCTGCAACCATTTGACATCATCTACCCAACAGGCACTGCGGGTCAGAAATTATGGCTGCATCCATATCTTAAATATTTAGAATAAAGCGTTAATTTGTAAATAAATCTGCTACTTTTGTGATTTTTTTGCAACAGGTCTTTATTCATTTAGAGTCATTACACCGTATTAAGGCTTGTTACCAGCAGGGGTTTCCTTTAAAGGTGCCAAAGAATGAAAAACTGTATTTGCATTGTCATACATTAATATTGAGAGTTGAGGATATAGAGCTGACCTACTGTGAACCTCAAACGCAGTTACCTTCTCCTTCAAATACAGATCCTGTGTTTGTAAAAGAGGATTGTTTCCAGAATGCACGATTGTGACATAACAGTCCTGACCCCCCCACCCAAAACTTACAAAAATTTACATATGTCAACTCACCTTCTAGCCTGGCAGAAACAACAGCATCGAGAGCAATGGCGGATTATATGTGCAGAAATCAAATTTTCCAGGCTGTGAAGGGGAAGTTGACACTTTTCATACCCTTTCCAATCATCTCTCAGCAGGCGTGGAGCATGTTCATTTTCAAACAAGGCTAAAATTGGCTTCCTGTTCGCCAGCTTCTTAATTGAATGTTCCGTTCCACCTTAAATGCTGCCGCCTGTATAGACGCTGACAGACTGAGCAGAAACGTAGACGCCATGCTGCGAAGGGGATGTCGACACCTTTCATACCCTTTTCAAGGCGTGCTGAACAGGCGTGGTTGACGTTCATCTTTAAACGAGGCTGGAAATGGCATCTTGTTTGCCAGCTTTTTAAGTGACTCTTCCCTTCCACCTTAAACACTGCAGCTTGCTCAGGCACCGGAATGCATCCGCTGCACAATTTAAGGTGGACCGGACAATTCTCAAAACAAGTTGGTGAACAGGGGGCCAAATTCAGCTCTCACATTATCTTGGACAACTTTAATCTCCAACAGCTTAACAACTCCAGACAGTTTCTCAAAGCTTGGACAGTGACGAGAGCTCTAGGTACACCTTAAGTAGAGTTACACCCCCCGCAGGAACCCCCTATAGGTGTGATTTTAATCCACTTGTTTCCGGTTGAAGCAGAAACGGAAAGTTTCATAGTGAGTAACAACTTTAATTTGCTTTGTGTTGATGTTGAAGTCCATTGTATTTTCATGTCTTTGTCGTTTGTGACATGATTCTTCTCAAACTTCCAATAAAAGCAGAGCTCATCAGAATATTCATGAGCCCCCCTCCCATAAAAGGCAAAACAGCTTGTTTCATGCTCGAGCCAAATCATAAGGTTCTAAACGGGCATGTAAAGCTCGCATTTGGGCATTTTTCACCCCGGCCAAAGTCACATACCTTCCGTGTAGACATCAGAGAACAATTTAAAATGCTGAAAAAATGCATTCAGTGGCTCCTTTTAAACAGTCCTGAATAGGCTAATTTTGTGGGAATGCAGTTTCATGCTCCCTGACTGTGTAACACGGAGCGCACAGCAGCAGTCAGCAGTCATAAGCACAATGGCAAGCCTTAGTGTGGAAAACGGTTTGGACACGTTCCCGAATGATGTGCTCAGGCAAGTCCACTGTGATGAAGCCTCTGTGAGGTCATCAGCCTTTTGGGCAGTTAATTAATTATGTATATACAGTGGAATGAAGCAATCAGACCAATCAATCTCCTTACTTGGTTGAATTTCAGAGAAGTCACGCACAAGTTTAACTTCGTCCAGTTTAGTCAAATCATATTATTTATGATGTCATGCCATCATCAGCGGTGTTACAGCTCTTCATATATAACTTCTCAGAGTGTTTTTGACTTTATCAGCCCTCAATCTACCTGCGTTATAGAGCAGGAAGTGAGAACATTACTGGATCTTATGGCCACATGGTGAGCAGTTAGCTCTCATTGGTTGTCTGAAGTCTGTTGAAATATATATTCTACTAAAATAGATATATATTGTAAAACAGTTTAAAGCTGTGTCTGATGGGCATATACTGGCTAGCGTTTCTGAGTTGTGGTCTAAAATGTAGCTGAAATTGTCGTTAAAACATTTGTCTAAGTGTCTGTAGTGGTTGGATTGTGACAAAATAGAATTTTCAGTTATTTGTTTTATTAAATTGAACATTATTAAAATAGGTGTCATTCAGTGAAAAATGATTGAATAAATAAAACAATCCAGTTAAAAAGTCGAGTCTTAAATGTTTGCTATTTGGTAGAATGACCCATAGGGGTGTAAGAAAATATCGAAAAATATCGAATATGGGGATATTATGTTTAGTGATACTGTATCGATTCTCAAAAACACAGTATCAATACACAGAATCCTGGCAGACAGTGAATCATTGTGTGTTGTGTTTAATCCTCTGACCACTAGATGGCAGTGTTGTAATCCATTTTCAGCTCCACTCCGACATTAACAAGCAGCACAAGGGCGCAGTGCTATTGTAAGCACTGACAAACCTGTTCATATAGTGGTGTGTTTTAATAGTAGGATTTGAAAAATCACAATACATCACTTTGCTTGCAGTATCGCGATATATTGAATCGTGACCGCTGTATCACAATATGTATTGTATCGCCAGGTTCTTGCCAATACACAGCCCTAATGACCCATATATAGAAAGATTTCTAGCAGATAAATGCTCAGGATAACAGAAGTCTAGGGTTGTTTCTGTTGAACACATCCCTCATACAGGCCATCATAGATGAACCTATGGTTGAATTACATCATACCATCTTTTCAGGCCATTGATTTCATAACACATTTTCCAAAGGTACTGCTATATACCTGTGCATCATCATTCTCATAGTTTCACCTAGGGATATGACTAGTTCAGAATGTATTGAATGTTGTTCACATTGTAAATGTAATGCAGCCAAACCCTATATTTAATTGAAAGATGTATAAAGACAACATATCAGATTGTATTGTCTTTGAAAATATGCCCATTTTGAATTGGATGCCAGCAGCACGTTCAGGGTCATATTTACCATTATGTTCATCACCTCTTTTTTTTAACAGCACTCTTTAAGCATTTGGCAACAGAGGAGACCAATTACTGCAGTACTGAAAGTGGAATGTTTTCCATTCTTGCTTGATATTTGATTTCAGCTGCTCAACAGTTTGGGCTTTCCTTTGTTGTATTATTCAATACATAATGCACCAAATGTATTCAGAGGCTGACAGGTCTGGACTGCAGGCCAGTTTCGCACCCAGACTCTTTTACTACGCTGCCATGCTGTTGTAATACATGTAGTTCTGCATAGTCTCAGATGATCAGAAATAAGTAAGACATTGTCTGGATGGCAACATAGGTTGCTCCAAAATCCATATAGATCATTCAGCCTAAATTGGGCTTTCACAGATGTGCACGTCAGCCACGCCGTTTGCACTAATCATAGCATCACGGATGGTGGCTGTTGAACTGGTCACTGATAATAAACTGGACGGTCTCTCTCTTCTTTAGCCCAGCGGACACAACGTCCTTGATTTCTAAAAATTATTTCAACTTTTGATTTGCTGGACCACAGAACACTTTTTCACCTCACCTTAGTGCGTTTTAAATGAGCTCACATCCAGAAAAGTTGGAAGTATTACTAGATCCTTGGGATCACAGTGAAATGTTCTTGTTTTCAATGGAGTAGCCTTGCATCCTTAACACAACAATGAACTTACAGGTCTCTAAAGAAAGTTGTTTCTTTCTGGCCATTTTGAGTCGGTCAGCAAGCCATCAACTGCTGATCCTTCAGATACTAAACTAACCTAGAATATTGTTCTCCCTTTTATGCTCACTTATTAGTAGAATGTTTTTCAGCTGTGCATCACAATTGAGCAAGAGTGTCCTAACAACCAATTAGTCCAATAACTTGGATTGGCGGCCGTACCAGGAGATTTAGGCAGAGGACTGAGAATTGCTGATAATAGGACTATATGCAAAATAAGCCTCTATACAAATATAGGATTTAATACAAACATTTTTATTCTTTAAAAATCAAATTAATTGTGAAATGGACAATATTGTTTGTGAATTGCATGAAAATTGCATGAATTGAAATTCTAAAGTGATCCTAAACTTTTGAGTGGTAATGTATGTGTTTTTTTCTTACAGTTTTAACGTGTATTTGTGGGAATGCTCTTTTTATACCCAACCATGTTACTGACGTGTTGAATGCGAGATATTCCTCCAAGTTTCTTTTGTGGGACATGTTGCTGGCATCACATTTGAAATAAACATGGTTTTTTTTAAATATTTCAACATTGAATATTATCACTGTCTCCATTTTGGTATATTTATAAATTTCTGCATCATTTGAACCCGACAGCTGCTCTTTATATTGTGTGAAATTTCCTGATGAGTAGATGAATAGAAATACTCTATTCTATAACTTGGTTCCATTGACTTACATTAAAAAAGAAGAAGGTTTTTGGCCTCCCCTGTAAAGTTGCCAATTTAAAGATGAGTGTTTTTCTTTGCACAGTGACGATATATTGTATTCGTGTTATATTCAGTAACAAGTGGAGTTAAAATATTATTGCATTCTGTATATGTATACCTTTTGCTTAGTATTCCTACTTGTTTGAAAATGGGGTTTGTACGATTTAGCCGTTATAGTAGGTAGAATGGATGCTAATAGGTTCAGAATAATGTAGTGCACAGATACTGCAGTGCAACGAAATGCCAGCTTTTGTTTAGGATACCTCTAGTAAAAAACTTTAGGATGAAAAATAGCGCCATATTGCTTTAAATATTTGATGATCTTGGAAAGTGTTGCTGACAGCTGGGAACCAGCAACTGAGCGTGTTGTTACCCCTCTGGACTTTAGAACAGAACGTTCTGGCTTTGTGCTATACCCTGACATTGTTCAGTGTTTGTTATACCACAAGTAGAGTGTATTGAACTCCAGGCTCTGAATCCCTTTCGTGTTCCTAGATTTTGTTGACATTGGCAGTCAATTGATGTCATAGAGCAGAATTTCTCAACTCCAAGCCTCATGGCTCAGGTCTCTGCACAGTCCCAAGTTCTCCATACCATTACTACACCTGATTCAGGTCATGAAGTAGCCAATCAGTTACATTAGCTGTGAAATGAACCAGCAGTGATTACAAAACCTGGAAATGGAACTGGATTGAAGGTCTGGAGTTAAATCGTCCTGTAAGTCGACCTGTGTCTAAACCCTGAGAGTCTGTAGCATTATACAGCTTATCATGCTCAGGATTCACCAGGTGTGGCAGGAAAGGGTCACAGATCTTTGTTTTTGTGTGACCTGCAGAGGCAGATGATTTTCAAAACACACCTGTGCAGATAAAACAAACAAACGTGATGATCTATAGTTTAAGAGCTTCAATGAAAACTCTTGAATAGCTTTTAAAATGTGATGCAACTCCACACACTCTTTTCACTCCAGCCACTGTATCTATACCTATCTCCGAAAAGATTACATTGTCACAGCAGGCAGAGCAGGCAACCGTTCGGAAAAGTGCTTTTCCCATTGGACGGCTTAAACACGCAGCATAGAAGTGCATGCACACGGACGTGCGGCTAGCCAGTCTGAATAGGATGACAGAATCCTAATAGTTGTGGCCAGATTATGCCTGGCCCACACTTCAGGATTTTACAAAGTCTTAACTGATGTTGAAAACATGAGAGACCCTTCACACAGTGACAGATTCCACTGGTTTTTGTCCTTAGTTGTCCTTCAGTCATCAAAAGCCCCAAGATGCAACCAGAACAAAACACCACATACTTATGGTGGAATACGGGACTCCAAGTCAACAGTCCTGTCTCTCGGAGCTTTAGGTCTGGCAGAAGTTGCTTTGGTCATACTTTAGATCAAACATGGATGACACAACAAGCCTCAGATAAGTTAGTCTGGTAATGATATATATATTGTTGCTGCCATTTTTGTAGATTTCTATTTCAGCTAATTGCAGCAGCTGATGTTTACGTTGTGGAAAAATTCCATGATGAATGGACCAAAAGAAATTCTCCAAAATAAATTCTGGTTCCATTGAAAGTGAAGACAGATTCTCCTGTAAAGTGTCCATTTGGTAGATACTTGTTTTTCATTGACGAGATATATATATGCATAGAGAAGCCTACCTGACTCAAAGACTACACAAGGTAGGCGTGTTGTGTCTGTGTGTGTATATATATATATATATATATATATATATATATATATATATATATATATATATATATATATATATATATATATATATATATATATATATATACAGTGCTGGCCAAAAGTATTGGCACCCCAGAAATTCTGTCAGATAATGCTCCATTTCTCCCAGAAAATGATTGCAATTACAAATGCTTTGATATTAAAATGTTCATTTAATTTGTCTTCAATGGAAAACCACAAAAAGAATTGTCAAAAAGCCAAATTGGATATAATTCCACACCAAACATAAAAAAGGGTGTGGACAAAAGTATTGGCACCCATTGAAAAATCATGTGAGGCTTCTCTAATTTGTGTAATTAACAGCACCTGTTACTTACCTGTGGCACATAACAGGTGGTGGCAATAACTAAATCACACTTTCAGCCAGTTAAAATGGATTGAAGTTGACTCAACCTCTGTCCTGTGTCCTTGTGTGTACCACATTGAGCATGGAGAAAAGAAAGAAGACCAAAGAACTGTCTGAGGACTTGAGAAGCAAGATTGTGAGGAAGCATGGACAATCTCAAGGCTACAAGTCCATCTCCAAAGACCTGAATGTTCCTGTGTCTACCGTGCGCAGTGTCATCAAGAAGTTTAAAGCCCTTGGCACTGTGGCTAACCTCCCTAAATAAGGATGGAAAAGAAAAATTGACAATAAATTTCAACGAAAGATTGTGCGGATGGTGGATAAAGAACCTCGACTAACTTCTAAACAAGTTCAAGCTGCCCTGCAGTCCGAGGGTACGACAGTGTCAACTCGTGCTATCCGTCGGCGTCTGAATGAAAAGGGACTCTATGGTAGGATACCCAGGAAGACCTCACTTCTGACCCAGAAGGCTGGAGTTTGCCAAAACTTACCTGAGAAAGCCAAACGTTTTGGAAGAATGTTCTCTGGTCAGATGAGACAAAAGTAGGGAAAAGGCATCAACATAGAGTTTACAGGAAAAAAAACAAGGCCTTCAAAGAAAAGAACACAGTCCCTACAGTCAAACATGGTGGAGGGTCCCTGATGTTTTGGGGTTGCTTGCTGCCTCTGGCACTGGACTGCTTGACCATGTGCATGGCATTATGAAGTCTGAAGACTACCAACAGATTTTGCAGCATAATGTAGGGCCCAGTGTGAGAAAGCTGGGTCTCCCTCAGAGGTCATGGGTCTTCCAGCAGGACAATGACCCAAAACACACTTCAAAAAGCACTAGAAAATGGTTTGAGAGAAAGCACTGGAGACTTCTAAAGTGGCCAGCAATGAGTCCAGACCTGAATCCCATAGAACACCTGTGGAGAGATCTCAAAATGGCAGTTTGGAGAAGGCACCCTTCAAATCTCAGGGACCTGGAGCAGTTTGCCAAAGAAGAATGGTCTAAAATCCCGCAGAGCATTGTAAGAAACTCATTGATGGTTACTGGAAGCGGTTGTTCGCAGTTATTTTGTCTAAAGGTTGTGCTACCAAGTATTAGGCTGAGGGTGCCAATACTTTTGTCTGGCCCATTTTTGGAGTTTTGTGTAAAATGATAATTGATTTGACTTTTTTTTCATTCTCTTTTTTGTTTTTTCATTGCAAGCAAAATAAATGAAGATATTAATACCAAAGCATTTGTGATTGCAATCATTTATCAAGTAATATCTGACAGAATTGTTGTCAATTGGTGCCAATACTTTTGGCCAGCACTGTGTATATACATACACACACACACACATATATATATATATTTACCAGGTCTATTAGGAGAAAAGGATTACTCTCCTTCCATTCAGCTCAACTCTTTGTTCAGCTTTGGTTAGTTAACTTCTCGCCTGACTTCGAGACTTTGTGTTTCCTATGAGCGAATCAGCATTCCCCCTGCACTGCAGGATTTTGAGTTGTAAATATTGAACATGGTTAATATTTACGATTGGCTATGGCTGAGCGGCAAGTAGATCCGTGGGGTAGAGATTGGATTATACACATTATACGTCACTGAATAAGACACCTAGACCATGTTTAGACAGGCAGCTCGAATCTGAGCAGGGCAGATTTTCTGTCGTCTAAAAGGTAGAAAGCTATATGAAATCAGACTTTTTTCCCCAATCTGATTAAGCCCCATTTTTAAGTGGTTTTGAATGAAAAGATTCCTGACTCAGTTTGACCATCAAAATTATGGTGGTGCAGCTTAAACACAGAGAGTGGAAGCTTTTAACAGCTGTTTAGGTAATTCATGTTTTACTTTCTATGCTGTAGTGTATTGATCTTGTTAAAGAAATTAAGAGATTTGCTTCTAAACCTGTTTTAACTGTTAAAAATCTTGGCTGGATAATGCATTAAAGCCACACTTCTCATGACCTCTTCCCTAACACTATAACGTTATTGAAACTAGAGCGCATTAGCATCAGCTAGGTCAGTGCCCAGAGGCTACATTTCACACTGCAGGCCAGGCTCCTCAGACTTCAGCTAGGCTTCAACTAGTGCTGTCAGCTATGTGGTGCTTTGCATAGAGAAGCCTACCTGACTCAAAGACTACGCAAGGGAAGTGTGTTGTGTCTCTGGGCAAGATGTGTATATATAGATGTACAAATATATCTTTCGTAAATAGGAGAAAAATAATTACCCTTTTTTTCCAGACTTAGAGGAACCAGGTTGATTCTTGGGTAGGTCAATTTTGGCTCTGGTCACTCAAATATGTATAGCTATACAACAGTAATGTTACTAGACACAGCAGTGTTTGAGCTTGACCATTCCAGCGATTGGACAGAGTTTCAGTGCTCTCAGGGGACCCACCCTCAGTGTTTCAGAGCAGAGCTTACTGCTGACTTTATCATAATTTTAAAAGCTAGTTTTATGTACTTGTTGAAATTTGTCTGTGTGTTTAATAACACATTTTTTGGGGGCGCAACAAAGTTAGAACACATTTTACTGCTTTACACAGACTTTAAAGTGAAATAAAGATCTGAACTTATTAGAGGTGTAAGAAAATATTGAAATATCGAATATCGGGGTATTATGTTTGGTGATACTGTATCAGTTCTCAAAAACACAGTATCGATACACAGAATCCTGGCAGACAGTGAATCATTGTGTGTTGTGTTTAAACCTTTGGTCACTAGATGGCAGTGTTGTAATCCATTTTCAGCTCCACTCCAACATTAACAAGCAGCACAAGGGCGCAATGCTACTGTAACCACTGACAAACCTGTTCATATAGTGGTGTGTTTTAATAGTAGGATTTGAAAAATTCCAATATATTACTTCGCTTGCAATATCGCAATATATCGTGATATATAGAATTGTGACCACTGTATCACAATATGTATCGTATCGGCAGGTTCTTGCTAATACACAGCCCCAGAAATTATAGACTGTCTCTTAATATTATTGCTATAGCCTATAGTTTGGTGACCAGGTTGCCTGCACTAATGTTGCAGTCTGTTCATGCTGTTATTAATAAAACAATGATATAAAATAGAGTTCTGTTAGCTAGTTATCATCATTAGGCTTGTTACATTTTGCCCCTACCTGCTCAGTGTATGCCTGCATGCATCATTACTTTGGTAGCCAATGTAGATATGCAAGCAAACGTCACGATCTTAACTTAAATACAAACAAATCTGGTTTGCGCTGCAGTGTGAGCACGGACCCACTGAGTGATTGTTGGTGTTGGGGGCAAACCAGCCTCAAAATCAGTCTCTGCGGGCCAGAGGCTCAGTATTAGTCTAATGTAGATGTTAGCTGTTAGCTAGTTAGCTAGTTATCATCATTAGGCTTGTTACATTTTGCCCCTACCTGCTCAGTGTATGCCTGCATGCATCATTACTTTGGTAGCCAATGTAGATATGCAAGCAAACGTCACGATCTTAACTTAAATACAAACAAATCTGGTTTGCGCTGCAGTGTGAGCACGGACCCACTGAGTGATTGTTGGTGTTGGGGGCAAACCAGCCTCAAAATCAGTCTCTGCGGGCCAGAGGCTCAGTATTAGTCTAATGTAGATGTATGTAGTTAATCTAGCTCTCAGTTTCAGAAGCCACACAAAAGCAGTTTGCTACTTTTTATATAACACTGTTATTCTATTTCTCCGGCAGTATTACCAGAACTCATAGGTAGATCCTGAGCTTGGACCCTGCTTGCAGCTTCTGTATATTTATACTTACTTTATTAAGTTACAGTCGCAAATGAGTGTATGATTCCAAATGTGGTTCCGTGGAAGAAGAAACGAAATTAAAGAGAGAACATTTTTTTTTTTATATCTTTGGCAAAGCCCTGGGCGAAAAGGATCTCGCCGTGCTGTCCACAGAGTAGGCACAGTTGTCAGCGTTGTCTGTATGATGGACCTTTTCATTTGCTGACATCTATCTGACATCCACTGCCTGACATGTTTGAAGTCTAAACTTTACCAACACAAGAGCAAAATCTGTGATAGGCTGCTTCCTTTTTTCACCTGCAGTAAGCTCCAGCGGACAGTTGTGTATGTCACAAAGTCGGATTAAAGCGCTGTCAATCCAGCTACAAAGTTTAGGCCAACGAACCCACCTTTTAATCACCATGCGTTTTTCTTAAGCTGTTAAAATTCTCATTATATAGAAATACATTAGGCTGTATACAGTATAGGCTATTGATTGTGCAATAATGTTATTAAAATTATCTAATCAAAATACTTTCCAATGGTTAGCAGTACTCTTTCTTGCTAATGACTATTATAATGGGTATAATTTTACAGAAATTGAGCCTTTACTGGCACCCAGCTGTGCTCTGCAGCACAACTGCAGAACTTTAATGGAAATTCCCAAAGTGCACCCTTTTGCCTGCTGTAGAAAGAGGTCATGAGTCAAGATGAAATACGGAGAATAATAGGTTGAGTGTCCGCAAAGTAGGCCTAATCTGCCGAGCGAATTCAATAGGCGTTCACCACTGTGAAAACTTGAGGGGCAGCACTGGTTGATTTGAATGGAATAGAATGAAATAAAATCTTTATTGTCATCGTATTTGAGTACAGCGGCGTTCTTGTGGTAGCAGCATGCTGATAAAGTGACGTGCAAACCACAAATTCTGAATGTAATTAACTACATTTACATATTTACAGTAGGGGTAGATGCTATGTTGACCTTTTACAATATATTGATATATTTTCAGATAGGATATAGAATAAGACGCTGTTTATGTTGATATAGTTTGACGTGACAAGAAAAAACATGACAGGTTTCTTCTGTAAAGCTGTGAAATGGGAAACATAAAAACTGAAAGCTGTCAAACAGCACCAAGCACTCAATATTCCTGATTTCCAGTTGATCACACTTTAGCTTTGTTTTCTACATTGGTTATGGCAGTTGTCTGGATAACAAACTTCTGTTTTTAACATTATTTTGATTATGCCTTTACATTTTAACCGTGTATAGTAGGTTTATATAGTAGGTTTCTATTAACAGACATGACAGTTGATGTTGAATTCGATTGAGTATTTTGGATTTCCTAACTTGAAAAAAAATGTTATATTAGACATACTATTGTTATAGATTAGTCTTAGAAAACAACAACTCTGTAAGTGTTCCTTTCACATGAAGCCGCAGCAATGTTGTAGCATGACATGTTACACTTAATTTCCCTTGCTCGTCATCACACATCCTATGACGTGGCTAGGGTTGCTAAGGGGTGGAATTTTTTTGATACATTTCCAGTAAATTAACTTTAGCTCGAATTTTTTTTAAATATTCTAAATATAAACTTTTCATAGAAATTTTGGCAAACGTTGGGAATTTATGGGAATTAATTGGAATTAATAGGAAATATTTTATAATTTACAGGAACTATATCATACACCACCATCAATGTACTGTTTTTTTTTGTCAACAGCAGACATGATGGCATAACAATACAAATAATAAATATGACACTTTTATAAAAGCTTAATTCTTTCATTGTACAATGTCAAGTTCTATCAAAAACAATCGAAGGAATGCAACTCCTCTTGCTCACTGTTTTGGTATCATATCTAATTGTTTTATTATATTTCTATATATTGTACGTTTCTCACCTTTAGCTTTGAATATTCCCATTTTATTCCCATTAATTCCTGTTAATTCCCATAATTACCAGTAAATTTCCATTAATTCCCATGGTAAATTTCACATCTTTGAAAATTCCTGGAATTTTGCAACCTTAGACATGACTATTGCACATGTGCACGTTGTGATGACGATGCTAAAATGATAAATGTTGTGCAGCCTTACCGGTTACCCAGTCACTACCACTTCTTTTATAGAAAGTTTCAGTTACATGTACAGGAAATGGTATCTTTGCACGTTATTTTACTCACAGTCTAACACCTATAAAGTGTTTTTAAAGTGATAGTGACACATGTCATGTGTTAGTGATCTCACATGTGGCTTTGACGTAGAACTGAACATTTAGCTCACTGCATAGAAAATACAGGGATATGTATTGTGTATCACTGTTCACACCAAAAATATGCTATTGGTCTGTGTCGCCCAGCCTTACTTTACAGAGGGTGTTATAAATATTAATACATATTGATGAATAAATAGAAGCTACATATCTGAGGACCATCTGTGGTAACATTGTATTTCCATGTTGTGTAATGCCTTATAGCCGTGTTTTATATTTCAGCAAATGGTTTAGGTAGAAGACATGATGATGTTAAACAGCGGTTGCATCATCCTCCTGCTTTTAAGTAGCATTTAAATGGGAGGGGGGAGGTTCCTTGCAAGTGGATTTAAGCTCACCTCTGCTCAGTCTGTCACTGTTTTTAGTGGCTTTTGATGAAGCGGGCCCTCTAAGTACCTGATAAGCGCCTCTGCCTTTACCCTTGCTCCCAGCCACCCACTTTTTTTCCCCTCACATTGGTAATAACTCTGTACTCTGTCTGGCCTTTACCATTCCATTATATCCTGTCCTTTTAATACCATTCAATCCAGTATTCACTGAAATTAACTTGAGGGTTTTTTTTTCCCCCTCAATTTTTTTCTCCATTCTCCATGCGGGGAAGGAACGCAGTGCAGTCAGATGTCAGTCACCTGCCGTCACTTTATATAAACTTAACAACTCGTACTTCTGCTCAGCTGCGAAGGAACGCCGTCTCAATTTACTCGACTCTACATTGGCGTGTCTACAAGCTTTTAAATGGAGTCCCATAAGCAAGCTTTGAATTAGTTTCTGTTATTTGCATAATGAATCAATGTGTGTGGATTGCACATGGCTGTAAATGTAAAAGAGCTGAGTAATTGGAGGGGCAGCAGTGGTAATTATTGGTGAATGGAATACAAAGCAGTTTAGCAAATCAATAGCACTGAGGCTCTCCTTCCTCCTCTGAGAGTGCATGTTAAAGCATCCCTTTATTATTATTATTATTATTATTATTATTGCCTGAATTTTAACTTGTATCATTCAGGTCTAAAAAATGATATTGTAAATGTGTAGGTACATTATAACAAGCTATACCTTCAATAAAGAGGTAGGGTTAGGGGTTAGAAGTTGGTAGGTTTTCACAATTATAATATTTCTGCAGTTTGTGATTGCAGTTGCATTTCAGTATATATCAGTGAACACAGAATGTGATTTATGTTTTGAACAATATTATTTATATTTGTGAATATTTAGATTTATCAAAACATCAGGAATGCTCTGTGGAACTCATTGATCATGCTGTGCTCTTCTCATTATTAATCATTAGGATCATTAATACAAAAACCAACATTCAGGAAATGTTGTATACATTGTTACTTGACATTGACAATTGAGTGTACTGACATTGGTGATAAGCCTCGAAACACTCTAACAAGCAGCATTGTATGTTTTCTTCTTGTTAGAAAGAATTCTAATACAGCAGATAGTGCTCTTTGTTGGAAATCAAGCTGAAATGTGAGGAGAATTTGGATCAGGATCATTTATCTTTGTAATTAATAACATGCATTTCACTCTTGCCATTGGAAGGTAATTTATTCTGATATAGGGGGCGGTAGTTTATAGCTTGCTTCTTAAGCTTTAAATGGAACCCCTTATTAAGACCTGATTTTATTACCGTACTAAATTCTTCTGGCTTACACACAAGCATCTTTATTATTTAGCAGTACTTCAGTGTGATATGGCAAGGACATCTTAGTAAAGCTAAGTAGCCGGTTAGATTCTACAGTTAGTAGTGATGGGAAGATAGGAGGAGAGCTTTTGTTTTCTTGCCCTTTTTCTATGGTGTTCTTTTGTCTGTGCAGTTCTGGTTCTGGGCGGTCTGCTGGCATGGTGGGTAGCGCTGTCACCTCACTGTAGGAAGGGACTTTGATTCCCCTGGGTGACCAGGGACCTTTCTGTCTGGAGTCTGCATGTTCTCCCTGTGTCTGTGTCAGTTTCCCCCAGGTGCCCTGGTTTCCTCTGACAGACTGAAGACATGCACTCAGGTGAAATGGAGATGCTAAATTGCTTCTAGGTGTTTGTGTGTTTGCCCTGTAATGAACTGGTGGCCTGTCCAGGGTGTTTTCTACCTTCTGCCCAGTAAACACTGGGATGGGCTGCAGCACCCCAGCAGCACCCTGGCAGCACCCCGTCAGGATAAGCGGTTTAGAAGACAGACTGAGTGAGTTTTTGGTTTTAGATGTAACCTAGTCATTACTCAGTATATGAAATCAACTGCACTGATAATCAGTAATTACTGTTTTGGAGAGGTCTAGTGTCCACTTGCTGATGTAGTTTGATCTAGAGGTTTGAACCTTAAATACAATATGATTAAGTCCAGTATGTGGTAATGTTCTTGGTACATGTTCTTGGTATGATCGATTCATCCTGCAAGCATATCTAATCGTTTCTATTTCACTTCACAATAAACAACACAATTCAGTTGATGTCCAGCTTGAAAGAAGGCTTTAACATCACTGCCATCTTACAGCTTTAACAAGTTTTACTAGGGTTATACCAACTGTGAGTTTTTAAACGCAGTTCTGATTCAAACTGGCTGATTTTGGGGGCGTTTATTTATTTATTCATTTATTTTTTAAACCCAAAGCCAAAATGAACTCATTAAACCCACAAGCACGTTTCATTCTGTTACTTTTTTTTAGCCTGCACAACAGATGACATTGTACTTGTTTTTAGTGGGTCAAACTAAAATTTGAAATGAAAAATCAGTTGCTTATTTCAATAAAATAAATTTAAATAAAGTGCTACATTGGAAGCAGGAGGTAAAAAGCTGTTTAGCACAATGAATCATGCATAATTATGCTACTAGATTTTGGTGTAATGCCAGATGAAGCAGCATTTAAATGCGGCGTGAGTGCACTTACCTGAACGCTGTGTAACTGCAAATTTGCCAAAATGAAAATAAGAAATTGGTCCATTGCCGATTGCATGTTTGGAGGGAAAATGTGCCAATTCTGGGTTTGGCTGATGATGTTCCTGCATCTCTAATTTTGGTTACATAGTTTACAAATAAACTTTTTTCTTTGCAATGGATGGATCAGTCAGAACCTAGTTTACCCCTCAGTCAGGGACTCTTGTAGGCCTACAGCAGTAACCTATCTGTTTTCATGTGGATGGCAAGTTCAGTTGCTCTTTTTGCAATCCAATACATATCAGGCTCTAGAATGTAGAACACATATTTTTTATCTTCAGGTCTGTGTTGCGGCAGATTTTCTGAATGCAGTCTTTGGCAATGAGGAAATTACTAGCAGTAGCTCATCGTCTTGACATTGGTGAAGTCTGATTATGCTAGATGTAGTCAGCTCTGCAGTCAGCCCTGAAATAAATACACTGTTGGTTTCCCTGAGCAGGGAATAGTCGTGGATTCTCAATGCCGATTCTCCATGAAAAGAAATATTTTTCGCAGGACTAGGCTTAAATACCCATAACATGGAAAACTGAATTTCCCTCCCTGTTTTAAAACAGAGTCCCTATCGTCTGCATAGCCCAGGTAAAAAACTAAGCTCCACCTTTTTGAAATCACTGTTTTACTTCTGCCTTTGCAGCCCACAGCAATTCAGACCCTTATATTCACACAAAGGTTATTAGGATTGTTTCAGCCTGGACTGATTTTCAATGAGGCACCATACAGTACAGCTAATGTTGTACAGCCTGCTTCTTTATAAGGGATGAAGAAAGGTTGGAAAATACCCATGTAAAAATGATCCATGACTGGTTTTGGTACATAAACCCATAAAAATGTCACAAGTGGACCGCAAGGAAAAGCATATGACCCAAGAGAAATGTAGGATACGGGAAATTGGAAACCTTCTTGTTTGTCTTGAAAATCCAGAGCATTAATAGCACTGCAGTCACAGCCTCTACTCCTCTGGCAAGATCTTCCACTTAATATTGGAACATTATTGTGAGGATTTGTTTGCATTCAGGCTACCAAATGACACTCTAACTCATCCCAAAGGTATTTGATGTTGTTCCGTCGTGAGGATTTGTTTGCATTTAGGATAACCAATGACACTCTGACTCATCCCAGATGTATTGGATGATGCTCCAGCGCTCTAAAGAATGCAGCACCACTGCTCTACAGTCCAGCGCTGAGGGGCTTTCAAACCCTCAAGCCGACGCTTGGGCATGGTGACCTCCGGAGCACCCCATTCTATTGTTAATGCTTTTCTATGGATATTATACAAGCCGTGTGTGAGCGCAGCCGAATGCCTGTGTCAGCATCCAGTGAACCTGAAAGCGTCTGAATTCCGTACATAGGTAGAGCGTCTGGATGCTTTGAGCATATAACTCACGCTGGACATTTAACAAGGCTGTTGACGGCAGACTTGCACAGCGGTTGAGTTCTGAAGATGATGATGATGATGATGAAAAGGATGGTGTTAACTCTATACCCATGTCCCAAGAAAGAGCACTAGCAAAGGCCTGAAGCACGTTCTCCCACACGGCAGGATTATTACATGGTCGTGTAATAAATCTGCTACGAAGATCAGACGCTACGCCTTTGTGTACTAACTACAAAAAGAGAGCGATCAAAGGCGTCTTGCAGGCATACATCACATATATTAATAAAATCTGAATGAAGTGGATGAAAGAAAGTACACAGGAGACCCTGAAGTAAGTGCAGACCAAAGTCATAAATGATAAGGCTCTCAATGTGTATAATATTGCTAGATTATACCATTTATGAAATGTAATAATTATATCATCATTTATAACTGAACTGCTCAGTAATACTGTTCCATATTCCCCTTTGTAAGGTTTGAGCGATGACGAGCGGGTTAACTCAGTCATTTTTAGTAACATAATGAGCCGACTGGGATGATACAGAGCAGAAAACCTCTGTTAGTATATTTATTTTAATCGTAAACATTCTGTCAGTAATAGATAAACTGTTTGCACATGTCTGCTTCAGCTGAACTTTAAAGCATGATGAAACATAGATGCAATTTTCGTTGCTGGCAACAATAACAATTTAATCTCTAGATGTGTCGCCCCTAGATAGCAGTGTTGTTACTGTTGTGTTCTGCAGACGTTTTTGTTTCATGTGAACAGTGTTGTGAGATCTCCAATTAGTCATCTCTAATGTCACGTGACTTCAAAGCGAAGTTTGGTTGCAGAAGCGTTGATGCCTCAATGGCTGTACAGGGAAGGTAGTCGTTCAGGAAAAGAAAAGAAAACAAGATTTAATGTTGAGTTTTCAGATCTTTGTTGTTGGTAATTGTGTATTATCATGCTGTGACTTACTGGTAAAGCGCTTAAATATTGGAGGCTAATTAGCCTCATGAGTGTCTGCAATCAGCAGTAAAACAGCCTCTTAGATTGGTATTGACATTTGTTGTGTGCCTCTATTTAAGAGGTGTAATTTCAGAGGATTCGCTCAGTTTTCTTTTGTGTTATATTGCTATCGACTGGCTTATTGGTATAGGGGTCACTGACGTGACATACATCTTGTTGTTTATTATTTTTCCCAAAATAATTGAATAAAAACATGACATATATTAAATTATTCAACAATGCCTGTTTTATGTGAAACAGTTTTCAGTATATACAATACATTTATTTATTTATTTTTGCTAAAAAATGTCAGGTTGTGAAACTGCCAGCTATGCATGTTGATAAAGTAAAATATCAAAAAAGGTCATTTAGTCACCTAAAATTCTAAATAAAATAGTTTGGTGTGATTTTGTTTAAAAACCTTTAAAATAAAAAACCACACAGATATGGCCACTGGTGTTTTTACACTCAACTTATTGTAAAATGTGCTTTTTACTTTCTGAAATGTCAGAGGGCACAACCAAAAACAAAGCACTTTTATTTTGAAATAAAATCAAGCACTCATATTCACCTTTCCCTCTATTTACCTGCACATATTGTCTCATTATGCATATTTTGTCTTGTGTTCCTGTCTTTTGTATTTGAACTATTGTTTATTTATCTTTTTTTTTATTTATAACTTACCTTAACCTTTAATTTTAATTTAAGTCTTGGAGGCACTGGAGAAGTAGACTGACAGTGTTTTGTTATACTGTGAAGCCTTGTAGTGGTATAACGACAATAAAAATTGAATTGAATTGAAAGAGGGGCGAGAGTAGTGCATTGTATAGAAGATCCCAATTTACATTTATGGTGCAATGCCAGAATGAGTAGCCCTCTCGTCGCTGTCCTTTTCCAAGTATCTTCAAAATTGCTACTTTACAAAAGGGGCCGAAACATACTTTTACTTTCTATGTAAGTCAATGGAACGTTGTGTCAAAATATCATGATGGTTGGAGCAACAATAGAAAAACTCTAAAACTGCCTAAAATAAACTCTCTAGAATGAACTCTCTCTCTTGCATTGAAGGTAAAGAATGTTTTCCCCCCTGTTCCTGCAAAGTTATCATTTTGGAGCTGCTTGTTTTCCTGTGGACAGCGACAATATGGTAGCTGCCATGTTTTTTTTGAGTGAGCAGTCATTTATCATCGCTGAGCCTTTTTTCTTTTAGCAGTTTCTATGGTGGATATGCAATTTTAAGAAAATCCTGACACCTCTTTCTTCTGCAAAATAAAACACTTCTGAATCATTTTTACACAACTAATTTAAAATAATTGGCTCGCACACTGACGATGGCTTGACACTAGTGGCTCTTAATTAGACCGCAATTGATATCTGAATGTCAGAATGCTAAGGTTAATTATTAATGATATCCAGGTTCGGTGCTAATGACAGGCTTCGGGTGAATTGTTGCACCATTGAACAGTTTATTTGTGTTCTCCGTCTTGTAGAATCTATAAGGCCTCATCATAATCACTTTTAATGCATAATGTGAGTTGTGATAATGTTAACATCTACATGGACGGCCTTCATAGACCTGTCCATTGATCACAACAAGTGCTATTGTATTTGGTTGGCTGGTATGAGCCAATCCCAGTGATTAAAATTTAGCTAATGGACATTGTCATGCGCGTAATTGTGATTGACACCTGAATTATCTTTTTTGTTTATTATATGCAACTATTATCGTATAAGCCTAATTATAGTGCAATATTGCACATACCCCAACACAATATGAACCCCAGTATGTTGCACAGCTAAAACCAGCAACACCAGCTTTCAAGTCTGAATCTGACCGCGTCTCAAACCACATAAGCAAATCTCTAATCACATAGTTGTGATGTTTTAAGCTTACAGTCTGTGCTGTGTTCAGTTTATGGGTTATAAACATTAATGGTATGCCATTGTTAGTTAATAGCCTTGAGGATCCAGGGCAGATAAACATGCCAACATCACACTTAATTCACACGTCAACATAAACATATGAATGTAACCTGTAGTTGGCTTAAATAATTATGGTCTGGCAATTATGTAATAACTGTCACAGGCCTAGACAGGTACTTGCGTCTCAGCAGCTAAAGGCCTATAACTAGGACGAGCGCTCTGTCAGTATAGAGGTACTTGCTACAAAATGAATCACATTTATGCAATAGTCATTAAATATTATACAATAAAATGAAAGTAAGGATGAGAAGTGTGTCCTGGAGGAGAAGCTCAAAAAACCCACTAATGAGAAATAAACTTTCTGCTGTCCTTCGTGCCAAAACCCCTCAACAATATCTGTAATATCTAAATAGCACAGCTATTTCCGCTCATTCATTGGGCAAATTCTGGGTTAATTTAGTAGACCACAGTCTCGGAGAAGGAATTTGCAAGGTTGTCCAATTAGCAGTGAAAAGTGTTGGGCTGTGAGTGTGTGTCAGCAGGGAAGAGGGAGCCGGTGGAGGCGTGTCATCAATCATCTCTACTGCTTTACCTCTGCTTTCTTGGCGGAATGGAGGCCTGTTTGGCCCGGGAGTGACACGGCAACACCACAGAATATCAGTGCACAGGATTTTCCTGTTCGTCTTTTTTGTATTTGGACACATTTAATGGAGGTCTGGTCAGCTCTGTTGTTTATCAGTTGCTCCCCGTTGCAGTTTGGACTCGGTTATTGCCAGGGAGGTTCTGTAATTGGTGTAAATACACCATCAGGTAACGTTACAGAGAACACAAAAAAAATAAAGCAGCATATAATTGCTGAAGAGTCTGGCACTTAAGACGTCTTTGTTCAGTTTCAATAAACATGTATCAGTAGACGTGCATTGTTGTTTACACGTTCAAAATGGTAAACATCCAGTTTATTTATTTATTTTTTTATTTATTTGCTTATTTATTGTCCTTGAGGGAAATGGAGGCTCAGACGTTTCATATCAGTCGTGCTCATGTTTGCGGACTGTCTCTATAATTGTGTATATGTATAAAAGCAATCTCGAGAGGTTGTACACAAACACGCACCGTTCTTCTGAAATAGGAAGAATAGGAAGGTTTGTTCACACATTTTACATTGACAGCTTCTAGTCTTCTGGGAGGACTAAACACATTGTTGTGAGAATTTGATTGCATTCACCCTCATTAGCATGCTACAGAGTGACCCAATATATGGGCAGTGCTCTTCTATGGAGTTTATACAAACTGTCAGGGTGGAGCTGAACATTTCACAGACATCTTAAAGTGGCTAAATTCATTAATTTAATTCATTTGTAGACATTTACTACCAGTCTAACTAATTAATGTGTGTTTTTTATGATCTTAAGACATTTTGATTCACAGGTTTATTCTTTAATGCTTGTGAATGCGTTCCCAAAAGAAATTGAAATTGTGCAGATAATGTGTGAATATTTCCAAAATGTAAAAATATGATTCTTTTCTATTGTAACTTGTAAATGTAGAACCTCGTCTTGTCTCTTTGATAGGCATTCTAGGCAGCTTAGAGAGTAGAGCTGTAAATATAACCTACGGAAAGATAATACCATGGTCATGTGATGGCTAGGGTGAGGTTGAGCTCATTACTGTCCTCACCACATTTTTGTTAACACTTTTGTTATTTTATTTATTTATATTTGTATTTCTGGTGAAAGTTGATCATCATAAATCACACTTGGCATCACATATCTACCAGCTGTCTGTTAGTGAGCTGAAAAAGAGATCTGGGATCTCTTTGTCTAACAGACTGACTCCCTTGAGTAAATTTTAAGCTGCATTATATCTACTCTGGCTTGCTGTGGTCACGATGTGGATTTAATTGAACAAAACGTGTTGAGAAATTAAGCAGTGCTCGTCGGGTGCCGGTGTGTGTACTTGCATTAATACCATGGTTTCAAATTTGTGGATGTATCAGCGATGGCTACGCACCACAGAACACGTTCGCTTTGGACTTTTACTCAGTCTCCCAACTTCAGTCTCTTACATTGTTTCCGCGAAAAGGAATATATAGTCAAAGTCGGCACTGTGTGGCCTGCTAACTACACAAGTTAGTCAGAATTAACCCACACGGTTAAATGTCGTTGAAAAGACGTTGAAAAGCTGCATTCTATTTTGGTTGAAAGTAAAAAAGATGTCTTTTTCAAGTGGTTGAAAAGACATTGATCTGATAACCTGTTTTTCTAAAGTTTTGTTTAAAATAAAGGTGAAAAAGCATTTTTCAGGTAGTTGAAAAGAATTGTCAAGAATTGTTTCCAAAAGACCCCGCCCCTCTTCTGCTCCTCGCTCAATCACCACAAAGTATTTTGTCTAGAATTTTGAGTGAGCAGTTAGTCAAAACAAGCCTCTCTGGCGTGCTGTCACCTGAAATTCGTATCCCATTCTTGTGTCATGAACCAGGATTTCCTCAGAACTTTTTTGTGTAGGGTTCTACTTATTTTCACCAGTCTTACTTTTAATGACTGTGTTGGGGATACATGTGGTCTGAAACAGAGGTCAATCTCTGGTTCAAAATTACTTTGAACAGAGGTTCAAAATTACTTTGAACCAAATCAGACAAATGAAACAGCCCGATTGTCAACATCTATTTTTGGGCTAAATGCAGGCCATGACGAGCCGACCAGATTTAGCCCTGGACGTCACTGTTTGGGTCTGTAGCCTGCTTGCTAAGCTTGCTAAGCTAATTGTACCTTAGCTAAACAAGCTGCAGATCCAAACACCAAAACCGAGTGTAATTTTGCCTTTCAGTGTCTCTGTCACTGGATGCGCGACCTGACTCCCTTAAAATGGTCTTTATTATTATTATTATTATTATTATTATTATTATTATTATTATTAACTTCAGTGATTTAATTATCCAGAATTAAACATATTCTGTGGGGAGCAGAGCTAGCTATGTTAATAGCTATTGATAAACAGCACCGCTCTTCTAGGCAATAAAGATATGTTGCTTTTTCACCACACTAAGAAATCTGCAGTGTTCCAGCCTTAATTGAGATATTGTAGCAAAAGCAGGATACTTAAAACTGAAATATATAAGAATATGTTTTTCCTGACTTCATAACTTAATAATTTCATAAAAAACAACAGCCTGAAAATAAAGAAGCACTCTCTGATTGGGTGTTCCTAAACTGTTGATCAGTAGTGTATTTGCAAATGAATTGATTGAAAAAGACCTCATGTAGCACGATGTTAGCCAGTGATTCCAGTAGTGCAGTATCACTAGCCAGACTACTGCTATTCCAATCACACGGATTTCTAGAAATAATACATTTTATGCTAAAGTGAGTACATCATTCTGAGAGCAGCACCATGAACAAAATTCTCGCTGAAGAACTGATAGGACACACATACAAACAGACTTCTAAAGCTGCCTTTTCTCTGAAGCACCCAAGTGAGTCTGAGAAGATCATCTTTTATCAGTTTTGTACAGAGCCTCTTCAGGAGTGTCTGATTTCCCAAGAATGGTGTCTTTATAACAGAAGTGAAAAAAAAATAACCGTACGTGGCCTCTTTTTTAAAAAAGAGGGATTGGACTTGACTACAGGAGAGCAATAAGCATCATCTGAGCCAATAAGGACTCCTTGTTTTCTGATGAACATATTCTTTGGTCCATGTCAGTCACAGATATTGGAGAACGAGTCATTACATAAAGCGTTAGGAAGACTACAGAGAAGAAGAGAAAAAGAGAGAGAGAGAGAGGGAGAGCTAGTTTACGATCAGACCAGAAGCTAGTTTTCTCAATAGTCTGTTTATTAGTCTGTCTAATTAGTTTGTTTATTCATTAGACGAATGTCAATCAGTCTAATTAATCCCTTTATTAATTACACTAATGCCAGTGCAACAAAATCATTGACTGCGGGTCTGCCTGGAATGTGAACAATGATTAACGTCTATAATGTGGTTGCAGCAGTGACCAAACTCACTCGAAGGGGAATTCAGTTTGTTACTGGAGTAGAGTAGGCTTGTGGACGCAACAAAATCCTCTTATTTGGATAATAGTATGGAAATTAGGGTTCAACCAGGGCTGTTAGAGGGGGTGGCTTATTTTTCCTTTGCCTCTTATTTGACAACATTGTAGCTTCACCTCTTTTACACGCTATACATTTTCAGTATTCAGAATGATATTTCTGGGGTCTGCTACAACTGATTTTCCTGCTTTAGTGTTTTAGTTATTATGTCTCTGTATTTAGCCTCTAAAACACTGTTAGAGCCCCTGTGTCTTTAAGCCCCACCTCTCAATTCAATTCAGTTCAAGTTTATTTGTGTAGCGCTTTTTTACAACGAAGTTGTCACAAAGCAGCTTTACAGAAAACAGACAGTTACAACATCTATCCCCCAGTGAGCAAGCCAGAGGCAACAGTGGGAAGGAAAAACTCCCTCAGACTGGAGGAAGAAACCTTGGGAGAAACCAAGACTCATAAAGGGAGACCCATCCTCCTCTGGTCAATCAGTATTTATAGATTAATAAGCTAAATACTAAAGATTCTGTTTGAATCTGGATAGCAAAGCTTTAGAAGCTGCACAGGTAGAGGCAGTCTCTGATTGGGGCAGTCTCTGACCGAGTCTTTATGATAAGTGGGAGTCCCATCCTATCTCAATGCTGGTACATCTGGATGGCAGAGTGATGTAATTGAGGGTGTTTAAGTTGGCACATATGGACAGAAGAGCTGGCTGGTGAAAGGTGAGGAAGAGGCCCTGATGGTCAGTCCTCCAACAGCATCCAGCAGGACGGGAGGACAGTCATTATCTCAGGAGGAGTAAAGAGAGAAATCAGAGCATTTTGGGCTCATCTGATTGGTTAGCTCTCCCACTCTGCTGACTGGTCGACCATCAGAGCGATTCAGAGTGGTAGCAGCTTCCTGGATGAAGCTCTGCCCCAAAGCTGGTGTTATGAGATGACATCACCTTGCCACAGAGAAAAGAGCTGGAATTCCAAAGAGGTGTTACAGGCAGCTGAGAAAGCTGCAAACCATTTATATGCTACAAACATAGTACACCTACTTTAGAGTTTCGGACCGTCTAAACCACGAATAGGCGGTCTGCAGTCCAGGTCCGGACCCAGACATTGTTCAATGTGGACCAAAGCGAAAATTGAGAACGACTTCATTTTGAGAGTGTTTATTTTAAGTGGTGAAACTCAGACCAATCGCGTGCGTTGTATGCGCACCAAAGGCGCCCGCATCCAATCAGATCTCTGCAGATTCAGGCGAGGTACGAGGCGAGAAGCAGCAGTCAGAGAATAGGGCGAGTCAGAAAGAATAACGTACTCTAAAAAAAGAATTCAACGGCAAAAACCGACTTTTCAACCAGAAATGGATCAAGACGTAAATGTTGATTCTTCCCACAGGCAGCCCCAAACCAACAAGATGTGAAATCAGGTTAACAAGAAGACTGCACCCTTTATTTACGTTAAGCACTTTAAAATGCACTTAAAACATGTTGATTCTAGGCTGCTTCAGTATACAGGATATGGCACTGAATCAGAACACAAGTTAGAAATGATGCCAGTCTAGACCTTGGCCTGAGGAAGTGTTCTCTGACTGGACCTTACTGAATTCTTATTAAATAACCCTGGTCTAAACATTGTGGGAGGAAAATGCTATGCTGTTGTTGTTGTTATTGTTATTGTTATATTTGTTATGGTTATTGTTGTTGTTGTTGTTGTTGTTATCTGTGTTGGTGCATCTGCTGATGCCTCCAGGAACATTACTGATGATGTAGCCAGAAGCATTAGTAGATGTGTCTACAGAGATAATGCTGCTGCTACTACTGCTAATAATAAAAGCAACATTGTGTTTAAAGAATTATTAAAGTATTAAAGAATGGAATTGCAAACGCCGTACAACGTTTACTGTTTAATGCTGGTGTCTATATCTGTTTAGCTTGGTTACACGAGAGCTGAGACACAACTGTGTTTTTCCTGAGAACGGATGCTGTTTTCTCAGAGATCTGAAGCCTGACACTGGAGTATGAGGATGTGCTGAAACATTCATTGTACCTTAGACACGGCTTGATATTAGTCTGCAGCACTGAGCTTGTTCAAAATGTGAAGCTCTGTAACAGCAGTTTACAACAGTTTCATCTGTTCTAGCTGGAGCGTAACAGTATTATGTTTTGTGATACTGGACAGTTTCTCACAAACACAGTGTCAACTTTTAATAAATAGTTTACATGCAAAGATCTGTGGATGACGGTGATTCGTTATGGATTGTTTTCAACCTTCTTAATTTCATAACCAGTGATTTTTGCTTTGTTTTTTTTAAATTAGATAAAACAATTTACTATATATTGCCTCTCTTGGAGTAACGTAGTATATCACAATGTTTTGAATCCTTACCTCTGTATGTTTTGTAATGTGTGAAATACCCCCTTGAATTCGGGGGTCAATTGTTGGCTGGCTAGTCCAGTGTTGGCTGTCTGCTCATTCGCGTTAGCAGTAGAGATGCTGCCTTCAACGACAACAAAATGTGTTAACAATAGGGCTGTGTATTGGCAAGAACCTGGCGATACAATGCGTATCGTGATACAGCGTTCACGGTTTAATATATCGCGATACACTGCAATACTATAAGCAAAGTGATGTATTGCGATTTTTCAAGTTCTACTATTAAAATACACCACTATATAAACAGGTTTGTCTGTGCTTACAATAGCATCGCACCCTTGTGCTACTTGTTAATGATAAGGGGAGCTGAAAATGGATTACAACACTGCCATCTAGCGGTCAGAGGTTTAAACACAACACAAAATGATTCACTGTCTGCCAGGAATCTGTGCATCGGTACTGTGTTTTTGAGAATCGATACAGTATCACGAAACATAATACCCTGATATTCGATTTTTAAAATATTTAACACCCATAGTTAGCAATAGTTTTTTGTTTGGTTTCAACTGACATTTTGAACGTCTACTTTTTTGTCCTCTGTTTGATGAGTAACAATTCACTCTGTTCACCAAACTCTTGGTCAAGGTTTTTCGATTCACAAATATGCTCTAGCATACTGTAAAGTTTTTCAGAGGTGCCCGGGTCAAAGTTACAGTTGCTATGGCTGTAAAACACCTGGTGAATGAAGCAGTTTGCTGAAGCTCCACCCTGAGGCAGACCAGTGCAGCATGACACATTAATTATTAGTATTACTGTCAATAAAATCAATATCAAAGACCCTCCATTCCTTGGCTCCTATTTGAGCATTTATTTTTCTTTAATGAGCAGTATAGCTTCATAATAAGTTTATTTTTAGAGACCCCTGAAAAATGTAGGTTTTCAGGGGGTCCAAGAGGTTAATCAGGTGGTCCCAGGTCCTTATGTTTCATATCGCCAGGTTCTAGTTAGAGTAATTAACGTAGGATCTCACATTTACCTACATATTTAAAAATGATTTGTCTTAATGAAATCGAGTCAGCATATTAACAGTATTTTTGTCTTGTTTTAATGGGTTTGTGCCATAACTGGGGGCTGCGACCATGGAAGCTTGGCTGACTGTCATTGGACTAGGTTGAAAAGGCAAAGTTCTTTGCATAAATATGCGCAAAGTCTTCAAGGTGGACTCATTAAAGGTGGTAACATTTAAATCTCTAAGATATATTGCTTAGGTATGTGTTGCCTTGGCTACTCTGGCCGTATGCCATGCTTTATCATGCCCATGATGGTTAAGGGTCTTTACAGTGTACTGCAGGTGGCTCTTTTTCTTGGCTTATTATAGCAGGCTCCGAACGGGCCGAAGCCCTCCGCACAGCACTGCATTTAAATTTCAGCCTCTTCGTGAGGCTGCGGCTCTGCTGGGTCACTGTCCTGTTGCTTTGCATGTGAATCTTCATTTTTAATCATATTGATTACAGTTTAGTGTCACTAATCCCCCCCGACTTGCGCTCACATTCTGATTAAGGCATGGCCCGATACAGTAGGTGGTCTATGAATTGTGCGCTCAAATCACTTTTATGAATCGAGGACCTTTGTGGGACAGATGTTAAGAAGGCCATAATCCCTGCCAAATGGTCTCATTGAAAGCTTAACCTAAGAGTTTCAGCTGGCCGAAAAAGGAAGGCAGTATTTTAAAAGGACAAGCATTCATGGAATTTTCTCCATTCATCCATCCTCTCGCTCTCTTTTTTCACCCAGGCGCGCATTGCGGACAAGGGTCCTCTCACGGCTGGAATGTAATACCTCTGCCCTTATTGTAAATGGCGAGCCAGTGCAGATTTTGGAGTTGGCTACCTCGTGATCCATTTGTGATCTATCTGCCAAACAATCTGAACTTTCACCAGGAAGTCTCAGCGAGGGGATTTACTTTCTTCACTGGACTCGATTTGGAATCACAGAAATAGCTATAATAGCAAAGCAAGCCTGTAAGAAGAACTATAACCCAGTTCTTCCGAGGCATTAGGGGGTAAAGGGTATGTTAGGCTCTGAGAAATGAGCTGCTTACAGAAAGTCAGCAAACAGAAATAGGTCACGCCGAATATGGCGGGGTCTCAATGGGCCCTCCTACACATAATTATTCCAATATTTGTAAAGGGGAGATAGCATTAAAGTTCGATAGGATTTGCCTATCTCTGTTAGCCAGGGACAACAAGTGCGCTGCCGTAAAGTTCTGGTTATTCTGTAGGAGGGAGAACCTGTTGTTTGACTGATAACTTTAAGGAAAGCACATTAAATTAGAATGATATGCTTCGGAATCACCCAGCCTGAGCTCATAAGATGGTTGCGGCAGTATGCTAATGAACATAAAACTATTACTTCTAGGATATTACTTCGAACTTTCTGTTATGCCTCAGCAGGTCTGCCTGTTGCAGCAGAGTGCAGCCGAAGATTGACTCAGGCTCTCCCCATAGCTTGTATTACTGCTGTGCAATAGATTGTTTGTTAATTGTTGCTGTGATATTAGCCTTTGCAGTACTGGCGTCGCACAAGGCGTCCGCATGCAAATTAGAAGGGTTACGTCTGAAATTTTCACAGTATGATAACCTAGTCAAGGTATTAAGTGATGATTTAAAAACACAAGAAGGTGGTGAAAATTAAGGCAAAGGAATGATGAAATATGAATATCACCGCTGGCACCTGCATTAAATTGGACATTAGCATTTTACTTCTCAACAGTGTCTTTATCCTTCCAACAGAACAATTTCTTTATTTTTGTGCAAAATATCTCTGTCTGTAACCAAAGTACTATACATATTAGCAGATATTTACTGTGTTTTTATTTGTAGCCCACATATTTTAAGCATATGTTTAAGAACATATTTTTAGATAATATATATATTATATAATAACATAAACTGTTCAGCCCAGTGATCTCATTGTCACTACTAGCCACTGTGTGATTGAAAGGAAAATCTCTCATCTGCACAAATGGCTGGCAGTTTGCAACTTTTAACTTTTGCTTACTTTTATATTTATGCTTTATTCTGATTGATTGAGCTGTGAAAGCATTGTTGGACATTTGAAAAGTTGTTGTTTTTACTTTTGCAATATTTTTGGCTTTTGTAGCTGCTCATATATATATAGTGTTTTAAAATGTTTGGCTGGTAGTAATAACGTTTGATTGGCCGTGCTCTAAAACTTTATATTTATGTGTTATATGTTATCTATCTATCTATCTATCTATCTATCTATCTATCTATATATATATATATATATATATATATATATATATATATATATATATACACACACACACACACACACACACACACACACACACACAGAAAGAGAGAGAGAGAGAGAGAGAGGTCTCCTCTAGTATGTTTTAGGGTGAGTCTAGATGGAGGAACTCAAGGCTAAAATAAGCAGAGAACCCAGGTTGATGGACATGTAACTTATGGATGGAAATATATGGAAATGGATTTATAGCGATTTTGGAAAAGTCACCTGTGAAGTAACTGTCCACTCATACACCGTGACTAGCTGTGAAACCGTAACTGCCCTAATGCATATTGAGCGCTCTAACCAAAAGTGTTTTTTTAGCATGTGCTATGAGGATCCTGACCAAATCACAGCTCCCTGTGAGTGTTTGTAGATGTTTTAATAAATATCAAAGCACTAATATGATCCAGCCTACTGTTATAGTCAAAGAGAATGTAGGACAATCTTTTCATGTTATCGCTTCTCTTTGGTGTTTTTATACACCCAGCATGCACTTTATTAGGAACACCTGCAATTCATGCAATTATCTGATCAGCCATTCATGTGGCAGCAGTGCAGCGCATTAAATCATGCAGATATAGGCCAGCAGCGTCAGCTAATGTTCATCAACCATCAGAATGGACAAAAAATGTGATCTCAGCGATTTTGACCGTAGCATTATTGTTCATGTCTGACCGGCTGGGTTGAGTATTGCTAAAACTGCTGGTTTCCTGGAGGTTTTAAGAGCAATAAAGTATAAGAGTCCAGTGAGCAGCAGTTCTGTGGATTATATCAAGATGGCACACATATAGTAGGGTCAGAATTTGGTACCAGTTAGAGTCAGTGGCTGGTGGAGGTGGTGTAATGGTGTGGCGGAATATTTTCCTGGCACACTTTGGTTCCGTTCAGTTATCGCTTGAACAGCCTGTAGAGTTGCTGACCATGTTCATCCCTCCGATTTCTCTGGTTTGATGGACAGGTTGATTGTTCTTTGGTGAGCTGCCCGGACACCAGATTTAAATTCATGGCTTTGCGATGTTATAGAATGGAAAATTCACGGAATATAAGTGCACCGGAAAATCTGCAGGAATTGCATGATGCAATCATGTCAACATGGACCAGAATCTAAGATGTTTCCAACATCTTGTGAAATCCAAACTGTGTTGAGAGAAAAATGAGGCCCTATCCAATAATAGTATAGTTCTCCTAATAAAATGGGTCTTCATTGCAGTGCAAATATGCAGCAATACAACAGCAATACTAGTGTTGTGTTCATATCTTGCTAGTATTCTGTGCATACTGTGCAGCCTGAGCCTACATTATTAGAATGCTCCACAAAGTCTCCACAAGATTTATATCTGATGCTACTTGCCCATGTGGCTTCCTGAAAGTCTGACCTGATATCAGACGGAACCTGAGATAATGGAGTGAGTAGAATTTAAAACAAGCTGATGCCACTCGCTCCGCTTGAGCAAGCAAAAGCAAAACTCATAACATCTCCATGTATAATTAAGTATAAAGACTGAAAGGTACAGCAGGATCTCAGTGAAGCTTAAATAAGTTATTATGTCTTGGTTATAGGAACACAGGCCCACAGAGGCAGATGTCTACCAGCGTGTATGTCACTTTATATACATACTACCAACATAAATATATTTATATTTTTATATAATTTATGAGTTTATATAACTCATGTCACTTATACGTTTTGATGTAAGACTTGTTCTAATCAATATAAGAGTTATTGGTGATTCACAGCTGCTGTGCTGATGTCTGGAATCTCTGTGTAGTTTTGCTCTGACGAGGCACTTTTAAGATGAATTTGTTCGGCATCTCAATGCTAAGCCCTTTTCAGTCTTTTACTGACCTTGGTGTTTTTTTGAGGCACCAGGTTGTGACATATTTAATACATTTCTTTAGTCAGACACAACCACTGTTTGTTGAATAGATTTTTTTTCAGAATGTCAGCATTATCAGTGGTTGAGAAAGTATTCAGACATGGTTTGGTATAAAATGGTGCACCGCTAAGTACACTGATAGTCACCAGAATATTTTGTGTCATTTTAAGAAATTCCACCTAGAAAACATTTAATGTTGCTGTAAATAAACATATTACACATTGCAGTTGATGCTAACCTAAACCATCACTTTATTTGTCTGATTTGTGCTTTTGTGATATTGGTAACTTCCACTAGCACCTCTGCGTAATCTCTTTGCCTAATTTTGAACATATGATCAAGTAAACAGTAGTTGTCAGTTTGAATATCCATATATTTAAACACCCGTCTATGGTGCACCCCTTATTTTAGTTTTAGGTCTATAAGGAACACAGCATTGTAGAGAAACAGTGAACAAAGGGGCCTGCATGTGTTATAAGTTTCTCTGTACACTCTATACACACACACACACACACACACACACACACACATATATATATATATATATATATATATATATATATATATATATATATATATATATATATATATATATATATATATATGTGTATATATGTATGTGTCTGTCTATCTATTAGGTGTGTAAGAAAATATCGGGATATTATTTTTGGTGATACTGTATCGATTCTCAAAAACACAGTATCGATACACAGATTCCTGTCAGACAGTGAATCATTGTGTGTTGTGTTTAAACCTCTGACCACTAGATGGCAGTATTGTAATACATTTTCAGCTCCACTCCAACATTAACAAGTAGCACAAGGGCTTTTATAAACATTGGCAAACCTGTTCATATAGTGGTGTGTTTTAATAGTAGGATTTGAAAAATCACCGTATATCACTTGGCTTGCAGTATTGCAATATATCGTGATATATTGAATCGTGACCGCTGTATCACGATACATATTGTATTGCAAGGTTCTTGCCAATACACAGCCCTACTATCTATCAACAAATACACTTGCATACCTGAATTAATATCGAGCTAGGCCTTCACATTCAACATCAGTGCCTGACCTCAGTGCCCAGTTGTTTTGACTACATTGGCATGGATTTCCACAGACACACTCCACAATATCATCTAGCAAAGACTTCCCAGGAAAGTGGAGGCTCTTCCAGCCTCAAAGAGTGGGGCTTATTCCAAATGAATGGTATGTCCAGCAAACTCATATAGATATTGGGTCTGGTGTCCACATACTTTTTAATGTCTAAGGTTGAACATGCTTTAATAGTGGTAAATCTAATCTTCCTCAAAGAAAACTAAAGTGAATGAAACATTTATGGTTTAAATCATTATTAAGTGAAATAAACCAGTTGTAATTGTTGTAGTTTGAGAGGCTGTTTGTAGTGAGCGGTCAGTAACAAAACCAGGTGCCATCAACCAGTAGCGTTCGTCCCATGTCTCGCCCCAAACTGTCAAAACCGTCCCACCACTGTAAAAACTTGAGCACAGAGAGAAGCTGATGGTGGTGCACTTTGCCCGCAAAGAAAAATATCAACTCGAGAGAGAAAAACACAGTAAAGGATGTAAAGAAAGACTGTTTTTGAGCACGTTTATGAAAAATGCGCATACTTCTTAGTTCACATTTGCACGATTGAAAAATTAATGTATGTGAAATGTTAACTCGTGCAGGTTTATATTTTTTACTTTTTATTTTTGAGCGCCCTAGTTTGATGAGACGCCGTACATTCAACTACTATGTTGTACTGCCTTCAAACAAGTTTCAAAAGGCTATCGATTGGTTTTACATCTCAATCGATTTCAGTCGTGGCGTATTTTCTATCAGTCGTTGCCTATGTGACCATTTCAAGTCATAGCTTTCTGCGAAGCGGCTTTAGAGCTCTTGAGAGGTCTGGTTCCTATAACATTACCACAGTGAGCAATTCAGCACCAAACCACATATCAGTTCGCTCGGAGTGACTTTGTTTACCCGCTTTGTCTATCTGCCTATTTATGCAGCAAGTTTGAAACATCAGTGGAATCCCTTTAAAAAAAAAACAGATATATAATCTGCCAGAGCCTGTTCCATTGTTTGGAAAGCGTGAAAAGAATACAGATACTTCTGACTGGCATGAACTCAGTGACACAGTTGGTTTTTTCAAGGCTTGACATCACCATAGCGTTTTATCTGGGTGCATTACTTTAGGCCAGGGATTTTCCAATTCTACACCACAGATTGGTGTTGTCTTTGCTCAGACGCTTCGAAACTTGGCCACGAGACTAACTGCTGAGTTGAATCAGGTGCGTTTAAGCACCAAACTGTGCTGGACTAAGGCTTTGTAGGACTGGGATGGACATGCTGTCTTTAGTCTTTGCCACTACCCTGAGATCACACAGGGAGACTTAAGAGAATTGCAGCCGCATTGGTGTGGCTCCATCAGCCTGTGCTCAGACTTGGTGAAAAAGGGCAAAGCTTCACAGTGGTGGATCGTTGCCTCCAGGAGAAACGGTAAAACAGGATTGTTCCCAGAGCCTCAGTCCACACCGCTTATACAACAAAGTCAGAGATTTAGGGTTTTTGAAGGTCTAGTAATTGTAACAGACAACGAAGGCTACAGCACTGTTTAAGAAGCGGAGCTAGAGCTGCTGGTCGGATTTCAAGACAGCTAGGTGCAATCGACTAGATGTCTCTTCCTTTAACTGTAAACCGTGTGGAGGAGAAGACGTGTTATGTAAGGGATAAAGCACAGTGTGTCATATGAAAATTATAACCGGAGTGCATTCGCCCGAGTGCACGTTGAGCTAACATGCACACACACACGCAGTATGGCGAGCAGTAGCCCGCCTTGTAGTGGAATCTACAGAGAGATGTGGATGAAGTGGGCTGTTTATCAGACTATATGGAAGCCTGAGTGAATCAGCATGTCGCTCCTCAAAGGAGGGAGAAGAAACAATAACAACCAATCCATTCCCCAATGAGATTGCGTCCAATTGCGTTCCCCGAGGACTTGCAGCCAACGACAGCACAGCTGGGATTGCCAGCCGCGGATAAGATGCAGTGACAAAGCTATGCAGCGTTTGTACCCACGCGCGCAAAACCTTGGAACCTAGATTTGTTTGTGTTCTCAGATCTGCGGAGACTGTACGTGATCTCCTGGCTTGTCAGTTTCTGTAACATCGTTGACAGTTTATTCGCATCAGGTTTCATATAGCCGAGGAGGACCTGAGACAGAGGACAGACCCCCATAAAGGCTCAATTCTGGAGCGTCCCATTACTATCACAGCTTCTGGAAGAATGTAAGTCAGTCTCTTACAGTTAATTGAGAGAAAACTCGGCTGAGTCACTTCACTGAGCCATGTGGGTGCACCGAGCCTGCCTGAATCGGTATGTCTTCCACAACAGAGAGCGAAGGAACAGCAATATCCAGGTGCGCTCCAATGAGAACATGCGTTTTCCCCCCGAGACTTACAGCCAAAGAGGCGAAAAATAAATAAAGAAATAAAGAAAATAAATAAATAAATGAATAAACCAGCGTTTTCACTGCAGACTCTCTCATTTGAGCCAGCTGTTTAAAAATAACTGATTTTACAAAATTTCTGCATAATTCACTCAAAGCGTATTCAGGGTCATGCAGAGGGGCTTGGTGTTCACTGCGGAGAGAAAATTACTCACATTGATTTCTTTATAGTAGTGATGATAGGAAACAGGGGTCATGATGCCTGCCACTCAAATATAATTTTTTATTATTATTAGTATTAATGAATGTCCAAGTGTCCTATGGGTTTTTATATGTAATATTGATTATGGTAAAATAGTGGTAACTCAATTAATAATGATTTTATATACTACCAACCCAGCTCCTCTGAAAGTTGGAACATCTGGTAAATACATTTAAAAACAGGTAGCAGTGATGTGTAACTCTATGTTGACATCCAGAAAAAGCTCTGTGTGTAAAAAAAGCCTCACCTACAAGAATGAAGAGCCTTTACAGTTGCAACTGTAAATAATGACTGTGTGTGTATATGTATGTGTATATATATATATATATATATATATATATATATATATATATATATATATATGTATGTGTGTGTGTGTGTTAGATCAGTAACGTAGATGGATAGATAGAGAGAGAGAGATACTTTATTGATCGAGAGGGATTTAAGGCATCCAGTAGCTATTCCACAAGTGCACAAGGTAAAGCAAAACCGAACAGTTACAATAAAAAATAGAATATACAAAATAAAAATAGAAAAGGTCTCACAGTGTGTATGAGTGATGGCAGTAGTACAGTTAACCAGTGTAAACAGTGTAGACCACTTGGGTAGTGCAAATACGCAGTTATGCAGTCAGCAGCGCAATAAAAAGCAGTAATATTTACATTTATAGACGATATACATGTGTAAAATATACTAGTCATAGTGTAATAATAACAGCATAGTTGTTATTATATATAGTTAACAGTATAGTCATATATAACATACAGTTATATAGATAAATCTGTGAAATAAATGTATAATACGATAGTCTTTATCTTCCAACTTAAACATTAAATAAAGTATCAATATATTCAGGTTTTTTTTAAATGCTGCTTACATCTTACATCTTGAATATCTGTCAAAACTCTACATTTTTTTGGCTACCAGTTGAAGCATTCTGAAAATGATGCTGTTATTTAATTAGTAATGAATGACTATTAAATAATCTCACATTTTCAGTATGGTTTATTTAAAATGATAACAATAACAACATCTTTACTGGCAAGCTTGGGATTCAATGTTAGTCTAAACCTGCTTATGCAAACCTTAATTATAAAGATAGTTTGCAGTGTAGGGAGTGTAAAGTTGGCGTAATTACTGTACAGTAACGGTCATTACCTGAACAATGTTCCCACACGAGTGCTTACCAGTAACTGTAGACTATAAACTGATGGTGTCCTCTTGCCTCTGTTTGTTGGCTTTCTGTGTACTTCTTAAATGACTGGCTCATGATGTGCACCACTGACAAAAGTCCCTAGGAAGATATTTCCCAGTCAGCTAGAAGAAAACCTGCCTTTGTCCTTTGCCTTTTATGAAAACTTAACATGGCATGTCACTCAGCCTGGCAGCCAGGCATAAGTGGCTTCAGCCATTATATAGCAGGAGAGGAGTCTATAGCTGATGCGTTAGTGAAAGGTGAACGTAGTGGGTTGACATTTGATTGTTATTTTAATCACATCTCCAAGCATTAGCAACTAATTGTAGCTTTTTTAACAAAAGCTAGGGCCTGTCTTACGAAGCCTGTTCAAGTGTGACAGCTGCCTGACTAAGTTTCAGCTTCACAAAACCTTCCAAAAGCTAACGCTGTTAAGTTGCTTCATTATAGTTTCTCTGCTAATCCAGATTTAGATACTCGAGCTGTGATTTAATTCTTGTTTGAATGCACATGCCTAATATTTATGATGAGCAGCCAGTCACATTCAGCAGAAATCAAGAAATCACACTTCATAAACACAGTCATGCACATTCTGGCATGCTCTGTTTGTTTTGAACATGAAAATAAGTGGATACGTTCTTTACAGAGAACCTAATTCTGCTCATTTAAATGAAATGAACATATTGGGGGGAAAAAACACAAAATATGGTCGTTATATATTTTTATTTTATATTTCAACCAATATAAAAGATGTACTTAAATGTGTAGTGGAATGCTTGTAGTGGATGTGTTAACTTATTATTTTTAAGTCAACAATGTCATTTGACCACGACTTTCAAACTTCAGCAAACTGTAAATAAAAAGTAAAAGAATTTAAAAAGCTAAGCGGCCACCACTGCCACAATCATGTCCTTATTGGAGTAATAATTGATATACGCTCTCGAGATCTGTTTTTTCACGTGTGAGTAGACTGCCTCTGATTGTTCTGAAACGTATTGGTTAAAAATCTGTTAATTTTCTTTATTTTATTCTTTATTTGTTTAACTGACTACTGGATTTGTGCTGCTCTTAGGTAATCAGCTGGATTGAACAGCTTTTATTGTTGTTTTTTGAATAGCTTTTTAGTTAGTGAAGTTACTTAGTTTTGGGAGCTGGACCACACCCTAATTACCTCTACCTGCTATATATATATATATATATATATATATATATATATATATATATATATATATATATATATATATATATATATATATATATATATATATATATATATAGGTCAGGTGTGACCATGTCTCCTTCGTCATACAATCTCAACAAATCTCAACAATCTCAACAGACTCGAGAACCTCAGCCTTGTATATTTTAGGTACACATGCAGTGATGCATTGTCACTTGCGTTATCGCAAGTAAGGCTGTGAATCTGAAGACAGTGCTACTTTCTGTCATAAATATGAATGCAGATAACAGCATGGCTATTCTTATGCTTTGCTTAAATTGGACCCAATTAACAGATTTAGCACTGAAGTGTTGGAATGTGTCTTTGGGATGCATGCTTCTTCTTGCTCTTGCTCAATATGCTTTATTTCATTGTTACTGCCTTCAGATATTCATAAAGCCAGGATATGCAAATCACCACTTTGATGGATTGAATTGCATTTTGTGGAGCTGAAATCTTCATCCAGACTTTTTAGCATATTAGTGGAATTCAGACGTCTTGAACTCTAGACCTTGAATGCAATTTTCAGTGCTGCATTTTATAATCACTGGACCAAAGTCTATGACTAGAGACTGAACGGAAGGGCCAGATTTGAGGATCTCTGGTCTACAACAAATCAATAACCGTTCTCATTAAAATTCCCATTCTTCTTAAACTTCTTGGCCTTTTCAATGGAATATTTTGGATGGATTATTAGCAATTTATATCTTTGAACTTTTTTTCTGCTCCTGAATAAGAACAGGGTGAAACTACACTAATGGCAGTTAGAAACAGTAAAGCTCTACTGGTGCTGTGTTGTTATTTTTATTATTAAAGGTATAACAAAGGTATTGCTATTATAAAATGCATTTGAAGTTGTTCTCTGATCTCTACATAGAAGATATGAGCCTTTTGTGTGGGTGGAATGTGGACAGATGCAGTTTTATATGCCCATTTACACGCCAGGATTTGGTCGTAGAATGAAACAAGCTGTTTCTCTTTTTGGTGAGCTCCAGAATAGTTTGATGAGCTCACTGATTTGCTGGTTCAAAGCAAGACAAACAGTGATGGTTCACAGATAGCAGCATGTCGAAATAGAATAAAGCTCAACATCAACACGAAGTAAATTCAAAGTTCTTTACTATAAAACTTTGAATTTAAGATGATTTAAAACTTCAACCATTTAAAACGTGAATAAAACCACATGGCATGGTTGCTACTCACCGGTTACTTTTGGGATTGCGATAGTAGTTAAGGTGGAATCGCTCCTCTCTTCCCCTTGAACAGAACATTTGATTGAGAAGTAGGTGAATAGGAAGCCAACTTTAAAGTAATTTAAAGATGCACACCAGCCATGCCTGGAGACAGGGTATGGAAAGTGCCAGCACAGCCTGGAAAGGTAGATCTCTACATGTCCGCCATTGCTGTTGCTGTGTTGTCTTACGCTGGTGTATGTAAATTTTGGGGGTATCATTTTTGGGTGAGTCAGCACTGTTAAGTAACATGGAATTAGCATGTTTTACTGCCCTCAACAGGGTTTGAGTTATATGATATGCGAGGTGGTCATAGAGACAGCGTTTCTCAATAACATCCTGTTTTCTATCTGGGTCTGTAGACCTCTGGTTGGCTGGTTGGCTGATGATTCCTCTTGTTGTCTTCATCCATCTTTTTGCTGGCCATCTCTTCTTCTTGTACCTGTAACTGTTCTGAGCTCAGTTGTGAGTAATGTGAAGGAGAACTGAGGCTTGATTTGGTCAAGAATCCATTAGTTTGTTTGTTTAGTTTCTTTGGCATCCAGAGTGCTCTCAAAGGTCTTCTTCAACGAAAGTTATTTTTTCTTTTCTTAGTTTTTATATTGTTCAGGCTAGGCAGCTCCTATAGTTCTGTTATATTTCTTGACTGCTGGGTCCTTTGTGGTCAATAATTATTAATGAGATTAATAATGTTTTTTTTACAATGTTCTAAAAACACATCTATTTTCTGTTCTTTCATGAACAGTAACTGTGGGTATCATGACACACCACTCCCTCCTTAGAAAGGCCAGGTGATGCAAATTCCAACGCTTTATAAATATTCTGACCCCTCAAACCCAGTCCCAGCAGTCAGCAACTATGGGCTGCTCTAAGCAGCAGCCTTGCACTCTGAAAATGCTAATAATTGATGCCCACAAAGCAGGAAAAGGCTACAAGACAACAGTAAGGAATTAGGAAATTACATTATTCAAGAATGGTGGTGGTCAAGATGAGGTCTATTTGATGGCAAAAATACCTTCAGGAAGATTTAGCAGACTCCAGAGTGGTGGACCTTGACCTACACGGAAGAGTCAAGTTCAGCAGCAGAAATTGGCAGAGGAACATCTAAACAAGCCTGATGCACTTTGGATACAAACAGTTATAATCAAACTTATTGACTGCAATGAGCAAAGTTATGTCTGGAGAATAAAGGGTGCAGAATTTCATCTAAAGAACAGCTTCACAGCTGTTAAGCACAGGGGTCTATGGCTTGTGGTTTGGGACTGTGTTGCAGCCAGTGGCGTGAGGAACATTTCACTACTAGTGGGGAAAAATGGGTTAGATTAAAAACGATTAAAAGAGAATGTAGTTTACAATAGGAAATTTAAACACAACAAAATCCACAATGGACTACCTCAAGAGGCACAAGCTGAAGGTTTTTCCATGGCCTTCACAGTGCCCTGACCTAAACATCATGGAAAATAGATCTCAAAAAGAGCAGTGCATGCAAGACAGTCCCAGACAGTCCCCTCCGAACTAGAAGTCGTTTTCAAGGAAGACTGAGCAAAAACAAGACTTAGTAACTCTTAGCTATGAAAAGACATTTGCAAGCTGTGATACTTGCCAAAGGGCATGTTACTCTACTGTCCATACAGGCTGCCCAAACTTCAAACTGAAGGACTGGTAGATGCTTCAGTTCTTCGGTATTGTGTAGCCCTAGCGTTTATAAAAATAAACCTTTATGATGTTCAGATTTCTGTACCGTCTGTTTCAGGAGAAAATATCTGAAGATGTTACTACATCTTAAGCCATCTTCAGCCATCTGCTCGGTATGGACCAAGTATTCTGAACTCTGCCTATGTGAACACAGATTTTTTTCAAGGGAACATATTTCATTTTTAGTGAGTCATTCAACTGTTAAAAAAAAAAGAAAGAAAAAAAAATCTGGGTCAAACAAAGTGATGTCTTCTAGCTGTGATAATTATGGCTCACTACCAAATGCAGAAATTAGTCTAGATAGCACAAACACAATCTGGATCTCTTCAACACCATATGATAATTAGCTTTAAGCGTTTTTGAATATTTAGAAGAAGCTTACATGTCTACTGTATCATCTTCCTTCATTATGCTCCAATTCCAAAATCCCAAAATAACCCGCCCAGAAAGGGTTTTGGGAGCAATGCAGTACAAGAACCAATTCGGGACCCTCATGAACCCTTTGGGAGTTTTTTTAGTTTACAATATTTTGATAAGGTATGGTTCTTTAAGGGACACAGAAGTGGATGCATTGTAAGGTTATTCATCGAACCAAGAGTGGTTCTTCTGTGGGGAGGATTCATTATTCCACTATCAGACCACACGAACTCTGCCTGATTTTAGAGTGAATGTGTCGTACCCAACACTTTCCCAGCGTTCAGCCTGAATATGAGTGTCTCAACGAGGAACGGTATTTTAACATAACCAGCGACAACACCACAAAGAAAATTCTATGGTGTCAGAATTCAGGGTATTCTTCTGCCTAGTCTTCCTTGATGTTGACCAATAGTGGGACAGAATGCTCTCTGGCACAAATGTGAACATGGCGAAGAGAAAGAGGGATGCTTAACGAACCATTGTTCTGTATCGTTGCAGCTGTCAGGTGGGAGATTAATACCATTTACTGCTTCTATTTACATACAACGTTTGAATGATAGACAGCTCATGTTGTCCTTTTGGTGACACCCAAGAATAGGTCCACAGTCATTCTTTTCTTTCCTTTTTTCTTGGAATACAACACCGCCAGAGCTTCTGTAGCCACGAGTGACACATATTTGACCCCCTTTTTCCAACAACCTATGAACTTGCGCGAGGATGTGAACGATTGCTCTGCATTAAATGTATAATGTTGTCTTCTGATCAACACACGCCCAGAATTTGATGGCACTATCTGACATAGAGACCATTAAGAAACCAAAATTCTGTTAACAGTTTTTCTTGGTACCACATGTGGTTCTTTCTATTGTTAGGTTCTTTAGAGGACCATGAAAGGTGGTTCTCTTGTGAAGAACACTTTTAGCACCTTGTTCAATCCCCTATTTTCCGAGGTGTTTTTGTGCTTTCTTTTTATATTAGAGGAATAGATTAAATACCTGTTTAATGGCCGTTTCATCTGCAAAAGAAGCATCTAAATATGTTCCCTGGGGGTCAGTCAAACAATTAATTTAACCTCCTGTTACACTGTGGGAAGCTCCCCTCCTACCGAGTATCTAAAGGAAAAGCAGATGAAAAAGCCCACCCTGGATATGGAGAGGCTTGCCTTGATGAGGTTCTGAGGGCAAAAGCTCTGAGGCGATGAATAAAAATGATTAAGGGAAATTCAAAGGAGTATCAGGCATGGCTTGATTACTCTGATTTCTCTCAGTAGTTTAGGCGGCAAAAACCACAGTGCACTAACGGTTCAAACAGTAGTTTGCTAATAACCTTTGCGTCAGACCCCGCTTGCTTATGAATTCATTTACCATCAGACTTTTTGTGATTTATTATTTTCTTCCTTCATCTTCTCAAAGAAGCTTGTCAGTGTACTAATGTGCAGTGTGCAAGACCAAATGCTAATGAAGTCAGTGACCATCTACCTAATGAAGAGAGAACGTTTTTATGGAACACATTTTTCCTTTCCCTGCGTCATAGGCTCTGTGGAATGCGCCTGCTGTACGTCTTCGTCTTGAAAGCTGGGTAGCATAAATAGGCTGTTGTGTGATTTGTGTTCCTTTTTGGCTGGTGCTGTTACTGTACAGTGTCAGGGAAGAAAAGGTAAATGTACAATCAAAGGTATTACTGTGGGTTTAAGGTTTGTCTGTGTGCCTTAAATACGGCTTCCCAGGAGACAAATACAGACGGAGAACAGAGTCAAGACAGGGTGTGTGGAGGCAATACTACTTTTAAAAAATACAACTGTTCTACTAACTAAAGATACTAGAGATGGACCGATCAGCGTTTTTGAGGCCGATTCCGATCGCCAATCACCTTTCAGCGCGATCACCTTTTACCCATCGAGGGCGGGGCTATATGCCACAGCAGGGCTACATATTATAAGCGCAAGCAAGTCATGAAACAAGGTGGAAACTGGTTTATTATAATTTTTAAAGAGCTCACATGAAACAGCATAATATTTTGAACAAAATTAGAAGTTGGTCTATGTGGGCGTAAACCGCTTGATACAGCTCCGGAAGAGCCACATCTGAAAAGTATTTCTACTAGGAACAGCAGAGCGGGGATCCAGGTGGAATATTAAGCAGCAGAATGAACATCTTCTACAGTCGAGAAGAGCTGCTTATCTAGAACTATAAACTCACTCTGGCTGTAGTTCTTTAGCTCTCTGGCTGTTGCTGCTGTACTGTTTGTACCGGTCAGATCTAGTCTGAATGGTGTTCTGGGTTGTTTGTTTTGTGCTAGCTGCGCGTGCTAAGCAGAGTTTGCTGATACTCACTGTTCAGCCGCGTGGTGTTCTCTGAAGTGCTGTATTAGTAGTGTTAAATGTCTTTGTCTTGGTTCCCCCAAAAACAAGCTGATTTTAATAATTTTATAGATGTTACAAACTGCCCTGGAAGAGTCTGAGTCACATACGGTAACAGACTGCCAGACGGACAATGTTTTTCTTTCCGCACGTGCGGTGAAGGCTTAAACTGTTCTCGTGAAGCCGCTGCTTTAGTCAGTCTGATGAAAATGAAACAGTATGTATTTCCTAGCGGTTCCGATAGGAATTACAGGGAGCTGGTCGGAGGGGGTTTCACGGAGGGCTCCTCTTCTCGGATGAAAAGCTAGCTGTAAATACAGAAATTAGGCTCATTTGTTTACCACCATCGATCGGCCCTCGAGATCGGCTAAACTGGAGAAATATCGGCCGATCACATATTTTGATTTAAAAAAACAACAACTGTAAATATACTGTAGACAGCCTTGACTGTACCGTTTCTGCTGTACATTTATTTAGTACATTTATTCTGAAAACATACAGAATGTTTTTTTTTGGTTATGGTTATGATTTAAGTAATGTCGTTCAGAGTGGTTTGTTGTTGGATGCTCTATTCCAGAGAAGCTCAGGGTTGGGATTGTTTGAAGTTGTCATAATGGGAATAGGGCTGAAATCTCAATAGTCTCAATAGTAATAGGGAAATTTAACCTAATAAAACTGAGATTGCGAGCTACTTGTAGATTTACATACTGCGTTTAGCAGACGCTCTCATCCAGAGCAAATTACATAAGTGCTCAGTGTTTAGTCAGAGTATGTATCTCTAGCTAGTACAAACAGGTTGAAGTCCAACAAAACAGAAGGTTAGATACCGTAGACAAGTGCAATACTTAGCATAAATACCTGAATACAGAGAAAGAGGAGAATAAAATACAAGACTACTTCCAGTATAAATGCAATACTTAGTCAGTGCCCCTGCCTAGAAGATGAAGAGTTAAGAGCAGATGCATACGTGCAATTATGATTTATTTCAATAATACAGTAGATGTGTGCTTATAAGTGCTTCACAAAGAGATGGTGGTCTTCAGTCTGCGTTTGAAGACGGTGAGAGAGTCCACTCTTCAGACAGCCAATGGAAGTTCGTTCCACCATCTGGGTGCCAGGACAGAAAAGAGTCTTGTCCCTGGTCATCCATGCATCTTGAGGGATGGCGGGTCAAGCCGAGTGGTACTTGAAGCTCGGAGGCCTCGAGGTTGGTTGCATCCAAACCGGCATGTGTTGTGACATCACAAGCACAGCTTACTGGCAGTCTACTGGCAGCATTCAGGGTTCAACCCTCAAGCCAGAAATAACAGATATTCTGTTCTTCTTGGCCAGAAAATAATAGCTGTTTATATCACAAAACAGTCTCAGTTAGATTCAGGCCTAGATCGGACATTCGAAATGTTTAAAACGGCCAAAAGCTACCTCGCAGAAAAGTATTACTTTAAATTGTACAAGTACATGCATAGTTTTATGATAAGATTTCATCTTGAAACTTACAGCCAATAGCTAATAAACTCTCAAAATATATGTATTAGGGGTGTAAGAAAATATCAAAAATATTGAATATGGGGGTATTATGTTTAGTGATACTGTATCGATTCTCAAAAACACAGTATCGATACACAGATTCCTGGCAGACAGTGAATCATTGTGTGTTGTATTTTAACCTCTGACCACTAGATAGCAGTGTTGTAATCCATTTTCAGCTCCACCCCAACATTAACAAGCAGCACAAGGGCGCAATGCTATTGTAAGCACTGACCAACCTGTTCATATAGTGGTGTGTTTTAACAGTGGGACTTGAAAACTCGCAGTATAATTACTTTGCTTGCAGTATCGCAGTATATCGCAGTATATTGAATCGTGACCGCTGTATCACGATACATATTGTATTGCCATGTTCTTGCCAATACACAGCCCCTATATGTATGGTAGAGAGAAACATGCAGGCTGTTATAAAAACAAAATAGTCCCCAAATAACACTTTTACCATACTTGCCACTATTCTATCATTTTTTACATTATATATAATCACTCTGAATATGTGTAGCTTTACTAGTCATTTTAGGATCGTAATAAAATTGCTGTGTTTGCATTACAGACATCCAGACCCACCTGAATCCAGATCACCGTTTAACTATTTCATATGAAAACCCTATAAAGGACTTTACATAATTCAATCGTTGAGTTGTAAACAAACATTTTTGGAATATCTGTGGAATTACTGTTTAATTCAGACTTTGCTCATGTCTTAATATCCCTTCTTTTCTCCTCTGTTCTATTTTATTCCGTTTTGTTGTTGGGGCTTCTTTGTCATGCCTATTGTGCATCTTTGCCTTTGGTTTAATCTGTAAGCTACTGGGCCTGTTGTCAGAAGAACAAATTTGGCTTGAAGTATAGGGTGAAGTTTTATGAGCCAAATCAGATTTCCAGTCCATGTGACTGCACTGGCTGAGCTGGCAGCCTTGAGCTGGCAACATTAAACCCTGCTTTGTTTACTCATTCGTAGGAGAGATGGCTATAATCTGTTTTAAGCTTTGTTTGATGAATGCCAAAGAAGTTATTTTGACCGCATCAAAGTCATAAAATATCAGGGTTAGTCAAATTAGACAGCGCTTTAGGATTCTTCGAGTTTATAAACACCCTCCTTGGATTGCCTGTTAGGAGTCGGGGGAAAGCAATGTGAAGTAGGCTGCTGCATTTGTACGTTGAATGTCCCTGAATATTTTAATGAGCTGTAGTGGAGCTGTAATGTTATACCACATTATGGCAACTAATGATCACGTCTGGAGAACCAATGAACCGTACAGTATGAGATGTAATCTGTTGATCTATCAGTTATATACAGCTCCAGTTTGAGGACCTTGGGGTGTGTCAGCAGTGAATAGCTGTGCCACCAGGGCCACAACTTGCAGTGTAGATTTGAAATAATCTGTCCATCAGTGCATGTAAGACTATTCCAAGACATGAACTGATACCAGCATTCGCATGCTGAGGACTTTGATAAATGTGGGTCAGTATGAATGAAACATAGGCCAACTGGTAGAAGCACAAATATTCATGAGAGTGCAAACTCCAGATTAACTGTGAAGGACATTTACAATGCCTGGATTAACCATTCAGTCTATATGTGTTTGAACAGTAATACATTTAATCAATTTCTGTTTACTTTGTTTATAAGGAGATGTTTTAACTGATTACATGATCTGTTTATCATAAATGTCAAGTTATCATGGTGGTGCAGTGGGTAGTCCCTGGTTAGATTCCTGGGCCACTGTGGTCCTTCCCTGTGTCTACATGGACTTCCTCCCATGGTCCAAAAGACGTCAGGAGAACTGGAGATAATGAATTGGTGGCCGGAACAGGGTGTTTCCTGTCGTCTGCCCACTGAGCACTGGGATAGGCTTCTGCAACCCTTACTAGCTGGGAGGATAAACAGTTTAGATGATGATGAATGCATTCCCTTCTTTCTATCCATATCATTGTATTGTATGTATGGACAGGTTGATGGCATTGAAATTTCCCCATTGTAGGACTAATAATAGCATTGATTGATTGATTGATTGATGATGGGAGCAGCAAGTTATTGCAAAATTGGCTACTCGGTTGCTTCTTGAGAGAGATTTGCGAATAGCAAACAGCCTGACTCACGGTGGAAGACCAATAATGGATGACCAGAGCGAAAAAAAATCATTGTTGAACAGTTCAAGAACACTCTCCAGGGTGTGGACATAGATGTGCATGACTACTATAATACAAAGAGTAAATACAGCAGCATGAGAGCTTACCACTAGATGTAAACCTTTGGCAAGCTTTAAACGTCTTCCATCCAGATGAAATGAAGATGAGTCGTAGCATAGTAGGAGAATCAGTGTGTCTGTGAACCATGGTCATATGTCCATGTATGGATACCAGAGGGACTATTTATCTTGACTGCAGCGGGGGGAGTTTGGATGTGTACTAAAGCATCTTAACTTGGAGTTTTTCGCTGCCTGCAAAGGGAGTGTTTCTTACCAGCCAAGTCAATCACTGACCTGAATTCTATTGAGCAGGCACGTCTAAAGACAAGACTGAAGGCAAAGAGCCCAGAAAACGAGCAGGAACTGGAAATGGCTGCATTACAGGCCCGCCAGAGCATGACCAGAAAGGATACCCAGCGTCTGGTGATGTCTAAGGGTCGTAGACTTCAGGCAGCCATTGATTGCAAAGCAACCGACAACTGAGTTTAACAGTTTTATTTATTCTGGTAATTATGATGCGCTGAAAAGGCTAATTAAACGAGCTGGGCTTCCTGTGAAATCCACACAGTGTAGACGTAAGCAGCTCCAAGTAATATCTGTTTTCTGCAGTTCATCCTCATAAACATTTAACATTTAAATCAAATGAGCTAAAGAGGGTGGAAATAGAACTATAGGAAGGCCACTCATGATTACTCAGGACTGAATATACGTGATTAAAGCAGTTGCAGCTATCAGTATTAAACCAATATTAAAGGTATACATTTAGAACAATGTTTGTACTTTCTTTGTACCTTGACTTTGCAGACTTTCTGTACAACAGCATATTCATCACTTGTCTTTTAGCATCAGAGAACACGGCCAATATTATGTGTTATCCCGAATAACACCACATCCGTGACGGCATAAGGCTGCGATGTTATTCAGGTTAACACATTGCCTCTCATGTTCTATTGCTTAAATACAGGTGATGCTTGATAATCACAGGAACAGGGAGTCGGTGAGAAATTCTGTTGGCCTACTGCAGTTGGCGCTTGCTGCTGCCAGCGAGACAGTAAATGACATTCCCATTCATTGCTCAGTCCTTTCAAACGGTGTTTCCGCAACCATCCACTGACCCACCTCCTCCAAACTCACAATGGAAAGTTTACCAACTGAGAATACAGAGCCCGGCACAGGAGTAGGAGCAGCAGTTTAATAACAGTTTAGCAGAGCATTGCATTGTCAGTGCTGATTCCGAAGCTCGGCTTATGGATGAAAAATGAATTTACCTCGGAATATTGCAGCTTGTTTTGCTGAACTGAGACAAACACTTGGTAACAATGTCAAGCGAGCCCTCAATCCAGCTGCTGCAGCAGCGCTAGCTCGGATATTACACACTGTCGACCTCAGCTCGGGTTTTCTGTTTCTGCCGAGGGTCCACGGAAAGGTCCAAACGTCCAGACTTTTAATCCTAGCCTGAAGTGTTTTGAAGACGGGCAAATGTTTCTCAATGCAACTGCAATTCAGATTTTGTTACCAGCGGTAGCAACTTTGCTACCTCATTCACAGCCTTCCAGACTTTTTTTTTCACGTGTCCATTCAGCAACGCACGTCGGCATGTTGGCTGACTCAGAGTAAAAGCGTTTGGTAATTCCACAGAAATCATAGATTTTTATAAAGTTGCAAAGCTAAATGACCTTCACTACATAGAGGGGCATGGTCATACGCCGCTGGCCAGCTATAACTGTCCCAATGAGCTCTGGGGGGATATTGGAATCATGCTTTATAGGTTCTTGAATAAAAATACCTCCAAAGATCTTTAGACGTTTACCACAAAATGTCAAGATTTTTGTACTGAATGTTCATTTCGAGGGGCGGAACATTGATTAAGGCTGTCTGAGGTTAGAACTGGTCCCCTTTAAATTACCTAGGATTTTAATTGTCTGTCTTTTGCTCTTTCAGGTGCTACCTGTTGGATGGGATCTCAAAAGGAGCATGGTTGAACCGTTCCAGTATAATATTCGCAGGGAATGACAAATGGTCAGTGGACCCTCGCGTGTCCATCGTATCAAATATGGGTGATAAACATGAATACAGTCTACAAATACAGAAAGTGGATGTAACGGATGAAGGCTTGTATACCTGCTCTATACAGAGCGAACGCAATCCGCGGCCTAAACTCATCCAGTTAATCGTAAAAGGTAAGTGGCCTGAACTTTTACATTTCAAAATGTATTTGTGCAAGTAGTTGCAAGTACTTAGAAGAAATGTGTTCTATCTTTTTGTTTATTAGGAAGTCTGCAAATAGTATTGTTATTAGAGATGGACAGATCGGCGGATCGAGGCCGATTCTGATCGCTGATCACCTGTAGCGCGATTGGCTGATAGCCGATACCGATCGAGGGCGGGGCTATATGCCACGGCAGGGCTACATGTAATTTTTAGTGCAAGCAAGTCATGAAACATGGTCGAAACTGGTTTATTATCATAACTAAACAAAGTAAATTAAACAAATCTTGCCAATACTGCAATCATTAAATGTAGACCCTAAATGTAAAACAAAAAAAGCTAATTAAATAAATGCAGTAAAAACTGCAGTCATTAAACGCAGACTCTGGTTATTTTAAACAAAAACTGCAATCATTATTATTTGTTTTGTGTTAGCTGCGAGTGCTAGCTCTGCTGTTTGCTGGTACTCACTGTATTTGTCTTGGTTCCCCAACGAGACATGTTGATTTGACTAATTTTAAAAAAATGTCCTGGATGAGTCTGTGTCACATACGGCAACAAACTGCCGGACAGACAGCTCATACCATGAACGAAAATAAAAGGGTACGTATTTTCACCTAGCGGTTCAGATAGGAATTGCAAGGACCTGACCGGAGGGGGTTTCAACGAACTGCTAGCTATAAATAGAGAAATTAAGCTCATTTAAATAACAGCCAATCACCAATCGCATATTTTGATTTAAAATCTGCTGATATGGATACATAACCAATCGATTAGGGCTGGGTATCGCCACTGATTTCCCCGGATTGATTCGATCCTGATTCACTAAGTCCCAATTTAGTTCCGATTAGATTCAATTCAATATTGATTCATTTAGGGATATTTCAGGGCAGGGAGGGCTGGAATGCTCATTTTAAAGGTTGATCTCGAGTTTATTTGAATCGATATCGGATTATTCAAATGAAGATCGATTTAAATCGAAAAATTGATTTTTTTAAACACACCCCTGCGATCGATCTTTCCATCTCTAATTGTTATGTTGTATAAAATGACTCGTGGGAAAAAACACTACTTGTCAGTAGAAAGCTCTTCGTTTAACACCACATTTAAAATCAAAGTATCTTGTATTTCTGCCAGTTGGACGAATGATATCAGTTACGTAGTTGATGTTTTGGTCAAAGTGGCAGTTTTAGCTCTGAGCTGCAGTTACATGGAGAACACACCATGTATTTCCTTCAAATAAAGTATGCATAGATGCTTTATAGCTGTAGCTTTGAGTGCTGCAATAAAAATATTAATCAGCTGGAGAATAAGACCTTACAGTGTCTTGCAGGACCGCAGGTGGTTGCGTGTTCAAAAGAAAGGTGAAACAAATGACTTGTGCCTTCTTGCTATGCCATGTGAACGTCTTCCTAAGAACCAGCTGAGGATAGTCTGTGTCGTCAGAGAAGGTTTTTAAATTGTATTTTGAACGTTTTAGTCAGGCCTAACCGCACATCTGAAATTAGAAATCATGAGGTTATGGGCTTAGTATTCTTGTCTTCAGCAAGATGCGATTGAATTGCCCTTTACTTGGAGAATCATTGCCAGCCCCCCCATAGTGGAAACAAGAGGGCAAATACTAAAATTACATTTTAATGAGAGAATCCAAAGCCTTCCCTGGCTCAGCAACTCAATTCCTCATAGTAGGTGTAGCGTTCTTTTCCCAAGCATCACAACATTGGTAGGGAGAAGTTTGGAGGAGTACATTTTAGCACAGAAAGTTATTAGCTTGTCCCAAGGACAGAAACTGATTTTGTAGCGTGAGATTTATGAATACTGTGCGTTCCCACATTATATGGCTACTGCATGTTAATAATGTTAGAGCAAAGTTCCTCCAGTCATCTAGCGCTAGATGTAAGGTTACGCTAATTAACACAGTATAACTCTCTTCATAAAAGAGCTCATTGCTTAGAGGAATTAGTTTCTGTGTAGTATATTGCATGCGCTTAATCACTGACTGGCATTTAGGAATATGTACACTGCCTGGCTAAAAACAGTACTTCATTTTGTTGGATCACCTTTAGCTTTAGCTTTAGCGTTCACTGTGGCATAGCTCTGACCGCTTTCTCCAAACTGGAGTTGCATTCATTTCTAGCTGAGATCTTGTATTGAGGACCACAGTGTTGAACCACTCTGTTAAGTCTTTTCTGGCACAGCCCAAAGACTTTCAGTTAAGGTTAAGGTCAGGACTCTTTGGACGCCTGTTCATGTGTAAAAACGGCTCCTCATGCTGCCCGAACCACACTTTCACAATTTGAGCTCAGTGAATGTCAGCATTGCCAACAGGGACGAATAAAAATACATTGTTGGATGGGATAACCAGGTCATTCAGTACATTTAGGTGGTCAGCTGACTTAATTTTATTGCCACATAACATTGATGAGCCTCAAGACCAACCGAAACATCCACAGATCATGACACTTCCTCCAGAGGCTTGTACAGAGGGCACTGTGCATGATGGGTGCATCACTTTGGGTGCCCATCTTCGCACTAGAACAGGATAAATCTAGGCTCATCTGACCACATAACCTTTCTCTGTCGCTCCAGTCTTTATGCCCTTAGTACATTAAAGCCTTTTTTCCAATTAGTTTCACTAACAAGTGGTTTTCTTATGTGTACACATCTGTTTAGTCACAATTCTGTGAGTTCTCAGTGCATTGTTAGTGTGGAAAGACCTCTACTCTCACTATTACACATAGCTGTAAGTATTACTGGCAATTTTTTTATGAGTCAGCTTCACCAAGCTTTTAAGCAATCATTCGGGATTTTTTCCAACCACATTTCCTCTGTGGAGTCAGTGGTTCACCACCATCCTTCCAGATTCTAATAATGTGTTTCCAGTGACCCGTTTCCAGTCATTTCAGCTTCTCCTTAAGTGTTCTCTAAGCTTGATGCAGGCCAATAATTTTCCCCCACTGAAACGCAATAACACATTTTCCAAGAATACAGGATACGCCTTTGCACTCACTGCATTAGTTAGGGTTAAAAGAATTGTTGCCAGTTGAAGCATATTAAACACTGCATTATTAAGTGTTTGCTTATTTAAATCCATACCGTGACTTTTTTGCCAGGCAGTGTGTACAGTAAATGATGTTTCTATACATTAGACTTAAAGATACCATATATCGTATATGTACCAATATATAGATGTGTAGACGCTAGCAAAGGCATATTTTTGTGAGTGGTCTTATTGAGAAAACTACCTGTAAAATGAATACAATTTCAGTACAGTATTGAAAATTGATACCACTAGTGCTCCACTCAGTCTCTTCTGCGGTTCTGTTATTTTCTGTTGTCTCTCATAAAAAATAATGATGAAAAGCAGACATCTAGGTGCATCTTATCTCAGTGAAGTGGGAGAGGAAAGGAAAGCTTATGCTATGCGTGCAGCTATACTCAAATGACTGAAATGATTGGCCTGTTCTCTGAAGCCGTTTTAAATATCATATTGTTTAGAGGGCTCTAAAAAAAGGTTATCTCTAAGAACTTCTATTTTTATGCCAGTCTGTGCAGTTTGTTGTCAGAGCGCTACACTATTTGGCCAAAAGTATGTGGACAATTGTCTTCATTTTTGAGTTCTAGTTGTGTTAAATAGCCATGCAATCTCCATATACAAGCATTAGCACTAGAATGGGTCAGACTGAAGAGCTCTGTGACTTTAAACATGGCACCTTAGCCACAAGTCAGTTCCTGAAATTTCTGCTCTAATAACTCTGGCTTGCGAGCTGTAATTGCTATTATTGTGAAATGGAAGTGTTTTGGTGGATGCCAGAGGAGCGCTACTTACAGTGCACACAGTAAATTTTGTAGGAGGAGAGATAAGGCTTTGCACTTGGCCTCCTTGGTTCTAGTGAAGGGTAACATTAATGTTACGGCATGCAAAGACATTTTAGACAATTCTATGCTTCTTTGAGGTAACGGTTTTGGGAAGACCCTACCCTGTTGCAGCATGACTGTGCCCCTGTGCACAAAGTGAGCTCTATCAGGACATGGTTTGTCGAGTCTGATGTGGAGGAAATCCAGTGACATTGCACAAAGCCTTGACCCAAACCCCACTGAACACCTTTGGGATGAATTGGAGCGCCAATTGTGTATCCAGATCTTCTGACCTAACATCAGTGACTGACCTTCTAAATTCTCTTCTGAATGAATAAGCACAAATGCACACAGACACAGTCCAAACTTTGGTGGGAAGCTTTCCCGAAGAGTAATGACTACAAAGAGCAGGAGTATCTTTATGGCAATGCCCATGGTTTGGAATTGGATGTCCATATAGGTCATACATGCAATGGCCAGGTGTCCACATACTTTTGGCCATATACTTTTGCAGTAGCCCAGTACATACATTGTGACAAATTGCATACAGTAAAATGTATGGTCTGAGTTTAAAGCTTGGTAAGGAGTCTAATGGATAGAAGTCATTAGGGGTGTGTTTAAAAAAATAGATTTTTCAATTCAAATCGATCTGCATTTGAATAATCCGATATCGATTCGTATAAACCCGAGATCGATCTTTAAAATTAGCATTCCAGCCCTTTTTTGCGCAACGAGATCTGGCTGGGGGCGCACATCAGTTGAGCATGGAATGGGATGTCCATATAGGTCATACATGCAATGGTCAGGTGTCCACATACTTTTGGCCATATAGTGTAAGTAAACCGTCAAATCATATCAAACCTGAAAATGTACGTATTTGTTCAGAAAAAAAACACAAATGCGCTTTTTTAAATTGAATGTTTTTTACTTTTGAGCAGAACATTTAAGCCATTTAGTTTCTTAATCTGCTTGTTTTTTGTTTTCATGTCGTGAATGGTTTCTTTACCAGAACTGGTGTGGTTTCATTTGCATTAATTCCCCATTTTGTCAAGGCAGCATGAGTCTCTTTGGCGAGCTGCAAAAGCCAGGGCTTTTTTTTTTCCCTGTCTCCTCCACACGTATCCTTGTTAACACATTTTCTTTTTAACTAAAAGCCAGTTCTTTTTTTTTTTAAATGTATATTATTTGACAACCACCCACATAAGAAAGTATTCTGTCTAGAATAACAGAACGCTCGTCTTAAGAGTCAAATATGTAACTGTCTTATTCCGCTCTTATTCATTTATGCGATGTTTGCTGAACATGTTAGGTGTTGCGCCATATACAGTAGAATAATTTAATAACCCACGCTTGCACTGTTGGTAACACATTCCTTTAAAATGCATTCTTGCTAAGTGTTCATGAGATATTTAAGAAGCTGCACCCACACAAAATATATCTTTGAACTTAAAGAATATTCTGTATTCCACAAATGTGAAAGAGCCGTTCCTGTTTTTGTTGCTACACTAGAGGCCAGTGAATTCCTGTAGATAGGAAGTTGCATTTAGATCTGTTAGCAACATTTTGAGAAGATGATAATTGGGGTAGCTCTATCTGTGGACTGAAAAATCTGCTGCCTTATTTTCACTTCATCTTGTACACCCTGTACTCTAGCACTGTATCTGACTATGATACTACTTTGATATTTCAGCTCAGAGAATTTAAACTTCACAGCCAAGTGATTTGGTTTCTATTACCATGTCGAGTTGTTTTTTTTTTTTTTATCTAAGCAATCAAATTCAAGCTTACTACAGTGAACTCTATAGTCAAGGAGTTTATGGTTTATGTTTACCAATATCATGATGTGAGAAGAGCCTATGGAATAGCATATGGAAATGTTAAAACATCAGTGGATGGAGCTAATAGACTGTAGTGGATGGGTATATGTAAACAAGTTGGTTCCTGTGACATCACAAAACAGACAAAGACATGCTGTTTTTGCAGCATGGTTTCCATAAATGGACTACATGGACTGAGGGGTAAATAGTATGTTTCGAAACATGTTGAAACAAGTAAAGTACACACATTATTTCAGACCCTCTTTTTTAAAATGTAAGGGAAATATGGTTTTCTATGAACACGTTTTCTGCATGATTTCTATGTATCTCCTGTAGGGCTGGCCCGAATAGCGTTTTTTGAGCTCCAGATATTTGGCACAGATTTTTTTTTTTTTTTTTAAACAAACACATTAAAAAGATAAAAAACGGATTAAAGTACGAAAAAAATGCTGGGCAAACGAAGAAAAATACCAACTGTAAGAAATTTAACAATGGAACAGGAGTAGCACCTTTCATAGCAGCGGAGCACACACACAAAAAAAATAAATATCTTAAACACAATAATGCAAACTCCTTGAACACTTCAAATAAAAATAATTATTTTAAATACAGTAATACGAAATTGAATTATTTAACTATCTAATAAGAGTATTGCTGCTAAAATAGCTAGCAGCGCAGCACATAAAAACACTATACTTGGAATAAAAATAAAAAAAGTAAATACCTTGACTAACAAAGTGTAATAAATGTAACAAAATAGCACACGTCCCACCATTAACATAGAAACACAGAAAAGAACACTTTAAAAACAAAACGCTGAGTAGGGCTGTGTATTGGCAAGAACCTGGCGATACAATATGTATTGTGATACAGCGGTCACGATTCAATATATCATGATATACTGCGATACTGCTAGCAAAGTGATGTATTGTGATTTTTCAAATCCCACTATTAAAACACACCACTATATGAACAGTTGTGCCAGTGTTTACAATAGCATTGCGCCCTTGTGCTGCTTGTTAATGTTGGAGTGGAGCTGAAAATGGATTACAACACTGCCATCTAGTGGTCTGAGGTGTAAACACAACACACAATGATTTACTGTCTGCCAGGAATCTGTGTAGCAATACTGTGTTTTTGAGAATCGATACAGTATCACAAAACATAATACCCCCATATTCAGTATTTTCGATATTTTCTTACACCCCTAGTGCTAAGTGTAGTAAATTTAAGAAAATAGCAGGTCGTGCCATTGAAACAGCAGCACAGCCTAAAAAAGAACTTTAAATAAACATTTTAAATGTAAACACTACGTATAATCTATTTTTACAAAATAGCAAATGTCTCACTGTTAGCAACGCAGCACACACAAAAAAGAACACTTCAAATAAAAATCAATACCTTAAATACAAGAACTGTAATAAACTTTTATAGCACATACAGCGCCGTAGCAGCGTAGCACACCTGTAAAAAATACAGTATTAACTGAACGGAGGGTAAACTACACCTTCTTCATGTTCTGTGCAGGAAACACAAGTTTGTTGACATTGTGTAGCTGGCCTTGGAAAAAATGTGCTCCGGCGGGGTCGATGTGGCCGGTACGCAAAGGCAGCGTTTAGCTGCAAAAGCTGGTTTGGGGTCGCTACTATGTTTCCACCATGTGAGTGGACCAGACTGGACTTTTGTTGTGTCCTTTAAATAACGCTGCATCTCTTCCTTTGCGCTGGATTCATTGTGCTCTTCCTCTTCATTATCAGACTCAGACTGCATTAGCATTGAAATCTCCTGCTGTCTCAGTTTGTTTGTGTGGTGGTGGTGCTTCAGTCAGGGAAAAAAACAAATATTCAAATACCAAAATCAAAAACCGAATGCCTACTCATTCGGGTCCAATCCTAATCTCCTGTCTTATATAACATGTAACTACAGCATTAACCAAAAAATAAGGTGCCATAACTTTTACACAGGCCACATTATATGTAATATTTTTCACAAGATGTTTAATTAATAAATAAACAACAGGGATGCATTAAAATCAGTCTGTATAGGCGATGTTAGCTTGTTTTACTTGTGCATCTGAGGTCCATGTACTGTTGCAGGAACCCAGTACATACATTGTGACAAATTGAATACATTAAAATTTGTGGTCTGTATTTAAAGCTTGGTAAGGAGTCTAATGGATAGAAGACATTGTGGTGAATTTAGAACAAACAGATATACAGTTATGTAAAGCTTCTATTGATATTGTATAGACTTTCTATAGTGGATTTGTAATTAGTCATTATGTCAAGTCAGAATCTCACTTGAAGCTATAGGCTGTGGAGTTCTACATGTGCTGATCAGCTATATTCTCTCCAATTCTGTGCAAGTCATATTCACTCATAGGGCCAGTTTCCCAGATTAATCCTAAGCCTGGACTGAAAAGGATTTTCAACGGTGAATCACCATCGGCATTGCAATTTAGTCCAAGACTGGGCTTAATCCGTGTCTGGGAAACTGGCCCACACAGATTAACAGGCAAAGCTTAGCTCTTATTTCCTCCCTCCTCCCCATGAAAACTTAGTAACGAAGTGCTTTGCCACTTGAAATTTGCCGTGTCGATCACAATTCATTTCTCTCCGTTAAGGCAGCGATAGATGGAATAGATTAGGGTCTTGAGGGGATGACGGACAGGCCGAATAGAAATTTCTGTGCTTGATTTGTGTGATTAGTTGTTGTTACGCTCTAGCACTGTTTATTAGAAGGTGTGCCAGAGAGTCTATTAATCACAGCCCTCTACGAACCGCCGGGGCCAGAAGAATGATAACAATATTATTACTGTACAAATGTGACACTTCATTCTTCCAACTGCAAGACATCGCATTGTTTTGTTTTAGCCTAAGTGAGCCCAGCGATTAGGACTTGCTGATGGCTGAACCCGGTTCAAGTTTATGATAGAATTAAAGAGATCTCGTTTATCAGCATGTGACTACATTAAAAATCTCTGGGGTTTACGTTTCCGAAAAGGCTTTTGTCTTTCAGAAATCGTATGGAAATGAATTTCTTGGTGGTAATTGCTGTATTGTCAGCTAATAAATTGCTGGTTTTGACATATGTAATGTGAGAAACCACAGGAGTCTGAGGATATGGCCGTGGTAGTTGGTTTGTGTGAAGTGTTATAAATATTCTGCTAGCAGGTGTGCAAGTTTCTTGCAGTCAGTATACTAACAAAGGATTTTGCAGAAGCAAGTACTTGTGAACACATTTGCTGCTTGAGAGCAAATGCTCCTTTTTTTTTACTAAGGCTCTGTATTTGCAGTGGATCATATGATGTTATGTTATTGTTATTATGATACACCATGACATAAACAGAGATGACACAATACCTCTTCTTTCTGTTAGCTCAGAAACATGTTTAAATGTTAAATATAGCTGTTATTTATTCATTTTATTATTTAAGTGCTTCATGCTCAAACTACTCAAACACGCTACTGCTCCACGAAAACAAGCAACAACAGCTAACAACAACAACTGTCTGCGACTGTCTGCGATAGTCTGCGACTGTCTGCGATAGTCTGCGACTGTCTGCGATAGGGGTATTTAATTCAGTACGGTCCAGTTAGAGGAGTTTTCCTCAGGTCAAGGTCCAGACCGTCATCATTTCTAACGTGTGTTATAATTCAGTGGCGTATCCTGTATATTTAAGTTACCTAATATCAGCATCTTATACCATCAGCTACTGAAACACCAACACATCACACATACCGTTTAGTATATTTTAGTAAATTTACTGTTTACATGCTGAACTGAAACAAGGGCTACATTTAAAAACAATGCTTTTGAACAAAAGTGCATCTCACAGTGTTTATTTCTAGAGAAAGTAAATAAAACGTGTGTCTTCTTGTTAACTCAGCTTCACAAATTGACATGTTGGTTTTACAGAGCGGTATTCTCCAAAACTAGACGAGCGAGTCCATTCCATAATCATTCCTGGTTAAACAGTCAGTTTTCACTTATCACTTTTCTGTTTTTAGAGCTTGTTATTCTTTCTGACTTGCTTTTGTCTTTAGTACCTCGCCTGTGTGTGCGCGCCGCATGCCCTAATGTGCACAGATCTGATTGGCTGAGGAGCCTACGGTGATCTTACAGAGCAGGCGATTGGTCTCTGAGTTTATTGCTCCGTAAAGCCTGCATACCGTAAAGACGAGAAAAGTTCCGCTGCGTAAAATAAACACACTCAAAATTAAACCATTCTCAATAGTTTTTCGGTTCGGGTCCGCATTGGACAACGTCTGGGTCCGGATTTGAACCGTGGCCCGCCTATTAGTGACCTCTGGTCTACAATATTAGTACAGGATCAGGATCAGGACCATGTCCGAACCAGTTTTTTCTGGTGATACTGTTCTAATACTGAGGCATAGCATCCGATCAGTTCCATCTGTACTCACAGTGTTGTGTTCAACATATCTTAAATGTCTTCAGTACTCAAAGAGCAATGTTTAAATGCTTAAAGAGCTACATGTTTATGAACGAAGAGCGTAATTGGGGGTTTCACACTAGGGGGTGCATTCCGACTGCTTTTGATATTAATGCATCTGCAATACATTGCACCAAAAGAGTGTGCTGAATGCAGCACTGTAAAGTATTAAGCTCGTCCAAATAAGCTCTTTGAAGCGTACATAATATTGTGAAAAAGATTCTAAGAAATCTCCGAGAAGTCTCTGCGTAGGGCAAGGTCGGGAACCGCTGTTGAATGTTCATGACATTTGGAGCACTTTGATGCCATTTCCTGAGAAATCATCATAATGCCGTATTAAGTACAGCCAAATGGGCTCTGGAGATCTTCTGAAAACTGATATCACTTCACTGCTGCATTAGGAAGTACAACATGGATCTTTGTTACACCAACAGAAAGTCCAACATCAAGTCTATGCAGGAACACCACCCAGTTCTCTGGACCTGAGCTCATCTCAGATGCTCTGAAAGACAGTGGAATTGTGTGCTGTGGTCAGTTGAGGTCTCAAACTTCAAGTTCTCCGTGCCAAGAACAAAAAGGGACAATCCAAAACACATCCGTGCCCATGACTTGAATATAAGTGGCGGTGCCATTGACGGGAATTTTAGAGACATATACTGACATCAAGATGATGGCATCAAGATTATGTCCTTTCACAGGACACCTATGGTCATTTCAGAATGACAAAGCCACGGGCTACAACAGCAGGACTTTAGACACAGAATGCTGTTGTATGTGTGCTTGACTGACCTGTCTGGACTGTTTAGCACATCATGAGAAGAAGAACCAGACAATGACAACCACTGACTGTTGAAAACAAGGATGGGCAAAATTCCACCTGTGAAACTGCAACAATTAATGATTAACGAGTGTCTTTAAAAGCAAAGGTAAACATGCTTCTGTTCGAAGGTGGTCAGTGGAAACACTGGAAGCTCTTCTTTGTAATTTTGTCAGTTAGGTAAAGGTTCAAAAGGATGAACAAATCACAGATTTTCTTGTTATATGCATTTTACTAACTTTTCTGGAAATTAAGTTTGTAATATTCATACTTGCTCTCAAATACAGGCTAAACTGTTTATTTTTACTGTCCTGTTGGAACATAAAAGTGGTCTTTCACTGTTAGTCGGTATATTTTCTTGGTCTAATGAACGAGCACTTGAATAATGGTTTTACTGTTTGATTACCGGCACCTGGAGCGGGTAACCGAGTACTCCAGTACCTGTGTGCAGTTATGACGGTGGAAAAAACGCTACATGGTCTTTTGTTCTTTGAGGTTCACACTGTGTGTGTTTTTAATGTTGTTTCTTGCTGTGTGTGTATATGTGTGTGTCTCTCACTGTTGCTAAGCAACTGCAGCGTTGTACGTAGCGGTCAGTTGTGCTAGCAAGCTGTCATTTCGATATGTACAGGCAGAAAGTTAAACTGCTACTATTAACTAGCCAAACATAAACCAAAAAATCTTCTATCCATAAAGAACTTACATACATATGGACACCTTTAAGAGTTGCTATTGGTTTCTGCTGGTGTCCAGGAGCCACTAATGGTGTTTTGTGTTTTTCTAATGGTTTGATATCACAGTATATTATATCCTATTATCTTATCCTGTTTAACAGCTGTCCACTAGTGGTCTGTAATGGTAACCATTAAGCCAATTCCATTAGACAGCAAAACCATCAGGTTATAATCTTAATGGCTCTAATGTTTTTTTTTCAGCAGGGTTCACTGACCCCCCCTCCATTACAGCGGTCACTGAAGCCTCACGTTACCTGTGATCTGATTAGCCAGGAAGCTTAGCTTGTAGTCCATTTGACCACATTGAGTTGAACTTCTTATACTGTAACTCGTGGTGTCCACACAACAGCTGGACGGGGGGTATCAGATGCAGCGTGCCCAGCATGCAACAACAGCACACAAAACACATCTCTACCTTTAAAACAGTCAGAAAGCCAGCTTCGTTCACAGAAAGATTTGTTCAGTTGGACTTGGTGTAGCTGGGAGTGTGTAGTGTGTGTGTGTGTGTGTGTGTGTGTGTGTGTGTGTGTGTGTGTGCATATATATATATATATATACAAACTTCTCAGTATACATAGAAACAAAACAATAGGTAGATTTCTTTAGTATAAGTAAAATAACTTATTATAATATTTTTACATATCACCTGTACTCCATAAGATCTTCTGGAAAAGAGTGGTCTAACTTACATTTTCCCACCTCTGGCTCTGGCGCACACCTTTGCTCAACTAGAAATTACAACAATGCATGATAGTTGTGGTAATGAATTTACTTGTATGGCAGTTATGTGGCCTTCTTGCTCTGGCTATTATTATAATTACAGTTGAATAATGAGAACACTGAGAACCTCTTATCCTCAAGTAGACAATTGGAAGCTAAGCATAACATGTAATTGAAATAAAGGGCAAAGTTAAAAATGGCCTGTATTTTGATCATACCGCACTTACAGCCTTTTATAATAGGTTAGCCATTGTGCAGACCTTCAGATGCACCAGCCCTTTCATATAGTCTGTGACGAGATTAAAATAAAACCTATAATTTGAATATGTAGCTCAATATCAAACAGACACTGTAGAAAGAAAAAGTGACGAAAGCTTGAATGCTCGAATGCTCACGATTATTTGGAAACACTGAAAGCCAGAAAACAGGCAGTTCAAATGGATGATGAAGTGTTTATGTTGACCTATTTACTGGTCGAAATAAGGACTTCTTGGAGAGACCACATACTGTTCTATTACCCACTAGTGTATCGGCAGTAGAGAGTAGTCCACTCTGCCCTGCAGACAACTAACTGGACACGTCCACTCTATAAGAGTCCTCAAAGTGTGTCCGAGGAATATAGTTCTTGAAATGAGGCTGCAGCATACATGATTATTTTAAAACAAGCCACTTGACATGCTACAAAAAATCCATCCTATGTCCAAAAGCATGTAGACACAAAAGAAGAAGCATACTTCAAACTTGTATAGCACTCTTGAAGACGCCAAGAATGCTTTAAAAAAAAAAAACTGCCCGAAGACGATCAATGAAAAACACAGAAGCAGACAACAGAGGAAAAGATAAGGTGAAGTTCTAATGTTCTGAGATTTGCTTTATATATGAAACGAGAATTAGGCTGCCAAGTTCAGAGAAGAAGTGTAAATCTAGAAAGTGCTTGATCGCAGAAACTGTGAGGGTTGGATGGAGGAATCGTTAACAAGTCGGCTGAAGATGCGCGGGGAGTATGGGTGGGTTTAGAAGGAAGAGACGATCAGAGAAGTAGGGAGAAGGGAGCTTGTTCAGAGCTTTGCAAGTGAGCAGAAGTCTTTTTAAAGTGAATGTGATGTTTTACAGGTAGCCAGTGAAGATCGTGAAGAACAGGTGAAACGTGCTTGTGAGAGCGAGTGTGCGTGAGAAGAAAATCAGCTGTTCTGGACCATCTAAAGCTTGTGAGGGGAGGAAGAGCTGATGCCTGCAAGGAGGGCGTTACTGTAGACCAGAGGTCACTTAACGACTATTAAGAGCGATTTAATTTTGAAAGTGTTAAAATTATTTTAAGCGGCGGAGCTTTTCTTGTCTTTACGGTATACGGGCTTTGCGACGCATTGACCTTACCAACCAGATCTGTGCATATTCGGGGTACGAGGTACGAAGCAGAAGCAGCAGTCAGAAAGTAAAGCAGGTGGGAGAAAGAATAACGTGCTCTAAAAAAAGAAAGTTGACGGTGAAACCCGACTGTGTTAACCAGGAATGGAGAGATTTATGTCTAGAGCTGAAACGATTCCTCTAGAAACTCGAGTAACTCGATTACAAAAATCGAAGCAAATTCTTTGCCTCAAAGATTCGTTTAATTAATACAACCATATACAGCGCACTGTTTTGCATGGATGACTTTTACTGTTGCACAGCACACGCTTACGGTGTTGCCAGGTGACACGAAGAAGACGTGGTTTGATGACGCTGATTGTAAAATAGAGAAAGAGAGATAGAATAAGGAGAGATGAACAAAAGAGACAGGTCAGAGAAAACCATACACAGTGTCCAAGGTCTACTGTAAAACCGAACTAGCCGAGGGAGCAGTTACTGAGCATAAACCTGACGTGGCTGAAGTTAGCTTCTTATGTAAATTTCGCCTTTCCACCTTAAACGATGCAGCAGTTACAGACGGCAGAATGTAACTTCTATACCATTTAAGGTGGAACAAGGAATTCAAATAAGAAGCTAACGTCAGAAAGCAAGCAACTGAGCTTTCCCAGCAAACTGATAGTGAGTCTGAGTTTTAAGGTAACCCCCAGTTAAGCACCACACCAGTGTTTCAGCATCTGAGCAGAAAGCAGTTCAGTCTACATGTCCAGTCCACAGAGTGGAGAGACACACAGTAATAAATTTAGTAATAAATTTGAATAATAGTAATTATTAAAATATTTTCTATATTCTGTACTATATGCAATTTAATCAAATGTTAAGAACCCTGTATTATTTTAACTTATATTTACTATTGCTCTTTAAAAAAAAAAAAAAAAAAAAAAAAATATATATATATATATATATATATATATATATATATATATATATATATATATATATATATATATATTATCCGATTACTCGATTAACCGATGGAATAATCGATTACTCGAGTACTCGATTACTAAAATAATCGATAGCTGCAGCCCTACTTTCTGTGTCTATTTCTCCAACAGGCGGCTCCAAACCAACAGGTCAAGCTGTGAAACTGAGTTAACGAGAAGACGCTGCTTTATTTACTGTTTCTATATTAAACATTTTAAGATTCACTATTTTTGAAGCATCCTGTTTTTTTTTAATGTAGCCCTTGTTTTTACCTTTTTTTATATATAATTTATTAAGTTCAGCATTTAAATGTAAATATACTGAAATATACTGAACGGTATGTGCGATGTTTTTAGTTGCTGATGGTATAAGATGCTGATACTAGGCTAGAAATTATGATGGTCTAGACCTTGGCCTGAGGAAATTCCCTCTAACTGGACCTTACTGAACTCTAATTAAATACCTCGCTTGTAGACCAAATGGCTAAAGATGAAAGCATGTATAAGAGATGCATGCAGCAGAAAGAATGAGCAATGGTTGAAGTTTTAACAATAGAAGAAATGTGGGCATTGGCTGAGAGAGTTGGGTCAAGCATGATGGCCAGATTTCACTGCTATATCATCAAGTCCATACATTACAGAGCCAGCTGATTTAGAGCCAATGAAAAGGAGTTCAATCTTATAACTATTGACAATGAGAAAGTCATGTTTTATGTAGAGTTTGCTCTCAGATAAATAAGAGTGTGCCTGTCCGAGGAGTGGATTGGTCTGGAGATTAATCTGCATGTCACTTGCATAGCAGTGAAAGTCCTGTTTGAAGTGTTCAAGGCCAAGATCTGGCCAAGAGGGAGTATGTAGTAAGGAAGAGCAGAGCTCTGAGGACTGAACCTTGGGGGACTGCCTGAGTGACGATCGAACTTGTTGAAGTAAAGTCAGAAAGAGAAATGAAGTGCTTTCTATCAGAGTGATAAGAGGTGAACCAGTCCAGTGCAGAGCCGGCGAATCCCAGCTCACGGACACTCTACGAGAGAATAGGGTGACACACTGTGTTGAAGGCTGCGCTCAGATGGAAGTAAGGCGGTAGTTATTGAAATGAGTTAGATCAAGGCCGTTTTTCTGAGAATCTGAGTGACTGCAGTTAGAAGCAGCGATGGATAAACAAGCATTGTAAGCCAAGGAGAGCCGGTAGACAGGCTTTAGTTAACCGGGCTGGTAGGAGATTGAGGGGGCAGGTGGTAGTTTTACAGGCTGTAACAATATCAGCAGTGAAAGAAGAAACAGCAGTACAGAAAGCAGAAAGACAAGGGGGGGACGAGGTACTAGGTAAGAGATTGGAGTTTGCGGAGGAAGAGGAGAGTATACTAGTCGAGGAGGCCACTAAAGAGTTATTGATCCCAGCAATTTCAGTTCCAAAGAACTGTAGGAAAGAATTGCATGGATCAGGAGCAGCTACATTACTTTCCAGGGCTCTGAATAGCTTAGTGGTGGCAGGGGGTTAGTGTTCACTCTGGTGACGAGGCTGCAGATGTAGGCACAGCACCTCTGTATTCAGATATGTGTTGTTAATATGCTTCAGCATGAACAAAATTCTGGGTTTCTTGTAAAGTCTTTTCAGCTGACGGCCAGCATGGCTTCATATGGCACAGTTCAGGAGTGTACCGGGGGCGGAGGTGCTAAAAGACACAGATTTTACTTTTCAGATTTCTTTGCCAGTGAACTGAGACACGTAGCGAGAGGATTCAGCATAGTAGCGTAAACAGTGGGAGAGGAAGGAGCAGCATGAGGTGGAAAAACAGTCATTCTCTGTATTCTTACCAAAAAACACTAATTAACTTTTTCATTTACAAAAAATATACTTTAGATGTGAAAGCAATAAAACTAATTTACATCCAAGTTTTAAATGCTACTGCAACTACTGTGAGCTTTACTAAAAGTAAACTGTACTGTTAGTTAGCTTGTTATATGCTGTGGTGGTGGCGGAGGGGCCGAGTCTCTCCGAGACGCACACAGGCAGTCCAGCTCATTTCTTTCAGTGTTCTGTTTTCAGTCTCTTGAAATCAGGTTCTCTCTTCAGCCGTAGAACTCTGTCTTTCTGTCCTCCATTCCAGAGAGAGACAGTCTTTTAAAGTATCCACACTCCTTCCCTGAGTAGCTTCACTGGTACCTGATAATGGAGAGGAGCACCTCACGTGTGTGTGTGTGTGTGGAGATTGCGGCAGCCCCGCCTCCCCACCGGCACAATACTTCTACTACCCACTTTTTAGTCTGTAAAATTACTAATTTAAAATACTCTCAGTAAACTACTGTTTTTTATGCAACAATTATACTTTTCATTTTCTTTAACTTAACATAATACTTCTTGGTACATCTTATAAATACGCTGTTGGAAATATGCTGGGAGCTAACACTACAAAAACCATAATCCTTTGCAGCAGTATGAGGAGGGCCTAAGGTTTAAAAGGTCAACATCTTATTTATTCTGTTTGGCATGGTCTGAGGATTTGTACATGTATGGATTGAGGACTGTGTTTCCCTTGGATGCGTATTTGTGTAAGTTTTTGATCTATAACTTTATCCATTTATGCTAATTTGTTTAATTTGATGGTGATTGTTTTCTTTGTTTAGCTCACTTGCTTTGTAATTCCTTTGTTGCGCTGTTTGTATTGTTTTTCATTAATCCTTATATATTTAGTTTATTTGTAGATAAACCATCTATCCATCCATCATCTTCCTTCCTTCATCTATCCATTCATCCACACCATTCATCCATCCAATATCTATCCTCATCCATCCTTTCCTCATCCATGCAATCATTATCCACCCATGCATCCGTTATTTGATTCTGCTCTTCACTGTTGTGAAAGACTCTGTGAATAAACTGCATCAGCCACCCTTCCAGTAAGAGAATCCAACTGAACTTTGACATGTACATATAAAACTTTAAAAATTAAAAAAAAAAAAAAAAAAAAACAGCTGCCATTTACATGGTGTGAACATTTTATTATTAGATTTCCAGATTAAAATGCTCCAAAATAGGTTGGAATAAGTTCTGGTTCCATTGACTTACATTGAAAATGAAGAATGTTTTTGTTCTCTCCTGTAAAGCTGTGATTTTGCAGATACTTGTTTTTCTTAGGACAGTGATGATTTGTGTTTATGTACACTAGGGTTGTGCGATATTGACAAAAAATGATATCTCGATATTTTCTGTCATTTTGTCGATAACGATAATAAAGGATATTTCACATTATTTAAAAAGCGGGCTCCCGAAGTGCATCATACTCGTCAATGTGTGGTGGTTTGTTAGGAGATGATGAAACGGGTTAGTTGTGGAGCTATCTATAACAGCAACCGCTTTCTTACAAAAACTGCAACCTGCTGTCCTCTGAGCAACGTCAGTCTTTTCAAATCCAAACCAGCTCCACGCGAGTGAAGATGATCCTCATCTAGGAGTTAAGTCTAAGGCGGTAGACTGCGAGGCTGGCGATATCCACGTTTCTTCCCCTGGGGCAGTGTGTGTTCACTCATTTCCAGTAGCGTACTCGATAACGCCAGCTAGCGCATCGTTAACACAGCTATTAAGATATTATCGTACATGATATATACTGCACACCCCTAGTGCACACAATAAAAAGAACATATACTTTTATTTAACGAGTCAGCATTTATATTGGATGCCAAAATATGAGAACAACAAACTCACACTTTTCAAAGAATTGTCAGTAAAACTTTTATCTGTTTCCTAGTGAGTTTAAAACACCTTGTACCTAAAAAGATCAGATTCAGTTCCACTCTTGTACGATCTGCTTTAAGCTCCTCCACCCAAACTACAAGCCAAATGTACTCAAACTTTAAAGATAAGAAAAGATTTCCTAATAATATTTTTTCACATATGTTTAGACTAAAAGAATAAGTACATGTGGAGTATACTTAAATATTTTAATTTAGTATATATCTCTGATAAATAATAGAAGTCTACTAATCACTCACTTGAGTAAGCTGCTTCATTGTTAGGGGGCAACAGATTGAATCTTACAGAAGGAAATGAGTCTTCTGTTTGTATGGTGAGGTACAGACAAAGGGACTAAGAACAAAATGAGCTTATGATTAGAAAGTGGAAACAGCAGAGAATAGAAATTCAGTACAGGTAGCGAAGAGGAACAAACTAAATTAGGAGTACAGCCTCTGCTCTGGGAGGAAAATCTGCATACTTAGTGAGATGGAAACTGTAAAGTGTGGTGGTAAAGTACTTCTCAAGCTTACAGTCTAAAATATCTAGAATATTAAGATCACCAATGAGCAGCAAGCCAGAGGGGACGTTACGCCAGCGAGTGTAGGCAGTTCAGATCACTTAGAAACAAAAGATGGGTTAGGTTTTGTTGAACAATGGAGTAAGAAAGCAGTTACGGAGAGGCGTTATTTAAAAGCCCATTCAAAAGAAGTAACTGAATTGTGGTTATGTTATTGAAGTTTACGGCTGGGCCTCCCTCACGTCCAGAAGGATGAGACTGGGAGGAATATATCAACAGTATTTATCAAGAATAACAGTGAGTGTGTAGCAACGTATATATATATATATATATATATCCATTATCCATCCATTATCTTGCGCTTTATCCCTTTATCGGGGTCACGAGGGGGCTCTAGCCAATCCCAGCATCAACGGGCGAAGGCGGAGTACAGTTCGCCAGTCCCATCGCATGGCCGACATTCACTCACACACACACACACACATCTACGGACAATTTAGCGTGACTGATTAACCTTACATGCATGTCTTTGGACTGTGGGAGGAGACCTAGTCCAAACAGTGGGTGTGTATATATATATATATATATATATATATATATATATATATATATATATATATATATATATATATATATATATATATAGTGGTTAGTATATATACTGGTTAGCCAGACTGTGCTAACCACTACACCACAATGCCCTATTTGTATATATTTGAACACGACAGCTGCTCTTTTTATCCTGTGAATGTTCATGATGAATGGACCAATAGAAATGCTCCAAAATCCAAAACTCTTTATATATAAAAGATGTGCAAGTGGGAGCAAATGGGGGGAAAAGGTGCATCTTATATAGGTTGACACCAAAATGAGCATGGACAGTTTTGTTGCCGTGACGTCTTGAGCCCTGGTGAACATACCGATGTCAGCAGAGTATGCCAGATTTACTGGCAGTTGTGACAGTGACTTTAGGGAGATGGTAGGTGTTGAATATATTTGAGTGGCAGTCTAGGGCAGTAACTGTGGACTAAACAGGGCTGTGAATCACACTCTCTCTTTCCATTTGGTACACTGTGTATCTGTACATTGTATATACCGATAGCACTGGTTGAGGTGTTCATCTGGTCTGTGATGAATGTTCTCTGAATGTCTGATAATGGCCTTGTTAGTGTGATCTGCATTAACTTGAATAATAATAATAAAGTTTTTGTGTAATATTAGATTAAAAAAGAAAAGTTTAATAGCATTTCTGAAAAGCAAAACTTTTAGGAGCCACTTATGATGTATGGTAATGGTGCTAAAACTCTGGTTAGAATAGTTTTCTCACATACCTGGTTACCCCTCTCTTTGGGCTCAGATTCAGTATGACCAGAGATGTTAGACCAGAGGAGAGCTGGAGTAGGAATAGAAAAGATGCAAGAGCCCTCCCTTCAAGACAAAGAGCTTTGCTTGCTAATTGGCTTGCTGTTGAGCCAGTCTCATCATTATGGACCAGTAACCAAAAAAGACCCTTCAAAAACCAAATTTTTTAAGTTACTGAGACAGACGCTGCAAACTTTTTATGATGTTTTGATCCGATTTCATCTGTGATTTTAAAAATGTTTTTGAATTTGTAATTTGATGGTAATTAGTTACAAGCCTTTTGGTCTCTCCCTACTCAAAGAGATAGAAGTCTAGTCTTGCATGGCTGGAAATAGCATGGCAAAGATGGCCACCGGATGAACAAACTTTGCTGTAAGGACTTTGTTATGACCCATAGATCACACTTTATCCAGTGTGCGTACTCAAGTTATCTGTGTGGTTCAAGCAGTTTGACCTGCAGCCTCATTTAGATCCAGTGAATATATAGATTCTCATATAGTCCAGTTTAATGAGAAGCAAAAGCCAAAGTAATGGATTAATCACTGTGTCCATTTATTTTTACCTCACTTGGAAACAAGACATGAGCTAAGTGGCTAACTCTTTGTTTCCATTAAATTATATAAAGCAGTATACCTGAGCCTGCAAACCCTTTTAACTCTGAATATATGACCATAACTTTGTCATGCGGATGGTCCTCCCTATGCTAATGCATTATCGTAATAGGGAGCTGTATGTATGCATCTGTTTGTGAGCTGTGCCTTTTTCTCCCCTCATTAAAAGGAACTGCTTCAGGAAATAGCCACTATCAGCGCTAGCTAATTAAAGTAAGTGACACCAAAGGTCAGAGTTTCTGTTTGGGTGTCCTTTTCTAGCGATGAGTTTTGAAGATAAAGTGTAAGTGGTTTAATGCATTTCTTTTTCACAAGGCTGGTGGTTGGGGCTCAGGTGATAACAGTTACTTACACGTACATTACGGTGATAAAATAAAATCCCGTTTAAACTAAATAGAATTGGGTCTCTCCGGTATTGTTGAGCATTTAAAATGCATAGCAGCACTATCAGAGGCACCAGTAGGCATTTTGGCCCCCCTGAGAATTGAAAGTGTTGGCCACTTTGCCTCATTTCCCATAGAGGAAGCTGTCATACCGTTAGAATTCGCCAGGATTGAACCCTATTCTCTATTTCTGTCATTGCGAGAAACATTTCGACTCTTACTCAGCACTCAACAAGCTGTGAATATACAGCAACAGTATAAGCAACAAGATTGCATTTCTGGGCAAACGTGTGCTGGAAGCAACCGGAAGAAACTGTGATGTTGGTCGCTTCTCGAAAGTGTTGTGTCTTATCTGTCGAAGCAAATCTCTATAATGAACTGTTTTTGACTGGGATAGGATAGATTCATTTTTCAGAGCCAACTAAAATCTCTATGTTGAAAGTCAGTGGAATATTGGAGTTAGTATAGTGAATAATTCATACTTCACCCAGGCTGAAATACAAAAGTGTATTACATACTGGACAACAGACCACTTTCTCCTTAAACTTTTAATTTCAGTGGTCGAGGGATCGGATACAGGACTATACATTTGTGGGGAACAAAAATCCAAAATGCTATAAATTTGCAGCAGTTGTGTTTTGTTTTGTTTTTTGTTAGACAGCACCATTGCATTATTTATATTTGACAACCGCAGTGACTGTAGCTTAAGCTTCCTTTCTACTAACAGCTTCAGTTTATCTTCATTTGAAAAACTGGGTGACATATTGTCTTCTCTGTTGTTGCTGTTCTTCTTTCTGCATTTTCTTCTTACAGTTTTTGTTTTTTTTGTTTTTGGCAGTGTCTTTATTTGAATTAAAGATGAATTCTTCTTACAGATGGTGACCAGGCTGAACCATGTAACATTTATTTTTTACCGAGGGGTCATTGGAGGGGTAAAAGAATGCAGGGTGCATCAGTTTCTGTATCTGTATCTAAAACTATTCTTTAATTATTATTTGATGAATGAACCGTTTCAGTTAAGAATCTTTCAGTAAGCCTACAAGTCACAGAAGAAAAATACAGCCCCTGTCTTTTTTGGGCCACTGGAATTGTGACCCCTTCACCTCATGGCACCTCTGAGTACTACATCTCAGGGCTGCACTGATATGGGGGCAAAGGTGTTATTTATCCACTGTTGAACATGTCTGCTGTTCATTCATTTCACTGTATTTGTAATACATATTAACTAGATCTGAACCATTTGGAGGAAAAGACTTGCGAAAGATTCTGATTGGTCTTCTGATTGGTCTTCTGTCTGGTTTTCTGACTAGTTATCTGACTGGTCTTCTGTCTGGTTTTCTGACTAGTTATCTGACTGGTCTTCTGTCTGGTTTTCTGACTAGTTATCTGACTGGTCTTCTGTCTGGTTTTCTGACTAGTTATCTGACTGGTCTTCTGTCTGGTTTTCTGACTAGTTATCTGACTGGTCTTCTGTCTGGTTTTCTGACTAGTTATCTGACTGGTCTTCTGTCTGGTTTTCTGACTAGTTATCTGACTGGTCTTCTCTCTGGTTTTCTGACTAGTTATCTGACTGGTCTTCTGTCTGGTTTTCTGACTTGTTATCTGATGGGTCTCCTGCCTGGTTGCATGCCTGTTTTTTTGACTGGTCTTTTGACTGGTCTTCTGCCTGGTCATCTGACTAGTTATCTAAGGGGTCTTCTGCCTGGTCTGACTAGTTATCTGCCTGGTCTTCTGCCTGGTCTTCTGCCTGGTCTTCTACCTGGTTATCTGACTAGTTATCTGACAGGTCTTCTGCCTGCTCCTCTGCCTGGTCTTCTGACTAATCATCTGACTAGTTATCTGATGGGTCTTCTGCCTGGTCATCTGCCTGGTCTTCTGCCTGTTTTTCTGACTAGTTACCTGCTGGGTCTTCTGCCTGGTCTTCCGCCTGGTCTTCTGCCTGGTCTTCTGCCTGTTTTTCTGACTAGTTACCTGATGGGTCTTCTGCCTGGTCTTCTGACTAGTTATCTGACGGGTCTTCTGCCTGGTCTTCTGCCTGGTCTTCTGCCTGGTCTTCTGCCTGGTCTTCTGCCTGGTCTTCTGCCTGGTCTTCTGCCTGGTCTTCTGCCTGTTTTTCTGACTAGTTATCTGACGGGTCTTCTGCCTGGTCTTCTGCCTGGTCTTACTCATCTATGGGCAGTTCACATGCCTTGTGTTAAATTTCCCCACCTTAAACTTTTGTTTGTAGACTGTAATTAAAATTGCATCTCTCGCGATTAGAAAATTGCACTCTTTCAAACTGATTTCAAAATACAAATGATTCATCTTTCAGTCCTAATTTTAACGCAACTGAGAGAGTCTAAGTTCCCGGAGTACTCAGAATACACCTGTCGATACCAATATGAACCCAAAAATCATCTAAAGTCATCATGCATCCCTATTATATCTCAAATCTTCACTAACATTTTTTTTTTTTTTTTAGATCTGTGCCCAGCAGCCTCTCCTTTTCACCAACCGCATCTCTATTTTTTATTTTTCATTATTATTTAATAATTCCATTGCGGGCATTAGTTTGCGCAGCAGCTTATCTAACCGTAGTCGGCTTGTATTGTGTATTTTGCTGCAGTGCGTGCTAAGTTCATATGGATTGCCCCATGGTGGGAGGTTTTGAGTCTCAGCAGCGGTAAATATGCTAAGATATGAGCTCCATTTGAACAAACCCGCAGCCTTTAATTAGCCAGAGAGATATTACAGAGAGCTCTCTCTGCCCTGTGAGGCATATCTGACGGGGACAAACTGGTATCCTTAGATCGCAACTCTTCAAAGTATGTAGTTATAGAGGAGCTATATCCCATCATTGAGTCATTTTCTCATGTAATTATAGTCTCTAGAATTAATATTTCCTCTCGTTTCCCCTCTTTCTTTTAGCTGAGGGCATTCTCTTGATCATGATGTATCTCTTGTCTTTAATAGAATTCATTATTTATCTCAAAATGAACCGGGTAATTGATAAGCACACTTGGGGAGTTTGCGCATGGTGTCGAGATAGTGAAGACAACGAGGGGAAAAAGACAGTGATTGAATAAAGACTTTGCGCTAGGTGATCGTGAGCTGAGTGCAAAGTGCAGAATGGCTTTGAAAATAAAACACGCCGCATGGATGTGGTGGTTGGGAAACCTGGTGAAAACATGTTACATAATTTATTATTGTTATTATTATCATCATATGTCTTTAATTTTTTTTTCCTCCTTTATTCGTTTTGAACATACTTTTCAAAGCCCCCTCTGAAACTGCTGAGAGAGGGACCTTTTGCTGGGTCACTCCTTCTAACCAACTTGTCGATACTGGACAACATCAGAGAACGAGTGTGCTTGTTCCGAAGGGATCGAATAAGAGCAGCCCACACGCATTTTTCTGAGAATAATCACCCGTTCTTGCTGCCACTTAAATCTTAGCTTGCTTTGCCAGACACTTTGTCATAGTGAGTCACCAATAAAAAAAGGCAGCTTAGCAGTTTGAAGCAATGGCAATGGCAATTTAGTGGTCCTACCACGGTATTATTTTGCAAAAACGATTCTAGGCAGCGTTTGTTGACGTACATAAGAGCGCTACATAAATAAAGGCGGCCAAAATGAATTTCAGTGTTTAATTTGAATGTCAGGAAAGGAATACATTTGAATACAATTGCCATTCAAACGCACCAGAGTGGAGGTATGTTGGAATATGTTTGCAGTCTTTTAGTCCGAGCCCTCATGCATAATATTGGCTCGTAATCATTGCTGTGATACGTTTGTTCTTTTTCGCTGCATTTGTTTACACGTAAGCCAGCCTAGCAGCGGAATCATCTGACGGGAAATATTAAACATGCTGAGAATATTACTCTAATAATCAAACATCTGGGAAAGCAGCAACATTAGGAACTGTTGAGATGCTGTTTCGCTCGTGCTACAGTTTGATTGAAGAATCAGATGAGATATATTCTCAAGCAGGGATACGGGATGCTGTTTCGGTTGGGGGTTGTGAGCAGCTCGGTGGTCATGAAAAATTGAATGTGTTGGATAATTCATGGAAAATGTGTGTCATAAAGTGGTAAAGTGGCACAAGACTAAATGTCCATATTTAAGTGACATGTCAGATTGCTGATGCACATCATGCTCGCTCTGCTGTCTCTCCTTCTGAACAAACTTTGCGAAAAGTGAGCTCAGCTTTGACTGATCAGACTGTTGACTTGTGGCATTGGAGCACTACTGTGTTTTTTACCCGTAAGAACACCAGATATCAATAAACAGATGTAAATAAGCATAAGAACAGTATAAAGTAGCATAAATGTCTAATATTAATAATCAAAGTTAAGTTCCAGAGTTCTGCTGGATGACCCAGCCTTTGAATGAGTTTATTAAATTCCTTCAGCAGCAATCTTGATTTAGCTTAATGAAGTACTGAGTAGTCCAAGCAGATATTAGATGATAACTACAAATAATACTGGGTTGTTTCCACAAAGAAAAGCTTGGAAAGGCTTAGATAAAAACAATGACTTGTGTATAACCACTACTTACTGTATTAATACTATTAGAATATTTAAAATGAAACTAGCCTACAACAGCTTAGTTAAAGGAAAAGATTTTTATACAGTCCTGAAGTTTTTGGGGTCTGCAGCCTCATTAGCTTCCTGTATTTGTTCTGAATTTGCATTGTATTCAAGTTTAAATACTCTCAGTCTTATGACCTTGATTTTCTAAGCCGAAAAAAAAAAAAACACAGCCTCAACAGCCCTAACAGCCTTATTTATTTATTACACATTGTATTTGCTATAAGTTTAACATACTGGGAAAAAAATTAACATCAAATATGAAATGGGCTTTTGTGCTTTTTGTGCAGGCCACATTTTATGTTTTTCTTTTCCCTAAATATGTTAAATCCAGTTAACTGTGCATTAAACCTAAAAATATGTTCTCTGTAGGGAATTTCACTTTGAAAACTTAAATGCAGTTTGAGTTTTTGCGTGTGACTGTATTGTCAGTTTTTCATTGTAAGAAAAAAAATTCACTCACGTTTGTTTCAAACGTCATGCGGGTTCGATCGCGGCTGGAAGGCACTAAAATAGTCGGTGATAATGACCGAATTTCTTGCATGAACGCATGAAACTAAAATCAGCGACTTTAATCAGGTTGCATTGTGTGGCATCCACTTAAGGTTGTGTGCTTTACCACTGTGGCACTGCGAACGGCAGAAATCCCATCGGGTAGTGCAGGCTGTCAGTGTTTGTGTTTTCTTCCTGTGTCTGACACCTAATTAAGGGATTTAACTTGGTTTGTTTTTACAGCCTGCAGCTTGTATGGGGAATTGGAATCCTGTAAGAACGAGCGGAGAGTCCGTCTTAGCATAGAAAGTGCAATTTGCTAACCGCTGGTTTATATTCTAGAGGCGATCGCGCTCGTTCCAGCGTCTCTGGGCAGGTTAACGCTTACAGCCGGTTCTTCACTATGGAGCTTAGAAAATGACTGTAGCGACGGTCACCCTGCTCGAGCTGGACGCTCGCCATGCTGGAGACTTTGGTGTTTACTGCAGTCTTTGGCGTTTTGCTTTATTAGACACTTGGGGGGGAGGAGGCCAGATGTTGCGAAATTCCACACGTTTTGCTTGGTCTTCACTATCTTGACTGAGCGTCGCAGCGAGCGTCTGAAATTAGACAACCATGAAGGTATAATTAAGCAAACGCATTAAATATGTGAGGACGTTCATCAGGCTCGTTCAAGCATGGCTTTGCTAATGTTGGAGAAGCGGTTTCGAAACATAGCCGAGGAAAGTGAACTTCCCGCCGCCTCGCCTGCCACCCGTTACCATGGCCACCATTCCAAATGGCTAACTGCTTCGACTAGCGCGGCACCCACCTCAGCCTTTTAGCCGCTCGCAGCGCACAGTTCTCTGACTCTCCGAGCGAGCATCCTGGCAAAGCTGAGGAAATTCTGCAAAGCCAGAACGTTCTCTGGCACACCGTGACTGAATCCATAAACACAGGCTGAGCGAACGAGCCTTTTTGCACCTCACCCGAACGGATTATGATATTAATTCCTAATCTTTGCAGCATTTATGGAGAAGTTCGTCAGCCTGGAAACTGCGAAGCGGTGTTGACCTCTGTCTAAGTGTATCTTTAGGCTGTTTGGATTATAATGACTTTAGATGACTCATTTATGAATGTCTTTTTCTCTGGGACTCTGTTTTTCTCCACCAACCGCCCCCCAACCTCAACTTGGAAGAATGCAGAGATAGAGAAGGGAGTTCACTCATTTAATCAGGCGGCTTTAAATTACTGCCTGTTTTTCCACAGGAGAAAAAATAATTTAGGATGGTCTCTGTTGACGGGGTGGGCACGCCTATTAAGGTTAATAGAGGGCACACTCCTGTGTGATAGGATGCATCTTTTTTCTTTTCTTTGTTGGAGAGTCTGTTTCCCCAGATTTTGGACCCGAGCCAGCCAGCTAGCTTAGTCTTTCTTTTGCAGCAGGCCTACTTTCTTTATGTTAAGCTAAGCGTAAGCTCACCTGGCAGATCTTAGAACTGCATGCGGTCCATACACGTCGTAAACGAAGGCGTCCCTGACTCCGGCGATGGTTAATTACCATCGCAGGTACAGCATAAAAAGCTGCGGCTCTGTCTGTCAGTGTTGCCGCCACGTATTATATGGTTTAGCCCGCACCTTAAGTTTCAGTCGTGCGGACGCAGAGAAACGACAAACGCGCTGTAAACAAATGAGTCGAGATCTGGATTTTCCTTGTCTCCTCTCAAGCCGTTGCACATGCTAGTCTGCTTTATGACAGGAGCCCACATCTTCCTCGACTCCGTAATTGGAATGTGGGCTGGCAGTAGGTGTGAAGTAATGGGGTCTTGGATTTGGTGGCAGCAGCCGGCTCTAGAGAGCCTGTCAGAATCCATGGAAAGGAAAGCCGCGCGCTCCTCTTTATGCCGAGGAAACCCTGCATTTTAATAGTGCAGCTGTAAGCGTTTCTGCATTTCAAAGTGCCGTCATTAGAAGCTTATTTATTCACTCCGGAGCCGGTAAGCAGATAACGCCTTCCCCATCAACAGTGGCAGCTCCATCTCAGCACCTCCTGCAGGGCCTTGCAGAGTGGGGGTGGCGGGTGAGCACGACAGTCGTTCAGCACTTAAAGAATTTTTCGAATGGCGAGCAGAAATCGCGTCGACTTGACACGTCGATGCGGCCTAAGAACCAGTCACAGTGTTCCGTCTTTATCCCCCCCCCCCCCATGTACGTCTCGGCCCGACCGGAGCGAACGTAAGGGAAACAAACAGGATGAAAGAAACAGCAGCTGGAAGCTTTGAAGTTGGACGCTAGCGAGGAGTCTAAGGAGCTATGGAGGAGACATAGTAATGGTAGTCCTTGAGTTAGAGATTAAGTAACATTTACTTTCATTACATACGCCGAGAAAAGGTAAAACAGCTCGGGTCGCTGGCTTGTTGACTTCCTCGGCCATTTGCGGTGACATTCCGGCGCTCTCAGCCTCTTCAACATCTACTTCAAAGCACGCTGTTCAATTCCGAATGGCCCACCGAGGGTTGCTCACGAGGCCGACACGCCACGACTACAAATGAAACTGTGATCTGCCGCTCGGAGCATCCTTTGTGCGAATCGGTGTCCATGCGCGGCACCTTGTTTGAGCAGCGGCCGCCTCCCTGTTCTTGGTAAGCGAGCGAGAAGGAGAACAGTTGCGACTCCAACTTATAAAGCCCTGATTCATTAGCAGTTACACCCCTTTGGTTTTTACGAACGCAATGAAAGGTGGTCAAATAGCCTACATGCCTTAAGGCAGGCAATCTCAGTGCTTGTGAACCGAAATTGCAGCCGAATCCATTCGGGATTCATCTGCGCCCCGTTTTCCGAACGCATCATAGCGAAAGGTGGTGAAGCAAGTCCTGCCTCGACCACGCTCTCCACCAGCTGAGATGATGTTATCGCTGCGATGACTTTGAGAAACTGGGTCATGATTAATTACTCAGCGGTCTGCTTAGGACATACAGATAAAGCTTCAAAGCCTTCCACCCGTTTGGAAAACTTATTTCCCTGAAGCCTTCGAATCATGAGTGACTCCTCAGCATGGACTGATAGGGGTCTTGATCCTGTTAAAGACCGATAAGATCAGAAGACAAATGCAACGTTCTCTATTTGTGCTATCAGTTACTGTGGGCATGTGTCAATAATATGTCCATGTAAACCTATAGGCAGTAACGCATGGCTTTCAGAGAGGGTTCAAGCACTTTATGACAGTCAATTGAATTTAGATCTGCAGTGTCATCAGGTTAGTGATACATTAAGGATGTAGAAAGAGCTTAATGCAATCAGCTGAAGCCAGCGCTGCGAGTAGCTCAGCTTCATCACTAATTCCGCTTCATGCTGAATGTGGAGTAGAAGGAAGGGCGTTGGTTTCGGCTCAGCATTGGCAGGGACACAACTACCTACCCCTTAACCCCTTCATTCAGCTATACATGGTATGGTATTTGTGTGGTCCAGGCAATATAGAGGAAAGAGAGCAAGTGATCTGAAAGACTAGTTTTTGCCAGTGCCTGAGGTATTGATTGATGGCTCTGATAGCTTACTGTTAGCACATTGATCAGCCCTCGCATCCTCCGTGAGATATTTGCGCATCATGGCGTAGCCTTCAGATAACTCCCTCTCTTTCAGCCAATCATGCCTATATTGTTTGTCTTGGACATCAGAATGACTTATTATGGCTTCACTCCAAAGATAACGCGAACGAGATTGTTCAAATATTGGCAGGGACAAGTCTGTCGACCCAAATAATTGGTAAGGACATGTCCCTAAGGCTCACACGCAAACCTAGGATCATGAGTAGAAGCATTCTTTCTCCTAGAGGTTCTGAAAACGAGTACAAGCAAGGTGTTTTTTGTCAGAATAAATAATAATATTGGGTTGGAGTGGGTCGGAGGGAGTGGTAATATTTCGGTTGCTTTACTGTTTATTTGACAAAGATTTGGCATCAGTTCATATGCCATCACTTTCTTAGCTCCTGAGTTACTGACCATCTGAAAAAGACTGAACATTGTTGCTAGTTGTTGATGTACTGTAATGATTATACTACTCAATATATTTCCTAAAGCAGTTATGTTTCCATATTAAAATACTAGTGTCCTGCAGTGCTTTGCATTCAGTGAACCAATAAACAATTTTTTAAATGGCTGTAAATGGGTTTTTACTGTCACTGGGAGTGGTTACTGTAGTAGGGTGTCCCAGTCTCTGGACATATTCCTAATCTTAAAGATTAAAAATGTGTTATGCATTAAAGTTTGCTCCAACTTTTTAGTGCGAGCAAATCTTTGGCTTTTTTTTCTCGGCCCCAATGTTTTTCTTTGCCAAGACTATAATGGTTAGTTCTTTAAAAAGAAAAAAAAAAGAAGATGTATGATTATATTCACAATACAACATGCTGTGCTGCTGATTATGCTCACACACAGTGAGAAATCTGTCTGCACAAGTCATGAAAACTATTAATTGGAATTTCCAGCAGAAACAAAAGATAATTGCATCTCAAGTCATTGCCCAACCAAAAGGCAGAAAGAAAGAAAGAAAGAAAGAAAGAAAGAAAGAAAGAAAGAAAGAAAGCGCTTGAGAAAGTACCCTCTGCACTTCACCCAGCACATTTGTGCTGTTTAGAGAACTGGATTGGGATGAGACGAGGAGGGAAGTCTGCCCTGGCGAAGTTGGATGCATTTCAGACCGCAGTGAGCAAATGGTGTGGGTTTAGAGCTGCATCTCCACAAGGCGCAAAGGGATTTGTTGATTTTGCTTTCTTATGACAGTTTACAGGCTGCTTTATGTTGGAGAGCAAGATCAGGGGATGAGTTTTCTTTGACGTTGTAGACTTCTGAAGGCACGAAGCTGGAGGTGTGGTGAAACAAAAGCCAGCATTAAGACAGTTTTTGTAGGTTTGCAGCTTCCTCAGCCACATGGATTGCACGATTCTGTGCTGATAACAAGGAGATCAGCTTTCGACCCGACACAAAGACTTATGCAAACAAATGTCCACTAAGAATTGTTCATTAAAGTGAGTGTAAATAGTCTGATAAGAAGCAACGTGTATATATTTACTGAGTTGTTCTGTTGTATTCTTTTTTTTAGTTCCTCCCAAAATATATGACATTTCATCGGACATCACGGTAAACGAAGGTGGGAATATTTCACTCTTCTGTGCAGCCAGTGGCAAACCAGATCCTAAAATCACCTGGAGACACATTACCCCATCAGGTAAGCTCATTTCTATCTATGATATGTTGTCAGTCATGTTTACACACAGGGCACTGTAAGCAAGTATTTTAGAGATTTGGAATTTCTACACCAGTAACTGCTAATTAGAGATATTAGGCTTGTCTCTGTTAATGGATATTGGTATCCGGCTAATGTCAACAGAAAATGCTGGATTGGAAATCAAAGGGGGGGAAATGAATCTATTGCATTCTTGTAACAAATCTAATCAGACATGCTCACATAGTGTGATGTGATGTTGTCAGTGATGTACTTCTTCCTGTTGAGTGTTTGAGTAGTTTGAGGATTATAACCCACTTCAGATTTTCATCTTTATCACCTGTAGAGGCGCTGTTCCACCACATGGCTGGACTTAGACTTTTGGTACCAGCTACTTCGTTTTCCACCGCAGATGTAGTACTCCCTCAGTGGTTGTCATAGCGACGCCGCATGAAACTGCCGTGATGTGAAGAAGACAAATTTCATTTAGATGAGGCTGAAGACAAAAGATTGCTGGGGAAAAAACAACAACAAAAAAAACCAGGAGAGTTTTCAGACGTATCAGACGTTCAGATGAAGAGATGATTCTGGTTGCTCAAAGGCAAAACAAGAAGGGTGCGCTAACCTGGTAGCTAGTGTATGTGTTTAGCGCATTCTCTGACCAGTCAGTGGTCGAGTCTCGAGTATTCCCAAGTTAATCAATGAGTCAGTACAGGCAAGTTCTGCTTTAAGAACCAAGATAGTAATGGCAACTCTCAAATCCCAGGTCAAGAACCTAGTCCTACACAGGCCAGTATGCATTCATCAGGAAATTTACATTTATTTTTTTAAAAGGACATTTAAACACTAAACATAATTTTATATTAGTTCCACTAACAACTAAAAATTATCTTGTCTCTCAAACCTGGTCCGGAAGACACACTGCCCTGCACAGTGTAGTGCCTTTCCTGCTCCCAACATATCTAATCCAACCAATTAGCACATTAACAACCGCTTACTGAGTGGGAGTATTAAAGTGGGGAAAAGTCTACAATGTACAGAGCCTTCAGGACCCAGCTCTAAAAAACACTCAGTAAAACAAATGTAAGTAATGGCACAACCTGAATTTGAAACGTAAGAGATTTAGGAGTACCCCACGCGGCTGAAAACAGTGAGTATCAGCAAACAGCAGAGCTAGCACGCGCAGCTAGCACAAAACAAATAACCCAGATCTGACCGGTACAAACAACAATTCAAGATCTACATTTATTGATTGCAGTTTTTTGTTTAAAATAACTCAGAGTCTGCGTGACTGTATTTATTTAATTTGCTTTATTCATTTAAATTCAGGGTCTAAATTTAATAATTTCAGTGTTGGGGATATTTGTTTGATTTACTTTGTTTATTTACTGTTAATTTTGTTTGTTAAAATATTATGCTGTTTCACACGAACTCATTAAAAATGGTAATAAACCAGTTTATACAGTGTTTGCGCTAATAACTACATGTAGCCCTGCTGTGGCATATAGCCCCACCCTCTATCGGTATCGGCCGATCACGCTGAAGGCATATATATGTGTGTGTGTGTGTGTGTGTGTACACAGCATGAAGGACAGCAATATTGCTTTATATATATGTGTGTGTGTGTGTGTGTGTGTGTGTGTGTGTGTGTGTGTGTATATATATATATATATATATATATAAAGCAGTATTGCTGTCGTTCATGCTGTCAGTACTAGCTTTTTAAAATCTAGTTTTCACCAGATTTCTCGACGTGATGGAAGCACCAGGTCCGAGACCACCGTGCTGCCTGATGCAGCTGACTGCAGCCAGGGCCAGTGGACGCAGTAAAGGCTAAGCGAAGGCTAAAGGTTATCATTAGTCCAACAGGCGGGCACTTCCTTCCATATGTCTCTCTGTAACATTTGCTCCCTCAATAACAACCTGGATGAACATTAACTCAGACTGTAAGTGACTGCACCGCGGGAGAGAGCTACCGGTGGTGTGTTTTGCTGCTCTGCTTGTATGTGGGACTGTTTGGCTTATTTGTGGCACACGGGGTTAAACTAACACCTTAGAAAGAATTCCAGCTGCTATATCACCCAGTTCTACTGCCTTTACAAGAATACTAGCGTTTTTACTGCTGCTTGTCAGTCCACACAGCCATCATGTTAAGTTCTATCCACTGGCGTGCACGCATGTGTCACTAAGTAGCGAGCATAAATATGTATAATTTGATTTCTTGCTTAATCAGTCTGATAGATGCCAACATATTGTGGCTTTCAGAAGGAAAACCTGTCTCCATTTTGGTGGCTTTTCGTTTTTCTATATCATTTAAACATGAGTCTTTTTATATCCTATAAAACCTTCACGATGAGTGGATCAATAGAAATGCTTCAAAATCCCCTGGAATAAAACCGTTAAATAACCGTTAAATAACTTTATGTTGAATAACATTGAAAGTAAAGAATGTTTGTGACTTCTCTTGTAAAGTTCCTATTTTAAAGATACTTGGTTTTTTTTTGTATACTGATGATATGACACATGGAGGGATATATTTTCTTCATGTCCCCTTACATATAAATATCTATATTCTAGGTCTTATCTTAGGTTTTTATAAGTTTTCTGTCAGTAAAGTCAGTCATGAAGCTGTGAAATATGATAGCAGTGCAGTCAAGTTGGCAAGTGTTTTGACCGCTCTCTGACATGATGCACTGTTCTCACTCATTCGAGAATGTGTTATTACATATGCATCGCTGTGCTGCGATAAAAATGAAAAAGGAAAAAAAAAAAGAAGCAGCATGTAGAGAGAATGCACATTAAGCTCATCTCGGCCTTTTCTGTCTCATTCAGCCTTTCATAAGAAGATGTATGTACATTACTGGACCAGTGTGGAAATTTAGTGGCTTGTCTGGCAGAGCAGCAATTTTGAGCGCTTCTCTATTTTATGAAGATGCATGTTGCACTTATCTAATAAGTAGAGACAGCTTCACTTATCTCGAGGCTGTCATATTCCTTCTCTAGTGCAGTTCTGCTATCGAATTCCTCTTCCAGTTCTAAAAGCTTCAGTGAGTCATAAGAGGAGTGTTTACTAAAGGCAGAATTCTTTGAAGAATACATTTACCTTCAACTTTTGGGAGAATATGGTCAGAATGAGGTCTAGAAGAAGAATATATGCATTAGTGGCATTACCGAAAAATAAAGAACTCGATACGCTCGCGTTGAAATGGGCTAGAAAAGCTTCGAGCCTCTAGCTTGTGGATTCAAGAAAGAAATGATTGTTTTGGACTATTGATCTTTATAGGTGCACTCCAGATGGAAGGTGCTTGAGTCAGACAAAATGCAGCTGAACATTTCAGGACATGAAGGCACTTTTATCTGCACAGTTCAGTTGTATTCGTATGTATACGCTAAGAACGCTATTGATAGCCTTTCGGTTCCTAGAAAGCTGTGCAGTTTTAACAACATTGCTACTGCGCTTTGGATCATGTATTCAAACGTTTGATGTGAACAGGCTGCTGCTATTCATGCAGCTGCACGTAGGAACGCCTACTAAGTGTTCTGTGCTTTTGAGGCGTGAGGTTTAATAAAGCTCTGTGAAATGATGGTGCTGTCAACAGACTGTAAATACGAGTGATTAGGTGATTAGGTCTAGTCTTTAGAGACCAAAACATTCTCATATAATTTAAAATACTTTAAAATATAGGTTGGGAAAGAGCAATAGGAATTTCATGCACATCAAGGTGTATTTGCCTTGTTATGTATTAGAGATGGAAGGATCGATCAGCTGTTTATCGGTATCGGACGATTTTTTTATCAAAATATGTGATCAGTGATCGGACGATATTTCTCCAATTTAGCCGATCGCGAGAGCCGATTGATGGTATTAAACAAATTAGCCTCATTTCTGTATTAACAGCTAGCGTTTCATCCAGGAAGAGGAGAACCCCCTCCAGCCAGCTCCCTGCAATTCCTATCTGAACCTCTAGGTGGAAATACATACCCTTTTATTTTCCACAGACTGACTAAAGTAGTGGCCTCGTGAGAAAAGCATGCGCTGATAGAAAGCATGTCGTCCATCTGGCAGTGTTTTACCGTGTGTGACGTAGACTCATCTTGGACGTTTTTACATTTGTAAAATCAGTGTTCTCGTTGAGGAACCAAGACAAAGACATTTAACACCACTAATCTGATACGGCACTGCACACAGCTGAATACGGTAAGTATCAGCAAACAGCAGAGCTAGCACGCACAGCTAGCACAAAACAAACAACCCAGAACAGATAATAACCCAGTACAGACCAGATCTGACCGGTCTGAACAGAACAGCAGCAACAATTCAACAGCTACATTTAATGATTAAAGATTTTCATTTAAAATAACCAGAGTCTGCGTTTAATGACTGCAGTTTTTACTGCATTTATTTAATTTGCTGTTTTAGTTTTAAATTAAGGGTCTAAATGTAATGATTGCAGTATTGAGGATATTTGTTCATTTTGTTTAAAATATTATGCTGTTTTACATGAGCTCGTTAAAAATGGTAATAAACCAGTTTAGACCATGTGTCATTACTTGCTTGCGCTAATAACTACATGTAGCCCTGCCGTGGCCTACAGCCCCGTCTTCGATCGGTATCGGATATCGGCCAATCGCGCTGAAAGGTGATCGGCGATTGGAATCTGCCTCAAAAGCGCTAATCAGTCCATCTCTATTATGTATGTATTTATGAAACATTGAAAATGGTGCTCTACTGCCAATGTTTATGCACCTCTCTCTGCAACACTCCTTTAAGATATTAATGCTAATTTATGCTGGTTTTTAAGAGTAACTTCCACACAAATCTGCCCAAAGCTTAATAAACTGAATAGAACGCGAGATCCACTATTGTGGCTCATAATTTGCAGTTTCACACATAACACTAGGCAGCATGTAACCTTTGCACCAAAATCTGGCACACAAAGGTTTAGTAATTAATACCTAAAAAACCCCAAAACTTTAGATTTGAGATAAAAAGTCTCTTTAAACTATAAAACCTTCTGTTTCATTTTTTGTGGGATTCTTTTTTCTATCATTGATGGCATTTTAAATCATTTCTGTGGTGCCTTTAGTAAGCATGAGGGCTGGTCAATAATGGATACCATTCCATTCACATGGAACAGCACTATAAAGTATTCAAAAACAGCTGTCTATGAAAGAAAAAACCTTTTGGTTCTTAAAAAAAGGAAACATAATTCAGTCAGAATTGTAGTGCATTCACTAGGCATTGCAAAATCAATCCTTTGTAAGGTCTTGGAAAGATAGAAACGACTTCCCAATCAGCAGCCACAGAGGAAAGCAGCTGCAGTTTGTTTTAGAATTATTAGCGGTGTGAAGAAAAACTCAAAAGACAGCTGTTTCTAAAATCATCAGCCACCTCCACAATACAGGGGTGAAGGTATCACCGCCCACTGTGCAGGATTTTCACAGAACTGTTATTAAGATTTCAGTGGTGCATGAAAATCTTTTAATAGAAGAACAAACTGCTGAAAATACATGTTATAAAGTGTAGACATTAGCTGTGAATTCTGGAACAGTGTTATAGGTAGATGTGACAGGTAAATCTTTGGTGAACTGACAGTACAGTGAAAAACCCTGTGGTGGTCCAGAGTATACCACTGTGAAGCATGGTGGAGGCAATGTCATGATTTGGGCATGCATGGCCAAAAATCATCTCTTGTGAATTACTGTATAGTCTACTGTATATTTTAGTTGCCTGTTATTGTTAAGTAACTACAACATCAAAATCATTTAAGCCCACATGCATATTTTTTGAGGGAAGGACTTTTATCTGTGGAAAGTTGCCTTGCCTAAAGAATGCCTTTTAGATCATTTAGAAGACAAACAATCCATTAGTATGGATATAGGACATGTAATTCAAAATAAAAGGCTGTAAAAATGGTTTATTTTTGTGCTTTTTAAAGTCGAGGAAAGTTAACTCTGATATTAAGTACAGTGAACCAGTTAACAGTATTGAAGTGGAAGGCTCAAGACCAGTGCCATCCAAGTGTTCCGGGAAGAATGGAACAATATTAAATCTGATGGTATCGCTCCAAAATACACTCATAAAATCACTCACGTTTTTGTATTCAGTAATACATTTTATTCAGGAATAGCTTCAACTTTTATTTATTTAACAAAGAAAATCAGTTAACTATGAGTTCGAATTCAGGTTGTGCCATTACTTACATTTGTTTTACTGAGTGTGTTTTTAGAGCTGGGTCCTGAAGGCTCTGTACATTGTAGACTTTCCCCCCTTTTAATACTCCCACTCAGTAAGGGGTTGTTGATGTGCTAATTGGTCGGATAAGATATGTTGGGAGCAGGAAAGGCACTACGTTGTGCAGGGCAGTGTGACCAGGTTTGAGAAACCAGATTATAGTCATTGTTACAAGTTATTGTTAGTTGTTAGTAGAACTAACACACAATAATGTTTAGTGTTTTTGTCTTTTTAAAATAAGGAAAATGTAAATTTGCTGATGAATGCATACTGACCTGTGTACTTGACTTGCCTGTTTCAACGTAGGACTTGATACGGAGTTGCCACAGCTGACGTGGGAATTGAGAGATGCCATTGCTAACTTAGGTCTCAGATCAGGACTTCCCTGTACTGACACATTTATTAACTTGGGAATACTTGAGACTTGCCTTTATTGAGTCAGGACTTTGCCTGTACTGACCTGGAACTCCATTTCACTCTTGCCTGTACTAACTTGGGACTTGAATCAGGACTTGCCTGGATTGACATAAGACTCCATTTGAGGCTTACCTGTATTGACTGAGACTTGCATGTACTGATTTTAGACTTGAACCTAGATTACCTGTATTGCCTTGATAATGACATGAGACTTGCCTGCGTTGACTTGTGGCTTGACATGATACTTACTTGTACTGGCTTGGGAAATGAACCAGCTGTGCCAAGACTTGAGACTCACTTGTTACTTGTTACTTGTCCCTTTCTCTGCCTTTATTCTCTTTTAATGGTGAAATAGAGCAAAAGGAGTGGCAATAGTCTAAACTGGTGCTGTAAATACACAGAAGTAAAGGGTACTTTTGCCCCATATTAATTTTTTTTACCTGCAGCCTGAATCACAAGTGTACAAAAAAACTCTATTTATACTATCCCAATACTTATGTATGAGTATGCACTGGCTGTGGCCATTTCATCAATACCCGCCCAGGGAAAATTACCCTTAAAGATTGGCATCTGTTTCCTCCATCATCATGACAGCCAAAACTTCACATTGGACTGGGCCCGACCTTTTTGCTGCAATCAGCCAGGCTGCAGGGCGAGGTACTTTTAAAATGGGAAGCATTCATCATTTTTATTTAAAGATACTTTCCCAACTGCTCTTGATGACCGTGGGTGGGGGTGGTGGTTCTGGAATGGGCACAGTGTGAGGTTAAAGGCAGCTTTCGCGTGATCCTGAACATGCTTTCATAAGCTCTTTCTATTGTGAGTTGAAGCCTTGGTATATACATGGCTGCGACCTTTGAAAATAGCTGACTAAAAATACTGGAAATTTGATTTTTTTCAAATGATAGAGGTGTGCTGGAGCGTTACTTGTCCTCTGTCGGTGCTTTGTTCGGGCCTCAACTGCACTAAATTGTCTTTGCTCGGCGATATTATGCCTTAAACAATGGCTCGGCGCTATCCTATCTAAACGCGGCAAATGCCTCTCCGAAGACGTGCTTTCCTAAACGGTGCAAAGACACAGGTTTGGGCTATTGTTCGTTAGCTACCGGGGCAAAGTGAACACTACCAGGGTTAAGGGGAGGTACAGTAGTAAGAGAAAGAGAGAGTGGCGTGTGTGTGGGCGTGTGCGTAGGATGGTGAGGGGGGCATGATTCATGGCTGACAGCTCAATGAATGCCTGGGGGAAGCCACTCACACAACATTTAGACTGCTGCTGTATTCTCTCAGGGGTTAACTGTAGAAATGCATAGAGAGCCATTGCCTCGCTCCATAATGTATTCTCTACCAGCACTCATCCTATCAGCAGCAGGCAGACCTCAAGGAAATGTACTGTGTGCTCTCCACACAATGTGGGAAATTGCTTACTGTGACTGCACTTAACACAGAGCAATGTGGAATCGTAGATTAACCTTGCTCTGATTTGCCTAATTTGGTTGGAGCGGCATGTCCCCCGAGCTATGACGAGCCACACTTGAGCTTTTCAAAATAACTCTCAACCTGTACAATTCAGGGGGCATTTAAGATGGCTCGTGATAAGGCGCGGGGTTTGTGCGTGAATACAATTTTTCTGTGGATAATCGATGTTCCTTTACCGACGATGCATCATTTTTAAGGCGCGCGGGACTATTTTTTATGCTTTCTTTTTTTTTGTTAGTGGTTCACAGACACAGCCTACAGTTTCTAAGGTCATGCATTCAGCCTCCTGCCTTTTCTTTTTTTTATTATTATTTTTTTTTTATTAGACATGCTGAGAGGCCATGGTAATTTCCTCTTTTGCTCTAATGGCTACGATAAGTGATGTTTCATTGTGAAAGCTCTGTAAGGGAAAAGAAAGCAACTCAATGAGCTAAGGAAATTATACAGTGAGTTAATCACAGATAAAGATCCCTTCTAGTTTAGGCCCAGAATAAAAAAAAAACAACAACAGAAGAGTCTATGTCAATAGCAATTAAAGCAACAAAAAAAAAAGTTTTTAGCTTGCCGCTCCCTAAATGAAGCAGGTCTGCGGACCTACCCCAAGCTTTCAAGAAGGTCCTTGAAAATAAGACCTAAAATTTGACGCGCTCTTTGAAGTGCAGAGGAAATAGATTGAAAGTCCCTCAGTCGGATGCATTTTAACCAGGATATTGCTGCTCCTGCATTTATGGATTAGGCAAGTCAACTGCGCATCACCCTGCCTACCTGATATTCGCCTCTTTCCCGAGATTATGTTTAACTGCCTCAAATGATACTCTAGGCATGCATGCTTAGCCACACTGCATTTTCTTTTCTTTTTTTTTCTTTTTTTCCGCTCGTAATGTAATTCACACTGGGTCGTGTTACACGAATACGTTTTGGACCCATTACATGACAAAATAGTATTTGGTTTCCTTCATTTGCAAAGCGCTGGAAGTAAAATAACACCTTGTCAGCCGAGATAAGCGTCTAAGCCAGTTTCTTAATAGCTCAAAAGTGCACTAAATTGTTGTGTTTGTTTTCCCTCTATAAGGATGTCATTGTTTCTGCACAACGTGCAAATATGTATGCAAATTACAGAGCTGGAAGAATAATTCAGCTTTAGTGATTTTATCACAGTGTCATAGCTACTGTTCAGGACTACCATGGACTTCTCCCTCTCGGGAGGGTTTGTAATTCAGTGTCAGCGCTGCTTAATGTCGAGAAAGATAAAACTTTCTGACAGCCCCGCAATTGTTTCCCACCGAGTCTTCCATTTAGGTGCATGACACCTCAGGAAAACATCTCCCTACAAGGCAGGGGCGTTAGGACCAGAGCGAAAGCCCGTATCCTTTCTTTTTCTTTCCGTTCTCTCCTCTTTTTCATTCAGCCCAGCTTTCGCTGACTCAGAGCCACCTCATCTGTATGTCAGGGTTTACCGCTGTATGCTATAAGACAGATTCTCCGTTGTGTAAAGTGGGATATAAATAGATTTCATTGAGCAATAGTGCAATAAAGATGCCTCCTTTTTCCTGGGAAACTCCAGGGAGATTTTTTAGTCCAGTAGCAGCGTGGCAGCCTCCTGTTGTGTTATATTGCCATTCATTACTCAAGGACCTCCAGTCATATCTGCCATATTGGCACTCCTCTGATTTGTTCATGCTATTTGATGCCAGTAATCTCTCTGTGTGCAAATTATGCCTCAAAGGAAAAAATACTTCCCTCTGCTTTTCTGGCCTACAAAGTGATTATTTGCCATTTAGAAAGCTAAATTGCATTATGCATAGTTTAAAGAATTAGCGCACTCGTCTGTTTTGTCATTATTGCCTCTTTTTATTAATGTTTCCCAACACTAGAAATGTCAAAATACCGAGAGCGTATTTCTGTTGTAGGGGCGCCGGCTGAAAATAACGCAATTAGACTTCCTTTCTCGAGCTGGTGAGATGGAACAGTATCCCAGCCTTGAAGGACTTAAGCCACGAATTAACTTCTGTAAACGTCTGTACATGTGTTGCTTTCTCTCGCTTACAGCCAAGAAGTTCGGGACCGGAGAGAATTTGAACATAACCGCTATAACTCGGGACGCGGCGGGGGACTACGAATGCGGCGCGGAGAACGACATCGCCTCTCCTGATACCAGGACTGTGAGAGTCACAGTCAACTGTGAGTATATCTCTCCACCTTTGTACTCATCTTTCTGCCGGCTGATGCTACACATGCACAATGACGTCTTTTTTCTTCTTTTTTTTCCCCCCTTTCCTTCTTTTCTCGCCCTCCCTTTGCTGGAGATACTGACTCAGTTCAAGCGACAACAGCCCTGGCTGGGGTTGGAAATTAGAATAGAATTCATTGTGTGGAAGTTTTTTAATATTTAACAAGAGAATCCCCTTTTTTTGTCCAGGCTGAGATGATTAATTTCCAGTGAGGAATGGTCTCAATGTTATAAGGACTCTTCTATTATGCAGGTAATGAGTCTCTCAAAAAGTGTGAAAAGACAGTAATGAGCACTCCACGCATTAATGAATTATACTGACTTTACTCATCACGCTTATAGTGAGGGTCTGGCTCCCCGAGAATGAAGGGGAAGGACACTTGACGATTTTTCTTCCCCTTCTTTTTCTCTTTTAAGACGTCTCGTCTCATTTGCGGTCACAGGGATCATTAGTCTCTTTGTCTCTGTTGATACCATATGCTGAATCACAGCAGAGCAGGAGCACATAAATCAGATGCACGGCTTCTTGTAGGCGAAAAAAAAGAAAAAGGAAAAACAAAAAAACGCGGCGTGCAGGCCCGTCAACCGCCGCAGCCTTCCCTTACTATCAGTCCAACAAAGACTAATGGGCAGAGAGCCACATGGAAATGTCAGCACATCACTGAGGGCAGGCCAATGACGGCTCTGGAGTCATAACTCACATCCCGGCTCCTCCCAGTCGATTCTATTGACACGTTCTAATGAGAAACAAAGCGGGAAAGATCAGCCGCCGGCTGCCGAGCTCTCTACCTTGGCCCCTTCAGCAGTGCGCGGTATAGGTTTTCGCCGAACGCTCGCTTTCCAGTCGGTTGGCGAAGCCTGATTTTTCCTGCGTGTGGGCAGGGTGGCACTGTGTGGAGACACGGACATGATTTACTGCCGCAGATGACATGAACAGTACCCGTAGTCCTTTCTGCCTTTGAAACGTTCCAGTGCAAAGCAGTCGCTGCGTAGGAGCTTGGGCACAATCGCAATCTATCATTTGAGCAACACTGGTCCATCAAAGCTGGTTGCTTCAGGCGCCGAGGAAAAAATAGACTGGGAAACAGGTGCCAATGCTGGAATTAGAAAAGGTGTTACCTTGCCATGTTTTGAAATGGAAGCGTGAGAGAGGCTTGAAGACTCTGCCAGTCCACATTCATATCCTCACCGACAACAAGTGTGCTGAAAAGAGCGATACATTGAAGTTCATTTACAGACAAAATAAATAGTAATCAACACATTTTGAAATATAAAAGTTCCTGATTGATCCTATATGGCCAGAATGTAAATTATTAGCAAAAACCTTAAAATGATATCAGTCGCACAATGGGAGGTGTGTTTAAAGAGCTGTCACAATCGTTCTATTTTACATGATGAATTATTTCCATAGAAATAAGTGTGATTATTAATTTAATTGTTTTTTTTATGTACAAGCATAAAAAAGTGCATGATCGAGTGCATGATCTCAAGTCTTAGGCGTCAGTATAAAGCTAGTAGCTCCCAACTGACAACAGGCAATGCCTAAACTCAATAAACAAAGATCACTCAACCTCATTTAGTCTTGGTCTTATCTAAGCCTCGGGGTAAAGTGGACTCGGAAGGTATTATTAAAACCAGTCAAGTCCTTTCTCTGCGTCAGAGGTTCTGAGAGTTTTGCAACTCGTGGCTCACACAAACGCAGATTTAGGCAGTTGCGATGTGTTTTTCTGACTGACCTAATGAGAAGACTGAATTGGCTGCTATTGAGTGCTGGATGTCAGGCTAAAGAGACGAGAGCTGTACAGAGGGTTCAGTTCACCATGTTTAGGGTGTGTCTCAAAACCTAGTGAGTGTCTAAGTAGGCACTGTTTAGGTAGCAGTGTTCTGTCTGACATCTCTCCTCATAAAACTGATTACTGAGACCTGATTACTTACTTAAAAATCTGCTAACATAAATGTTAATGGCTCGAGTATAAAACTGCAAAATGGTCAACGACTCGTTACAAAGTTGCAAATAAAATACTGTTTTGTGTGGCTGTACGACAGAAAACACATTAAAACACCAGAAAAAAATTGGAATAACTTGCATATGAAGATTACTTCTCCGCTAGTAGTTCTACTTTTGTCTGTCATGTTGGGTAAAAGTTCTACCTGCATTGCATCATGGGATTGCCTTAGCGGCTGAGGAAGCATTCGATGTTTCCTTAAAATCAGGGCAAAATAAGGTGCCTTTGTAGACGGCATGTTTAAGGTATCTAAGAATTGGGACAGCCTACATGTCTGGAGCGCATACTATCATGTAAAATGTATAAGTAGGCAGCTCACTAGGTTTTGAGACACACCCTTAGTCTCTAAATGATGGTCTAAATTGTTGAGCCTCAAAGCTTCAGTTGAAAAGCACCGATCAGTACAGAGCAGAGCTACTTCTTTTCAGTTCTTATAGACCCATATTTAGTACAACAAAATGTATTAACAATGATTTATACTTTACACAAACCCAATCACACACACAATTACATTAAAATTTATAATTAAAATCATGTGATTAGGGGAAAATCTGAGCTATGCAATAAATAAGGTCATTTTTCTAGCACATCAGAAGAAGTGCACTTAAAACCTTCCCAGACCCTCACGAGTGACTCTAAAAATGCCACTTTGCAGCAGTTTAATTGACTTTTATTGATTAAAATATGTTTTCTCCGTTAATAGGATAGTTTTAACTAATTGGGGACTTTAAGTTTAGGTAATTCTGTTGACATGTTTTTATTTTATTTACCAAAGCATGTTACCTTACACTTGACGTTATATTAACTTAACATGACTACAGATAATGTGACTTGACTCTGACATTTCAAGGGTAATCAGTATAATTAAATACATGGCAAAATAATCTCATTCCCCTTTGAAAATAATTACAGCTTTTAGGTACGAGTGGAGCTGACCTCTGGGCTAATTGCAGATTATGACCGCTAATTGAAATAAGCAAATTTATTAGTTGAAAACAAATTGTGTTCCTGTGTGCAGTAATACATTTAACAAACTTTTGTGCCGGTGTTCATTATATTAAAGATAGAAAGTCCTTACTCCACTTCCATGGCCACCGACGGTCTCTTTCATTAATTCAGTAGCAGTGAAAACAGTAACATGCAAGGGAATTGTAGATTTTATGGACACCAGCGTATGCCGTGCACGAGAGGGTTCTGGGTTCTGCTGTTTCAGCCTTTCACCTATCCACTGCTGCCGTGCCCTTGGGCGAGACACTTGCACTGGAAATTTCTCTAGGGGGGCTGAAATGGTGCTCTTGAAAAAGATCAGCAACTGTTCAACAGCCCTGTAATGTGCACACATGAACAATAGCTGAGGGAAAAAAGACTGGATGCATAAGCATATTAAATGGCATCCTATGGTGTGCAATAAAGTGAATCTGGCTGTGTGCTAGGGCCTGCCCAAATAATTACAATACTTGCGTATTCATTTTTTATTTAGTGTTTGAAAGCTAAGTCTTTTTCTGACCCTTCAGATTCCTGGTTTCAGAGCTGAAGGCTAATTCACACAATACGGTAGTAATATCAGAACTAGGGGTGTAAGAAAATATTGAATATGGGGATATTATGTTTGGTGATACTGTATCGATTCTTAAAAACACAGTATGGATACACAGATTCCTGGCAGACAGTGAATTACTGTGTGTTGTATTTAAACCTGAACACTAGATGGCAGTGTTGTAATCCATTTTCAGCTCCAGTCCAACAATAACAAGCAGCACAAGGGTGAAATGCTACTGTAAGCACTGACAAACCTCTTCATATAATGGTGTGTTTTAAAAGTGGGATTTAAAAAAATCTGCAATATATCACATTGCTTGCAGTATCGCAGTATATTGAATTATGAACGCCGTATCACGATATGCATTGAATCGCTATGTTCTTGCCAATACACAGCCCTAATCACAATTGCAAGCAAAAACTCAATATACAATGATTTTTATTCAACTCTTTATATTCAGCACAGCACACATCCAATTAAACACACTTAATTATTCTCTGTCAGTAACACATGCAGTTCACTGTTCTAATGATATCTATGATATTCTCAGAAAAGCATGTTGTTGATCATGATAACAAAGTTTATCACAATGACAATAAATTACTCTCATGTTGCCCACCACTATATTAGACCCTATACTAGAGGTAGACATAGAAAACCAGCCTTATGACCAGAAGTATAAGCCCCTCCGAGACCCTGACTAGCGGGATAAAGTGGAAGATAATGGATGGATGAATAAAATTAATAAAAATGCGACACTTTTAGCTAAACAAGGTACTGAATTCTCACTATATGTCTTCAGTATCTTTGCTTAGTGAATGTAATTCCACAATATTCCAATAAAGTACTGAATATAAATTGACTCCAGACTTTTGATTTAATTTTTCTATTTTAAAACATTTATGAAAAGGTATAAATATATGCTTGTCCCATGGATAAGTGATTGAAGTGTATACAGTTGGACCTTTAATTTGTTTATATCCCGATGAACGAAAATGAAGCAGTATGGCGCTCACAGTCTTTTGTTAATTACATAATTATGGTTTATTATGGTTTATTACTATACAGAGTGAATATATCAAACATTTACAGCTGCATTTATAACGTTTAGCAGGCACTCTTACCCAGAGCGAAAGTGCTTTATGTTCAGTCAGAGTATGTATCTCTAGCTAGTACACACAGGTTCAAGTCCAAGCTACTCCTGAGCTCAAACACTGCCAGAAGCAAGGTCCAGTGCTGATACCTAGAGAAAAGAAATTCAGGGTTAAATACAGCATATGTAGTTATGAACAGTAATCATAATTTAAACAGCTGAATGCCATTCCAGCCCTATTTTATATACTGACAAACATCCAGTTGCTTCATTCTAGGTGTTTTGTTGTTATTACAAGAGGTGCTCTACTGGTGAGGGACTAAGAGGGGCCTCTGAGCGTCTACAGTCAGCATATCTGGAATGTCATGTAGTTCACCCTGAGCTGCTGTGGTTAATATTTGCTCTCAGAACATGTAACTGCTGTAAATAAACTGAAATATTAAGCCCACCCGTTATATATAACCTTTACCCTATGCAAACGCTCCTCTGTCAGCCTGCAATTGATTGCGGTGTAAAGATAACACATCGTTCCAACAATAGTTGGCTCAGGCTGATTCAGCAAACAAACTAATTACTGGAAAGCTGGAGCTTTGCAATTCTCTTCAAACACCTAAAGCCTTCTGGCGAGCCTGAGTTGAATCAAAATAGAGCAGACTTCATGCACAAACCCCATCACCTTGTCATGACCAGGTCCAGGCGTATGACTATTATTATTTTTTGTGTACACTGCGAGTTAATAGCTGTGTAGATTTTGCAGAAGAATGCATTGAAGCTCTGTTTGTCTCTCCTGAGATGGTTGTATTTACCAAAGCTTTGTCTCATTGCTGTTGCAAGTAGCACCAGATGTTTAGCTTTGTTGTCTTGCTTTCATCCATGCCCCACTCATGCACTGCCTCTACACACATCATGGTAAATAAATATATAAACAGATGACAGATTAGGTGATGTCATGTAGCTCTGCAGATGGTTAGAATGTTGATGCAAAACACAACTGCTTCAGCTTTCCACAGGCAACACAGTGCTTTTGCTTCATATGTCATCCTGTCAGAATACATTCTGCCTTAATGTGCGCCGTAACAACCACTCGGCTTAGTTAGGAAAAGGCGCGAAACACTTTGCATCAGCACTAACCATCTCTTTTCTCCAGTCTGTGTGCAGGCAGGACCCGATTTGATCATGTTATGTAAGAAGCCTCATTAAAGTTGAAAACCCAGAAATAGGGATTGGATTTTAATGGATTTTAATGGATCTTAATGGACTAATGCATAACGCATGTTTCTTTCACTTGGCTTGATGGTATGCTGTCGCTGTCAGAAGCAAACCTGCCTCTGAAAACAACATTTTTCAGGAGTATGCAGCAGCATCTGCCCCTTCTGTGCTTTTGGGATAATTAGTGTGAAACCTCAAGGTGTTTAGAAGTAAACTTTTAGCTAAACATCCCTAAAACACTTCAAGGGTTTAGAAAGGACCCCCCCCCCAGTTTTTAACATATCATCACTGTTTACAATAAACAGTTCATGTTTACATGTTTACAAGTTCATGATCAGTGGACCAATAGAAATGCTCCAAAATAGCGTGGCAATTTTTCTAGTTCCATTGACTTACATTAAGAGTAAAGACAGTCCTCTCCTGTAAAGTTGCTATTTTGGAGATACTGTTTTTCATTGGACAGCAGACAAGTAGTTGTACAGCTGGGTGATATGACGATGTAATAATGTCAATGTGAAAAATTGTGTCACAGTATGCTTTTCTAAGTGTATCATGAGTGTCAGTTCCTATTGTATTGAGCAAATGTATCATTAACAAGTACAAATAAGTGCCTTTAGAGGAAGCCTATAAATATCAGTCCAGTAGCAAGTAGCTTGGGGTACGTAACTTATTTTTATGTATTTAACAGTTGTTTTATTTTATTTTTAGATTTTTTTGAAGAATTCATCTACTTTCACATTGAATTCATATAAAAATAACATTGTACAGCGCCCTTTCACCCTCATTATCTTTTACTAATGAACTAATTATGGTTAATTATGAAATGGTAATAATCTTGTTTTATCGCGAGTGAATATTTTCATTTATTACATTGAAGTGCTTTGTGTTCAGTCAAAGAATGTATAGTTCAGTATTGAACAGGGTGTAATCATTCACAATGTATTGCTGTATTTGCAGCATAATACAACCGACTTGTGGTACAGAATTGGCAAAGAAAGAGAACTTTTTATTGGGTGGCTTTGGTGCCGCCCCCGGTCTTTGGCATAAAAATGAAATATGGGGAGGTGGTGGGTACGATGTTGTTCAAAGTGTATATATAGTCGGTAGATGTAATTGAGGTGTGCTCCAGCTCCCAAAACTAAGTTACATAGTAACTTCACAAATCACCTTGTTGGAAAAAAAAAATAAACTAAAATAATATTGAGATATATATTGTCTTATGACCTTCATATTGAAAAACAGTTCATATTACAATGCATATCATGACACCCCTGTTATATTGGCATTGGCCCACAATTCCCTTATTGGTGCATCCTTAGTAAAGTGCATTGGCATTTTTTATATTATTGAATCGATTTCAGCCGTAGCTTGTACACTGCCCTTCTGTCTGAAATACGTGTCGGATACTGGCCTCTATGTGGGTCACTGTAATTTATCAGATATAAACAAAAAACGCTCTGTTACTGGGCACAGTCACCCAGTGACCCTTCATTTCCATTTGACTTGAATGGTTGCTCAAATATTTTGGCTGGCTTCCCAGAAAGAGGGCAGTAATGTAAGTTTGGAGGAAATGTCTCCAGTGGGCCATGCATGAAAGTGATTGGACAAAGAGAAAATTACTGTAATACAAGCTTTCAGATGGTGATTATAATACTTTTTTTTGTTCATAGAAGCTTTCTAGGAAAGCATTCCTCAGTCACATTCTATACTGTTTAAAATAAAAGTCCAAATCCACTTTTCAGGTTGCCTTCACTTAAAACCAATTAATCAATGTCCTTTATTACGCAGCGCTGGGCATAATGTCCTGTAATGAGGACGCTATTACTTCAAATGATATCAAACTTTAAGAAGTCATGATAGACCTTCATTGAGTGGGCAATTGTCAGGGAAAATGGAGGGGGGAGGGATTATGTACCTCTGACGTAACTGCTCACAAAGCCCCTTATACATTTTCATAAAGACCTACGTAATTATGGCATATTGACATTACGAGGCCCCACAGACAAATAACGGATTGTCTTGATTGTCCATCTTTACTGCACTGTGCAAAATGGAATCTATTCTTCAATTTGATACGCCAGGAGCTAATTTGTCTATTTACAAAGATTTGCGACTCTGCGGTTAATGATTTCATTCAGCGGAATACATTTCTCCCTTACCCGCTATTCTCTATGGGCCTTGCACAGCCTGTGTTTCCTCATAGCATGACTGTTATTTATAAGGATTGGCTGTATTAGAGAAAGAACATGATGTTATTCTTGAAATGTAAATGGAAATCTTAATGAATTAATAAATCTTGGCTGCTAAACCCCAGTGCTGGCGGACAGAATGGGACAATGAGGTAGAGACAGCAGTTGAAGCAGTCTTTCTGTTTGTAAGCTGATAAGTCACGGACTGATGAGTCCATTTCTTAATTGTGAAGAAAACTCATTCTGGGCTGGGGCTGAAGAGGTGGATTATTAATTGATCTTTTAAATTAAAAAAATAAATAAATAAATAAAACATCCCACACTTGTTGGTGGAATAATACTCGGAGAGAAAATAAATCTCTTTTTTTTCTGCCAAGAGATGTACCAATTAATCATTTAATGTGTCAGAGCGGGGAGCACAACACCAAGGCAAATGAATGGTTTGTGTCAATGGACCCGCAAGTACTGTAGCTATCAGAGTGACATTTAAGGAGCAAACAAAGAGAACTAGATTAGTATATAATTTCTATTTAACCAGTGACCTTTGCTGTGCGGTAATAGACCGCGCCATGCACACGCATATAATAAGCTTATTTGAGTCCTTACCATCTAACAGATGTAGTCCTGCTCGGACATTCGTCCTTGAGTGATCAAGATAGCGTTGATGCATAACAGCATGAATTAACTATTGTGGAGATTCTTCAACCCAGTTTTTGTTCACGCTCGTACTTTTCCTTTGATTGCTCTACGAGAAACCCCTTTTAGTTTTTGGGTTTTTTTGGTTTCCGACAGCGTACAAGGTGCTGTGTGCATAGGTATTTTCAGGCAGCGTGTTTGGTCTTGTCAGTTTAATTTGCATTTGTGATCAAGCTGCAACTGGCAAATTAGTCAAACAGTAAGCCCTGCAGCACACATTTTTCACAGCAACTGTGCTATTTCCAGATCCTCCCATCTGGTGGGGGCTTAGGAACTCACAGATGATTTACAATTGCACTCTTCTGTTATGGAGCCTGTAAATTGCTAGGATTATTGGTCTTTCGTGATTTTTTTTTTTTATCATTTTTTTTTACACTGCTACTTTGCATTAGCCAATCCCGGACCCTGCTGCCAGTAGTGATGACGCCTTAGAGGACCAATATAATTGAATCTGAGAACTTGTGTAATGAATTTGCATTTAATACTGAATTCCTCCCCTGGTTGCTAGCTATGGATTTGTTAAAAAGGGGGCTTGTGTTCTCGTCTGAGGAGACTACCAAATTGTACACAAATATTTAATCCTTTTTTGATGCTGTATAATCTCTATTAAGCATGCTCTTTATGCTGCCATGAGTCTCCGCTCGGTGCAACAGCTCAGTGTCTTCCGAGTGCTTTTTTGCATCACTGGGTATGTCGGAGAGGAAAAAGCAAAGGATTACCCTGACAGGAAAATACAGCTTGAGTGAACAGCAGTCAAACTTTCTGTGAACTTGGGTGTTTTCTTCTGCGTAAGTGTTCTTCTTCACTCGTTTCCTTGTTAAAAATCTGATGTTTGGTGTAATTAGCTCACTTTAGTCACTTACATTTACGCTTTAAGCCGTCAAGACGCGTCCAGATATGAAGCAATTTGTCTCGTTGTCTCATAATAGGGAGCGCTCGCTTCTGAAACCTGGCGACTGTTTTAAATCCCCATTTACTTTCCTCAAAGCCCAGTAGAACTACAGAGTCTCGGCTGTGCAGTTTTTTATTTTTTTATTTATTTATTTCTTTGAAGTGTTGTTGTGGCTGTTGTCACAATAGCTTTCTTTTCTTTCCCCTCCTCTCACATTGTCGTCGCTAATTCGGTTAGTAATTAAGCGGATCATCCCTTAGCGCCGACAGATACACTGGTTTGATAGAGATTGGGAGTCAGCTGTGTGGATAGCTGTCACAGCCAGCGAGCCCTGTGCTATTAGGCTTCTGCCAGGACCTGCCAATAGCACACAATACAGCACGAGTCTCGGTGATGAATGACCTGAAGAAGCCCACTGCCCCCTCCTCGCGCCTGGCGGATTTCACCTCCCGCCTCAGCACTGCACGCAAGCGTGGGGAGCGCAAACGGATCAGAGATCCTCATACGTTTCTGCGACGACGAGGAGTGTTTCAAGCCATTAGCGGGGTTTAGACTTCACACTACTGCCTGCGCAGATGCACACGCGTGGTGCTCCCGAACACGCTCGCAGGAAATCCTTGGTTTCAGTTGCTGAACAAGTGTGTCGCAATCTAAGCTCACGCTGATTAGCATGCCAGAAAAAATGTTAAATATTTTGACACCCCAGAAACCAAAATGTCACCCAACGTGCCAAATGTTTGATGTAAACAAGGTCTGTTTTTTCATTTCCTTATTGAAGTAAGGCTATCAGCAGCAGAATATATGAAAACCTCACTCCATCATGCAGGAATGTAGGAGAAGTGCATGTGTGGTTGGGTTGTGGGGGGTGGCGGAGTCTGTAGGGGGGCATGGCACCTCCAATTCTGAACGCAAGCAAAAAAAGTGCTGTTGCATTTTAAAATGAGATACGCACTCGGTGCCGTTTAGCCCGCTCTGTTCTACCTGAAGCACAACAGCCAGCAATGCTGTTTTTTTGGGTTTTTTTTTAATACAAAGATGTCTGTGCAAGCAAAGTTTGAATTTGATTGCTACTGGGTGGGGTTACTGATTCATGCTGTTTTACTGATGTATACTGTTCCTCCTTCAGCAGGATTGCTAGTGTAAGGTAGCAGAAATTTTCCTGTAGTCTAATCACCTCTTCTTAATGTCTGACCAGAGGAAAATGATTCCTTAGCAGCCCATTTTAAATAACAGAAGGGTGTAGCCATTTTATTCTCTGCTAATATAAAAGAGGACATTTGTCTTTTTATTAATTTAAGATAAACAATTTTGGAAGTAACATCACAAAAGTACACACGCACTGCCTGAATCACACTACAAAAATGTGTGTGTGTGTGTGTGTGTGTGTGTGTGTGTATATATATATATATATATATATATATATATATATATATATATATATATATAAACCATGACAGTTTGTATAGTTGCTGCTCAAAGAAAAACATGTATCACCAAAATGGCAAATTTACAGGAGAGAACAAAAACCTGCTTTACTTTCAGTGTAAGTCTATGGAATCCAAATTTTTTCCAAGTTGTTTTGGAGCATTTCTATTGGTCCATTCATCACAACATTTTTACACAACATAAACGGCAGCTGTCGTGTTGAAATGATGTAAAGAAATAAAAGTCAACAAAAATGGAGATGCATGTCTTTCTTTGGACAGCGACAGCATAGACTGTAATATATATACATTTTGTTGTTGCTGTTGTTTTTGATGGTTGGTCAGACAGTTGGTCAGGCAGTGAGTGTGAGTGTGTGTATGTATATGTACTGTAGTTTTCTGATGTTACTTCTTAAAAGGTCATATATATACATATATAATTATAAATAGGCACCTAAGCTCATTGTTTAGAAGCTTTCATCTTAGCAGTAAGTGTATTTTCACCAGTAAGAACACCAGATATCATTAGAACAGATGTAAACAAGTATAAGCACAATATAAATTAACATAAATATATTTTGAAAAAAGTTTAGTTCCAGATTTCTTCTGGACCCCATACATTGTAAGAATTTATATGTATATAGTTAGTATGTATAATACTAATTTCCTCACTCAGTCTTGTACTGATTTATGATTGATCACCAAGTTCTGGTTGAGTGTGGTCATAACATCTGCAATCTGTGTGTGATCTCTGAAAGCAGTAGATTATTATTGTTTTGTTTTTAATATATGTGTTATCGATCTTTACTTGGCCGCAAAGAATATACTCTTTATTTTGTTTTGCTGAGAACACCAATATATTTCTATCTGATAAAGATGCCATAAATTCCTTTATATTTCATTGATATATTTAGAATTATCAAATATTAATCACTGGTTTAAAGTTAATAATTTATCCCTCAACATCAAAAAGTTCATACATGCTTTTGAGCCCTAGTAATAAACATGGCATTGATACTCTTCCACCAGTCTGTATGTGTAATGTGTCACACAGTAACTCAGGTGCTCTGTACTAAATTTTGTGGTATACTTATTGATGGGAAACTGTGCTGGAAATGTCATATTTCTTTCATTTCAAATAAAATAACAAACATGTTGGTGTTCTTAGACGAATCAAAAGCATGCTGCCCCAAAAAATACTTACTGTAATAATTTGCTGTAAGAGTATTTGGGCTAGTGCTTTCAAAAGTAGCATCAGTTGTTTACATGTACTTCATAAGCAGCTAGTGTGATTGGTTAGTTCTGCTAATAACTATGTAAGCTCTCGTCTAAAATTCTCAAATACCCAGCAGGCATTAAATTAACAGTTTTCTAATATGTCTGTTTATTTTGTCCTTTATTTTGTCCTTCTGCTGGACTACTTCAAACGTTTTTAGTACAACTTTCCAGTTCATTATTATTCCACAAATCTTTAATAGCCTCCATACTGTCGTCTTTAGGACATCACTCAGACAGTCTACACTGTCTTTCATCAAAAGCCTTCAATTTAGATGCGTCTACCACCTCATATAAAAAAAAAAACTCTACTTGTCTCATCAGCTTCAAACAACTCCTCTACTCTCACTATAACAAACCTCGAATGTATAAAGCCCAACTGTGTGTTTGTGTTTTTGTTTTTAATCATTTTTGTCTGTAATATATTTTTCTTATTGAAGGTAAAGTGTTTCGTTTCTGAGCAGTTTCTAGTTTCTTATTGTTGTTTGTTTATATTCCAGCTCTCTGTAGTGTACCTTCTTTATTGAGTGTGGAAATATATATATATATATATATATATATATATATATATATATATATATATATATATATATATATATATATATATATATATATATGGTATGGACAACTCAAGAAGCATTAATGCTGCAAGTAAATTGTAGGTGGTTGACACACATTCCATCGTTCCCAATGACTCAGGGACGATAAATTCTGCCAGCACAGACAACAGCGTACCACAGTGGTCAGCAGAACAGTCTGTCAAAAACTTTGTTGGTGACTGTGGTGGTGGAATGAACCAGATGTTGTTTTTTGGGGAATCATGGATGCCAGATGTCTTCTTGTTGAAGTCCAGTGTTGTAGAACAAAAAAATCTAAATTATACTGAGCACCTGTCTGTCTTTTCCACCTTACATATACAAGCCATGCTGCTAAAAGCTTCCTCTAATAATCATCCATTAAGATGGCGTGATGCTGTCATGTTGCCGCCTTTGCTGGTATACCACTGTGAGACACGGGAGGGTGTTTCTTTTCAGTGGCAACAAGTAAGCACCACAACACAGCTGCTGACAGATACAGCTGTTATCTACATCACTGTAACAATCATAAGTCATTGTCAGCCTCTAATTTCCCCTTGGTCATGCATTCATTCATTCATACTGTACATACTTACATACATACATATTTATGTATGTGTGCTTACATACATACTAGAATGCATGGAAGGATAAATGGACAGACATGCAGGCATGTCAGTTGGCTGGAGTGCTGTAAAGCAAGCTCTGGACTCGAAACACGTCCTCTGGAGTGAATCACGCTTCACTTTTTGGCAGTCTGATGGACAAATCTGGGTTTGGCAAATGCTGGGAGAACAGTACCTAATGGAATGCATCGTGGTGATAGTAAAGTTTGGTGGTAGAAGGTATAACGGACTGTGGTTGTTTTTCAGTGTTTGGGCTCGGCCTCCTGGTTCTGGTAAACAGCATGCAAGGATATTTTATGCTTCCAGCTTGGTGGGAACTGTTTAAATCATGGCTGGACGAGTTTAGTATGGAGGAACTCCAGTGGCCTGCACAGAACCCTGATCTAAACCCTGTTTGGAATGTTGATTGAGAGCCAGGTCTCCTTGTCCAAGATCAGTGCCTGATCTCACAAATGCTCTTTTGTGGAAAGCCTCCCCAGAGGAATGGAGCCTGTTACAGCCGCAAAGTGAGACCGACTCCATATTAATGGCTTTGGAACTGCACATCCAACAGCCTCATATAGGTGTGAAGGTGTTCACGTTCTCTTGGCCCTACTGTGTAGGAAATCAGGCAGGAAATGCATACAGGGGGCTCTCTGGGGCTTTCTGACACAAGAGAAGCACAGATAGTTATAGTCTAATGGCATATCAGTACTTAACGAAGCAAACATTTGTAATCATTTATCATAATTTTACATTTTTTATATCCAAAAATAACCTAAACAAGAAATCAAATGGTATTAACTAGATATCAGAAGGTGTGTCTCGATGTTTTACTCAATATTTCATGTATTTTTGGTAACGATAAGAAAAATAATAAGCAAATGTGATTGTCTGTGCTGAATCATATTCTTATGAATATGCCTCAAGATTTGATGACCAGTATTAATATGCGAGGTCTGGTGTGAAATGATTTTTATCATTTAATCCTTCATGTTATAGAGTTCTTAGGCATTTTTTCTACTAATCATAATCATTAGACCAGCTTTTCAAAGTAATTATACACGTTTATCTGTAGACAAATGTTTTTTTACTAAAACAAAGGAGGAGAACGTACAGCGTCTGCCCTGCCTCTTCAAACAGCAGCTATAACTCTGAAATAACACTCTCACCCAAAAATACTACACTTTTTACTGCTAATAGTTAACCCAACAAATAAAATAAAATCACAGAGCTCAGAACTCAATATTCATTCAATATTTTCCAAACGAAAAGTCCATAAAAGACCATAAAAGCTCAGAATAATAAAGAGCCAGTAACACGAGCCAGGATTCAAATACAGAAGCAGAGCTTTTGTTTATAAAAGCCTACAGTCCAATAAACCTGAGACGATTTTTATCTTTGCTCCACTAAAACAGTGTGTTTAGAATCCGAGTTTAACTCGCATGAAACACGGCTTCAGTAGGTTTCTACCTCTCATAGAGCAGCGTGGTGGTGCAGGGTAAGCCCATCACTGACATTAACAGTACCAACCTGAATATTTACTTTAAATTGTTGTGAAAAATGTTTTATGTATTTATCTTGATGTCCAGGTGTAGAAGGGGATGCAGGGCATATGAGAGGTAAAGGGAACTGGGGCTCAGTGTCCTAAGGTTGTAATACCTGGAAAGAGAAAGTGGATTAGTAAACAAATACTTACTGGTAACATGTGAACAGTCATGATTATGTAGCAGCTTGAATGCTTGTATGTATAATTAACATATGTCTATGTATAATTAGTTTAGTCGGGGTGGGGCTTCTACAATAAGAGCTTTCGGGGTTCATTCACCTGGGGTCTTTGCACCTGCCTGTTGGAGGAACGATATGTAGGCCTCTGGAACATTGGACTGCTGTTAGCTGCTTGTTATGGCAGATGTATTATCTATTGTGACGAGCGTGAGCCTTGTGGCGAAGCCTCAAACAACTGTCCGGTTTATCCTTTGTTTTTTCCCCGTTTGATGCAATTTTAGTTTTTTTCCTTTTGGGGGGGTTTTACCACTACAAGCAGAAAGAGGAACCTTTTTCAAATCTTTTCCTAAATCACAAGTTTTGAATAATAATAGCCTATATTGGCAACATTTCGTTTTAAGTTTTAACTGCAAACTGACTGTTGATGAGTTAGACCAATCAGCAGCAACCAAACCCATGTGCTATGTACCTGACATCATAATTATATCTAACTGGCAAAATTATTATTATTATTTTTGATATGCTGGTTGCTTTGGCCCAAAAACAACAGTCCTGTGCCTTCACTAATTAAATCACAACTGAATTCACAATCACGATATAAGGCAGAGCAATGGCGGTCAGATACTGATTGTTTCCACTGGCTTCCACAAACATGTTAATGTGGACTATGCTATCTGTCAGACGCAGCTCACTTTAAATAAACGAACAGTGTCAGAGCAATATTATATATTTCACACTTGATGTTGTTTGAAAATACAGTTTGAATTGCAGTTTGAGTGGCAAGTAACACAGACACATTAATCCGGTGTTTCTGAACGCTGGTCTTGGAGGCTTACTGCTCTGCACGTTTTTGTGATTTCCCAGCTTTAACACAACCACTTTACCTCGATTATGGGCTGTTAATGAGCTGATCAGGGGAGTTGGATCAGGGTGTGTTGGGAGCAGTGAAAACACTAAAAAGTGCAAGACTGTTTCAGTGATGTAGTTGTGATTTCAGACGTCTATGAAATGTTTGTACAGGTCAAAATCACCTGTTTTAAACTATTTCTGAGATATATAAGCTATAATGTCTTGTGTTGAACGCACCCAAACAGCCCCGGTTCTGGACTGCGTTGCTTGGGGGAGCAGTAAAACATAATGCGTGGGCATAATGATAGTCATACTTTTTTAAGCCAGAATTATATTCAGGGCTTGATTTGAGCATGAATGATGACAACAGATCTAATGATACTGGCTTAAATGAATATATGAGGTAAAGAAATCTAAATGGTACATGTGCCTTAAAACTCAAAACCGAACGACTGAAGAGTACAGTTTGCTTATGTAAGTTAAAAACAGATGATCTAATTATGATTAATTTCAATAACCCCCTTAATTAATTTAGCAGTACACTGATAGAACAACTCTGTTTCGTGAAAAGCTTTAGTACAACTTTAAATCAAAGCTGACAAAAGTACCTGGACACAGGCTGAGATTATAATTCTCAGAAGTGGAAACAGGAATAAGTAAGAATACTAATATGATTAGGAAATGACAATGTAAGCCAATCAGAAATAAGCAAGGACATATCTTCACTGCACAGCCAAATATATTTTTGTGATTGGTTTTGAGATAATAGCTGTTGCTTGCAGTGCAATTTGGGGGGCAAAGACAACATCTGGGGAGGAGATGCCCCCCCTCAACCAGTGGAAAGTCATGGTGCTACAGGCCCCTCACACCCAGTTTCCATGGTAGCAGCAGTGGGTCTATGCACTGCCGTGTATGATAAAAGCACCCAGAAAACTTCACAAATGATAATCATCACATTCTAATTTACTTAAATACCCACCATTTGGCATCGTTTGAGTATTAATCTACGCGTTTGTAGTCTGTCCTCTACTCTATTGTGTATTTTTGAAAAATTCAGTAAGTAAGCTCACTTTCATGATACATGTATGTAACAGCTTGAATGCAAAGTAATGACTGGCACCAGACCCATCTGAAACTCTGCAGCCATTCTCTGACTAGATATCCCAACTGAATCCTAACATTTTGTAAATGTTACCCAAAAAGATCACATGATATCTAAAAAATAAGTGCATCTCCAAAGAATACCGTGTATAATATTAAAATTAATATTCAGCACACACTGGATGAAAAATATTAAATGTAAATAAAATAAAATTAGGCTTGAAATCCGCTGATCAGACCTATCTGAGAACTGTGCGGGTGTGGCTAATGAATCCGAATTTTCTGGCTTTTATGTGAAGCTAATTTTAAAAAAAAAAGTCAAGGATGAACAGACTTGCAAACAGACAGACAAACAAACTGATGAATGAAGCATTGTGTGAATGAAGGAACGAACAAACAGGAAATGTTTGTGAATGGATAATGGAATGAATGGGCGACAGGCAGCTCTGCACAGCTGGTCTAGCTTGCTATCTTGTGGCTGTGCAGGGTTAGTTGTAGCTCACGACATTTCTATGACACCCAATCAGTTTTAAACGGTTTAGTGATTGCTTAAGAAATGCATTACCCAAGATTAGCACCGGCAAGTTAGCAAGGACAAGAGAAATATGGTAAAATTTACTACCAGCCAAACGTTTTAGTACACTACCAACCAAACGTTTTAGATCACTACCAGCCAAACGTTTTAGTACACTACCAACCAAACGTTTTAGTACACTACCAGCCAAACGTTTTAGTACACTACCAGCCAAACGTTTTAGATCACTACCAACCAAACGTTTTAGATCACTACCAGCCAAACGTTTTAGTACACTACCAGCCAAACGTTTTAGATCACTACCAGCCAAACGTTTTAGATCACTACCAACCAAACGTTTTAGTACACTACCAACCAAGCATTTTAGATACACTACCAACCAAACGTTTTAGATCACTACCAACCAAACGTTTTAGTACACTACCAACCAAACGTTTTAGTACACTACCAACCAAGCATTTTAGTACACTACCAACCAAACGTTTTAGATCACTACCAGCCAAACGTTTTAGTACACTACCAACCAAACGTTTTAGTACACTACCAACCAAGCATTTTAGATACACTACCAACCAAACGTTTTAGATCACTACCAACCAAACGTTTTAGTACACTACCAGCCAAACGTTTTAGATCACTACCAGCCAAACGTTTTAGATCACTACCAACCAAACGTTTTAGATCACTACCAGCCAAACGTTTTAGTACACTACCAGCCAAACGTTTTAGATCACTACCAGCCAAACGTTTTAGATCACTACCAACCAAACGTTTTAGTACACTACCAACCAAGCATTTTAGATACACTACCAACCAAACGTTTTAGATCACTACCAACCAAACGTTTTAGATCACTACCAACCAAACGTTTTAGTACACTACCAACCAAACGTTTTAGTACACTACCAACCAAACGTTTTAGTACACTACCAACCAAACGTTTTAGTACACTACCAACCAAGCATTTTAGTACACTACCAACCAAACGTTTTAGATCACTACCAACCAAACGTTTTAGATCACTACCAGCCAAACGTTTTAGTACACTACCAGCCAAACGTTTTAGATCACTACCAGCCAAACGTTTTAGATCACTACCAACCAAACGTTTTAGTACACTACCAACCAAGCATTTTAGATACACTACCAACCAAACGTTTTAGATCACTACCAACCAAACGTTTTAGTACACTACCAACCAAACGTTTTAGTACACTACCAACCAAACGTTTTAGTACACTACCAACCAAGCATTTTAGTACACTACCAACCAAACGTTTTAGATCACTACCAACCAAACGTTTTAGATCACTACCAGCCAAACGTTTTAGTACACTACCAACCAAACGTTTTAGATCACTACCAGCCAAACGTTTTAGATCACTACCAGCCAAACGTTTTAGATCACTACCAGCCAAACGTTTTAGATCACTACCAACCAAACGTTTTAGATCACTACCAGCCAAACGCTTTAGTACACTACCAACCAAAAGTTTTAGATCACCACCAACCAAATGTTTTAGTACACTACCAACCAAACGTTTTAGATACACTACCAGCCAAACGTTTTAGATCACTACCAGCCAAACGTTTTAGTACACTACCAACCAAGCATTTTAGATACACTACCAACCAAACGTTTTAGATCACTACCAACCAAACGTTTTAGTACACTACCAACCAAACGTTTTAGTACACTACCAACCAAACGTTTTAGATCACTACCAACCAAACGTTTTGGATCACTACCAGCCAAACGTTTTAGATCACTACCAGCCAAACGTTTTGGATCACTACCAGCCAAACGTTTTAGATCACTACCAGCCAAACGTTTTAGACCACTACCAGCCAAACGCTTTAGATCACTACCAGCCAAACGTTTTAGATCACTACCAACCAAACGTTTTAGATCACTACCAGCCAAACGTTTTAGACCACTACCAGCCAAACGTTTTAGTACACTACCAACCAAACGTTTTAGATCACCACCAACCAAATGTTTTAGTACACTACCAACCAAACGTTTTAGATCACTACCAGCCAAACGTTTTAGATCACTACCAGCCAAACGTTTTAGTACACTACCAACCAAACGTTTTAGATCTCTACCAACCAAACGTTTTAGATCACTACCAACCAAACGTTTTAGATCACTACCAGCCAAACGTTTTAGATCACTACCAGCCATACGTTTTAGATCACTACCAGCCAAACGTTTTAGATCACTACCAACCAAACGTTTTAGATCACTACCAGCCAAACGTTTTGGATCACTACCAGCCAAACGTTTTAGTACACTACCAACCAAACGTTTTAGATCACCACCAACCAAATGTTTTAGTACACTACCAACCAAACGTTTTAGATACACTACCAGCCAAACGTTTTAGATCACTTCCAGCCAAATGTTTTAAAACAGTTCTAAAATGTTTGACTAGTAGTGTACTAAACATTTTGACTGGTAGTGTACTACAACGTTTGACTGGTAGTGTATATAGATCATTTATTAAACTGTGGAAAGGTCTATATTAATAAGACAGATATCGTACATGTTTATTGTGGAGTAGAGAAACCTTTTAAATTTTTTGTATTTGGTGCAATGATAGTACGTGAAGAAGCATCTAAATATTAAAATGTATATAGCGTTTTGTCTACGTTTGGCCTATCCTGCAATAAAGCGTTTAAGTCCTTTTGTTAATTCGAACACTCACTCCTGAATCAAACCATTTTACAGCCTGCAATGCCTGGAAGTCTAAACTGCAAACAAATTAACTGAACTACCAGTTTGAGCACCGTTTGATCATCATGGCATTTGCTGACTCTGTAACTGGTTTATACTTTATATTCTGAGTAACTGGAGGATGTTCTGCCGCAGAGACAGGCTGCCCTCACCAGATTATAGCTAACAGACTAACAGGCTGGTTTAATAATATTGAGAAACAGGCTTCAAATTCACACCTTTCTGAATAAGTTGCAGTAAAACTGCATGTAAAACAAAGAATATGTTACTTATCTGCCTGTTACAAGCTTCACATGCCTGTGTTTAACCCAAAATTGGCATGAAACATGATTATACAGCACTGCTGGCTCAGCACTAACAACACTAAAAATTCCCATAGGGATGCTAGCAGAAATTAGCATTAAGCTAGAGGCTAATTGGACAATGCAAACCTACTCCTAAAACAAATTACAAGGTTTCTGCATTAAACATTGCGGTGCAGTGAAATACAGCTGGCAGATTACGATATTACAGCTGTACTTGTTTCACAGCATCAACAAGAAATTAATGAACCAAGTGAAAAAAAAATCCTGTTCTTTATTTTGTATTCTGTTAGATACTTAGCAGCTGCCCTTTCTCCTGAACCCGGCACTCCATAGACTGAAACATGTACAGAATATGCTTGTGTATGCTGAAATAAGTTCCCTCCTGCTGTTCTTGAGCAGGAGAATCAAGTGGGGACAATCTTCCGCACAACTGTGTGCGTCTATCCTCCGCGCTACATGTGGTAGCAATTTCTTCAGGTTTCAGGATACAGACACAGTCCACTTCATGACTTATGAATAGTAAATATTACTCGTCACGTCACGCTGCTCTGTACATAAACAGGAACCCCGTGTCTGTTGAAAATGTGAGTGATGTCATGAGCATTCAAGTATTTTCTGCCGGAGTGCATCTGCAAGTGTTTTTGTTCTTTTAGTCCAAGTAAAAGAGAGAAGATGAGAGGGCAAAGGCCTGTGGGTAGAAAAGAGTAAGAGAACAGAACGCTAGGAGAGTGTGTTTGTGGAATTAATGTGAATATAAATGTCTATAAATCTGTCATTATTGAAAATCAAGGGGGGAAAAAATCAGTATTTCTTGAGGTGTGAAAAGGTAAGTGATCAGAATCTACCATGTCATGGTCAGATTCATATCTGTCATGTTTTACATAATAATGACTTGTACATACTACCAGTTTAATGCAGTTAATATTATTAAAATTATTACAATATAATACATTTTACAAAATAAGACATACTCTATATTGCCAAAAGTATTTGCTCGTCTGCCTTCACACGCATATGAACTTAAGATCCCATTCTTAATCCATAGGGTTTCCATCGGCCCAACCTTTGCAGCTATAACAGCTTCAACTCTTCTAGAAAGGCTTTCCACACGGTTTAGGGAATTTTTTTGCTCATGGGAATTTTTGACCGTTCTTCCAGAAGCGCATTAGTGAGGTCAGACACTGATGTTGGACGAGAAGGCCTGTCTCACAGTCTCCACTTCATTCCAAAGGTGTTCTGTGGTGTTGAGGTCAGGACTCTGTGCAGGCCACTCTTCCACACCAAACTCGCACTAACCTCAGCATCCGCTGACCAGGCTCTGTCATTTAATGTTGCTACCACTTGGTGGCTGAGTTGCTGCTGTTACCAGTCACTTCCACTTTGTTATAATACCACGACAGTCGACTGTGGAGTATTTAGTAGTGAGGAAATTTCACAACTGGACGTAAAATTCACAGATGGCATCCTATCACAGTACCACACTGGAATTCACTGAGCTTCTAAGAGCAACCTATTCTTTCACTGTAAAAGAATAGGTTTTGTGTAGAAGCAGTCTTCATGTGTAGGTGCTTGGTTTTATACACCTGAACACCTGACCTGATGATTTGGATGTGTGGAGTGAATAATTTTGGCAATATAATGTAAAATCTAAAAAACTGTAGTAAAACTTTTTTGCCCAGGCCATTTTATTGTATTGTTATAATTTTTTTCAGCATAAAATTGTGTATTAAAAAAATTCACTTAAAATCAACAAAACTTTTTCAAATGACAGTCATTTCTGATGCGCTTTTTTTGTAAAGTCACGATGTCGACAGCGTTTAATTCCCTAAACTGTGTTAGGAGGAAGGTTAATTATACATTATACCTTGTACAGATTACGGTGTCAAGCAACAAAGACCAAAGCTGTTTTTCGGGAAGCTTTTTAAATGTCAGAATATAACACTTTGGATTTCCTCGCATTGCATTGCTATTGCACGGAGTTGCATCCACATCTTGCCCACCTTAATGCTGTACTGTGCAAACTGCAACATCTGTCAGGGAGCTGTCAGAGAAAGCCCAGGATGCATTAGGTACCTTTGAATTTTCATTATGTTCACATTAATGGCCTCAAAGCACTCCTTTAATCTGTTATTTCATCCATAAATCAGAGACTAGTACATAAACAGTTTACTCTCTTTCTGCCCTGTTAAGCCCTGTAGAGGTTACGTAACGCTTCATGAGCTTTTAAATGGGCTGGCGACTGTACTGTATGTCACACGGGGCCGCAGCCATCAATTGCCACGCTTTCAAAAGAGCAGAAACTCCTCATACATATGGCAAAACTCTGCGTTCATGCTGCGTTCATCTGTCGTACAGCTATTTTCAAGCCTTCCCTGGAGAGCATGCAGTGGAGAAATAATAAAAATAATCTGTTTAAACCGGGCTTTCAGTCTCAGATGGAGGTTTGAGCAGAACAAGAGAGGCGAGGGAGGCATTTAAACACTTTGAATGTAAAAATGACACGGCGCTTTAAGTGGCGAAGGAAGAGCGTTGCCACGGTTTAAGCAGCTGAATGTTTATTCTAAAACAGTTTTCTGAGATAGATGACATTTTAAACTGCAAATAGATGGCGCGCCGCAAGCTGCCTTTGCTTTAAATCTGCGACGCTTCGCCGTATAACGGAGAGAAATCGGACCAGTAGGAACTCTTACAACACGAGCATAACAAGATGTTTGTTCGGCGTCAGCGGGGAGGCCCAGGGAGATTCTTCTTGAGAATCAGATGTTAAGTAGGCACGGCAGTAGCTTTTATGTCGGTGTCCTCGGTTTCAGCGGCGAAGTTATGGAGAGGGATTTCAAAAACCAAATTGAAGGCGGAAAGAAAAAAAAAAACAGAAACATGTGAACACAGCTTTGCACCTCAATGACTTGCAGGTGATTTTCAAACAGTAGGTCGTCTGGAATATAAATGCACCCCCACTCAAATTCAGACATAGCAAGCAATTTAACGCTAGCCAGAAAGACATAAGTGGATCACCCTCCTGAAGGAAGTAGAATCGTGCCAGTTATTTTCTGCTCTTCTATTTTTTGTTTGCCTTTCTGTTCCGCACTGTATCCGCGTGCCTCGGAAATACGGTCCGACTCTTCAATCATTTCTTTCTCTCCTCGGGCCATTATTGCGGAGCGAAACGCCGTTCGAGGAGCGTTTAAAGTCGGTGTTTTCTGCTCGTGCCTGCTGCAGAAAGTTTCATATCTAACAAAGATTTCTGTAATTAATGCATTGAAATGTGCCTGTTTTTGTTCTGTTGAATGAATCAAGCTGACTTACTAAAGAAGTGATTTCATGTGTACTTGAAAACCTGTCTGTTTTTTTTTTTTTCTTTCTTTCTTTCTTTCATTCTTTCTTTCTTCCTTCTGCGGCCGCCTGGAATAAAGTGGCCCCTAGTTACTGCGGGCTCTCTGACACTAGCAAAGAGACTTGCACAATGTTCGAGAACATGAAAGAACCCTCATTTCATATTCACAGAACCTGCCTCTGCTATTCAGCCTTTGAACTTCCATTAAGCAGTTTATCACTGTGCAATTCATTTTCTTTTTCTAACCCTCGGGATGAATAGTATTTCTCAGTGCTGCGCTCATAACAGTTTTTTTTTTTCTCTTATGCCTTGACCCCTTCAAAGTGCTTAGGATGTTATTGTTGTTCACTTGTAGTTGTTCAGGTAAAAGTGGGAAAATGAAAGTTTCCTGATCTAGTACGTTTCCCAAGTGAGTGGCCTCCTGCTTCCAGTGGGGTTTGAGATGTTCTCACATTGGTCTAATTGTTCTAACAGGTTGTCAGTGGTTTCTACGTTTAAACCAAATGAGGGTTAGAATGGTGAATGCTACATGTTCAGTGATCATCGTGCATCATACGCATCCACATTTAGCAGATTCTCTTTTCCAGAGCGACTGGCAGTGGTACTCATAGTGCTATAGTGTTGAGAAATTGCACTACATCGTCGCCCAGTCGCACCACATCGCCGTCACCAATTGTTGATAGTATTGTGAGGGGACGATGATGTGAGAGCCAGTTTCCAAGACTAAGAAAGTCTGCTTCCCTATGATGTCCAGTATTGCAAGGGGATGTGTGAGAGGTACCGTCTGAGCATGCTTTGCGGGTTCATAGAAAAATAGTAGTGTGCTAGTTTCCCGTCTGTCGTAGCGAGTAGTACATACACACTATAAAGTCAAAGACGGAGTGTATTTGTTACATACATAGTCATACATGGTGCAACTAGCAGTGAGATGCTTTGACAACTGAACAGTGTGGGCCAAAGTACTGGGTCACACCTCTTAGTCATTGAATCCAGGTGTTTCATTCAGTCCTGTTGCCACAGCTGTGTTAAATCTCCCTGTACCTACATTTGTGAGAAAAATGAGTTGTTCTATAGAGCCGAATCTGAAAGCTGGACTATAACAGGATGCCACCGTTGCAGATTGTGAAATTATTTCCGTTCTAGATATTCCACGATGAACTGTGAGTGGTGCTATTGAAAAGTGAAAGCACTTAGAAGCCACAGCCACAAAGTGTCAGACCACGTTACAGAACGGGGTCACCAAGTGCTGAGGAGCATAGTGCGTAACAGTCACCAACGCTCTGCTGAGTTCAAACCTCCTCTGGCGTTCCCATCCCAAAAACTGTGCTCCAGGAGCTTCATGGCACAGGATTCCAGGGCCGAGCAGCTGCATAAAAGCCTTACTTCACCGAGGCCAATGCCAAGCGTTGGATGGAGTGGTGTGAAACACACCGCCCCTGAACTCTGGAGCAGTGGAAAAAGTGTTCTGTGGAGTGACAAATCACACTTCTCTATCTGACAAATCTGGGTTTGGCGAATGCCAAGAGAACATTACCTGCCTGAGTGCACCGTGCTGACGGTAATGTGAAGGAGGGATAATGCAGTGGGGTTGTTTTTCCCGGGGTTGGTCTAGGACCCTTAGTTCCAGTGAGATTTTAGACAATTGTATGCTTCCAACTTTGAGGCCGCATGACTGTCACCCAGTGCACATAAAGGCATGGTTGAGTGAGTTTGGTGTTGAACCTGACTCCCACAGACACACTCCCACAGACACACTTCTGTATGTGTATATATATATATATATATATATATATATAGAAGTGTGTCTGTGGGAGTGTGTGTATGTTTGCACATGCCTGATGAAATGGGCAATGAGAGTAGGAACAAGAAGGTGATTGTAATGTCATGGCTGACTGTTACGTGTATATCGTCTCCATTTTTGTCGAGTTTTCTACATCATTTGAACTCGACAGCTGCCGTTTACATTGTGTAAACATTTCATGATGAATTGATCAATAGAAATGCTTTAAAATCACTTGGGGGAAAAAATCTGGTTCCATTAACTTACATTAAAGGTGAAGACTGTTTTTGGGCTCTCCTGTAAATTTACCATTTTGGAGATACTTGTTTTCCATTGGACAGCGTCGATATGCTATAGCATGTGCAGATATAAAATGTTCTGATCCCTGGAAACGTATTTAAAGACAAAACCTTTACTAACATTTCCCCGTCGACATCTTAATAGATATGATTCGCTATATTATCACGATGATATCAGTGGCCTCGACCCTCAATTGTTACGTCTTGTCTTCCCTTTCAGTTCCACCGGCCATTCACGAGATGAAGAGTCATGGGGTTCGACCTGGTTACACAGCGTTGCTGAGGTGTGAGGCAGCTGCTGTCCCAGCCCCGGCCTTTGAGTGGTACAAGGGGGAAAAGAGGTAGGACCCATAGGCAGGATGATAAAAAGCCTGCCTTTTTATCTCTTATTTTTTGGCACTGAGTTGATACAGTTTTACTCGTCTCACATTATTATGCATTATAAGGCAGTTCATGTTTGATTCAAGCTGCATGCTGCAATGAAGATTTATGTCAGCTAGTTGCTCTGTTGAGCAAGTGTGCCTTTGAGGATAGTGTGCCAGCGATACAATCTAAATTCCTGTAAATATTCAGGCCATATGAGTAGGTGAACAGGGGATCCAGATAAGAGAATTCCTTACTGCTGCAGGGAAGCACGGGAGTATCCCACTTCCTTTCACTGATCTTTGGATGAATATTCATATTCAATATTCATGCTTTCAGTCTCGAGAGCATGTATAGTCTGAATGTTTACTCTGTCCCTGCCTATCTAAAATTCAGTACAGCTATTTATAGCTCAAAGCTTCCGTCATTCGGTCAATCTCTGAAATCACGCTAGGAATTGATGAAAGCCAGTATTGAGAAATCTTACACTATAAGGCTTAACCGTGAATTTTAATTAAATGTTTGCATAACCTCGCCACCAGTAAAGATCATTTCCAGTTTCTGCATCAATCAGTGTCGACTCAAGTGGTGGTTCTTGAATTTAAATACCAAATTACCCCATTACCCATCATTTACCCACTCTTTCTGAGTACGATCTGAATCAGCAGTTCACACTGTGCTAATTGTAATTATAGGCTTCACTCAATTTATTCAAATTGCTAAGGAGGCATTGGCATTGGTGCTACAGTTCGCCTAATTTAAGACTTTACATTTGTTGTTCTTTATAAACCATCCGTTTTTTTTTCTTTCCTGCTTCCTCATGAAACCATAGAATTTTCTTGTTAGTGAGGAATAGGTAGTAAATGGTACTGTGTTTAATATACAGCGGTGAGCCAAAACATTATGACTGCCTGCCTGATGTTATGTTGGTCCTCCATATGATGCCAAAACAGCCAGCATGGACTGTACAGGAGCTCTGAGGGTGATATCCAGCACCAGTATGTTACCAGCAGATCTTCAAAGTCTTGTAACTTGTGAGGTAGAGCCACCATGGAATGGACTTGTTCCACAGCATTCCACAGATGTTCGACTGGATAGAGATCTGGGGAATTTGGAGGCCATAGCAAAATTCTTAAATTCTTTGCATGTTCTCATTACCGTTCCCGAACGAGTGTTGCAGTATGGTAGGGCACATTATCCTGCTAACAGAGACCACTGCTGTTGGGAAATTCCATTGCCAAAAAGGGGTGCAACTGGTCCACAGCAGTGTTTAGATAGGTGGCATGTGTCATTCACATGAATTCCCACACCCAGAGTTTCCTAGCAGAACACTGCCCAGAGCATCACACTCACTCTGCTGACTTGTCTTCTTCTCACAGTGCATCCTGGTGCCATCGCTTCCAGAGGTAAACAGCCTACACATACTGTGCAAAAATAAATGTGACATCAGAAAAGATGAATGTCTTCTATTACTTCAATGCCTATTGTAGGCACTTGTGAGTGTGAATTGGGGTTAGTGTGGGCACTCTGACCAGTCCAATGCTCAGTAGGGTGAGTGTTTAAAATGTCTGTGGCTGTGGAAACGCTAGTGCTTCTATCAGATCGGGCCAAATGTTGATGTGCATTATTAAGCATGGTGAGCCAACACCCTGGCACCAGTTTGGGGTTTGCCCTTCCTTAGACCACTGTCAGCAGGTACTTGCCACTGATGGCCAGGGGCACACCTCATTACTGTTTCGGAGATTCTCTCAGCCAGTCATCTGGCCGTAACAATTTGGTCCTTGTCAAGGAGCTCAGGTCTTCACGCCTGTCCATTCCACTACACATCAACTACAAGAACCAACTCTTCAAGATATCCCAGAACAGACATGCACTGTTATTGTGAGATAATCAGTGTTAATCTCTGATACCATTACACAGTCTTAATGTTTTGGCTCATCGGTATATAGTATTTATATAGATTGTAGGTGTTCTTCTTTACTTAATCTCTATATAGTCATCTGAGTTGATAGAATGGCAAAGCCTTAACTTGGGTGTGCAACATTTTGCAATGTTGTAAAATGTGACTACCAAATAATTGATCCTGGCCACTTTGAATAAGTTTTACAAATGCCACTGGGGTTGTTTTACTTATTTATTTATTTATTTATTTATTTATTTATGCATGCATGTATTTATTTTGTTGCTGCTGTGATGTTGCGAACGAGAAACAACCGTTCCCTCTTGCAGTGATCGTCCCTGCAAAAACCTTTTGCTAACATTTGAGCAAATCTCAGTAGGAGAGCAAACAACAGCTGCTTAGAGATTTGCTGGACATAAGGTCAGGCGCATCTCCTCAGCTCAGAGAGGAACATGGATAGTCCATCAATTCAAATGTGTTTAGGGAGCCACTGCACTGCGAGGGCAGGGGAGTTCCACCCTCTGCACGTTTCACCTTAGCTTCAGAGCTTGTCAGACATGCAACCCTTGTACAATACAGATGACAACCCAACAACTGTGGTTTCAGGAGATCTCTTTCCACTTCAGTGGGATTCACAGACTTTGAACTACTGCTGTAATTGTGTATCACTGCATTTCATTTGCAGGGCACTCATAAATGTTAGCTTGTTAGCAGGGATGCATGATCGGAATGGATTGAAATTAGCCAATGTTCATTCTCAACTCGAGATTTGATATCGTTTGATCTCTGTAGTGCTTTTATGATATAAATACTGTAAACCAGTCAGGCCGTGTTTCATATCAGCGTGTTCTTTTAGCCTGCAAATAGACAATGCTATTATGGCTATAGCTGAGTTGTCAGCCAATTTGGTTATAAAGAAATCAAAGTTAGTCGTAAAGATTTGAAAATAATTGGTACCTCTATATTAATTAGGCTTTCCCCGCATATTCTTGCTCAGCAGAGCTGCACAGTTTTTTGTGTTTTTATAGTTATTGTGATATGAGTGTCCATAAACACTGCTAAGCACTGCAATGACAGAACAAATCAAATTACACATGTAGAGCATCAGAATGGTGGAATGATATTGGTGGAAATGTAGTGTTAGAAGTGGCGTGCCACTATAAATAGTGAGTCGCACATGTTCAAGTACTCGATTAACTACTCTCCTTTCAAAACTATTTTCATTCCTATGTCTTTAAAAATGCATGTAAACTATGTAATGGCTACTTTCACAACCTGCATCACTATAAGAAGCTTTCTAAAGAAATTAGTCTATACGTTATACATTAATTTCAGGCCCATATAAAAAGAAATAAACACAAAAGAAGCACAAAAACAGTTTATTTTTGTACTTTTCCATTCCCAATTTTGTGCTTGCTACACAAGCCCAAGGAAGTTGGAATAGGAGAATGGTTACCACTGTGTTACATCACCTTTTCTTTAAACAGCACTTGAAATCGTTTTGGGACAGAAGATGCAAATGCATCCGGTTTTGAAAGCATCATTTTTGCTAGTCTTCTGTTGTACAAGTCTTCAGCTGTGTAACCATACAGGGCTTGTTGGCATGTTTTGAGTGAAATAAGACAGACGTTTTCAAAGAGAGACAGTTCTGAACTGCAGGAGGGCCTCACTCTCGGATTACACAGCCGTGCTGTTTGAACACACGCACTATGTTTCTTGGTGTTGTCATATGGATATAACCATGGATGTCCCTGAAAAAGACGTCACCTAAAAGGCAGCATATGTTGCTGCAGAATGTGTTCAGCATTATCACAGATGTGCAAGTCACTTACTTATACACTAATACAGAACCTGGCTTTTGAATTTTACATTAGAAATAATCGGGATGGTCCTATTCTTGTTTGGTACTTAGAACGCAGCGTCTATAATTTCATAAACCGCATTAAAGGTTCACTCGCCAGACCCCAGTACATGTGTCTACTGTAAATCAGTCCATTTCAGATGAGCTCAAGCCCAGCGTTTCTGGAGGTTGTTGACCTATGACTTTCACTGGGCATAGTACAGTCTTAAATTGCATCTATTGATGAATTGATGAATAGTGTTTACCAACAGCGGGCTCAAGCCTATGTGGCATTACATTTCACAGAAGCATGCCGGGTTTTAAATGCAGTGCCATCGGGGGGATCGAAGGTCATGGGCATTCGTCTGTAGTTTTCTGCCTTTTCCTGTACGTGCAGAGATTTCTCTGGAAGTCCTCTAGGTTTTAGAATGATATTATACACTGCAGACATATTATACCGTGCTAGCTTAGAATTATGTAAAAGCTGTTGAATTGTTTGCTGATGCATCTTATAAAGGACTACATTTTATGGATGGCTGTTTTATACCCAAGCGTCACCTACATCACCTATTGCATCACCTGCTTTTAGTTTTATAAGGAGTCTATATTTACAATAAAAAACATTGTTTAAAATGTACTTGCTGTCCTAGCCATTTTTATATATATTGGATTTGTAGTATTTTATTTATTCCACACTTTGCATAACAAAAGGTTTTCTGTTCCTGTTGTGAAGCTATATTACAGAGTAACAATTAGGAATATTAAAGATGTTCACCTCTGTATTTTGGGATTTTTTTTTTTTTTGCTAGAATGAGAGTGATATTGCTAGTGAGCATCACACAGCCATAACACAGCTCATTCTCAATTGGCTGTGGGAAACCCAGTTGGCTAAGTTTGCATTTAGGAAGGATTGGATGGAAGGATTACTCCCTGTGTCTAATCCTGAGCAATGTACTGGTTCAGTCAGGGCGTCTTCACACCCATATGGAATGGTTAAGTGATTGGCATTCTCAACCAAGCGTGCTTTTCATGCGTGACTGTAGTTGTGTGGTCTGCCCACCCCCCCAAAAGGTCTGGCAACAGGATGCAAATATACTGGGTGAAATATAAGATGAAAAAATAAATAGAGGTGCGTTAAATATGTAAAAAAAAAACTGAAAGCTGCTTATAGAACATGATGTGGACTGTGCATATGAATATGCAAATGCTTCATAATGATTGTACATACAAATATGCACTAAAAAATCTGACATGAACTTGGTGTGCAGATGGCCCTCTTGTTCTTGATTATTGAGTCTTCATGGAGAGCCTCCTCGCTGCATATTAATGTTAGTATGATTATTATTGCTCTACCCACATAGCACCCTAGCTGTGTATTAGTACTAATGTAAACTTTAGCATTATTCCTGCAGAGCACCCTTACAATGTATTAGTATAATATCAACTTTAGTTTTATACCTACTGAGTGTCCTTACTGCATATTAGTATTAATATAAACATTAGTATTATACCTACTGAGCGTCCTATCTGCATATTAGTATTAATATAAACATTAGTATTATACCTACTGAGGGTCCTTACTGCATATTAGTATTAATATAAACATTAGTATTATACCTACTGAGCGTCCTATCTGCATATTAGTATTAATATAAACATTAGTATTATACCTACTGAGCGTCCTATCTGCATATTAGTATTAATATAAACATTAGTATTATACCTACTGAGCGTCCTATCTGCATATTAGTATTAATATAAACATTAGTATTATACCTACTGAGGGTCCTTACTGCATATTAGTATTAATATAAACATTAGTATTATACCTACTGAGCGTCCTATCTGCATATTAGTATTAATATAAACATTAGTATTATACCTACTGAGGGTCCTTACTGCATATTAGTATTAATATAAACATTAGTATTATACCTACTGAGGGTCCTTGCTGCTTATTAGTATTAATATAAACATTAGTATTATACCTACTGAGGGTCCTTACTGCATATTAGTAATAATACAAACATTAGTATTATACCTCAAAGCATCCTTACTGCATATTAGTGTTAATATAAACATTAGTATTATACCTACTGAGTGTCCTATTTGCATATTAGTATTAATCTACAGAGCATTCTTGCTGTGTATTGGTAGTAATTGAATATAATTAATATAAATTTTAGTACTATACATTATTATATGTCCTTACTGAATATTAGGATATATATATATATATATATATATATATATATATATATATATATATATATATATATATATATACACACACACAAAAGTATTATACCTACTGAGTATGCTTACTGCATTTTAGTATTATTATAAATGTATTATACATGCAAAGCGCCCTTACTTATTACGTATTCGTATAAATATTTAATATTAGTATTATAACTATTGAACATACTGTCTGCGTATTAGTTTTAATATAAACATTACAGTTTGAGATAAACGTTAGTATTATACCTAATGAGTGCCCTATCTCCATATTAGTATTAATATAAACATTAGTATTATAACTACTGCGTGTCCTATCTCCATATTAGTATTAATATAAACATTAGTATTATAACTACTGCGTGTCCTATCTCCATATTAGTATTAATATAAACATTAGTATTATAACTACTGCGTGTCCTATCTCCATATTAGTATTAATATAAACATTAGTATTATAACTACTGCGTGTCCTATCTCCATATTAGTATTAATATAAACATTAGTATTATAACTACTGCGTGTCCTATCTGCATATTAGTATTAATATAAACATTAGTATTATACCTACTGAGCGTCCTATCTGCATATTAGTATTAATATAAACATTAGTATTATAACTACTGCGTGTCCTATCTCCATATTAGTATTAATATAAACATTAGTATTATAACTACTGCGTGTCCTATCTCCATATTAGTATTAATATAAACATTAGTATTATAACTACTGCGTGTCCTATCTGCATATTAGTATTAATATAAACATTAGTATTATAACTACTGCGTGTCCTATCTGCATATTAGTATTAATATAAACATTAGTATTATAACTACTGCGTGTCCTATCTCCATATTAGTATTAATATAAACATTAGTATTATAACTACTGCGTGTCCTATCTGCATATTAGTATTAATATAACTGTTAGTATTATAACTACTGCGTGTCCTATCTGCATATTAGTTTTAATATGAACAATAGTATTATACCTACTAAGCGTCCTATCTGCATATTAATATTAATATAAACATTAGTATTATATCTGCTGAGCGCCCTATCTCTATATTAGTATTAATATAACTGTTAGTATTATACCTACTGAGCGTCATATCTGCATATTAGTATTAATATAACTGTTAGTATTATACCTACTGAGCGTCCTATCTGCATATTAGTATTAACATAAACAATAGTATTATACCTACTAAGTGTCCTATCTCTATATTAGTATTAATATAACTGTTAGTATTATACCTACTGAGCGTCCTATCTGCATATTAGTATTAACATAAACAATAGTATTATACCTACTAAGTGTCCTATCTCTATATTAGTATTAATATAACTGTTAGTATTATACCTACTGAGCGTCCTATCTGCATATTAGTATTAATATAAACATTAGTATTATACCTACTGAGCGTCCTATCTGCATATTAGTATTAATATAAACAATAGTATTATACCTACTGAGCGTCATATCTGCATATTAGTATTAATATAACTGTTAGTATTATACCTACTGAGCATCCAATCTGCATATTAGTATTAATATAAACAATAGTATTATACCTACTGAGCGTCCTATCTGCATATTAGTATTAATATAAGCATTAGTCTTATACCTACTGAGTGCCTATCTGCATATTAGTATTAATGTAAATGTTACTATTATACCTACTGAGTGCCTATCTGCATATTAGTATTAATATAAACAATAGTATTATACCTACTGTGTGTCCTATCTGTATATTAGTATTAATGTAAGCATTAGTCTTATACCTACTGAGTGCCTATCTGCATATTAGTATTAATATAAGCATTAGTCTTATACCTACTGAGTGCCTATCTGCATATTAGTATTAATGTAAATGTTACTATTATACCTACTGAGTGCCTATCTGCATATTAGTATTAATATAAACAATAGTATTATACCTACTGAGCGTCCTATCTGTATATTAGTATTAATATAAGCATTAGTGTTATACCTACTGAGTGTCCTATCTGTATATTAGTATTAATGTAAGCATTAGTCTTATACCTACTGAGCGTCCTATCTGCATATTAGTATTAATATAAGCATTAGTCTTATACCTACTGAGTGCCTATCTGCATATTAGTATTAATATAAGCATTAGTCTTATACCTACTGAGTGCCTATCTGCATATTAGTATTAATATAAACAATAGTATTATACCTACTGAGCGTCCTATCTGTATATTAGTATTAATATAAGCATTAGTGTTATACCTACTGAGTGTCCTATCTGTATATTAGTATTAATGTAAGCATTAGTCTTATACCTACTGAGTGTCCTATCTGTATATTAGTATTAATGTAAGCATTAGTCTTATATCTACTGAGCGTCCTATCTGCATATTAGTATTAATATAAGCATTAGTGTTATACCTACTGAGTGCCTATCTGCATATTAGTATTAATATAAACATTAGTGTTATACCTACTGAGTGCCTATCTGCATATTAGTATTAATGTAAATGTTACTATTATACCTACTGAGTGTCCTATCTGTATATTAGTATTAATGTAAGCATTAGTCTTATACCTACTGAGCGTCCTATCTGCATATTAGTATTAATGTAAATATCAGTATTATACCTACTGAGCGTCCTATCTGCATATTAGTATTAATATAAGCATTAGTCTTATACCTACTGAGTGTCCTATCTGTATATTAGTATTAATGTAAGCATTAGTATTATACCTACTGAGTGCCTATCTGCATATTAGTATTAATATAAACAATAGTATTATACCTACTGTGTGTCCTATCTGTATATTAATATTAATGTAAGCATTAGTATTATACCTACTAAGCGTCCTATCTGCATATTAGTATTAATGTAAATATCAGTATTATACCTACTGAGTGCCTATCTTTGTATTAGTATTAATGTAAATATCAGTATTATACCTACTGAGCGTCCTATCTGCATATTAGTATTAATGTAAATATCAGTATTATACCTACTGAGTGCCTATCTTTGTATTAGTATTAATGTAAATATCAGTATTATACCTACTGAGCGTCCTATCTGCATATTAGTATTAATGTAAATGTTACTATTATACCTAAAGAAAATGCCATAGTTTTTTGTTTATTTTTTTGCTATCTGTTTGTGCAGCTATGATGCTATAAATGAAATGCTTCCCCTGATCAGGTTAAGTTGTTTACTCATTTCCTGGTAGGACATCACATTAAAATGGGAAGAAGAATCATCACGGTATCTGTCCAAGGGCAGATCTTTATGAATCAGTACTGTGGAATAATTGTTAACCCCTAATTAGCGTTGGTTAATTACTTATGCGCTGTCTTTGTTTGCTGTTTCCAGGCTTAGCAAGGGTCAAGCTGGCATTGACATCAAGAACCTCAGCACCAGATCAGTCCTCACAGTGAGCAACATGACAGAGGATCGCTATGGCAACTACACCTGTGTGGCCGCCAACAGGTTGGGAACAGCCAACGCCAGTACGTCTCTGATTCGTAAGTAACAAGCATTACTTCCTGTTGTTTGGCTCTCATTAAGCTCAGAGTCGTTTTTTTTTTTGCAGATGATTTGGATGCCACTCCACATTCAGCGCTGCCTCTATACATGACTCCTCATTTATCAGATACAGAGAGGGAGATAATGCGTTGGTTGTTTATGTGTTCTGTATATATAGTAAAGCGTGCCTGTTGTGTATGATTTCAAAGCATTTCAGATGAATGGCGTTCTTGAAACGCTCGGTGATTTCTTTGTGCACCCGTTTTGACATCCTTAGTCATCTCTTTGATTTGGAGGTTTCAGAGTCAATAATGAAAGCAGGGCTGCTAACAAGGTAAACAAATCAACCCAAACCAGCGTGAGGAAGAAAAAAATCAGAAAGCAGATAGCCTTAAAGCTGGCAGATGGGAAGGGCCACTTGAGTCCCCTAGTTTTAAATGAAGCACATCAAAGAGATGAGGGAGCCTGAGAAATCTTTCACGTTCCGCTGAAGACTCAGAGACTGTGATGCAGGAAAAAGCCGGAATCGACCAACAGGCTTCTCCTTCTACTTCTTTTTCTCCTTCTACTCTCCTCCCCTCCTCTCTCCGCCTCTCCCGTCCTCTCCTTCTTCTTTTCGCCCCTCTCCCTCTTCTGTCTGTTCACCTCTCGCCTCCGAGCTGCTCTCCTACTCTTTATCATGAACGCTAATGAAAAGGAAACCCATTCCACTGTCCTCCTAATGAGAAATGGCAAGCAATTCGTGCACAACACACTCGGCCACATTTGTGCAAATTACGGATCCAAGAGGCAGCCATCATTACCAGTGACTAAATTGCTATTATAATATCAGTCAATAGGTATTGATGAACCAAAGGTGGACCCAGGGACGCATTAATATTTAATGGAGAGCCTTGACCTAGACAAAAGGTTTGGAGTGCGAATCAGAGTGCTGCGTAATAGTCCATGTTCTCCTCAGCGCGAGGAATCCTGTCACTGTAGGCTATTTCTAGCCTGATTCATGATCGCTGACGTCTTCTGTCATGCTTGGTATCAGTTTAAAGCTGTTCTGAGTGTAAAATGCAGAAGCACTGTGATGCAGTGAAATCCATGTTGCTATATTTGTAGCATGCATATCCAACCAGCCTAACCTACAAATGCCTTTTTAGATACGTCTCTGTTACCTTTTTTTTAAAAAAACGTCTGCGCAAGCAACCGGGAAAGCGATCGGTGGTCCGTAGAGGCGGCCGATATAGGAATGTGATCTCTTTATCATGATAAATTGCATCACGGTAAGCTTTCCTAAGCAGATTATGGGTGTAGGCCATGCTTTCACAGCATTGGCCAACTACACGTTTCATTAAAAAGAAGTCGGTTGGTTGGTATAGTGTAGTGGGTCACACCACTGCTGTAGACTAGGGTTTAATTTCCCACTTGGGCCACCCTCCTACACTATACCAATAACATTCCTTCTTGGATGAGGCTTCTAACCCTACCTTCACCTACCCTACCTTTAAGTGTAGGGAGCTATGGATAACAGCATCTCTCCAAATGTTTTATCCTTTGTTCAAACCACAACATCCCAACAGTTCTGACCAATTTTCAGAGTCGTAAGCAAACTTCCAGGTCAGGCTCAATCAGAATGTCCATGGAGATCCGTTTCAAATGGCATCTAGCATCTATATGCCTACAATAATGCACCTGATCTAGCCAATCAGGGACTTCTGAAGTTAAGCAGCTGGAAAGGTGTGGCTGGTTGTGGTTCAAACTGTTCTTCTTCAGAAGCATGGTTGGAGAGCCCTTGTGTAGATGATCTGTTTGTTCAAAATGGGAAACAATCCATTTTTAGCTTTCCAAACAAGCTCTAAATTTGCTTACGACTTCTGAAGTTAAGTGGCTGGAAAGGTGTGGCTGCTGGTTGTTCAAACTGGTTGGAGAGCCCTTGTGTGATATATTAGTTCAAAGGGGGAACCAAGTCCATTTTTAGCTTTCCAAACAAGCTCTGGAGTCATAGCAACCCTCCTGACACGTTCAAACACGTTTTATTTTTAGGCCAACTTCTAAAGTGATGTAGTTGAACAAGTAAATTGGGCAACAGCCGGTGAGAGAGCTGGGAAACAGTGGGAGAAAAACGGACAAAAGGACCTGCATTGCAGGCAGTGGAGGAGCTGCTCATTTAATACTGGCAAAGAAGAATTAGAACTGTATTATAACAGCCATAATAATAGCACTGTTCAGTTTACAATAGCAGGTCAGCTTGCCAGTTGGTAGTAAAATGCTGCTACTTCTCTCAACGCAGAACAGAATGATATCCCCAGCCCCATATCTATCCAAAGACCGTGTTCTTGCGTGTAGAAGAAAAACAGTCCTTTATTTTTGTCATACGAGCTTGAGTGCTTATTCGTAGCTGAAACTCATCGCGAGTGTCTTCGTCAAGGGTGCGCAGCCTCCTGACGAAAAGGACAAGAAATTGTGTTAAAGCCTGATGTTAAGTTCTTGTTCTTGAAGCCTGTTCAATTTTATTTGTATGCCTGGCCTAAGAGTATAATTGGCCTTGCCTAATTGGATGTAGTGCTGCAGAGTGTGTAAAACCTTGAAAAATGTACTCCAAGTGTTTTCATTCAGCTGCGGCACTCCGGTTGCATTTCCCGTATTCCATAAATTCCTCTAAAAGTGTGGTTACATTATAACTTGGCCATGTTGCTCTCTAGTGGCCCATAGTAATGTTTTTATTCTAAAATTCTTTCTGAAAGTATATATGACCGGGGAGTTGTTAAGAAAATGCAGGTGATAGCACAGTTAGCGGGGTGGGTGTATATGATGATGTCTCCTTATTCATTATGTAGATTTGAGGCAGTTTTGTAGTGAGTAGCTAATATGTGGCTGGCAGTTTGCTGTGCTTTGTTTGAAAGACAGTTTGAAATGATACGGTTCTGAATTATACACTTAAATGCCGTCAAATGTAGACGAGCGAGTGAAATACAGCGACCCCTGTTGTCCTGTCGGGTTTTAGAATAATAAAAAAGGTTTGTATGTGTGCGAGTGAATTTTTAAGTCATATAATTTGCAGGTTGTATCACTTGGTGTTGCGACAATTTTTTTTGAGTCGTTTTAAGAGCATTTCCAATCAGTGTACGAGACACAAACGTATCTGCAGTAATGAGTCAGTAAATGAGAAGCTTTCTTCAGCTCAGTAAGTCGTGATATGTTCCCCACCCACTTTTTCACTTATAGCTCAGCGCAGGCTTCCGCCTCGCAAAACACTGAGCCAGGAATAGGAGAGAAGCGTTCCTGGCCAGAAGAAAGCCGCCGCTCTACCGGCTCTACTCTCTTCGAAGCCTGCGCACCCCCAGCTTCCAGCTAATGGAGGCGCTCGTTCAATTTGCCATGCTAATCAATCACAACCCCGGTGTCATCTTTTCACGTCTCCATGGCTGTTGTCGGTCTGGCTACCTCTCCGGTACCCCGGCCTCAGCCATCAGGGATAGTGTTGTCGTGGTTACCATAGTGTGACCGCACCTGAGTCACAGGCCAGGGACATGAAAGGAGGGATGAAATGGAAGGTGAAATAGAATAGGCACGGTGTGAATTCATTCGCATGAACGTCGTCTTTTCTTTTCTTTCTTTTTTTTTTTCTGCTCATTTCTCGAGGCTGGAAAAGGGCCACTCACTTGTTCTCTGAATAACTCCTTGGCATGTTGCATCCATCTTAGCATGTGTGCTCCACTCCTGCTTCTATTCTTGTTCCCACATCAATCACGGATCAGATTGGCCCTGACAGTACTCGGCTGCACACGGCTGCCTTTCCGCCTTAAGCGTCTTCGGATTCTCAAAAGAGAGCTCCCAAATGCTGACCACACACTGTTCATATCAGTAGAGCTTAATGCAGAGGTAGTTTCGCTTCATCTGAAGCGTAATCTCTGTCTGTTCAGGACGTGGATAGCGTTAATTGATATTGGGAGGCATCTTAGCTTTTCTATTATTATTATTATTATTATTATTATTATTATCATTTGCCGTTCAAGGACTGTTGCTGCCGCGTCTCCTCGCTGATTTCTCCAGGAAGAAGTTTTGTCCTGCTTTGCATCTTCGTTTGTTGTGGTTTTCAAACCGTAATAAAATCCACAGCATCAGACAACGAGATGGTTTGAACAGCAGGAGTGGTGGCATTCATCTGTCTCATTGATTCCTGCCTCATATACCAGCACATCAGTTTGATGCGATGGTGCTTTAAAGGATACGCTCTCGCTGCTGTTCAGCTGACTGAACCTACAGTGAAGATGCTAGTGCTCACAGGGGACAGGCCCCGCCAGAAAATGAGATATGTGACGCAAAGATGGTTCGTGCCCTGCTTCGGCTATAAAACACCTGCCATCCAATCATTAACGAGGCGAGGCGTTATAACAGCCTAGCCCTGTAGCGAGCGCAGGCCGCGCCTGCGAGTCAGATGAATCAGTCAGTCAAGGATACAGCCGGCGCTTCTCAATCAGTGCCTTCCATTGTGTTTCTCAAGCAGAGAGCGAATTAGTCCCATTAAATGACTCATCACATGACCTTCACGTTTTCATACCCGACATTAGGAGGCGGGCGTAAGAGAAATGAATCCACTATCCACAGCTCATTGTCACATGCTAATGCAATATTCCTAAAGGAATCTGACAGCACGCAGCACTCCTCTCCTATCTTTGCAATTCATGCCGCCATGAATTGTGTGGAAGTTGCACATTTTCTCCGGCCGCTCCGGCGAGGCGAGGGGAAAACGTGATGTTATTACAGAATGAAATGCAATTCCTCGCTCCATAATGTGTTTTGTCTTGCAAGTGAGAACAGAGGTCGTCCAGCATGCACGCCGATCCACTATTGTGGAATACAATGCTGCCTGCTCCGCTGCCCTGTTCCCAGGCCTCAAGAAGATTGCGTGTCAAAAGATTGTACTGGACTGAAATGGGTGTCGACGAAGAGAGCACTGCCGTGTAAAAGGGATTAACTTATGTCGAGCTGTACCGCTATGTTTCGTGGCTATTAACCAACACATGCCAAAGCCTGTTCCAAAAAAGTTGGGACGCTGTGCAACATGGAGATGTGCACATCATGTCACCTGTATCCAATTAGAAATGGTACGAAACCAACGTAGCACATGTTGAAAGTGAAATATTTTATTGTTTTTTGAAGCATGTATAACAGATATGACAAATTTAGAATTTGATGCCAGCAACATATTTAAAAAAAAAAGGTGGAACAGGAGCAACAAAAGACCTGTAAAGGTGTGCAATGCTTCTAAAAACACCTGGGGGAACATCTCACATCTAATTAGGCTGATTGGCAACAGGCCAGCCACATGATTGGCAGCATCCCAGAGTCTGACAGATGTAAAGATGTGGAGGGGTTTCCCACTATGTGAAAGGCCATGCAGGCAAGAAGTGCAGCAATTCGAGCAGCATAAAAAAAAAAGTTGTGGATTCTTTCATCTAAGCAACATCCATATAAGCAACATCCAGAAACTCCACCTTCTCTGGGCCGGAGCTCGCTTTAGATGGACTGAGGTGAATTGGAAAAGTCAAGTCAAATTTATTTGTATAGCACTTTTTTTACTACGATATTGTCTCAAAGAAGCTTTACAGAGTTTTGAAAACAGACAATTACAACATATATCCCCCAGTGAGCAAACCAGAGGCAACAGTGACAAGCAAAAACTCCCTCAGACTGGAGGAAGAAACCTTGGGAGGAACAAAGACTCACAAGAGGAGACCCGACCTCCTCTGGTCAAACAGTATTTGCAGTTTAATAAACTAAATAACAAAGAAAAGAGTCTCTGTTTGAAATCTGGATAGCAAAGCTTTAGAAGCTGCACAGGTAGAGGCAGTCTCTGACTGAGGCAGTCTCTGACTGAGTCTTTCTGTAAAGTGGGCGTGAGCTGAAACAATCCCATCCTATCTGGTGCATCTGAATGGCCCTGTGATGTAACTGAGGGAGTAGGGATTGGCACAAATGGATAGGAGAGCTGGCTAGCGATATGGGTAGGGAGAAGGCCCTGATGGTCAATCCTTAAACAGCATTCAACAGACAGGAGGAGTAAAGAGGACCTCAGGAAGAGTAAAGAGAGAAAGTTAGTTCGGCTCAGGAGTAATACTGTAGAGAATATGAATATTCAGAATATTAGAGTGTGGCTGGCGACTCCGGCAGATCTAACTATAACAGCCTAAACTAAAAGGAGAGAACCAGAAGCTAACATAGACATGAGAGACACTGGGATCCCCCCACTCCACCGCCAACAAACCTGTGTGATCGCCTGAAGTGGTGGAACAACAGCACCAACGTCTCAGTTTACCATAAACCTCTGTGTCCATAAACCCCCGGATCTCCTGCCTTTATCTAAAAGGGAAGATTAATCACTGAAAGCTAAACTAAAGTGTCCTGTGCTCCAGCCAATTAAAATTGCTAAATTGTTTTTAGAAACCACAGACACTGAGCCAACAGCAGAACTCAGTAGTAAAATATTCTGAGAGCTAAATTGACCTGCCTGCACTCCAGGCCTGTCATCTATTTGCCACATCATGAAAATGCAGAAAATGCAACTGCAAGTCCCTGAACTGTTGCGCAGCTGAACCCCTATGTGAAGCAAGAATAGAAACATTTTACTCTCTTCAGTTCCCAAATACTTCCAGAATGTGGTTGAAAGAAGAGGTGATGGACACAGTACATGATCCTGAATCAACTTTTTGTTGGCAACAAATTCAAAATAGGCATGTTTTTCAAAGAACAATAAAATTTTCTAGTTTTAAACATTTACTATATTCAGTTACATTTAGAGTTAATTTGCATGATTTGCACATCAAAGCATTTGGTTTTTATTTACAATTTGCACCTAATGATTTGGGTTTTTGTATTTTGTATTTTTATATGTGTATATGTATGTATGCATATACAGAGACTACCCTGTATCAGAAAAAAACACTAAAAATATATTTAACAGATTCTGCAGAAGCCTCAGCCGCTGCATGTAACGTCATGGTTTAAGTATTTAGTGTGTGGAATATTTTTCTCTTTTTAAGTTATTTTCTTTTTATTATCAGTTCCAAGGCTCACTTATGACTGATCATATAAAGGGTCTGAGTGCCAGAGCTAGATCTTCACTTCCTTTAATCTTAGTTGACATGACTAATCATCAGTGCATATACTTCCTCCTATCTAGCTGTGTGTTCAGAAAAGCCACTGATTGGAAGTGCTTTCTTCTATGCCACCTGGCTTACTACATCAGAGAGTAGTCATTAACACTGCACTGTATAAAGGCTGTTTGTCAGAATTGTCAAATTTAGGCAAGGCCACGCTGGGACGAAGCTGGGATGTAAGAGCTCTACAATAAACTATCATCCAGTATGCTGTGGCCTCCTGACTCCCCCCTTTCAGCAAGGACGAAGATTTACAATAAATGTGTCCACTATTTGCCTTTATTACAGTTTCCATCTTTTAGAAAGACTTTTCAGTTTTTCAGAGATATTGAAATACACATTTCTGCACATCTTCAGTCTTAAAAGATTGTTGCATTTTCTGTTTCTCAAGAGGCAAACACTTTCTGTGATGTTGGGGTTTTGTTGTTTAAGCTATTTTAAAAATGTTTATACAATGTAATGGCAGCTTTAAATCATGTAAAAATTTAGCTATATATATGATAACTGCAATTAATACTATATATATATATATATATATATATATATATATACACACACATACACACACACATCTACATCATTTGGTCGTTTACGTTGTGTGACAATTTCATGATGAATGGACCAATAGAAATGCTCTTAAATATCTTGAAAACAATTCTGGTTCCATTGACTTACATTGAAAATAAATAAATAACAGTTATCATCTTGTAACTACTTTGTCTCCTCAGTACTTCATTAAGCTAAATCAAGATTGCTGGTGAAGTAATTTAACAAATTAAAATCTGGAGCAAACTGGAGCACAAGATATTATCTACTTCTTTCGATATAGGACATTCATGTTACTTTGTATTGTATTTATACTTGTTTTTATATGTACTGGTGAAAATACTCTCATTACTAAGGAAAACAACGAGCTTAGGCGCCTTAGACTTTTGCACAGTAGTGTATATATGTGTTTAGCTATATCACATCATATATTGTATGGTCAGCTGATCTGATCCATTCGTTTATGACACAGCCACAAAAATAATGTGTTGTGGTAATGTTATTTTTATGTGTGTGTTATATCGACATAAATGTATGTTACCAGTTTTGTTTCTATATCATTATGATGTGTGATTATCTTGTACTGTGGCATAACCAATATATGAAACAAAAGATCAGAATGGGATTCAGCTTAATAACGCATATGCTCTGCTTGGCTGCTTCATTCTGATTAGATTAGGGAATCCCTATTAAATGTGTATAGTGTGCAAAGCTTATAGGAACCCGAGAATATTATATTTAAAGCTATTTATGTGGGGATTATACAGGCAGAAAGTGTTTGCTTAGAAAAGCAGGATACATTCCAATAGCATAAATACAGCAGGCAGTGGGTTTATGTGTGTTAATACATTTGCTTGAACATGAATCATGGCAGCCCTCTATTGTTTCCTGTTAAAATAGAATGCCTGGTTTGTATCTGTTGCATTCATTGATATTAAGAGTACTGATGGTGGGTTTGAACAAATCCAATCCATTTTTTTTTTGCTCATGTTACAGAGAAAGATAGAAAAAAAGATGTGCGTTTGAACATTATTTGTAAAATAAAGCTCCTCAGCATTGTGAAACAAAGTAAATAAAGATATTCATAGAATGGCTCGATAAAGTGGGTTGTATTACAAAGGGTAAGCAAGCAGTGTACTGTGGGATGTCCTGGACTGGTGTCCCCGCTGTGCAGTAGGCAGGAGAAAATCATTCCCTCTCAAATTCCCTTCCAAATGAGTTCTTATGATAGCCCAGTGAAGTGAAATGTGTCTCCAGAACTTTCCGCTGTATTGTTTTTGCCTCTTTGCCCTCATCTTGTGTTACAGCTTCCTGTGTACAGTCTAATTTCGGTTCCTACCTCAGTTTATTCTTCCAGATTCTGTTTATTGGGGAACGACTCCCTGGTTGCCTGCTTGTGTGCAAAACATGTACAGTACTTTTGATGAAAGTGGTTAAGGCCCGTGTTATGTAACACCACATGCGGTTTCTTTTTCTCCGCAGCCCTCCAGGCTACTTCTCCCTCAAGTGCTGCAATTTGGAAGTAACTCTTAAGATCACAATTTATGAAAGAGCTTACTAGCAAAAATCTGCTGTTGAAGTGATTATAGAACTTTGACAAAGGATGTTCAAACCAAAGCACTGACAATCCAAAAGGAATACGTTTGTGTTGGCTCGCATGTACAGCCGTTACCGTTTCTTCAGTCCAGCAGCGCAGCAACAATGCCGTGATGATGAATGAATTTTGTTATGGCTTCCTGTAGAGATGGCACAATAATGCTTTCTTTCCTTTCCAGTACTGATACCAATCTTAAAGCCCTGAGCATCGATTAACACTGATACCAAGCCCATTTTTCCACAGTTAAACTTTAAAATTATGATTTTTATTATTATTATTATTTTAAATATATTATTATTATTATACAAATTATATGAGCTATTTTATATTAGCTACTTCACCTACGATGAGCATCCCACAAGAAGAAATACACAGCGTCACATAATTACATCACATTACAGAATGTAAGCGGTTCTGTTTCTGGCTAGATAAAGGTTTGGATTAGATTCGTTCTTGTTTTAACCTGACATCTGAAAGATTTAATATCATCTCTATCTCTAAACGGGAAGCAAAGAAAAGCTTGTATAAAGCAAATCAGACTACTCTCATGTACGACGTTTTAAACATCTTCAATCAAATACACGACAAAAGTCATGTCAGAGACCACCCTTTATTTATTCAGTTTCCAGTCAACATGGCCATTAGGAACTGGCTGTTTATTTATTTATTTATTTTTCTTTGAAGCAAAACAAAGCCGACAGATGGACCCACCTGCCCTTTTATTAGGTACGCCTCCTCGCACTGCTGTGTCTGATCCGCTCGTACCGGTACAACACACCACCACCAAGTTGTTGTCACCGCAGTTCTGAGAATGGCCACGCCACCCAAATAAGACCTGCTCTGTGGTGGTCCTGTGGGGTCCACACCATTGAAGAACAGGATAAAATGTTTAACAAAGAAGAATCAGATGGACTACAGTCTGTAAGTGTAGAAGTACAATGTGCACCTATACGGTAAGTGGAGCTGATTAAATGGACACTGTGTGTAGATACAGTGTAGCTAATGACGTGGTAGGTTGGTGTACACGTTAAACACAAAATTATACACAACCTCAACAGTAAAATCACAACCAAAATCATTTCCCCCCCATATTTAATTCATTCATTCACTTTCAGTTTTCCAAAAAAATCTGCAGGGAATTTTTCAGTCTTAGAAGTTTAGTCTTAGAAGTTTGTTGTATTTTCTGATTCTCACTAAGTAATTCCAGATTTAGTGAGCAATTCAGTAGTGTCTGGGCTCTGGGGTGGCCAATCCACATTAATATGTGATTAGCAAATACTCAAGTATAAGGTATACTCCTCCTTTTTTGTCTTTGCTTTTCTCAGTGATGTCTTCTTGAAAGCTACACATCATTCACAGAAACAGTGTTGAGTTGTGTTGAGAAACCCTGGTGGATTGTTTTTTTACATCTGAAGTAGGCAAGGAGCTGATTTCCACCAATTATCCTAAATATATTCACTGATTATCTGGTGGTGATAGCTCTGGTGGTCTCCCAGGTTTTAGACAGTTGTTAGAAATTTCTCAATAACCCCATATTTTTTTTTTACTTTTCACCTTCCCTATGTGAGTGGATTATTGATTATCTCAAATATCCTCCTGAAAAGTGAATAAATTGCACTTAATGGACTGGAAATGAAATAAATGAAGGGTGATCTCTGACGTGTGCACAGTAATATGTGTGTGCGTGCATTTCTTTGAGAAAAAGACAGAAAAGGCAAAGATCCTCAAACATTAAAACCCCTCTCTGAGTGGATTTACACAGAGGAGCACATATCCTTTTCTGGAGACTTCCTCTGGAGGTGGAGAAATTTGAAATGTAATCAGCGCCAGAATTGATTACGGAGAGCGAGCGATCAAAATCCAGATTGGTATTTAAGCTCCGCTTTCAGTATGTCCCAAAAGTGGAGTGGGGTCAGTCGGCAGGGTGTGATATCTATTAATAAAATGAAGGGGGGAATTACGTAGTCGTGATTAAATGGTTGTCTTCTAGGTGCAAATTTAATTCTATGTGTTAATTGAGATGGGATCCGTTTCGTTGAATTGAGCGATGATCTGTAGCTTTAAATTTAGGCTATCAAGGATCAGCAATCGGAATGTGATTTGAAATTGGCTCAGTCAGCCCCCTCTGAACGTAAAAACTCATCAAAAAGCATTTTGAACAGTAAGCCGGGACAGTTTCTTAGATCGTAGCAGGGGTCCATTCGGTTTGAGTGTTGGAGGGAAAGCACTGTTCGATGACCGGAGGAGAGGGCACGGCCTCTGTCCCCTAGTTTCAGAATCAAACTGTGTCACTTCCCCAGCCGAGTTCACGTACGGGTGAGGAGTTTGTCTTGGTGAAACTGGTGCTGATGTTTGGATTACAATGCAGATAAACAAGATCTGCTTTAGGGCAGATTCACACCCATACTCCAATCCACGCATGTGTTTTCTTTCCTTTCCTTTTCCGTTTTTGTTTATTGGGCCTTAATTTCTTTCTTTTTTTTCATTTTCTGTAATGGTTCTTTTTTCCTAACAATATATGAATGTCCTCTTTTTTCCTTCTCTCCTTTTTTCCCCTGTAGTGATTATTGAATCTACCACAACTAGCGCTACAACTAGTGCTGTCTCAAGTCCAGGTCAGTATATGCCCTCGCGCTGTACGCAACTCAGTAAGGGATTCCTCCGACGCTACACTAACCAAAAAAACAAACAAACAAACAAAAAAATAACCTCTTCCTCATCGCAAATCTCTCCCTTTTCTTCTTTTCTTTTTCGATTGGCTGGGATGCCTGCTGGCGTACAGCTTTTTGTGTGTCTTCTATGATCGCTTTGATTTCCTCTCATTACTTTTTGCGTCCGTTTCTTTTGACTTGTGGCCATTTGCACAGTCGAGCACTGACCCCTCCTCTGGCGAGCGCTGTGGCCTAATGGTACTGTCATGTGTAGTGCTGGGGCCGAGTGGCTGACCGCTTCTCTCTCTTGGCTTCCCCATCCTCTGCTTTAGTGCAGTCTGCATGAAGGGCAGGATATTGATAATACGCCTCCTCTACTCCTTTTTTTTTTCTTTCTTATTATTTGTTGTCTGCGCAGCCATTTTCTTTCCAACTAAGCAGCAGACTGACTCGCACCACCTCCAAACTCTCACTCTTTCTCTCCCTCCCTCTCCCTCTCTCTCTCTCACACTCCGCTCTTTATGGTGTCGCTGTGTTTTCAGTGTTGTGCTCCTTTGAAAATCACAGCTTATAGTAATCTTATTTTTGGGGTGGGGGGTTGGAGGGGATATATGTGTGTTTGAGTGTTTTTTTTTTTTTTTTTTTTGGATGGAGATGCGGGATATTCTCTGAAAGCCTGTTGAAAAAAATGTAATCTCTCAAATGGGTTACATTACTTCCCTGTAATGCTTCCTCTTCAGCACATTCAGCATCAGCACACACACACACACACACACACACACCAGAGCGATGTGCACGCAAAAAACCCACTTTATGTGTGAGTGTACGTGTGTATATGGTGCCAGGACTGTGCTGCATCCGTGTGTGTGTGTGTGTGTGTGTGTGTGTGTGTGTGTGTGTGTGTGTACCAGGCGACCGCTGCGTGTTTATCTTTCAACATCGCAGATCTGTAGACATTTTCATGCTCCATTTTACAGATATGCTACGAGGCATTAGCAGGTACTCTCTGCCACTTCTTTATCTGTTTGTTTGAAATGGATATAATTAGCCATGGGATTCTGTCCCTGCTTGCAGGAATCAGTCCCTCTGCCAGTGCGCAGCCCCTTAACTTTGATTTGACGTAAGGCTTGCAGAACAAATGACAATTTCATGGTCCAGTGCAACAGTGGCAGTATCAATCGGCGAGATAAACTGGCTCGACGTCCTACTGTTCTTGTTTTGTTCCAAGTTCCAAATTGTATTTATAGTTAATTTTGCACTGTCTTAGACGAGCAGCTTGGGAGAGGGTGGATGGTTTTACATTTCTGGCAACAGGTTGCACAAGTATGTAAATGAATTAGAAGGTGGTTAATTATCTCTGACATTGTTCCACTGCAGACAAGGTGGATTATGGATACTGAAGGGCAACGAGTATCCAGGGCAATGAGGGATTTTCATCTTTTAGTAGATATTATTGTAAAGCAAAAACAAAAGGTCTGAGAAGTGCTGGCCCTGTCTGATATACAGCACCGATACTGACCTTAATAAGGAGGCAACACTTTCCGTTACAGTCCATTAAGTGTTGGGTATTAACTGGATAAGTATACAGTACAAACTACAAAGTACTGGCTAATTTCTTTTGGGTAACATGATGGCAGGTTTCAAGGCAATTGAGCTAAATTAAATTGAAATCCCCAACAAGTCCATTGTTTGAGGTCAAACGAGAAGAATTGTGTTATGTTTAAACAAAAAAAATGTATTAAGAACTCATTTAGTTATATGGGGCACAAATATACATAATACTTATATAGTATGGTAAAGGTCTATTACCTAGAACCCAAACTCACTTACTTAAGAATTTTAACTTTCTATTTTGTGATGTTACTGCGAATGTTCGTGTTTGATTTAACTTACTTGTTGCTCCATATACATGTCTAATAAAGAATTCTGTCTTGGTATTTAACCCCACTTTACTAAAAATCATTATCTAGTGCATCAGAATTACCTATTTTATATTTATCTGCTATAAAAGTTTAATGTACCAACATTGCAACCACTGCTAAATGTACTGTATACTTTCCAGCCCATATATGGAAAGTAAGCTACCAACACAGCTTGTTCTCAATTAATTAATCACAAAAAAACATTAGCATACAACCACCTGTTCAGCTTCCAGTTGTTTAGCCCCACCTATTCACTCTGAAGTTATAAGGACTGTTTTTTTTTTCAAATTAGGCTTAAAAACAGCCTGTTGAATTCTAACAGATAGTGGTTAGAAATGTAAAGTAGGCTTGGGAAGTAGTATTACTCAGTGTTGATCAATAGCCCATGTTACAATATTTGAATTGACAAGAAAAGAAATAGCTGGACTGGGTTTATGTGTAGTCTTAAGAAGGAACTGCCACTGTGTCCTTCCTCATTGTGTTCTGGACAGTGTTCTGGTGTACTGAGTCACATTTGTCACGTATTCCGTCTGCATTCAAACTGTATTCGATTGCTGGTTTGACCTAGCTTATACTCAAGTGTGAAACTTCCAGAACTAGGAGCTAAAATAGAGGCTTCATGAAGTCTTGAGCTGTGAACAGATACCTGTCAGCAATATATAGCGTTTAGCTATTTCCGAATCAGTGACTGATGGCCAAAATGGTTGGGCTTCCTCTGCATTCTGCTGAAAAATACCCCGAAAGAAATTGGTTTAATAACTGTGGAAATCAATCCATGAGCTTCACACACTCAGTGCTTTTCTCCACACATACCACCAAAGACATGGATATCCATGGCACTCCACATACTGAGTGAAATGACAGATACATTCACATTTTCCAGGATTCCTCCAAAGCGTTACCTGGCAGCCTCTCTTCTATAATCCCACTAACAAACCATGACACCTGTAGAGCACAGTTTTGACAGACTTAACCAGAGCAGGTGGGAAGGACATGTACCAGAGGGCTCTTTGCACTGTATATTTAATAAGATATACTGTGTTTGAATAGTTGGTGGAGCCACTGTGGTACTGCAGTTGTTTATCATGACGCATGAATGTGCTCCGTTCCAGTAAACAAACAGCTGTACGTGAGCATACATTGTAGCGTTTTGTGAATAATTCTGATTATTTAATTATAAAGAGCCCATCAGCTCGTTTTCTCCTTATTTCCGGACCCTTAATGCTTTACTGATTGGACTTGCATCTACTATAGATTAGCAGGACACCACATTGGCATGTCATTTTGCAAGAAATCGATTGCATTTCCATCTGGTGCCATTATTGTATGAGAGTTGGAGCAAGCCATTGGACTCATTTGATATTTTAGGGGTAATCATTCATTTTTTTTAGATACATTTTTTTCTCTTAGTTTTTCGCAGTAAGGCTTACTTTATCCTAGAGCATGCTTCGATTGGTTGACTTACTCCAAAATGAATGGTACTAATCAATAAGCATCCTGAAATGACTGAAAAAATGTGTTTTGCACCCGGCTTTGTGAGAACAGCTGGATGGCGATTGTCCACATCCAATTGTGTCCTTTTCATCCTATTCTTCATACTTCCAAATGAGCTTAGTTACAGGGCTTAATCACGTTTAAGTGCAACGCTTTGGCTTTGATATTCCATCCAACTGTGCCTTATTCACCATCTCTATGAGCTATTAGCTGGATGTCATTAACTTGACATTGCGTTTTCCTCAGAGACACAAGCCACTTATGTTGTCTCGACTACCAAAGCAGATGATTACACGGACGCCGATGCATTAGCTTGCAAAATACTTTTTTTCCATTCTCTGAAAATATCAATTAAAGAAAACCTCATATTTCTGCACAAGCTCGAACTGACCTGGCAAACAGGATGGAGTGGTGCTCTTTGTGAGCCGTGTAACAGTGCATACAAAAATCCCTTGCAGTAGATTCCAAACATATGGTGGAGCATATGCCAAGCATGCGTGGTGCATGAATACTGATTATTATTGCAAATACTGGGGCCTTTTAGACCGAACCAAAGCGTCACTGCAAAAGAGGGAGCTGTTGCCCATGGACATGTGCTTATTTAGAATGGAAATGCATTCATAATTAGGTCGTTTGCCTATGATACCCTCTACAAGAGAACGGGTGATTCTGTTTTTGGTTTTTTTTTCCACTTTGACTTTGATCACTTTCATGGCGTAGGTTGGAGGGCAGGTGCTATATGGCCTTCGCCTCTGTCATTAACATGCTTATGCGCAAATAACTCACATTTATGTAATGAAACACAGAAGCACAATATCAGCAGCAGCTAAAAATAACATTACTCTGGCACTGCGATAGCTTGTATTCTGTAGTAGATATAAAGAGACTGACCTTCATCTGTAAACAAGCAAAGGATTGTCAGTCGTACTGAAAAGCATTAATAAAGATGTGCTGTTAGTATTTGTTTTGTCTTTCAAGGACCTCCTTCTTACATTTTTGACCCTCCTAGACTCTTAAACATGTGGAGAAATGACTGGTTTTAAATTTCAGTGTTTACAACATACGCAGCTGAAACCTTGATGTAGGAGTGGAAGATATACAAGTTCATCCAGTTGAAATCTTTCTGCCGTTTTGTCAAATGCCGCAAACAAGCACAGATGTCTGATGTACAAACAATGCTAACCACGTTAGCAGTAGACATTTTAGGTACATTTAAAATAAAAATGAGAAAAGCAGAAGTGCCTCCTGCTGTCTAGTCTTTTACACCGAAAGTACTGTGTTTTCGAGACTGCAGTCATAAAGCAACGACCAGTCTTCTGGGGTTAGCTGTAGTCTGAGATAGACACCAGTCCAATTGCCGCACATCTTGTTGTACCGTCTGAGAAACCACCTGAATCGTTCAGATGAATCACGCAAGGCTGCAGTCTTAAGGCCTTGCATACAAAACAAGCCGTGGACCAGCTGGTGCTACCTAATAGTATAGTTTTAAATATGAAGTTACAATTTGCAAAGTTGTATTTTACAGATTACAGCAGTGTCAAATGCAAGAGTATACGGGATGCACACACAAGACGAATAACACTAGACTAAGCTAAAGTCTGTCTTAAAGACAGAGTTTCCTATTCCACCTTAAATGGTACAGTAGTTACAGTTAGATGCTTGAACAGGTACTCCATATGAGTTGGAACAGAAAATTTTAAGAAGCTGCCCAATAAGAAGCCAACTTATAGAATTAAAATATGACATTATTCAGCCAGTAAATGCCATTCATTCATATTAAATCAATTATTTACCAAATTTAAATCTGTAAGAAATGGAATGGTATAAAATCAGGATTTATGGTTACCTGTCAAATAGTTAGGTTGGACTTGAGATCCGTTTTGGCAGATACTTGCAAATCTGCTGCACCCCCTTTTTAACCAGGGGCTGACCGATATGAACATTTTGTGGCCAATACTAATTCCAATAATAATAACAGCTAATATAATTTTAGGTTCAGTCCACATCTATCACATGCTTTGTGTATTTGTTTAATAAACAGCTTTGGTGAGATTATAAATCAGTAGTTCTATTATATATTTTTTTTAATAGTATGACTCTTTTGCTAGATGTAAAATGTATATAAACTTCACATGTTAGAACTTTGATGTTGTTAGGGTTCAGATTCCCAGTTCCACGCTGTATTGATGTGATGTAGTTAAACTCCCGGTGGGAACTTCACTAACTAATTTGTCATTGTGTTGCAGCCATTGATTATCCCGATGTCTTGCCTGAACATCCTCTTCATTTTCACCTCCAGTCCCTGTTTAGCAATTGTTCCACATTCTACCATTGCCTGGTTCAAGCTTTCCGGTTTTCTTTTTGCTGTGAGCTAGTTTTAACGTACTTTGAATTTGAGGCTTCAGATATTCAAAGAATGTGCCAGGCGTTCTGTAAAAGATAAACAAAGCCTAAGATGAAGAGTTAAAGTTGCATCATCCTTACCAGCAGCAAACAAGTTTTTGTGTAAGTAACCTTGCTATTGTTTTGTCTCAATGGGAAAATATATATACGCTTATAGCAATGAGGTGCCCAACACTGCGGTAGGTGTGCGGCCATTGTGCTGCACAGACCTTGTGTAACCGGCTGTAGTATTGTAGTATCACTGACCACCCAAAACAGGTATCCAGATAGAGGCCCACTAAGTGTTTGTGCCCAGGAGCCTTTAAATGCTCAATTACGCTCCCTTTTCGTATGTAAACCATTACGTTCATCATTTCAAACGTTGCAACCATCACTGCCTACATATGTGCGTTCTTAATGATTGACATGGAAGTTAAGCAGTACATTTAATAAAGAGAAGTTTCTGACAACAAACATGCAGACGGTGGAGATAATATCATACAGATGTTTCAAATTCCAGACTTCCATCACAACTTAAGTTTCCTTTGCCGGAGTTTAATTTTCATCATATGGCAGTGGTCGTGTTTGCTTGAACTTTTGGCTACACTGCCTCCACGATGTCCAGTGGTACTGCTCCATTCCATCCGTATCTGTGAGAACGCTTCAGAGAACATGCAAAAATACAGAAAGTATGAACACAGAGAACAGACAGAAGCCTCCGTCTGTATCTTTAATGTTGAGCATAAATAAGCTTTAACTTGAAGATCCAGGTCCACATCATATATCTCTGTGTATTTACTCCACACAAGCACATCTCAAATGCAAAATCAACAGTATACTAATGAATTCTCTTCAACGCGCTGGCAATCATCAGATGTATCCACCCAGGGAAGACCACCGAAGCAAAACCAACATTGCACAATCTAAACGTTGTGTGCGACTGTCTCCAAATCCCCAGATATTTCATGGTGTGTCTAAGGCTTACCCTTTTTATCCAGAGTTAAGTTTGAATCCTGTTCATTCCAAAAATAGGGCTAATATTAGTGTGATCAGCCATTCGATCCATAAGCTGGACTTTATTTTTAACACATAAAATAAAAAATTTATCCAATCTTGACAGTAGAAAATAATATTGAACGTGAAACGATATGGATTGTTATACCTGTACTGTTTAGCATGCACATAATTTTTTTTTTTTGATTAGGAGACTTTTTCCTGTGTGCAGTTGAAGAAGCTGTGGATGTGTTTGCACAGCCCTATTTTTACCACCACTTACCTGGATTTGTTTCTTTTCATGTTCTGCTGTGATTATGTTTCAGTGTGATAAGGTCTATGAAAGGTGTGATTCTGTTCAGTGCAGTCGGTGCACTGTGGTTCTAATATTCAACATTTACATTCACAGGTGAAACTGTTTTGCAGATACTCTGTAATGGAAATTGAAAAGGCTCCACACATACAAAACATCTGACAGGTGGACCGGCCTATTGCTCACACAGCTTATTCTCAATGGCAAAATGAGCTGTGACCATTTGTAACCTGCACCATTCCACCATCACCATGATGACTAATTAATCATCACAGTTATTTTTATTTAATAGCTACTCAAAGCTGGTTAAAGCTTTAGATCATTGGCGTTCTAACATCTCTAACGCACCTTTCTCATGTCTTTTTCATGTAAATCTTTTTGGAAATAACCTCTCCGAGGCCTTCTCTGAACCTCTCCAGAATTCGCTCTGTCTCAGAGTGGGCCACATGGGGCATGGTGGCCTATCCGGCCATAATCCTGTTTAGCAATTCTCTCAGGTGCGCTTATCAGATTTATCACATATCAGGGAGAGAAGGATCAAGAGAGGAGATCCCCCTGTACGGTCTAGCCGACCTTCATTCTGCCACACGGTGTAGTGAAAAAAAACTCAGACGCCACGTCGTATATCATACTTGACCTCTAGATTCTAAACAGGCATGAGGTAGAGCTCTGGTGCTTACATTCATCCTGGTCAACTGCAGGCTGCTGTGTGCTTTTGTTGAAGACATCCACAATCTAAATGATCCTGTGTTTACATGAGCCCTGGAATAGCTCAGAAATCAATACCGCACCCTGCTCTGCATACTGATTTGTTCAGTATAGATTCCAGGTTCAGAGGTATGCTACGGTTCCACAGTGTGGTGCATTACAAAGTAATTAGCTCTTTTTTGATAGGTTTCTCTGAAATACACATTCAAATTAGGCCTACCATGACAGTTTAGCATACAGTTTCTTTCCATATAAATATTACAATAAATGTTATTGTATTTTTCTGTTCTCTGTATAGAACTATACAAGTACAAGTCAAACGTAGCCAAGTTGACTGAGCGTCCGTCTTGTTTCCTACTTATTATAAGCTGAACAGCTACTTGAGCTCAAATAAACAAACAGTACTTATCAATAACTGCTACTGGTTTTATAGCGGAACACCATTTCCAAAAAGTTGGGATGCTGTGCAAAAAGATGTAAAAAGATTTGACCCTGTATTTTATTGGACATGGCACAAGGACAGCATATTATATGTTGAAGCGGAGAAATGTTCTAGTTTTTATTGTTTATTGTGTTTTGAAAAATGGCCGTTTTGAGTTAGATGATGCAACATGTTTCAAAAGTTGGTACACTCTGTAAGCCATTGAAAACTGAAGAAAACCCGTTGCTGTAGTTGTAAAAGTGAAATGTTTTTTCCATTCTTTCCTGATACAAGATTTTAGCTTCTCGTTAGTTGGGCTCCCCCTCGTCGTATTTTTTTGTTTCATAATGCACCAATTGTATTTAATGGGTTACCGATCTGGAATGCAGGCCAGTTAAGCACATAAACCTCTTTTACTATGGAGTCATGCTGTTGTGCCAAGTGCAGAGCATGGTTTGGCATTGTCTTGCAGAAGTAAGCAAGACCTTTCCAGAAAAAGACATCGTCTGGATGGCAGCTCTAAAACACGTATACATCATTCAGTGTTAATGAGCCTTCACGTACATGCAAGTCAGCCATACCTAGTGCACTAATGCCCTCCTGTAGCCTCACGGATGGTGGATATTGAACTGTCCACTAATGATAAACTGGATGGTCCCTCTTCTCTTTAGCAGCATCTATGATTCCCCGAAAGAAAGAATGACACATTTTGATTTATCGGACCACAGAACACTTTTTCACTTCCCCTCAGTCCGTCTTAAATGAGCTCAGATCCAGAGAAGGTGGAAGAAGTACTGCATCCTGGTTATAGTTGGCTTCTTTCTTTGCACGATGGCGTTTTAACTTGTATTTGTAGGTGCAGTGATGAACTGTGTTCACAGACAGTAGTTTTTGGAAGGGTTCCTGAGCCCCTGCAGCGATCTCCTGCAGAACCGAGTCTGTTTTTAATGCAGAGCTGTCTGTGAGTCAGAAGATCACGTCTATCTTGTATTGGCTTTTGGCCTTGTCCCTAACCTTTTCTGAATCGTTTAATAATAATATGTACAGTAGATGATGAAAATCCCAAGTTGTTTTTATTTGATGTTGAGAGACGTTATTATTGATTTTACCTGTGAACCACTTCCCATCTTTACTTCTGAAAGACTGATTTTATACCCAGTCATGTTACTGACCTGTTGTTAGTTTGCCAGATTTTTTGTAAGATGTTCTACCTGGTGTGTACGTTTTGTTGCTCCTGTCCCAGCATTTTCAAAACTTGTTAGATAAAATTTAAAATAGGCATAAACCTTTTAGTTTCAGCGTTTGATGTGATGTGTTTGTACTATTTGAAAGGTAATGCAGGGTTTAAATGATTTGCACTTCGTAGCATTTTACGTTTTGCACAGAATTCCAACTTTTTAGGACTGGTTGTAAAACTCATGACATCTCAATAAATGCATTTTCTACTTTCTTTTATTTAATTACATGAATAAAAAAACGCCCATAGATTTTAATAACCCATAGTAAAAATAGGTTAACACATGCTCTACAGTGAACAAACTTTTTAAAGAAATGTAAGTTTCTTTTTGATGGGCTAAACCTGTCAGAAGGAAACATAACATGTGCCATAATCAAGTTTTTTTCAGCAAACAGTAATTGTGTGTTAATGTATGCAGAAGCTCGTTCTCTGTACAGCATGGGCGATTATTTTGCCAATTAACAAAATGTGTCATTTAACCAGGGGCATGCAGACGTTGGCTTAGAGCTGTGTAATTGTGAGAGTTAACACTTAAATAAACACTCAAGCAGTTTTGATCAGGTGATTATGCAGTAAAGAAAAGCGCATGCATAAGGTCCCTGGTCTCATCATGTGAAATTTCATATGTTTCCGTGAAAACTGTGTGTAAATGCATCTCCTATGCTTTAATTAGAGCCTAAATGGATAAGTATGGCTTCATCAGACTAGAAATGCTAATGTCTCTGTTTCTCTGATTTACTCGTCATTGTTTACCACATCATAATAGCCCACCTGCCTTTGTTTCCCAAAGTGTCAGCCACATTAATTCAGTTCCAAACAATGCCCCGTCCCAAAACCTCCCAAAGACTTTCCATGATTCCAGCGCTGCCATTTTTATACCTGTTACAAATACGCAAACAGAAGCGCATGCATTTTTCATGGGCTCAAAAGCACACCTCAAATCCTCTGACCTCTGCCTCGGCTGCAGATTAATCTTTAGCCTTGGGCTCTTGGCATTCTCTGAGATGTCATGTACAGCTACAAATAGGCAATAGCAAAGGATCATTCAGACCCAGTCCATTCTCCCAGCACTTTCTCTCCCCTTCTCCCTTCCTTTTTCCTTCTCTCTCTCTTTCTCTCTTCTCTCTCTCTCTCTCCTCTCTCTCTTACACTCCCCCCCCTTCTCCCTTCCTCTTTCCTTTTCTCTCTCTCCCCTCTCTCACTCTCCCCCCCTGCTCTCTTCCCCTCTCCTATGCTCTATTATCAGTTGCTTCTCCTACATGCACTCTCGCTCTGATTATCTCTCCCACTCTGGAGCTCCTTCTCTAGGCTGTCCATTAAACGCCATCCACAGCTTTCCCTCTCTCTCCCTCCCACGCCAGCACGCTCCTCGGCACAGAGCAGCCCACTGAGACAGCGGACACTGCAGGGCCAGAGCGTGCATCACCATTACCGCTGCTTTGTTTATGGGTGGAAGACTTCAAGATTTCTCTCCTGGTTTGCACCTACAACTGGATATAGTTCAAGATTGTGCAATACTCAAACTAATACTTTATTATTTACTTCATCAAATATTTTCAATTATGCTTTTTTGATACTTATGATAAAAATAATAATACAGTTAATTTGAGTATAAAGTTAAATATATTGGTTTTAATGTTAAATATTTTCCCTTTAAGAATGATATCTTGGCAAATCAATACTTTCAATATCCACCAATCTAATTTTGAAATTGTCATAAGAGTATTATAAGATTAATGAACCTACTTCTCAGTAAATTGGTAGCTAAATGAACATGCCCTGTAAAAGTTATGTCTTGGCATCTTTTTAAATGTAGTCAATATACGATTCTCATTCTGAGATTGCTAGAAGAATATTATTTTTTAGAATTATAATTTTTTATCTTCTCACTATAGTGGAAAATAATGTTGCCATTATGACCAAGATGATGTATTATACTCTCTGTCAGTGTTCATAATTTTCTTTTTTTAACTTTTTAGGTCTACTCTAATAGATGTACATGCTTCAGTTTGTACCATACATGTGTATTCACTCTCCTTTCTCTTTAAGCCTGGCCTCCCCATGAGCGCATTGTGCTCTGATTGGTAAGCTCATCCACTGTTCTGAGTGGTCAACCACCAGGTAGCACCCCGTCAGGTTCAGCCCTCACACCGCTGCCACATAAGTTCAGACCAAAGTCTGATCCTGATAGTCAGATAGAAGAAGTTAGTAAAACCACCACACAAGTTGGAGCAGAATGTTTTAGAATGTTTGACTCTTTAAGAGTTTTGACTTTTTTAGCTTACTGTGCATTGTGTGATAGCATGCCAGGCTGGCTGGTAAGTGGGGAAAAAAGGAGATTACGAGATGATGTCACCCTGTAACAAACGGAAAAGCATAGTAGGTTCCCTTTAAGAAATCTGTTTTTAAAAAACAAAATATCTGTTAATGTAGTGGAAAAAGTAACACAAGAAAATAAGTGCCTAGAAATAAGTTTTACAATCCTATAATATTCTCACATTAATGTCAGCGTGTAGAATCTTAGCTATAATAAGTTTATTTAAAGTGATTTCACTTGCCAAGATGTCATTTGGTTTCTTGACAGAGTTTTTGAAATGTATCCAGGACATAGCGGGATGTGAAAACATTGGGCCAATGCCATATGTGATATTTTTTTTTTCTAAATAAAATTTTGTATATCTGCCAATACTGATACATAAACATATATAAAAAAATATATGACAACAGAATTAGATCCACCTGGATTCACATTATAGAAAAATGTAACTTTTATTTGTAAATGGTCACAAATCTTTAAAATAAAAAATGAATTATGCAGATTATTATGCAGGTTATGCAGGTACAGTAGTCCAGCATCACCTTGACATTTACTTTTCTGGAGTACTATAAATACAACATGGTATCAATTAAATATCGGCTTGAAATATTGGTCAAATCAAAACATCATATCATATGTACATTGTCGCTGTCCAGAGAGTCTTAGCTTTCAATGTAAGTCAATGAAACTAAAAAAAAATTAATTGGTCCATTCATCAGAAAATTTTAATAGAATGTAAATGGCAGCTGTTATGTTCAAATAACATAGAGAACCAAAACTCATAAAAAATGGAGAGGCGTAATTCTTTGGACAGCGACAACATGTATATGTATCAGGCCCTCCTAATTTATAATATGCATATGTCACAGAGTGGCCAGTACTAATGCAATTCTGCAATCATCGTGCATTCCTGCATACTCCATTACTATACCCAGCCCTCGACGCACAAGCTCCGCAAGTACTAGACTACCAGGTGGTCTAGATATTGTCCTTTTGTCACCTGCCATAGCATGATGTTAAGAGAGCTGAATGTTGGAGGCACCAGCGCCTGCTCTTGCAGACGGCTGACGTGAAGTTGCGTGAATCTCTCTCTTTGTTTTGACAGGGTCCTGTCTCTTCCTTCTCTTATCTGCTAATTCCCTCCTCCCTCCTTCTCATCTCCGCTCTTGATCTCGGCAACGCTTTTATCTTGTCAGTCCCATTTCAATCCCATCTCTAACATTACCTCTCTCACTCTCTGTCTATATATAAATATACATAATTATTTATATTACTTGACTACATGATCAAAGCGACCAGCTCGGCCCCGTACCGTTGCAGGGCTGACTCTTTTTTCTCTCTCTCTCTCTCTCTCTCTCTCTCTCTCTCTCTCTCTCTCTCTCTCTCTCTCTCTCTCTCTCTCTCTCTCTCTCTCTAACCCTAGATATGGCAATACAGTATGTGAATGCAAATGCGGGAAATGATAGCCAGCGAATTTAAAATGCAAATGAGATTGTCTTTAAATGGTTTCTGAAAAGAGGGAATATCATTAGTAAGTTGGTTTGCAGTGCTATTTCATATGGATGAGTTAAAAGAGGAAATGATGTACTTTGTGTGCGGTTTGGTGAAGCAAACTAATGGCTAGGAGGGCCCTTCGCGTCTTTCATGGAGAAAATGAAGTTAAATTTATCATTTCCAGCCGCTCAGACATGGGTCAGGAAAGGTAGATCGCGTATTGTTGGTATGACTTGACTTGTGGAGTGGAGGCTGTAATGCTTTAAATGGTACTCGGCAGATCCGCGAACGCTCCTCGAGTAATGGCAGCCGCCTAGCCATCCAAATGTATTCCAGAATCACTTATCCGAGCCTTTTAGTTGTGGGAGGGAGTCTGTCTTGTAGTTATTGATATGGCTTTCAATCGCGGATCTATTAATTGACGTTTTAATTGGGATGGTTTCGCTGAAGAGAGCGTCTGGCTGCTCCCCGGAGCCTCTCGGAGGAAGACTTCTCTGCCTCTCGTGCTCATAAGGCTTTCTTTGACAACTGGCAGCTAAGAGATTAGAGTTGGATTCAGACTTTTCGGGTTGTCATGCCAACAAGGCCCTTGTTGTCTCTGTGTGTCCCTAATGGCCTCCCAACCTCGGGGCTTTTACTTACAAGAGAATCTTTTATCTACCAATTTACATGTTCAGAGCATTGGGTTTCTGCATGCCTCAGAACCAGGGACTGTTAACGCTATGTTATGCCGTTTCTGTTCTCGGCACGAGTCACAAAGCAGGCGACAAATCAAACTTCAAGGCCTTTTTGTACCAGCTAATAAATGGAGCGAATATAATGTAGTAAATGTAAGTCAACGGAATGCTTATATGGGGTGTTCACTGGTCCATCTTGTCCTGTTTCAGTTGCTGCATATCAGCAGTATCCTCTAGTCCACTACCAGAACACTTTGGAAGCAGTGTGCGGCGCATTTTAAAAAAATGCCCCCGTGTTGCATCGGGCAAATTGTTCTCACCTTGCACTTAGTAAAACATTTTGTTGTGCAGTACCTTTGCGTTTCGTCGACTTCATGTCATTAGCCCGAACTCTGGAGTGGAATAAACTCGCTAGCAATAGAGCATGGCTAGGCTATTTCTTATTCTGGCACCCAATTATCCCTTACACCCATGGAGGAAAGCTGTGCTCTCCTCCGGACATGTCCTAACCTCCATCACTCATCTGTTGCCTTCACTCTGTCTCGCAGTTACTCACTGTCTCGCAGCTCAAATCCCATTCGCTCGCTCTGGCCTGTATAATAGGCCGCATTACAACATCTGTTAATATTATACAATCAAGGTCGGTTTTCGCCATCATAGCTCTTTTGCTGTTTATACTGTCAAATAAAACCTTTAGGATTTTAAAAATCTGGTTACTAAAGGTCATGACATTCACAAATGTCACTGTTTTTCGGGAGCCAGTGGAGGACCTGTTTAACAAGTTTCTAAAGCGTGCAGGATCTGCTTCTGTTGAACGTGCGAGCTGAAGCCTCCCCAGCCTACAAACCCAGCGTGATCGTCAGATGTTGATGTTCTTCCTTCCCGTTTGTTGCGATTCTGCAATACAGCTATTGGGTTTATTGATCTTTTTCCACTTTCCCCTCAGATAAGTCGTCGGTCATATCCCAGCCCCTCCCTCTGGCTCGCTTTCCCTCTCCTTCCCTGGGATGGATAGACTCTCTAATCATCTCTTTAATCACACATCCCATGTCTTACCTCCTCTTGTGCTGTAAATGTATTTTTGACTTCAAATTAGGAAGCCTGCCCTGGGGGACGCTCCCAGAGGCCGAACTTCTTCGAAGGCATAAACGCTTCTGATGCTGGTTAGATGATGTATAGGCCTCCGCAAAGCTACTTTGAGCTTTCATTTGCTCTCCGTGTGTGGGAAAGATTAAGGAGGTCAGCGCGATGCCGCTGGCACAGGATCTGAGGGCGTGTACCCCAAGGCCAAACCTGCTCCGAACGTCGGAACGCACGTTTCAGAATCCCGTTAGAATTAACACAACAAAACAATCAATCCGCTTTAATAAGTCCCATCTTACAATCCCGTATGCACTAAGGATGCCAATTTGTATGCGAAGGAATGGCAGGCACATTTGTCTGAGCTGCTTTGAGAAAAGAGGATTAGTCTGTTTGCTTTGCTCTCATTTTTATAATGTTGTACTGTCGCGGAACCTTTTGAGCGTTACAGTGTTACCTCGGTGGCCCGCGTTCATGCGGCTTCCCCCAGAGTGAAACGCAGGAATATTAAATCCTTGACTTCTCCCGTCAATGTGTGCTTGCAGTTCTGTCGAGGCATTTCTTTCTTTCTTTTTTTTCTTCCTTTTTTTTTCTTTCCCCTTACAGAGATATATTTACTCCCCCGGTTCTTTATTTCTATCGGCTGTACATGTCTTCCATGAGATTAGTTTTTGATAGTGTGTCCTTTGCTTTGTTTGTTGACATTTGGGTGATTGATGTGGGTTTATTCTGCAGATGAATAGCAGGTCTCACCGAGAGCTGAGATGAAAGTGTCATTTCTGTAAGTCTGGCAAAAATAGTAGGGAAACTGTTCAGTTAAGAGACTTTGTTTTAAAGAAATAGCATTTTTAGAGCCTGGCTAAAATTCCAATCCACCGAAACAAGGCGCATGGCATTTACGCTGATTATTAATCGCCTGGATGTTTGTCTCCCCAGTCTGCGTACCTTCGTTTGGCTCTGTGTTTAGTCTTCGTCATAGGACGATTTCCAGTAACAGCAGCGTCGGAGTCTTTTTTGATGCCTGTAACAAGTAAAGCGTTCCAGTTTACATTGTTGTAATCACGGTACCGTTACTGACTCAATAAGAGTGTTATTTGCATTGCTTATGCTTTTAAGCAAACAATATTAATTATGCACAATTCATTGCAAACAAGTATTTTACATGCGCCTGTCTTTGTGTGTAATTTGCATAAACATGCTTTCTGTAATAGCTGACTGAGATTGCGAATATGCCACAAACTCCACGCGTAATATGTCAAAACATCCAATCCGACTGCATGCAAATACCGGGGGAACCTAGATAAGCCTTTATTCAGAAACAGCTCTGTAAGCATGACACTATTGTATTTGTACCCAGATAGTTTATTTCTTTTTTTTTTTTTCAGTGAGCATCAGCATTGCCAAGTTTGAAATGTTTAGCAAACATATCTTATGTCTATGTCTTATTCCAGTAGTATTTAATTAGAATTCAGTATGGTCCAGTTAGAGGAGATTTCCTCATTCCAAGGTCCGGACCGTCATCATTTCTAATTTGTGTTATGATTCAGTGGCATATCCTGCATATTTAAGTTAGTATTAGCATCGTATACCATCAGCTACTGAAACACCAACACATCACACATACCGTTCAGTATATTTCAGTATATTTACTGTTTAAATTCTGAACTAAAACAAGGGCTATATTTAAAAAAAACAATGCTTTTGAAAAAAAGAGCATCCTAAAGTGTTTTTTTATAGAGAAAGTAAATAAAACGTGCTCTTCTTGTAAACTCAGCTTCACAAATTCACATGTTGGTTTTACAGAGCGGTATTCTCCAAAACTAGACGAGCGAGTCCATTCCAGAACCGTTCCTGTTAAACAGTCAGTTTTCACTGTTGACTTTTCTGTTTTTACGTTATTTTTTTTGACTCGCTTGAGTCCCCGGCTGCGGATCCTCGCCTGTGTGCGCGCCGCACGTCCCAATGTGCACAGATCTGATTGACTGACGAGCGCCTTCGCACACGTTTGGACTCTAAGTTTACTGCGCCGTGAAGCCCGTATACCATAAAGACGCTTAAAATAAAAATTAAATCATTCTCAATTGTTTATCTGTTTGGGTCCGCATTGGACAAAATCTGGGTCCGGATCCGGACCACTGTCCACCTATTAGTGAACCCTGTCTTATTTGTTGCAATTTTGTGATAGTATCATGCTTCACTAAAGTTTTATAATGATTGTTGAATTAGTGAGTAATGATAAGCGAGTAATGAAAGCACTTCTGTCCATATAGTAATAAGTAATGAGCGCTGTCAGAACAAAAATTGACTTTCAAACAGTCAAAAATCAATCGACAATGCTTGAACGTTTAAATTTAAAGTTGAGGTACAAAGTTTAGTGCATCAGTAGAAATATGTTAAATTAAATGGATTAATTGATTGTTTTCTAGGTGTTGGATGAGTTTTGAAAGGTTTTCACATTCCATAAATAGAATTTCCAAAAAACATCTATTAGAATATTTAAAGCCGTCTCTGTTGCGACTCCCAAGCCAGTTATTTGCTAAAGTTATCACGAACGACGACATTGTTGGCCGTAAACAAAATAATGATTTAACTGTTTATTATGGGACTTGGTATTGTACTTAGTATTCTATGGGATTGTGTGGGATTTAGTAATCCCAATACAGTTTTAGAGAAGTTGTAATAAATAGTAACTTCCAACAGATTACTGTTTCAAATAACCTCCCCAGTTTTTATTTATTTACTTGCTTATTTCTGATGTGGTACTAACAAGATATATATTTATTATTTAAGTGATTGAAATGAACTCAGTTCAAAAATAGCTGCTAATTTGTGTTGATTTATTTCAGTAAGATTCTGCATCCAAGAAAACCACTGGCATAAGTGCAGCATGAAATAACACATAGATAGAAAACACATAATCATCTGTTTACCAAGTGATCTCATCATATCAGATGCACATTTACGCTCTACAAGACCTACAAGTGGTTTGTATTAGGAATTGGTGGGAAAACTGACAAGCCATTCTCATTTGTAGCATTCACCCAGATTCCAGTTCACTTTGATAGTTTTATTATATTTGTATTTGTTTCATGTTTCATATGTTCTTGACTTTCTGTATTTGTCATTCGAGGCAAGACGGAGACTGAAGTGAAGCATCAGAGGAAAGATTTATTGTGTTTTGACACGGTAATTAGTTGTTACATGATGTACCTAGATGCTGTGGATTGCAGAGCAAGTTGTGATGAGCAGACTGTAGAACAGCAGTACAGGGAATGTTTTTTGATCGCTGATTGATTTTAGATTTTATTCTGGAATACATTCGATGTATTGAATAAATTGAGCGTGACTATAAAACGCTAAATCCATGAGAGCACTGCCAATTTCCAGTAAACATTAGGCCTCTCTCCTGCAAAGAAACACAAGAAATGTAATTTCATTGCGTTTTATGATTAACACGCTTCTACTTGACCATAAAATGAGAGGAAATTATTTTGGAGTCTTGCAGGAAAAAAAAATGATCCAAGTCAGTTACAGCTAAACACAATATAAAGCAAAGCTGCACTCTGCTGCTCTTCTGCTGTCTTTGTGCTGGTATCATTTTCGAGTTCAAGGAAGTGAAGTAACATTCAATGGTGCTTTCAGTCTGGAGCTCTTTCTTTGCCATTTCTGTGGAGGGGAAAGTGAGAATGAAGTTATTGAACTGTTTAAAATGTGCTCATTGTAGATATTTGGGATAAAATTGGTGAAGAGGTTGTAACTTGTGGTTGCCTACAGTGACACTAGACTTTGGTTATAATGAAGAGACATTTTCAGAAGCCCCTGTTGACAATTGGTCTTTTGTTTTTGTTGCCAATTTAGTATTTCACCGTTCATATACTTACAGGGCTGTGTGGTGTGCTGCATAAACAACACAAGAGGAATATTAATATTCATACTTGTTTTTTATGCTGCATATTAAAGTTATAGTCTATGAATGGGTCTGTTGCACACATACAGTTGGGTGCTGTGTAGCTCCAGCAGGGTCTATGAAATGTTTATGTTGAATTTGCACACAGAGAAGTTAAACATGTTCACTGTCCTGCAAACCCCTCAGATGCTCTTAGTGAAGTTGTTTTGACACACTTCACAGGCATTTCTAATTAGTTCAGAGACGCAATACTCACTTCGGGAGGCGGTTATGGTTTCAAGGAAGCTGTAGCCTACGCTGGAGTTACTGCTGCCAGCACTGCTGTTATTATTGTTAATTTTGGCAGTACCTGCAGAAGAAGCCAAGCACAAAGGTTTAATAACTCCAGTTATAGGATGCGCTTGCACATGATCTCGACTTATTGCACTGTAAGTAGGTGAGATACATAAATCAATTAGGGCTGGGGCGACGCATCAACGTAATCAATTACGAAATTACACCGATTAGCATATTGTGCGTTGATGTGTTGCAAAGATGGCCACGCCTACTGAAAGCATGGGCTTATCTGTGTGCATCTATAGTTGTGGGAGGATTTCACACAGAAACACAGATTTTAAAATTATTAACTCATGTAAAGGCTGATTTATACTCTGTCTGCGTGCGTTTGAAGCAATATAGCCGTCACTGCCCTCATACTTCTCTACATCAGCTCCGTTTACATGGTTGCTGAGCAACACGTCCAGTAGAGGGCAGTTCGGAGTAAATCAAACATTGCGACAGTGGATGAGCTCTTTATTAGTAGTTCTTTATTTAATTAAAAATGCACTGCGGAGAATGTATTTCGGGGAATTCCCGCCGTTTGTTCTACATCGTGTTCGTGTGGAAGTGGTCGCGTCTTGCACTGCCCCCACGGCCTCTAGCGGTGTTTCTCCATCCCGCCCGTAAGCTTTCCGAAAGTGAATGTATGTACGTAATGAACGCAGAGTACGGACAGGAGGCTCCGTGCGTCTGTGTTTAATGTTGAGCATAAATGAGCCTTAAACAAGTTTCTTTTAGTAGTAGTCACTTGACTATGCGTTGCTAACAGTTACTTAACCGTCCAGTGTAGAACCTAAGACTGTTCTCGATACCGCAGGAGCTTTAAAACACACGTAGCTGCCTCTCAACTGACTCTCTGCCAAAATATATATTCCACTAACTGTACGATTTCTTGTCTGTGAGGCGTAAAGGCTACATGTCATTTGGGCCTGTGAAAGTCGAGTCAGAGCATCTTTTAGTTTTTAATTATTTATAGATCACGTGCATTTATAGATCACGTGCATTTAAGGTACCCTTTAATGCATTATGTCTAGGATGACCATGCGTTTTCCTCGTAATATATATATATATATATATATATATATATATATATATATATATATATATATATATATATATATATATATATTAGAATGATTTCCACAATATAGTTAAATTTATTCCGTTATTATTGCTTAGGCATTGCTGTTTTAACAGAATACACAGACATATTGTATTCTTAGGCTACACAAGGGTGCCCCTTTCTCATGAGAACAAGGATTCTGCTGGTGAGGACATTGGTAGGAACTGTTGGATAGGGTAGTGGATAACATTTCTGACCCCACATGGGTGTGGTTTTCCATTCCGGCACGAATCAAGAACACCACAAGTGCCTATAAACATTATTGGATGTTAATGTTGCAATTTTCTATAAATAATTTGAAATAATTATTATTTATTTATTTATCTAAAAACAGCAGCTGTTTTTAGATTTACAGTCTACGTTTCTAAATAACATTTGCCGTTCAGAATTGTTGAAGCATAACAGGCCATGTCTTGTTTAGAGATGTGTGATGACATGCCTTTTAAATGATGTTTATTGTGATTGGCTGTTTTTATCTAGCGCTGTTGACACAGTTCAGTTTGGGATTAATGCAAGTAGTCTTATTTCAGTTAAAGAGTAATAGTTAATAATTTGCAGTGGATTACTGTGTTGACTCTCCCAGACTCAACCCAGTTGTTTTAAGAAAGAGGAGGGATTTACTTGAGTCATTTTTGTACATTAGGTGTAGTTTTGGTTTTTGTACTGCTGCAGTGACTTTGTTTTTCATTTGTTCTTGTTTAATGTTGTTTGTTCTCCTTCAAAAATAAACACAATTTGTGTCAATGTGAGGCTACTGTCTGTTCTTGTAGTCTACTACAAAGTTCTGCCTTGCTTCAAAAACGATTGTATTGAGATAAACAAAGATGAATTGAGTAGATTATATATTTTAATTACATAAATCAAAACCTTTTCTGTTGCAGATATAGTTTCTGTTGCAGATTTGCTGAACTAGGCACTAATTACTGATCGTCTATGGACAGTGGGGTGTAATTGATTCCAGGCGTAACTGGCAAAGTAGAGCACAGTATTAGTGTTTGGCTCACATGCTGTTTGTATGAAAGCCTCCAGCAGATACGAGAAAGGAAGCATTTCAAACTACGGCCTAATAGATCACAATAATCACTCATTGACTCAGGATTTGGACTATTAAGCATAACATCAAAAAATATTCATTGTTGAGAAGTTGTGTATTTCAAAAGAATAAACTATTGTTATTTTGATTTAATGCTTTATTTTATTATATTTACGTTTTAGTTTGACACACCTGCTTATTGGTGACAGCTTATTTAGTCAAACATGCTCTTTGATAATGTTGTAAAATCTACACAGTTGTTTTTTTTTAGTTCCTTCAACAAATAAAGAATAAAGTGAGAAAAACTCTCTTTGCGCAAAAACAATGGAAGCCATGATAGCGCCAAATATAAGACTATAAGATCTATTCCCGTTTACCAAGACTTATCTGTCCTGGTAACTCGTAATAGCTGCTTTATTATAATAATCCCCTCCCAGTATTGCATGCTTTGAGAGGGAAACTCTTTTAATAGTATATGCAGTGAGGTAAAGCCGTGAGCAAGGCCCGCCTCTTTAATTGTTTTATGGCCGCTGAAGTGACGTCGTTCCCATTTAGTAAATCACACCAGCCCTTGTTTCGGGAGTTAGCGAATGACATAAAACGTTAATAAATCTGCTTCATAATTTGCATTCAGATGTAATAGCTGGCAGTTTATCTTGGTACTCCATATCACAATACTTATTTACAGCACACAATAAAAAAAATCCAACGTTGTGTTAAAGGCTCATTTGCATGTTGCAGACTTTTCAGCATCAGTATTGCGATTAGCAAGCAATTCACTGTGCAGTCCTATTCAAAGTTAATAGCAGGGCAACTGTGTTAAAGCAATGACTGAAAACACAATAGAAGGAAATGCCACTTTCAGCTACCCAGAGAGCTGATTTCTAAACAAAAATGTAATCTAATCAGCAAATCCAGCGTCCCCTGTAAGTCAATTCATTACGAAGTAGCGGCTTGACAGCTTGAGTGAGGCAGGTTTGACCTGGTTGGGCGAGGAAAGCTTGTACTGCCAATATGAGCCGCTGCACAGGCTAGGAGCTCAGCGCTCAGTCCTAATGTTTTCCTTCAGCTGGATGGATTTCAGTCAGTGCGGCAGTGTAATTTGCGTCACAGCTGCCAGAGGGGGGTCGTATAAAGGGGTCAATATCCGGGCCTAATTTGTCAGGAATCATCAAGTAAGGCTGATCAATAATTTTTGACCCCCGTGCAGAATGGCTGGAACACAAAGGTATAAAACACATCCTGGCCTGAAGCAGCAGGAGCCTGACAGCCTCCGTATCATGCTAAAGTGCACGTGTCACTAGCGGGGATTTGGTATTTATGCAGTTGTGTAAGTCCCACAGATAGTGTCAAAGTGGCTGAAAGGATAGAGCAGCGGAAGAAAGGATAGAGTGGATTTTGATGGTGATAACATTTGAAAGCATTTTTTTTTCAGTGTATGTGTGTGTGTGTCAGCATGTGTGCTTGCCCTGAAACTTCTGGTTGAGGCCGGTCATAGAAAGAGAATTTGATTTCTGTGAGACCGTCTGCATTTAACAGCTTCACTGCACACTACGGCCTGTGAACCCGGCTGCTCTTGGCTAGATGTGAAAATATCAGCAGGATAAATAGTGGAAGGAAACAAAAAAAAAGAGTGCCATTATTATTACAGTCTGTCCTCAGACACGTGTGACTGCATCCTCTTTGCTAAATTACAACAAATTCTAGGTCTTTACTGCCAATCCAAAGCCTTTAATGGCCTAATAACTGATGAGGAATTCAGAGCAATGGCAGGGAAATTTTTAATAACTCACAGCTAGCCTTTCGTGACCACTGTGTTAAAGTACTACTCTTCGGCCTTGCGGTGTTAGGAATTGTTTATAAAATGATCCATGGCAAAGGTGGAGAATATAGAGCCCTCATACACATATTGAATGGGTTCTTAGTATTCTGGGGATGAGCGTAAGCCTCCGAGCAGTGCATAAAATAAGCAGGGACGCTGAATGAGTATACCTCGCTCCAGGATACTATGCGGTTGCTTTGCACAACAGGTTAGTGACTACAAAACTGGACAGAAAACAGAGCCCTGAGTTGTGTTCCTCTTATAGACAGATATTTGGTATGTTAGTAGGAAAGATTTACAGCAGCACGTAAGGGAGTAGTCACCAGTATCAAAATAAGGTTTATAAAATCAGCTTTAAATGCATTGTATGCATTGTATTGTAATCAAAAATTAACCAATTGGTAGTTTGACTTTAATAAATGAATGAAGTTCATACAACATATAGACCAATGTCCACCACCTAGTTAGGTCTTCTCATCATCCAGTGCATCCAAGTTGGGAGGATGGAAATACAGAGTCCAACACAGGATTTCCATAAAGTTTCTGAACCCGATATATGATTTTCATTGCTGACATTTAGTGACAGGAACAGTAGTTGCACGTTTCAATAACTACAGATAGATAGATACTTTATTGATCCCAGAGGAAAATTCAAAATCTCTGCATTTAACCCATCCGTGCAGTGTAACATCCACATATACACACACACTAGGGGGCAGTGAGTACACTTACCCGGAGCAGTGGGCAACCCTACTACAGCGCCCGGGGAAAGTAAGGGGTTAGGTGCTTTGCTCAAGGGCACTTCAGACATGTCCATTTGGTTCATGGGATCGAACCAGCAACCTTCCAGTCACAAGGCTGGTTCCCTACCCTCCAGCCCACCACTGCCCACGTCATCTTTCAAAGTAATCTGCATCTTTCTGCTTGGCTGCTGCTTTCGTTAGTCTTCTGCCGTGAGCAGTACAGTGTAGTTGGCATCATTGGCGTGTTTTGCTGACTTAAAACTCAATGTGCTTCTGTGCTAAACTAATTCATGCTACGACAGATGCTGTCAATAACTTATATCAAGAGAGCCGGCGGCCAAACTTGCTATTTAAAAGCTGTGGTTGTACAAGAGGTCTACAGTCTCTGAGTCGAAGCAACAGCACGTAAGTAAATATATGCTTCAGGCTTGAACTACAGATGACTCGAAGGGTCAATCTAGAAAAATGTGTTTAGAGTGTTAAACATAATTAGAGAAGTTAATCATTTCTCGTTTGAACTTGTTATTAACACCAAATCTAACACCACTAAAATAAGAAGTGTATACTGTACACTAGCGGTGTAAAAGGTTTAGAGGGTTCTGTCAGAAGAAATGGAATATTCTATGCAAAACTATGCTTTCATTAATGTATATGTTCATTAATTGCCTGAAACTACAAGTCATTGTGTTGTGTAAGCCCTACAGATGTATGTAGGAGCAGGCCAGCTTCCATCAGAGGCTGCCGCAATGTTGCAACAGCAGCCCAGAACAGACAAACCACACACTGGCTTTCACATTTCACGTTTTTATGTGAAGCGCCAGCATGAATTTGAATAGAACATGTCAAAAGAAGAATCCTTGTGCACTACCGTAACGCATATTTATTAGTAGCTTGGTGCAGAAAACTTCACGTTGAACGTTTTCCAGGTAGGACTATTACTCCTTTTGAAAGACTCCTTGAGTTTTAATGCTGGTGACAATGTCTAATAAGGACATTCATCAACTCCTGATCAGATTTTTCCATCCTGCTCTAAATGGTGCAGTAGTTGTATAGTGGAGCTGGCATTCAGCTTCTTATTCACCAGCTGTTGGATAAAATGTTCCCGTTCCATCTGCAGTTGTAACTGCTACACCATTTAAGGTGGAATGGAGAAAATAAGCTGTGAAATGTCCTTTTTGGAAAATGTTACCAGCATTAAAAGAACAACTAGGATGTTTTTCCAGCCTAAATCAGTTTATCAGGGAGGAAGTAGTGATATTAAAGTCTTTCCTGAATTAACATTAAAAACACAATAAAATGTTGAAACACTCCACTAATAATATGAACGTGCTAGCTAGGACTGATCAGTGGGTAGAACAAACATCGGTGTGGTTTTGTTTTGTGAGAAACTTGAGAGCCTTATTCTTAATATTTTGCATAAAAAACATCAAAAAAAGATAAAGGAGACAGATCCTTGCAGAGAAACAGTCGTCAAAGAAGCTAAAATGAGAATAATTAGCACAAAATCAGGCACTGAGGCAGAAAACCTGATGGCCATTGTAGTTTCTAAGGAAAAGAAGGACGTGGGTGGCGGGGGTTTATTAGATTGCAATACACAACTTCACAACAAGATTGCATGCTGCTGCTTTAATAGAATACTAATATTAATTATGTTCATTCTAATATTAATTGTTTTTTTATAATCGTAGCTAAACTTAAATCTTACTGCAGTGTATTTATAAAAACAGGAGTCTTTTTCTTCAGCGCAGGCTGATGCCGTTCTGTGACGAGCCATGTAATGGTTATGTAAATCCTCTAAGAGCTGCAACACAGAGCAGTTGAGGTGTAGATATAGGTGAGGAATAGAGATGAGAACGGTCAGAATGCATCAGCGGTGGCGGGCTGAGGTCACTTTGACCACGCAGTTGAGATGTTTTCCATCGCATCTCACCACTGACCTCCCTCCGGGGGTGAAGGACAAATATGGCTGTAGCGTTTACTGCATCTCACCCAGCAGGTGTATTTCATGTGTGTTCTTCCCATGAGCTTAATGAAGTTTTCAGGCTTTTTACAGCTTAATCAAAGCCCCTCAGGCACTATATCTTGAAAATGGTGATGTTCAGGACACTGCTGTAACGATCAATCAATTCTTGTTTGGGTCAATTTGATTACAGGAAACAACTGAACTATTTTTTCTCAGGATTAAATTAAGTATAAGGAAGTAATGCGTTTGGCAAATCATTAGCTTGCGAGAGTGTTTAGTGGCGTTTTCAAGTGGCTGCTTATTCTTGATGCTGCTGGAGGCTCGTTGACATCTGTTGAAGTGAAAGGTGTTTGCTGCCTTCCTCCAGCATTTCCATTGGCTGGTGTAATTGTCTCATGTCTTCAGACAGCCCGGCTGTGATCGTTTTAAAGTGAACAACAAGGCCAGTCAGAAATACCAATGAGCTTAGTTCACAACCAGTTTGCCAGATGAAGCATTAACATAGTGAAAAGAACTGTATGAAGTTTATTTCAGCATCTGGTTTTCTAGCCACACTCCGTAGAGTATATGTGGCCTTGGGCTTTCTACCACCATGTGAACCTGAAAAGCACATTTTATGAACCATGGAATTCTACACACACAGCGTTGTGCAAAACCACGACTCTATTCAGTTTTCTAGTGAAAATAGCCACTGAGTACATGTTAGAAAGCATTTTAATGAAAATTAGTCTTAGCTAATATAATAACATTATTTAGTGTGTCCACACTTTATTGTGGTTTGATTCCATTGTGTTGTAGTTCTTTGTGTGAACGTCTTTGAAGAATAACATAATGCTAGCGTCACTTTTGGGAACCTTTTGTTTTGGAGGACAGTGCTGGAATTTGTTAGGTTGTAAGACTGGAAGGATGGAAGGGTTTTAAGTGATGGTAGGGTGTACAAAAGTAAAGAGTAGACTAATTAAATACTGATAGATTTGATATTGTACCAAGTGTTTGAGGCTTTTTATCATTTTCTGGTTATATACAGTATTGTGTGTGTTTTAAGCACTTGGGGACATTGTTATATTTAAAATGCTATTTTTCCAGAGAGGAAGCTTTTATTTGCTCAGCAAAACACTTTATTTTTAAAATATTCAAATAGCATTAATACAGTAAGCAGTGCTTTTACAAGTCAGTGTGCTTATTTAACCCTTTCCAATCTCTTTCTTGTGATGACCCAGAATTGTTTGCAGTTAAGTTCTGATACCTGCTTTGACTACTCAGTACTTCATTAAGCTAAATCAAGATTGCGGGTGGTGAAATATGGAACTAAACTTTGTTTTTTAAACTGTAGACTTTGTTCTTCACAAGATATTATCTACTCCTTTCTAAATAAGATATTAATGATACGTATTATATTTATGCTTATTTTACATCTGATCTAATGATATCTGGTGTTCTTACTGGTGAAAACACACTTATTGCTAAGAGAAAGAGTTGTAAGACTTTACGGCTGTTTTGATTGTAAAGGAAATAAACAAATGTCCAATTTTTGACTGTGTACATACGCAGGCAAGCCATTACAAGTTTGCATACCAAAGTGTGTCCCTTTTTATGCTCACCAGTATAAACCTGATCCATTGCTTTTTGACTGCACATTGTAAATGGTCAGTTGCAGAAATTGGGAGATTGAAGTCTACTTTACTTGTTCCCCTTCATAAAGTACCCTTAATAATAAGGGAGACCTGCTCAGTGTGCATATAAAGTTGTGGATTGGATTTCTAGAGAGGCATGGTGCAAAACGGTGTAAAACAGAGCACCTGAGAGAAGAATTCTGAGCTATATAAGCCGTATGGAGTGGATGATTGTAGATGCAGGTTTTACTCCAGTTGGTCTTGGACTGGACCTAAAAGGCTATTCTCAACGAGCAATGCAGTTGCAGAAACGGTGAGAGCAAAACACTGTAGGTCTACTTGTCACTCCCTCATAAAGTGCACTTAACAGTGATGGTGGCTTACTCAGGGCTCAGGTAAAAAAAATAAAAAATAAAAAAGCTTTTCTCCATGCATGCTCCATTATGAGGTTGAAGATTGGATCTCCAGAGAGATATGGTGCACTTCCATGGAGAACAGAGCATCTGAGAGGAGATTTAAAAGTTTTATTTGTCAGATGGAACGGATGATTGTAGATGCAGGTTTTACTCCAGTGTGTCTTGCAGTCCTGTTTGGTGAGAGTTTATTTTTTTCTTTCCTCTTGAGGCAACACAGAGAACAATAGGCCACTGATTGATGGTCAAGGACATTGAACTCTTCTCTCAAGGCCATAGAGGACCTACCTCTTAGGGGAAGGGATGCAGCCAGCTATCGACTAGGCAGATTACCTGGAAATACAGGCACAACATTACACCACTGTATTGCAAGTATCTATATTGGGAAAGTATCTGATGGTACATCATAAGAGTAAATTGTGGCGCTATATTGTGATTGCAATTTTTCTTTGTTCAGTGTAATCACTAATGGTGTTAAAGTTGCCACATGAATAGCACAATAACCCAGTCATTTATTAATTCTGTTGTAAATCTGTTCTGCAATAATAAACGTTACTGTGGCCTTTTAGTTAAAATACAGCTTTTAAATACAGCAAGAAACCCCAATGATAGAATTAATGTTATTTCCAGCTATTGCTATGGTAAATTTGTTTATCACCAAAGTACACAACCCTCAAAAGTTTGGGATCACAGTGAAATGTTCTTGTTTTCAATGGAATATCTTCCTTCCTTAACACAACAATGGACTGACGGGTCTCTAAAGAAAGTTGTTTCTTTCTGGTCATTTTGAGTCTGTCAGCAAGCCATCAACTACTGATGCTTCAGAGACTAAACTAACCTAGAATGTTGTTCTCCCTTTTATACTCACTTATTAGTAGAATGTTTTTCAGCTGTGCATCACAATTGAGCAAGAGTGTCCTAACAACCAATTACACCAAACCAATTACAACATCCTTAACTTGGATTGGCGGCCGTACCAGGAGATTTAGACAGAGGACTGAGAATTGCTGATAATAGGACTATATGCTAAATAAGCCTCTATACAAAAATAGGCTTTAATACAAACATTTTTATTCTTTAAAAATCATCTGATACACTTACATTAATTGTGAAATGGACAATATTGTTTGTAAATTGCATGAATTGAATGAAAATGGCATGAAATGCAATTCTAAAGTGATCCTAAAGTTTTGAGCGTTATGTCTTAAGTTACCTTTCAGCGACAATCCATTTTTAATTCATAATAAATATTCAGAGATTAGACACATCAACAACACAAAATTTAGAATCTACATTTCCGACTGAATGTTTCTTGTCTAAATGAACCGTGAGTGAAAAATAATCCTAGCCCTACTAGTTTTTTGACAGTCTTGTATTTGGAGACATCTTAATTGTGCAGTAGTGTATTTTAGTTCCATCCTTTCTCATTTATTAGTTAGTTGCATACGAACCAAAGTCAAAGTTAATAGACACACTTAGCAGGCTGAATATACCAATATGTTGCACGTCGGCATTACAAATAACCGCCGCTTAATGAAATCCATTTGCTCAGTGGCTCAGTAACTCCATGGGCTTATCCATAGGGTAAGGTAGGAGTCATTTGACTAGCATGGAGAAGGAAAAGGTTGAATGGAGTAGCGGAATTCATTAAGCAGCTTAACGAAGAGTCTTGTGCCAGTCAACAGGACTGGTGGGATTAAAACAGCCCCGCTGATTGAGGGGCCGTCAACTCTTCCTTTCATCCCGCGCTGGTTTCTCCTCCGGCTCCGTGCCACAAAGACCACCATGGCTGAGGAGATTTAAGTAGCTGACTAAATCAAGCAAAACAAATATACAGTGGTAGGAAAGCAGACAAGAGGGACAGAGGCTAATTCTGTTCTTTTGCAAACGTAAGGCCAACACCAGCTTGAGTTTGCTCTTATTGGAACATAACAGGCTTCTCGTTATGTCGTTTGTGGGTTGCGCTTCATGGAAAATTTGTCCCCAGCTCACAGACTTCAGTGCTCCATGTGCAAAATTACAAGTGATGCGTTATTGTGTGAAATGGGGCTATTTGCATGCTGTGTACAGGTCAGTGCGTGGCTGGGATTCAGATGCACGCCACTGGTCTGTCTTTGATCTAAACAAAATGCAGAATTCGGTGCACATGCTTCTTGGGCATGCGTGGTCTTGCTTTTGACCCTAAGGTTCCTGATGTAGTAAGATTTTGGGTGACGCCTATTCTACCGGTCCGGTTTGTTGGCTGTGTGCATGGTTAATCAGAAAATGGGCTTCCGTTGTTCATGAACATGCTTTTGATGAAGGGTTGTGCTAAACCCATGAGGATTCCACAAAAAGTGGGTGGTGATCACATGTGGCTGATTACGTATTCCACTCAATTTACTAAAGCAACTTGAGCTACTCGCAGCAGCTGGGTGTGCGTCCGTTTTCCTCCACCTTTTAAAATCAGGCGTACATTTGCATTAGGGTCTCAAAAGATGCACCGTTGAGAGACTTGCTTTAACAATGGCAGTGGAAGCATTAGCTAAATGAAGGCATGACCTTGAACACATGCTGAAATAATGTTTACCGTCAGAATAGCACGGTTTACACTCATGCACCATAATATTGTTTCAGTCTTTTCTTTAGCTGGAGTAAAACTGCCACCATGTGCTGTGTTTTTTCAGGGTTTTTCTTTAGCAAGTAGTTAACGGGCAGGACTATTCATTGCTTTTGTACAGAACTCAGATTTTGAAAGAGGTGGCTGCAAACTTGACTTATATACTACACTATTCTACAAGTTTCAAATGAGAATCTTTAAAATAAGACAGAGCTTGTGAACTGGTTAATTAGTGCAATATTGGTTAAAAACAGTATTTAAAAATTCCTCAAATTGTTCAGCCGGAGCTACACACACTTTATGTGATGGCAATTGGTAAGTGTCCTCTTACTAAGTCAAACATAAAGCATGTTGTGGGCACATACTGTGGGCACATCAAGATATATACTGTGCACAGCACTCATACAAGCATCTGTCCATTCCATGTGTGTTTTTTTTTTTGTTTTTTTCATTCAGAAATATCAGTAACATCACTGATAACCTGTATTTCTAAGGCAGGGGGCTCAAGCAAGTGCAGGAAAATCCATAGAAGCCCTAACCCAAGAGTATTGCAGCAGCCACTGCAATATCCTTCTTTCTCCCATATTACTCTATACAGAAAGTGTGTGTGTGTGTGTGTGTGTATGTGTGTGTGTGTGTATGGGGGGGGGTAATCAGGAGCTAGGCATTCTCTGGTGTGTGTAGGTTGTGTAGGGAGGGGTGCAGTTAATTAAAACAGCAAGTGCACTAACATCTTGCACCGTCACAACAACAGGGAATGATTTAGACCCAGTGGGATATTAAACAAGCCCCCAACTTCTTCTCTGCAAGTGAGCAGGTAATGTTGGTTCTTTCCTTAATTACTCCGAGTGCGGGGTGAAAATTCTCTTTCTGGCATCAATACTCGCATTAAAGAAGGGATTATTCCGATGAGACCGTCCCCAAAATGAAGTGGCAGCGAGAATAAAACAAGTTTTTTTTTCCTCTCCTCCTTTTTTTTCCCTTTTTTCTTTTTACTAGCCATATGGTTCACTTTTTTTAGGACAATGAACGCACGGTTAGATGTTGCAGCAGGTGCTTATGGCCCGAATGATTTTGTTCCATCGGTAGCTCTGTGCACACTTTCCGACTCTGGCAAAGGGGCCAATGCAGGATGTGAGCTGTTTCCATGGTTACAAGCCCTACTCCCGCTGCCTAGCAAAAACTGTGTCATTATCCGGCGCTGTGGATAGAGGCCGAATGAAGGCGCAGTCTGCGGGGCCGCTTCCTCTCTGCTCTCTCCCCGAGCCTGCCCATGCATCTTACACACATCATCCCAATTTGCTCCATTTTTCCAGCCCCCTGCCCATTTCGGTCTCCCCTTCTCCTCGTCCCGTTCCAGCCGGCGCGGTGCGGCCCTCTAATGCTGTGTATTTTAGGGGAGTAAAGAGCACGTGTAATCTGCGCTGATCATTTAAGAGCCATAAAAAGCTGAAGTGGAAGTGAAAAATGGAGGTGCGGCTCGAGCGCGTTTCATCTCAGCACTAAGGAGCAATTTGGGTAATTCAGTGGGGAACTTTGCACAAAACAGCTGAGCAGCCCGCGTTTACCCAGCAGGCAGAGAAAGTTATACAGACAGGTACAGTACTGTGTAAAAGAAGCACAGCAGGGAAGTACAAGTCAGAGAAAAAGGAAACATATTAACAGAAACAACTAAATATATATAGCCTTCTTTTTAATATTTAATGTGTCCGCTATTTACCTCTGTTACAGCCCCACACCTTTCAGGAAAGGTTTAGTTAAATGTATAATTCAGTCTTGGCTGCATTTTCTGCTTCTGATGATGCATTTAATCCTAAATGAATTCAGTGAGGTCAGGATGCTGGGATGGCCAGTATGTTGGTCTGGGAACAAGAGCAGCTTTCTTGGTTTGATTTATAAATGAAGAGTGGAGCTTTATTTTATCTTAAAGATGATAGTACTATTTATGTGGTGGTGGTTTTCCAGGTCCCATTTTCAATTTGTTGTTTAACAAACTGCAGCTTTGACTGGATGTTATTCAGTTGGAGAGCCATGAAGTACTGTATGATTTTACAATAAGGCAAACATTTGGTAAAGAAAAATACTAACAATAATAAATAACACTAATCCATGCCCATCACACACATTCAGATTCATTCAGATAAAACTAAGACTGATAATCCATCTAGTTTAATGAGTGTCTCCTTTCATTACAGGAGGGGCCACATTTCTGTACGTGTGTGTATATGTGTGCCCTCCTCTGTGTGTGTGTGTGTGTGTGTGTGTGTGTGTGTGTGTGTGTGTGTGTGTGTGTGAGCGCATAGCACTAATCTCCTTAGGTAGGGCAGTGCCTGTCATTAACAGAGCTGTGTAAACCTTTGTGAAGATGAATGCCTGTAGACTCTCACACCTGCTCTGAAGCACCTCTCTTGAGCACTACACTCAAGTAGTGTTGCTCTGGGGATAGACCTGATGAGTTCTTCCACTGAGATCTCTGTCGACTCACCGAGAAAATGTGAATGTACCTGAACTCAGCACAGGCTATTCATACACCACTGTCATCTGTAGTGTTTGTAAAGGAGTGATAATACAACGGCATAGGTTTGATCTGAGCAACACGGGAAAACCTTTTGTGTGCTTTATAAAAATGCCCATTTTTCAAATAAATAATGCGGTCAGATCTCCGTCTGGCTCAAAGAAAAAGTTTCAGGGATGTTTTCTAGCTTGTATCTCTGTCAGTCACGTGACACGTCACTGTGAGGACTGCTGAAATAAAAAAAAGCAAAGGAATGCTGTTTGAGCGAGAGCATGAGAGGCAGCCAAGAGAGAAGGGAGAATCCGGTAATCAGTGTGTGTGTATCTCTCTCTTCTCTTGTTCGCAGCCCCCAACACGGCTCCGTATGGAAGTACAGGAGGAGCCGAGATCCTGCTGGCCTGCCCGTACCTGCTGCTGGCGCTCTCCTCCCTGCTCTGCGTTTACTAGCCCTGCGGACAGCCATACACAATGACTGTAAAGAACCCTTTCGAGCATTTGCAAATCCTTTGACATCGCCGATGACTGGATCCAATCTGGTACTGTTTGTTTGGGAAGCAGCGAGGGATTTTAATCAGCAGTACTTATGTTTGGGATGGTGGGTTATTTTTTTTTTTTTTTTTTTTTTTTTTTGTTTTTTTCTCTCATCCTGTGGATTTTCTCATCATGTAAATACGTACAATTTAGATTTTTTTTTTGTCCTCTCTCTCTTATTTTATTTTCTTGATTGCCCACTTTGTGAATCAGCTCACATTGTCCTCTTTTGGAAAGCTTCAAAATTAGCCGCATTTTGTGGGAGGGAGGGTCGGGAATGGGCGGCAATAGAGGCTTTGTTGTTGGAAACGGCCGAGTGGATGCCCTAGCGTGCCACCTCCATCAGAGCGCCGCCGCGTCACACTTCCACCTAGCCACATTGGAATTGCAGTCTTTTAGGTCTCAAGGTTCGACTAGCTGATTTAAATTCAGTTACACTACACCAACAATCAAAAGAGCTTTGAAAAGGGAACATTGGAGGACGCTGAAATTATCACAATTGTATGGCAAATGACAAGCTAAATCTGCTGACACGGATTGGAGCGGTAGAGTTTTTCACATTGTGATGTTCTGTGGACCAAAATTACAGCCATAATTCAATGATTTAGCGCATTACGCTATAGAGGTTCATTTGCCCCACACAATAAGATGAGACAGCGCTGAGGAAAGTAGCACAGTCTTATTGCTTATTCCCCACAATCAGCTTGCCTTGTCTGCCATAATAATGTGAGTGAAATATCCAGCCGGGAAACACAGATTGGGAAATGTTTCCGTTTACATTGACTTTCCCAAATTGGCAACAAGATTTGAGCTGTTCAAATGCATTTGATGTTTTGATAACTGTTTGACGAGGCAAGGTCTGATTTAGGTGACACCTGGAATAGTTATTGCATGCACTGAACATTGCCGGCTTGTTCAAGTCGACAGAGCCGCAGACCAAGGAAACTGATGAGCTGTGGACAAAAGTCACTACTAGATGTATTTAAATAAGCGATGTGAATATAATGTATGTATAAAGATATTATGGAGAATCCATTTTTATGCACTATGTCCAATTTTACTGATGTTTACAAATTGACAGTATGCAAAAATGAGCACCGATCCTAATTCTGACGGATTTTGAATCTCTGGCATTAATTGAAATTATGGGTTTAATTTTTGCAGTCCACTTAATAGGTCTCTTTAGAAAAAAAAAACAATGAATATCATGTTCAGATGTCATACCTGGTTTAATCTGGGGGGGGGCGACGTTGACAATTTCAAACAGAACTTGTGTCACTATAATTATTCCATTTGCCTAATTTCATGTGTTGGTCTAATATTTCAGTCATTTTCTAGATTACGTTCTATTTTATTATCGTTATAATTTGTACAGGATTTTTATAATGTATTAATGCATCACATGTACTCCCTGCTTTGCTTTAGTCTGTGTGAGATTGTTTTGAACAGGGAAATAGAAAAAAGAAACAAAAAAAGCTCATGTTCACTTCCCTCGTGAGGACAGTATGTTATGAAGTGTGAATTTCAATATGTCAATGAATATGATTTGAAAGAAGTATGCAGTATGGCATAGTTTACAATGTTGTCTTTGAGTTAGATGCCATATCTGTTGTTAATTCTTGTCAAAACAAATAGAATCAATTAAAAAAAAAGTACCAACAGTTTATAATCAAATAATCTACTTTTTAACTCAGAGGGTGTGAAGCAGTTATATGATATTATAGAAGATAAGTTGTGTGTGTATTTGGAGAAAGTAGACTTAATTTTATATTCTTGGTAGAGCCTGTGTCTAGGTTTAGTTTAACCTCTACCCTAGTTCTCACACACGTTGTGTATTACGATGTGCAGAAATTATGATTGTGCTGCATGTCAAATGAATATGTACGTTAAGGTGGCCAATGACCATAAATCAATACTTTTTGAGTACAAAACCAGTTTCACGACTGTTTTGACTCATTTTCACTCACTGGAACGAACAAGTCCTCCACGTACACCATAAATGCTCAACGTTTTTCTTGCCACGATACTCCAAAATCACTCCCAACATAGATTTACATGGATCTTCTGTTGACCTGTAATTCACGTCTGGTGAATTTCCTGATCACCTGTACTGTCATTGTTTTCTAAATTACAGGTGAATGTTTGGGGGAAACATCAGGCATGCACTTTTCCACTGACCACAGATCTATATGTGGCATGTTTGGTGTCCAGATTTTGCTTCCTTGGTTCAGCGCTGCAGCTACAAGGCTAACGTCAGTGGTGACCCAAGCCACATCCTGGCCTCCAGTGAGGCTGTGCAGACTTGGTGATGCTGTTTAGGACACAGTATTACTTACTAGAGTATGACTAACTATAAGGAATAGCCCATGTGCCACACGATGCTGGGGAATTCAGAACAACACATTGGTTAAAATAACTATTGGGGCAGTCATGGGCTGGAGGTTAGGGAACCAGCTTTGTGACCGAAAGGTTGCCGGTTCAATCCCATGAACAGACAAGACACGTATGAAGCAAGGCACCTAACCCCTGACTGCTCCCCAGGCGCTGTGGTAGGGCTGGCCACTGCTCCGGGCAAGTGTGCTCACTGCCCCCTAATGTGTCTGTTCACTAGTGTGAGTGTTTCACTGCATGGATGGGTTAAATACAGAGAACTTGAATTTCCCTCTGGGATTAATAAAGTATCTAATCTAATCTGTATTGCCAAAGATACACAGCGACGTGCTGTTATTTCCTGTAGTTCACAGTAAAGTCATACATTAAGAAATCTGCCCAACCTTAATGAAGACCTGGATGTAGTTTGAAGCAGTCGAGAGAAATTTGGGGGGATTTACATACAGAAAAGATTTGGGTGACTATTGACATCTAGTGTGTAGCTCCAGCACTAAAATAATAAAAGAAGCACATTTTGGACACCAGCTGATCAACAACTGTTGGATTAAGTGGGAAATTGTGTCAATTAGAATATTTCCTATAAATCTTATGTATTTGTTCAAATTGTGACATTTCCTTTGCCCATTACAGTTTCCCATTTTGTAAAAAAAAAAAACATAATTGTTGTACGGTTTATGACGGATTCAGTATTCCTATAGCACAACAACAGAGACCTGATATTCCTGATGAAATTACACTTTAGCTGTATGCGTTCTTTTATTTATACCTACTCTTGGACTGACCCTTGTTTCGTACCAGTTCAAGAAACCTTGACACAATCTCAGCAGCTATTCCCCATATACAATGAGGCGGCCTGTTCTCACGCTTCTCTTTCACCGCAGACTTTAAAGCCTCAAACTTGTGATGAAGAGCTGTTTTGAAGAGGAGCTGCATTGGATTGCAATCAGGCCACAACCTGCCTCTTACTCGCGAGCTTTGCAACTGCGGCATTATAGTCGACATCAAAGTATGCATTAAACCCGAAACCAACATGAGCTCCGCGTCAAGGATAGTAACATTAACATAGCGGCACATGTCGGAACGGCATGCGCCGCTCCGTAACCTTGATACCTAATGGGTTCTCGCTCAGTGGCTGTGTGCATTACTTTTTGTTTCGCTCAAGCTGAGAAATTTACTCGTGATAAAATCCTTTGCAGTTCAGGCCCATAGACTGACATTCAGCGTGTGGAATAATAAATAGGTTACATTTCATTATCGTTTGAGAATGAGTCACTTTGGGGAATAAGTACTGTATAAAATGTGCCTTTTAAAGTATTAAGTGATCTGTTGAAAACCATTGAAAAGCCTCATGTTTCAACCTGCTATAGGTACAGTAGGGTCATTAACAGTGTTTTTGCAGTAGCCTAATGATGACTTGCTTTAGTACCGTTCCATCTAAAAAAAAGTATGCAGTAAATACGTCAGCCGATTTTCGCTATTATGAATATCTCATAGCACAAATTCTTTCAGTAAGTATTGAGAGTGATATATCAATGAAGACTTCATTAACATTGCCTAAGTGGAGATCAAGTTAAAAACAGGACGCCAAAACAGCCAGAAGGTACTCATGCATGCATAATTACTCTGAAAGTTACGGCTTCACAAAAGAGTATGTAAATAACAGGTAAACGTGCTGCACATTTACATTCAGAACATCTAATGACTTGATAATTACATTTCGGGCATGCATTAATATTCAAAGTTCTTTTTTTTCTTTCTTTCTTTTTTTGTTTGTTTAATTGCTTGCATTGTCTAAGCGCTCTCGTTTTTTTCCCTCATTAAGCCGAAGTTCGCCGTTTCGGAGATGTAAAACTTGCACAGCATCTGCACACTCATCTGTGGCCTCTCTTCGCTGTTTCTAAGTAGTCATGAAGACCTCATGAGCTGTTACTATTTTTAAACCACTTCGATGCACTGGAAGCAATTCAGCACTGTTCTGTAATCCACCCCCCACTGCCCCCATCGGTCATACAGCACATGGTATGAATGATCCAGCAGTGTTACGCGGTTTAGTACCTACAGTCGTGCTCGCAATGGACATCAATGTGTTATACATATCCAAACGCCTCACAGTGATAAACACTGTTTGGACTGCTGTTGCCTGCTGCGCACTATTAGCTTCTTTAAAAAAAAGAAAGAAAGAAAGAAAGAAAAAAAAGGAAAAACAGACATTTTAGATGCATCATGTCTTATAGTGAGCTGAGCTGTTGCTGGCAGGACAGAATTAAAAAACGCTGTCAGCTCCATCTGGGTCTCGCCTCTCTGAGCCAGCCGTCTTTCTGCGAGTCAGTTTTCAGAGGGCTTTGTGTGTGGTCAGGAGGGGAGATTCTTCTGACCCGGCGGTTAATAAAGTCCTTCCTGTGCCTTTGTCAGTTTTTTTTTTTTCATTTTCTTTATTTTGGGGAGGATTTTGTGGAGTGCCGGAGGGTGCTGCCTTAACAGGCCACGAGCGCAAATTCTCCCAGCAGCACTCCGACACATTCCGCCGTATCAGAAAAAAATGTTATTACAGTTTCTAGTTTTGCAGGTTAGACTTTTGTCCTTTTTCAGAATTGGCCCGTTCGCTGCCAAAAGAAGCTCAGCAAGTAAAATCTTTTTTAATCCAGACCTTCAGACTGTTTCTGAGATTGTTGTGAGAATATTATAAGATTTTTCAGCCCATTTCAATCTGAAATTAAAATCACTGAAATATTTTTTACTTTGTTACTTCATGTCTTATTAAACAGTCTGCCGTATATCATCATTTAAAAAGGCCCAATTATTGAATTCCTCTCTACTTCCATTACAGTGTATTGATTAGTGCCTCAAAATTTGATTACACCTTACAACTTACTCTAAAACTGACTACTACCCGCCTCTAAAGTTTCACATCAGCAGACTGGAAAAAGTTATATTACCATTAATAATGTAGCGCCTCTGACTATAATCAAGCCAGCATAGAGCATTTAACCCCTATATTCAATTGAAATGGACATCAAATGTTGAAATTGGGACAATTTATTGTTTTCCAAAAAATATAAAAACGCCCATTCTGAATTAAATGCCAACAACACATCAAAAAAGTTGGAACCTGCCAACAAAGGACAAGCAAAGTTGTGTGGGGCTAAAAAGAAACACTAACCATGAATTAGGTTGTAGGATGTGTCATATTCCATTCACAGATAGAATATTTCCTTATTATTTATTCTACTTATTATAGAATAAGTAGAAAAAAGTAAAAGTTGGCAAACAGTTTATTAATAATTAGATATAAACAATATATAAATACAATTAGCATTCTCACAACAATCCTATAATAAAAAATAATAAACATATTGACTAGATTTAAGTGTTGGGCGATTCCAGAGAGCAACATAGAGAACAAATATCCCTAAACCTTCGACAGTTCCTGAAAGCCAGCTGGTTAAAGCTTCTACCCTCGTGTGACTCTCGTATGGTACAGAACATTGTGATGACTGACTTGAATGGCATGAATGTATTTAAGTGTTTAGATTCATTCACTAATATTATATTCGTCTGGATAATAAAGTAGCTGCCAAATGAGAACGTGTGGCTTCGAAAGGTGTTTCTTTCCGAGTGTTTGTCACAGTGTCCCCTCATTATTTTCAGTGAGCTGGAAAATAAGCAAGCCGGGCAGCGATGCAGTGTTCCCGATAAAGTTATACGTTCTTTACTGAGCTATCCAATCCCGAGCTCTGTGTGACACTGATGAGGCCGTATCGTTTATGTGAAAAGCATGGGACTAATTGGTGTTTTATGAGAACAGTGCAGGGTTCTGCAGAAGACTCAGTGGAACTGGCAGTATCTACAGTGTCTGTCTCTGTTGAGATGCATCAAATGTCAGTTGGTCTGTTTTGCCATTAGCGTAGTAGAATGGCAGGGGAACTTGCACAGATGCATCTAACATTCTTCTCTTTTTTTAACCAACCAGTGCTGTCGTTTGATTCACTGTAAAGAGAGCTCAGCCCCCCCTCTGTTTTCAAAACCCCTACTGAGAGCAGGGTCTGCATCTTCTTCACTCTCTTTTATGTACATATGTTCATTTGATTTTGTAATCTTTATTCTTTTTCCTTGAAGGTCGTGACCGTGTAGAATAAAAAGCATTAATATATCTGCATATCCGGGGGCCTAAGTTATTGTTTTTTTTTTTTGTTTGTTTATTTTATTTATTTTCATTTTCCAATTTCTTTTTCTTCCTTTCGTCAAATCATGATGCTGAGAAATTCTGTGGTGAGAAATTTGAAATGGTCATCTTTACTTAAATGTGTATGGAGGTACTTTAGCCACCAGGGATATAGTTGTATATTTATAGGCTCTAGATCACTGGAATGACATATATGGCTTTAAGTGGCATTGATATATATTGATATTTGTCGAGAACAAAAAAAACAAAAAAGAAAAGAATCATATACTTTAATTACTTTAAAGCTTACATTGTGAATAGCACGTATGCAAGTTCATTTTCATCATGTTTGATGTAATTTTGTAGCAGTGGTTTGATACTAATAAATGGAAGTTGATGATGGAACTGTGAATCGTGGTTTGCCAAATGAATTAAACAGGTATTTATATCTTTAAGCTTTCGTGTATATATATATATATATATATATATATATATATATATATATATATATATATATATATTTCCAATATTTCTTTTTCCAATTACACACTCTGCACTGTGCTATTAAACGAGCGTCCTTTGGGCAAAAATGGGTTAGATTCAGTGTTGTCTACATAATGTGATGTAAAATTAACTTTCAGCCGAGCTGTAATTGCAAAACATTGTGAACCTATTTCATTTTTACTGGAGAAAATGTTGACTATTAGATTCCAACATATGAGCCATATTTGAAGCCCACGTCAAGGTTGAATTTGGTTCTCTGCTCTCACTGGACCCTTTGGAAATTAAGATTGCAATGTGTCCCTTTGAGATGCCTTACAATTTACATCACAATGGTGTTTTTCTGTGCACTGCAATAACTGAATTGATCTCATTCAGAGAGGGCTTGTCTGAGAGCCGGCTTATTAAAGGTTAATGGGGCATTCCATCCCTAAACTAGAGGTTAACATGGTATTTGTTGTATTTTGCTGTATTTTGTAAGCCCTGCATTATATCCCAGAATTCATGGCTTTATATAATGAATTTCCTAAATACATTAAAGAGTCATTGGAAATCCTTGTGGTGTCAACCAATCCTGACTGCTACCCTAGCCACTGATCTACATGCTAATAAATACAATCAAGCTAATGTTATTGTAACTCGTACCTTGGTTATCAATCAATCGTTGCCATTTTTCAGCAAACAGTGGTCTCCAGAGTCAAGATATCTACACAGCTAGATAGCTTCTTTAGCTTTTGGCTTCCCAGTTGATGAGTCTTTTCTCTTATTTAAGTAATTCATTCTGTTAACTGAGGCGATTATTATATAAGACAGTTACCATAATTCTGCTATTATTACTAGGGACATTGGGGGGGGGGACATCATTAAAATGTCTTTCAATGAAAAAATCCCACTCTAGGGTCTACTGTGGAACTCAAATAGGATGTGATTAGCAGGGGGGCCTTAACTTGCTTGTGGGCCCTGGGGCTACAGGTGGATGTGGGCCCTATGGGTCAAGTTACACCCCAAAAACTTACGATCTTTGTTTTTAATAAAGTACATGCTCCAGCACTGCCATCCATTGCTACACAAACTTAAACCCAGAACCAAACCACTAAGAAGCCGTAGTCGGTCATGGGTAGAAATTAGCACTGAAGACAGTGCATTCCCTAACGAAGCTAGAGTTTTCTTCCCCAGGTTCATTTTCAAATTTCCATTTCCAACTCAAATGGTGCCACAATTACATTCTGGCGCCTGTAACTGCTGCACCATTTAAAGTGAGGGGAGAATTAGAATAAGACGGTGGTGAACAGGGAGCCAGTTCCAGCCTCGCTCTTGCCTTTTTTTAGCTCAAAAACAGCGAGAACAGAAAAACGTGGTAACTACTCTACATTCATTAAAACTGATGTTCGAAAACCCAGCACTGCGGTATCTACACCATGAAGCATGCGCCCACTCACCACAAACACGTTTGACCAAATGACATAACTAGCAGACAGCTAGCAGGCAGAGTCGTACAAAGGCAGAAGAACACAGCAAACTTTAACTTACATCTAATAACCAAAGCCAAAACACACTGCCACGTTCCACATGGAAAATATCCATTCAGGTCACACTGAAGTAACATTAGTCATTTGCTTGGACATTTTCACGAAGCCCGTTTTAACCTTTGTAGTAAAAAAAAAAACATTCTTGACACCAAATTAGCTAAATATTGACAACAGCAACATGAGTTGCTTTGTATGGGAAACAACTCTGAAAGACAGAATGACTTTTAAACATCCACAGTTTTCATCTATCAGTTCCAGATTCCAGACTTCCAGATTCAGACATTGGTATGCTGTAATGACCTGAAGGCTTGAGGGTTAGCAACAGTAGCTGAGCAGTGATTGGCGGGGTGAAAGAAGAAGGCGGAGTTTGGTGAACATAATGATCTGATTAGCCTTAATACTGTGAGAAGCAGTTTCACTCTCTAGCACAAATTATTTAAATATTCTTTCTTCATTTGATTGAATAAGCCTGTGACTAATCTGGGTAGGCCCAGGTTGTGTAGAGAAAATAAATATAATAAATATAAAAATATCTACAATATATAAAAACTATAATAAAAAAAGAGAACTTCATTTCGGCCCCTGAGCTCAAGCCCAGGTAAGCCTGTGCATTAACCTGCCACTGATGATCAGATGTATGTACAGTCAGTCTTTTTCTTTTGGCTGGAGTGTCTCTTTAATTTTTGCTCATCTGAAATTTCATTGGCAGACATGGCCGCAGAGCACAGCGTACTATTTCGGAAGTCTGTGCCTCTTGGGAGGCGGCTCTCTAGATGTGTGCACTGTAGGAGAATTAGCTATAATCTGGTTCGCAGGCCTGTTCTTCATTTATACAAAGGTCTGCAAGTTCACGCCGCTTTCCGATTTTGCCCTTAAGACTCTACATACAGGATCTTTCTGCTTCTCAGTGTAGCGTCGTCTTTCGCAGCCGTACCGCATGACCTCACCGTGATCTCAAGCTAAGTCATTCATCCCAAGTTTGCAGGAGCGTGATTTAGTGCTCCGAGCTCACTGCCTGCCTCCGAGGGATGGCCTGCCTGCAGCTTATTTATTTTTCATTTGAAGATCTGCCCAGGTCATTGTCGATGGGCCTCTAAAAGCATGATTTAATGGAGCACATCATGGGTGTTTCTCTGTTCTAACATAAAGGTGGAAAATGAAATAATATTAATAAATAAACACCATTTATCTAAAGAGCGTGATGGTCACTACCAGTACCTCTCCATGCACAGTAATAGCAGCATCCTGGCCATTTGCTTGACCATATGAAAAATGCAAGGCTTTCTAAAAGCTATGTTTTCCAAGTAGTTTGAACACAAATCAACATCTGATGCACACTCGCTTCAGTTCAGGTTGCTGGAAACATGTCACGCTTTAAATTAGTTCAAATGACTACCATGTGATTTACAAATCTTTTCTTTTGCTTCACATTTTTAGCCATTTGTACATAGGACGTAGGTTGATAGCAGCCAACTCTGTCTCGCCAGAACTGTCAGTTTTATTGAAATAGAATGCACATATTAAGTAGAGTGAACATAAATTTACATGAAAAACTTCTAACATTTCAATTTAATTCATGGCTATTTTTGTTAAGCACATTTCGAATGAACAGAGATACAATCCAATTACAGAGCGCTGCTCCTCCTGAATCATTACTGTTCGAAAGACGTGACTTTAGCTTGAAAGGGGTAAATGGAATGGTCTGCAGGCGATTAGAAAAAACACTGTGTAAATCCTTGGTTTGGAGTCTTGCGATATGTTAAAGCCGCCCAGCTGGGTCCTTGTCCAGCACAGGTTGCTGTAGCTCTGAGCCAATGAGTCTCTTTTGCACTACAAAAGGAAGGACAACAGGACATTTCGGACCACCGTGTACTGCCTGCTGTGATTTTACATAAGTGAGTACACCATTGCAGGCGATCCAGCTTTACTCTATAGGACATACAGAACATTACTTTGCTAGCTTGAAAAGAACAGGCAAAAGGTGGGCAAGACTTCCATTCAAGTTAAATAGTAGTGCACACCACCTATATTTATGCTTGCACAAGCTAAGCAAACCCTTTCTAATGCACAACATGGGTCCAACATAAACCACATTCAATTCCTATGTTATTTTATGTATTGCTGAGTATCTTTTTGGTAGATTTATTGAAATCAGTTTATTTCTTTATTTAATTTATTTAATGTGTTTCATTATTTAAAATAATCAAATATCTTGTTATTCTTATTTTTTTACTTCATGAACAAAAATAGTTTTTTTTACATATGTTTCTGGCTGCAAATGTTTACATATGTCAATAATTTCATAGTAAACACATAAGGGTTTGTTCCATGTTGTGTGTTAGAAGAGCAGTGATACAAAATGTTTATTAAAAAAAAGGAAAAAAACTGAAATAAGGATTTGTGATGATCAAAAACATGTAATTAAGGAATTCATGGAAGCTAGAATTATGGAATTCATAAATATCAAAAATAAAATCTCAGCTGGATCAGTTTTGACCCATGTTGTGCGTTAGAAGGTCAGTGATACAAATTGTTTATTAAAATAAATAAATAAATATGTAATTGATGAATTCCTGGAAGCTTGAATGAAATTTCTTTAGTATCAATGTGAAAGTTAACCATGTCAGAACAGCTTAAGCGTAGTTTTGTGCTGTTGAGTTAATGTTAGCATGGTGGTATATATATTGCCGGTTGTTTCCAAGCTGACCAGTTTCAGTTACTTTTTTTATTCCATATTATTTCATTATAAATATTTCTTCAGTCTCTTGATTGTCTGAATGTAATTTTTGTAATTTTTTTGCTGATGCTTATCCAACATCACAACAGTAAACGTGGGCACAGCAATTCGCTGCTGTTTAGTTTTTTCTCTTTACATTGTGTGTACGTTTGTCTATAATTGTCTATAATTACATGGGAAAGATCTGCTTACATTGACTTTCATTTAAAATTAAAATATGTTTTTTTGCTTCTCCTGTAAAGTATTACCTGACCTCCAGCTAAGGACACCTAGAACCGTCCGTAGCATTTGTGCTAAAGATTAGTTAATCTAAGTCAGAATCACACAGAGGAGGACATTTAAAACATCATATTTTTAAATGAAAATGACTTTACCATTTTTATTGCAGACACAAACATCTGAAAATTTAGAAAATATGAATGAAGGCCATGATTACAAAAAAGAAACCGAGAAAGTCTTTTAAACACTGAGTGGTTAAAGACTTTCATGTCTAATGAGGAGGAGGTTTTACATGAGCTAACACTGGAGCTAACTGGTGCAATGTTCAAGATGACTTATTTGGTTACAGAGGTATTTCAGCAAGCTTAAATTAAATAACATTTGATGGCATGAGTACAAGTGCATTCATATTTATCAATCCTGTCAACTAAGGTTGGCACTCAATTAACCCAATATTGTCCAGGCCTTTGGTAGCCTGTCTGAAAAAAAATTAATTAGCCTACATTTCAAGTTTCAATTCTAAGGCTGTTTTCACAGCTAGGTTGTTTGCTTTGAACTAATGTTTGGGTTTTTGTGATATGTTTCTGTATATTGGATTTTTTTTCAGTTTTTTGGTTTGTTTTATTTATTTATTTATTTTTTTGTTCTATTGGTTTCACACTGTAACAGCTGTTCCAGTTTCATATATTTTGACCGTGGTAACTGTCGTACTGTAGTAATCTATGGTGAAGGCTGACTGATAAAATTATGTATTAACTTTGTAAGCTGTTTCAGAAAATCATACAGTAACCTACTATGGTAAGCGAAGTTATGGTAAACTATAAAAACTCCAATAAAGAAAATAATAAAAGATATTTAAAGATTTATATATTTTTTTGCTTTACCACCTCACAAATTTGTTGCTTTCTAAAGTAAAAAGGGTCTCTAAAGTCACTAAATCTTATGTAGGGAAGGGATGAAGCAGGAATCCCACAAATCTTTTCACAAAAGATTCAGTGGTTGTATGAGTCCATCATTCCTATTCATATCAAGTTTGATGGCAGCAAGAAGAGACCGGTGGTTACAGAAGAACACTCATGGCCGCAGCCTATTATTCAGACCCTAAACACGCCCCTGGGCTAGCTCCTGTTCTGGAGAGACAGACACTGCTTTCAACATATACCATATGTCATATAAATATGGCTAAAAAAGTTATGTAGTTTAGAAAAGTGATGCAGCATTTGTAGGTGTTGTGGTGTGGTAGCTACATTAAGAAGATTTTATGCCTGTGCAAATCAGATGGCCTACCTTCGTGGTATGATTCAAGTCCCGTAACCCCAACCCTGCTTTGTATCCCTGGGTTACCTTGTACCATGAAACTAAATACGTTGTGAACCTATTTGACACTTGCTAGCTTCTGGTCGAGTTAGCAGTATTCTCTTAAACTAGAAGAACAAGTGTTACACATGGTTAGTAGATAGCAGCAGCCCTCTTTGTTGGCCAAAACAAGCACAATACAAGACATCTGCCCATCTGCTCTGATGCCAGGTCTTTCTTGGGACTTCCCAAAGTGCTTACATTCACAGCTAAAACATGGCAGGTCTGGAGATTCTATTTAATGGGAGTCACATACTTCCCCCTCCTGGGCCTGCGTGGTACTGCACATGGTTAGGCCATGTGCCTTTGTTTTTCTTTTTGTACTCCTGCTTCACCCATGCCATACATCTGCGGCTGAGCCAGGACATTTTTAAGACACCTATAGAAACATATACCCCTTTGTTTTCCATGTATTTGCAAAGCCTCTGGGATTTTTACTCTGAGGGTTTCTGAGCCTGTTTTTTCTTATTTATCTGGCCTGTGGTTTGACCCTGTTGTCTCCTTTTTTTAATTATTATTATTCTGAATCTGCATATGATGTTTCCTGTCTGCGTTTTGATTCCTGCATGTTTGAAGGACTCTGAATATTAGGCTGCCCCAAATAAAGCCACTCTGCACATGCAACCTGCATCAACTCCTCCATTACAATGGCAGCAAATGGAACATTTGTCAGCACCCCCTGAACACCCCTCCACCACACCGGCCTAGCACCTGGCATGTCTGATTTACAAGTGTCTCAGTTACATCTTTTCACGTCTCTTATTAATGTGAAACAACAATGCCTAACAATGCCTTGTTAGTGAACAGGATTCTATCAAATTTACAGCTTTGATCTGATGAGTTTGGTCAGAGTTTCTCCTTTTTACAGTAAGTAGCATTTAATGATATGCATGGCAGTCATAAAATTAGAGGGCAGAACCAGCATGCTAGCACACACATATACACACACACACACACACACACACACTAATACTCTGGTGTTTTTAAAGGAGCAATGTGTGAGATGACACAACCTGTAAAATTCATACCCCAAACAGTAAGGGGCAACATAGGAACAGAAAATTATGGTGTCTACCCCATCGTAAGCAAGGCACACTCCCTCCTCCTTCTCAACATAAGCATTAACAGCTGTTTACCCACCAGTCTAGAAAAAAAGTTAACATCAAACTTCATCTCTTTACTAGCCAAGAGCGTCTCCAGTGGTAAAATGGAATGCTGATGTTACTCTCGTTTTACTGCTGTTTATATCACTTCTTTTATTCACTCTCGAATTTGGATTCTTGGCACAAGTGGGCGGCGACGCTGTCTCTTGCCAGGAACTTCTGCCAGTCTTGTGTTTATTCCTCTATTCATTCGCTACATGTCCTTAAATGATCTAACTGGTAGCCACTCCTTTAAGATGATTGACAAGAAGTTAGAATAGGCGGTCAGGGCAGCAGCGCTACTTTTTCATCCTCTTTTATTGGACTGATAGCAGACTCAATGCTACAGTGACTCACTATCACCTCTTAAGGTACAAAGTGGTATCACGAAACAGGATAAGTGGGAGCTAACTGTTTGGCATGCTAACTTCAGTAGATATTTCTGCAACATATCTACAGTATCACACAGAACTGTAAATTTGCTGTGCCCTCAGAATAACTCGACACACAGTCATTAATGTCCAAACCACTGGAAACGCCAAACAAAGTGATAATTGTGTCCAAAGTGTCAATATTATTTGTGGCCGCCATTATTTTTTCCACCACTGCCTTTACTCTCTTACTCTCCCACTCCTCCATAACAACATCATGGAGCTGGTAGATGTTAGAGACCTTGAGCTCCTCCACCTTCCATTTGAGGATGCGTCACAGATGCTCAATAGGGTTTAGGTCTGCAGACATGCTTGGTCAGTCCTGCACCTTTACCCACAGTTTCTTTAGCAAATCGGTGGTCATCTTGGAGGCGTGTTTGGGGTCATTATCATGTTGGAATACCGCCCAGCGGCCCAGTTTCCAAAGGGAGGGGATCATGCTCTGCTGCAGTATGTCACACCACATGTTGGCATTCACAGTTCCGTCAGTGAACTGTAGCTCCCCACAGCCAGCAGCACTCTTGCAGCCCAAAACCATGACACTACCACCACCATGCTTGACGGTAGCACTTGTCTTTGTACCCCTCACCTTGTTGCCACCACACACACTTGGCACCATCTGAACCAAATAAATTGTGATCTCATCAGACCACAGGACATGGTTAAAGTAATCCTCGTCCTTAGTCTGCGTGTCTTCAGCAAACTGTTTGCAGGCTTTCTTGTGCATCATCTTTAGACAACAGCCTTGCAGACCAGACTTTGGATATGAAGCTGAGCACACACTCTCTACTTCATTTGTCGACCCCAGTGAGGCCTGTTCTGAGTGGAACCTGTCCTGTTAAACCACTGTATGGTCTTGGCAACCATGGTGCAGCTCAGTTTTAGGGTGTTGGCAATCTTCCTATAGCCGGGGCCATCTTACTGTAGAGCAACAATTATTTTTTTTCAGATCCTCAGAAAGTTCTTTGTCATGAGGTGCCATGTTGAACTTCCAGTGACCAGTATGAGAGACTGAGAGCGATAACACCAAATTTACCACACCTGCTCCCGCTTCACACCTGACACCTACGGTGTGTCCGAAATCGCCTACTTGCCTACTACTCAGTAGGCGAAATCAGTAGGCGAGCGTGGCTAGTATGTCCGAATACTCAGTAGGCATGGAGTAGTAGGTGAACGGTACCTGGATGACCTACTGAATGGGCAGCCATTTTTATGTAGGCGAACACAGCACACTGCGCTATCCCATGATTCACATGGAGCCACGGATGAATTCAAAGTGGTGAAAAGCGAAACGTCGGCTGTGTGTACGCAGCTACGGCTAGTGAACTGCTGCTATAGAGGCTAGCGCTACTGCTGAGGTAAACAATGATTACATTCCTCCTGTTTCGTCCTCTCTGAGCTACAGCTCGACACTGTGTGAGTACATATTCAGACAAAAACACAGATCAGTGTCACAAACAGTCTCTAAATCTGTCAGTAAACAGAGCTTTTAAATGAATAGCAGGACTTTTACGGTGGTGGTCTGACGTCTGGCGTCACAGGACGCTGGTAATATGGCGGACATAGTACGTCCGAGCCTGTGTGGCTAAAACTCGCCTACTGAAACTACCTGCTAGTCTGCCTCTCAAGCAGTACGTACTGGCTCTGATTTTCGGACGCACCTCTAACACTAACGAGTCACATGACCCCAGTGGAGGTAAAATGGCTACTTGGGCACAATTTGGCCATTCTCACTTAGGGGTGTACTCACTTTTGTTGCCAGTCGTTTAGACATTAATGGCTGTGTGCTGAGTTATTTTGAGGGCACGGCAACTTTACAGTGTTATCCAAGCTGTTCACTGACTACTATATCTTCAGTGCTGTCCCATTAAACACCAAAAACATTACATATGGCTCCTTTAATATGCCCAGAAGAAGAACTGACAAACCAAAGGATTCCGAGTGAAGAAGAAGGGTCTCCCACCCATCAAACACAGGTACAGTGTGTGTGTACGAGTCTAAGGTTTCTGTTTGTGTGTGCTGCTGTTCGTTTGGCCCTAAAATGATAGAAGCTTTCACAGGAATATTAGCAGCACAACCCCATGTATACAGTTTCTCTATTTCTGTGTTCTCTGTCTGTAGCGCGGGTTTCCAGCTGCCCCCCGACTGGAGGGTCTCTCCGTGGCAGGATTTAAGCCAGGGGCTAATAAGATTGAGTCTGTGTGGTGGGCTAGCTTCTCGTCGATCTTCTCTGTGTGCAGACGGAGGAGAGGGGAGAGAGTGGCAGCAGAACACCTGCGAGCGGATTAATGAGGGAGAGCGCGCGCTCCGCTCCGTGCTGCCCATCCTCCTCGCGCTAATTAATCCTGCCGGTCATTAGTGCTAACGGGCAGCCTCGCGGCGAGCGCGGAGCCTCGTACGAACGGCAAAAGAGCGTCTCGCGCGAGCCTCATGCTCAACTTAATGTTTCAGGCTTAGAGAGGAGCTCCTCTGAGGATTCGGCGCGTGAGAGAGGAGGTGTCGGGATGGCTCTGGTAGCTTTTAATTTAGAGAGGAAAGATGTGCGAGGCTCGTGATCGCGGTTATCATTTATTTATGTGTTATCAGGGAGCCACATGATTTAAACAGATCTCTGCACTACGCCCCACTCTCCCGACCCTCCCGACTCCCCCCCTCCGCCTCCTGCTCTGTAACTTCACCGTCACGTTCTCAGGTGATGAGTGTGAGAGAGAGAGAGATGGAGAAGAGGGAGTGTGAGAAGAGAGGAAGAGAGATGTGGAGGGAGAAATAAGAGAGGGGGGGGGGTGGGAGAAGAGAGAGAGATGGAGAAAAGAGGGAGTGTGAGAAGAGAGGAAGAGAGATGTGGAGTGAGAAATAAGAGAGAGAGGGGGGGGTGGGAGAAGAGAGAGAGCGGCAGAAAAGAGGGAGTGTGAGAAGAGAGGAAGAGAGATGTGGAGTGAGAAATAAGAGAGAGAGAGAGGGGGTGGGAGAAGAGAGAGATGGAGAAGAGGGAGTGTGAGAAGAGAGGAAGAGAGATGTGGAGTGAGAAATAAGAGAGAGAGAGGGGGTGGGAGAAGAGAGAGAGATGGAGAAAAGAGGGAGTGTGAGAAGAGAGGAAGAGAGATGGGGAGGGAGAAATAAGAGAGAGAGGGGGGGTGGGAGAAGAGAGAGAGCGGCAGAAAAGAGGGAGTGTGAGAAGAGAGGAAGAGAGATGGGGAGGGAGAAATAAGAGAGAGAGAGGGGGGGTGGGAGAAGAGAGAGAGATGGAGAAGAGGGAGTGTGAGAAGAGAGGAAGAGAGATGTGGAGTGAGAAATAAGAGAGAGAGAGGGGGTGGGAGAGGAGAGAGAGCGGCAGAAAAGAGGGAGTGGGAGAAGAGAGGAAGAGAGATGGGGAGGGAGAAATAAGAGAGAGGGGGAGGGAGAAGAGAGGGAGAAAAGAGGGTGTGCGATAAGAAAGAGAGAGAGAATGGAGTTAGAGAAGATAAGGAAAGAGAAATGAAGAAGTGTGAGAAGAGAGGGAGAGAGACAAAGAGAGGAAGCGAGAAAAGGAGTGTTAGAGAGATAAAGGGAGCATGAGAAGAGAGGAAAAGATGGGGAGAGGGAGGGAGAAGATAGAGAGTGTGAGAAGAGAGAGAGCGGTAGAAAAGAGGGTGTATGAGAAGAGAGGAAAAGAGATGGGAGGTAGAAATAAGAGACAGGGGGTTTGAGGGAGAAAAGAGGGAGCACGATAAGAAAGAGAGAGAGAATGGAGTTTGAGAAGATAAGGAGAGTGAAATGAAGAAGTGTGAGAAGAGAGGGAGAGAGAAAAGGAGAGAGGAAGCAAGAAAAGGAGTGTGAGAGAGGGAGAGATAAAGGGAGTGTGAGAAGAGAGGAAGAGAGATGGGGAGGGAGAAAAGACAGAGTGCGATAAGAAAGAGAGAGAGAGAGAATGGAGTGTGAGAAGATAAGGAGAGAGAAATGAAGAAGTGTGAGAAGAGAGGGAGAGAAACAAAGAGGGTGTGTGAGAAGAAAGGGAGAGAGAAAAACAGAGAGGAAGTGAGAAAAGAAGGAGTGTGAGAGGGAGAGATAAAACGAGTGTAAAAAGAGAGAGAGAGAGATAAGGAGGAGTGTGAGAAAGGAAAAAGAGTGAAGAGGGAGTGGGAGAAGGGTGGCAGAGAAACAACAGGCTGTCTAAGAAGAGAGGGAGAGAAAAAAAAGAAATGTGAAAGAGGGAGAGAGAAAAGGAGCACAAGAAGAGAGAGTGAGAAGAGAGGGAGATAGAAAAGGAAGAGTGTGAGATGAGAAAAGGAGTGAAGAGGGAGTGGGAGAAGAGCAGAGAAACAACAGGCTGTCTAAGAAGAGAAGAGAAAAAAAAGAAATGTGAGAGAGGAAGAGAGAAACGGAGTGTAAGAAGAGAGAGAGAGTAAAGAGGGAGTGAAAAGAGAGGGAGATAGAAAAGGAAGAGTGTGAGATAAGAAAAAAGTGAGGAGAGAGTGTGAGAAAAGGAGGAATGTAAGAAGAGACAAAGTGAAGAAGGAGTGAAAAAACGGGAGAGAGAAGCAGGTGGGTGAAAAGACGGAGAGTAAAGAGGGAATATGAGAATGAGAGAGAAAAGGGGAAGTGTGAGATAAGAGAAAGAGTGAAGAGGGAGTATGAGAAGAGTGGGAGAGAGAAAGTGTGAGAGAGAAGAGAGAGAGAGGGAGGGAGGAAGAGAGAGAGGCAGATAGGCACTGTCACACAGTGCGCGTCCTCAAATCATGTTACTGTGTCATTATCCCACCTCTGCTCTCTTCCCGGCAATCACATTTGGAGAACATCTTTCAGCAGCTCTCAGTGCCACAACAACTGGTAAGCATGGCTAATGGAAATTTAATCAGTGACAAGAGTGGAGAATCAGTCATAATGCATGTCAGAGCGAAGGCGGCCCGATAAGGAATAACAGAAAGATACAAATAGCGTTTTAGGGAGGGTTTTTCTTTTTTTTCTCCTGATAGGTTGATAATGCCCTGGTGCTCCCCACAGCAAGCCCTGACGCTGTGTTTCATGCTGCTGAGCGTTTTATTTAAGGCACTGTGGTATTTATGAAATATATTTGCTTCATTTCTCTCTTTTTTATGTAACACATTGATTCCTCTGGTGTAAATCCAAGCGCCGCACGCAGAATGTGAGCGGAAAAGAAACACTTGTGTGTTTTCTCCTTTCAAGCCAAGACAGCCAGTTAAAGGATAGGCCTAAAGGCAAGAGTTCATGACTTAACGCTCATCTTTTTGTGCTGCGCTTCGTTGGCACAGGCGCAAGCATGTAAGGCTGAATCTGTAAGTGGAGGCTAAAAGTGTGGGTTACGTTGTGCTTTCTCAAGGAGAAGCGTTTAAACATGATGAAACCCAAACAAATCCCCCGTATCCCATCCCAACTTCCCCCACTTGTAAACAGAGAGCTATCTTGTTCTTCCAAGAGATCGCCACCAGCCAAAGCAGAATACAAAAACATAATCTACAAAGGCACAAAGCTGGGACGCTCCAGCAGCAAATCACACATTTGCCGTATTTAAACACTGCCATGAAACAGATTTCTTGGGGCTCGAATGATGTTCTAGTTGGTCTTTAAAGTCAAAGATCTTCCAGCTCGAGGAAAATAAAAGCCAGTAAGTTTTGTCTACTGGTCTGTTGGGAGACGTCTGAGAGAGATCTGCACAATTAGATACGTTTGGATAAGAGCGGAGAGAAAACACACTGAGAAGCGCTCTTCGGACGTTTGGTCTTCTTGCTGAAATGAGGCGACGTTTAAACTCTCTTGATGTATGCAGCGTATGCGGCGTGTGCTCGTGCTCCCGCTGCTCTGCTTATCCCACATCGGCGCCCATCACATTATGTAACATACACTTCAACCTCCGTCAAGTACCGCGGGGTGAAAACTAGCTGTGCATAAAATCATGGCTATGACAACTGTGCAAAAAAAAATGTTTGGCCTGATGCTGCCAAGTGTCATTCATAATTTTTCACACCAAGTTCACTGTTTGCAGCTTGCACGAAAAAAAAAATACATTTGAATGTGGTTCTTCAGAATGTCAGCTTCCGGCACAGCACAAACTCATTCATGACATCTTCCATCAGAGCACACTTTCATTCACTGACATGCTGGCTCTGAGCTCTGAGTCTTCCAAGAAAGAACACTGAGGAGAGAGAACTATCTATCTATCTATCTATCTATCTATCTATCTATCTATCTATCTATCTATCTATCTATCTATCTGTCTGTTGTCTATCTATCTATCTATCTATCTATCTATCTATCTATCTATCTGGTTGTCTCTCTATCTATCTGTCTGTTGTCTATCTATCTATCTATCTATCTATCTATCTGTCTGTTGTCTATCTATCTATCTATCTATCTATCTATCTATCTGTCTGTCTGTTGTCTATCTATCTATCTATCTATCTATCTATCTATCTATCTATCTATCTGTCTGTCTGTTGTCTATCTATCTATCTATCTATCTATCTATCTATCTATCTATCTATCTATCTGTCTGTCTGTCTGTTGTCTATCTATCTATCTATCTATATCTATCTATCTGTCTGTCTGTTGTCTATCTATCTATCTATCTATCTATCTATCTATCTATCTATCTATCTATCTGTTTGTCTCTATGTATGTCTGCTGTATATCTATCTATCTATCTATCTATCTATCTATCTATCTATCTATCTATCTATTTGTTTGTCTCTCTATCTGTCTCTCTGTCTGTCTGTCTGTCTGTCTCTATCTATCTATCTATCTATCTATCTATCTATCTATCTATCTATTTATCTATCTATCTATCTATCTATCTATTTGTTTGTCTCTCTATCTGTCTCTCTGTCTGTCTGTCTCTATCTATCTATCTATCTATCTATCTATCTATCTATCTATCTATCTATTTGTTTGTCTCTCTATCTGTCTGTCTCTCTGTCTGTCTGTCTCTCTGTCTGTCTGTCTCTATCTATCTATCTATCTATCTATCTATCTATCTATCTATCTATCTATCTATCTATCTATCTATCTATCTATCTGTTTGTTTCTCTGTCTCTGTATGTCTATCTATCTATCTATCTATCTATCTATCTATCTATCTATCTATCTATCTATCTGTTTGTTTCTCTGTCTCTGTATGTCTATCTATCTATCTATCTATCTATCTATCTATCTATCTATCTGTCTGTCTGTCTGTCTGTCTGTCTGTCTGTCTGTCTGTCTGTTTGTTTCTCTGTCTCTATATGTCTGTCTCTGTCTATTTGTCTCTCTCTCTGTCGTTGTGCCAGTATTCCGGGTGTATTCCCAGGATGCTGATCCAACAGTAAATTAAATGTAAACTTTGCCTTCATCACATAAAAACTAGATATGCTTTTTTAATGCTATGGACACAGTGATGTCATCTACAACACCACCAGTGTATGTAGCACACATATCACTGAGGATGGCATCAGTAACTTCTAGCGTTTATCCTTAGCCTGAAGGCTGGAGCTGAACCTGCTCTACCTCTTCCCTGCGGCCACAACATAGATTTTTACCATAATCTGTATTTTTGCTTCGTTTTCATTCTGGAAAACAGATAAATTCACCATGAGCTATCTGGTGCTGGAGCTGTATTTTATGCCGTATTTTATTCCTGAAATATCAGTGGGACTGAAAATGTGCCGATACTCTCCTGATTCACATGCTGGTGTGTGTCTTGGCAAATCGTTAAGTATTACTTTCTGAATTTCTACAGTTAATAAAACATTAAAGAAGATGTCACTGTTTACAATATACATTTATGTATTCAAAGAGACGAGCATTTGCAAAACGAATACGTAGTATAATATATAATAAATAATGGAATATCTATGTAATACTATATCTTATGTGCCTGTGTACTGTTGTGTGTGACTTTTTAAGTAGGCTATCTGCAACATTCAGATGTATCCATGATTTTCATTGTGTAGTCACTGCACATGTTGTCTTGGGTTATTTAGTAAAGCAGCTATTCATAATCAGAAAGCAATCATGCCTGTTTCTTTCTTTCTTCATTGATGAACACGAGATAAACACAAAATAATTGAGATTTTGTGAAATGTATTATCTTGAATCTGAGCAAACAGTGAACAGTCTCTTTGATTAATACGTATTATGCTGCTCCCCGCTGATACTGTGAATCCTCACGACGGCAAAGCTTTTTCTGAACATTACTGCTTTCCGTAGTTTCAGTGTTGGTGTTGGTTTCTGTTTAGTGAATGCGCTCGAGGAGCTGGTCTGTAAATGTAAATTTGAGGGGGGATTGAACCAGATACAATACTGGCACCTTGTGAGAAGTGCTGGTACATAAGAAAAAGTCCTGGTAAGAATAAAATTTGCATACTGGTGAGTACCAGCCCACTTAGAGCACTGCATAATATAAACTAAGTATTTTTGGTTTGTGGTGAATTTTGTTTGACTTTCCGTACAAGTCAGTGATAGAGGCTGTCAGTCACGGCTGTTTATAGGAATATTATAATTCTGATTATGCCCAGACCATTCTCAGATAAGTCCGATGAGTGAATTTGGTCATTTTTGAAGATTGTTATTATATATTTCCCTTTCGTTGTTTTCCATGTAACCTTTGCTGGATGTTTAACCTAACACCCACATTTACTATTCACGGTATTTTTCCACACCCACTTTCAAGCATGTGTTTCTTCCGCCTTTGTGTTAAAACTTCCGGTCAGCTAACCAAAATGAAAACAGCTACATGGGAAGAGACTAGAGAGGCAATAAGAAGTTCGAATGGGACAACACTTCCTCATCCAAGGTTAATGACACAGTGGGTGGATGATATGAAAAGGTGGTCTGAGGTTACTTATGTTGACGTTTTTAATTATTTTGTACTCTTGGAAGGTGTAGACGGTTCGGCAATAAAAAACTATACAAGTAGTGAAGCGTATCAGTATCTGCATAGTGGGAAGGTTTGCCGTGTACACAAAGACGGTGTAAACCCAAGTCAAGTTAAGCCAGCTGCCCGAGCCACTCTGCGTGGGTGTTAGTTACAGCCCAGATAGCCTAGCGCGGTGGACACTGATCAGAAAACAGTTAACTGATTTAACTCACCAGCACCTGATGCATGTGCTTCCTCTGAGCTTTATAGGCGAGACATTTCTCTGGATAAGGATGCTTTGATGCTGGTTCCCCTCCACAAGATAGTAAGAACAGACATACGGAGGTTTTGGGTGGATGTTTTAATTTTAGCACCTTCAGCCAGAGACGCAGGTCCTCTTCTTTGGAAGGCAGCTTTACAACACTCTGATCTTTCTGTGCTGTGTTCATAACTCTGTTGTGTTTTCCACAAGTTTTCCTCTTCTTCCAATTACTGACTCCCTCTAACTGAACATATTATGCTATTCATTTTATATGTTTGTTGTCGTTTTGCTTGTAATTAGTATCAACGTATCCGCGGTCGCACCGGAAGTTCTAACATAAAGTAAACAAAGATGGCCGCAGTGTTGTCATAGAAAATAGCATGAATAACGCTTTAATTTCAGTATAATCTGTTCTCAGGGGCTTTAAAGAAGGACAGTGCTTCTATATACAACCATACACCCTCAAAGGACCATTTGCATGCTTACATTGTTCTTGGCACTATGAACTGGTTGAAACTGGTGGAGTGTGCTGTGTATGGTTCTATGAAGCACCTTATTGAAAATGTCAAGTTTATGACAGCAGTAGGACCCTTTTGGTGTGATATAGTTCTGTTGTTATTACTGAAGGACCCTTGAAGAATGATATTTCTAAGAGTGTACTGAACATACCCTGGATGTTGTCCATGTTTACCTAATTCATCAGTCTGTTTTTGGCCACATCTGACTGGTCAATATCCAGCAGTTAACACTTCAAAACAAGCTAGCCGGCTTCCCTGCTGCAGCTCATTGCTGTGGAAGATGTGCTCAGTGGAGTGTTCTCCTCCATCATTGTTGTTGATGTTACTTCTCCTTCCCAGGTATAGTTGTTTCAGGGAGTATCACACTCTGTCATTAACGCTAATGGAGCTGTCACACTGACTACAAAAGTGGCCCTGGAATCAGCGGGCTCTTCTCTGCCTGCCTCTTACGCCTGTCTGCCATTTATTGTCTTTTTGCCCCCAGCCTTAGAATTAGTTACAGACTTCCTGTCAAGCAGTGTGTACATATTTACAGAGCTGCATGTGTGGTCCCACAGTGGCATCAATAATCCACAAAGGCTTCAGTTTCCACCTCCATCCCCTGCTACCCACTGTTCTCGTTTGTCTTCTAATTGTCAAATTTTGTTATGTCTCTCTTCCTCACAGCTAGAAAAAGAAAGCTTTGAATTTACCTCAAATGTGTAAAGTATTGTGTTAAATCAGAGGCCAGCCTTCTGTTGAGTTTTTATAGCTAACTATAACTATTTCGACTTGCTTAATCTAGAGATAAAGCAGGGGCAGTCAGGGGCAAAGGGGGCAGTCATGAGCTGAAGGTTAAGGATTCAGTCTATTGACTGGAAGGTTGCTGGTTTGATCATCTAGATCAGCAGGACACAACTGAAGTGCCCTTGAGCAAGGCAGCTAATCCTCAACTGCTGCCGAGGCGCAGTGGATAGAGTGGCCCATCACTAAGGGCAAGTGTGCTCACTGCCCCCTAGTGTATATGTTTAGCAGTGTGTGTATATGTGGGTCGTTCCATGTACGATGGGTTTAAAGTGGAGGTCACATTCCGCTATGTGCAAACACAAGTGGCAAATAGTTTTTCAGTTTAGTTTTATTTAAAAATTTTGTCAAAATTGTCATTAAGTGCACATTGTGTTAGCACCAAAAAAATAAGAAATAACTCAAAGGCCAAACATTCAAATCACATCAAACATTTTAGTATATAGTTTGTATATCATTTTCCATTATTACAGCTTTCTCTTAGTTTGCCAAATGAAACTGCAGGGGGTTTCCACCTGTAAAGTTCATTCAGTATTTCCAAACACATTCATGATGTTGAGGTCTGGATTTACAAAAACATATTTTCATTTTTGAATTTTTTGTATTTTTTTTTGCTAGCTGTATATCAGACTCCTAGTGTTGAGCTCTCGGTTTTGTAGAAGAATGAACAGATTTGAAACATCTAGGGTCTGAATTAATGGAAAATGGAAAGCAGTGGATTGACCATGGCAATTGATTAAATATTGAATTCGGAATAATTAGGTGGGAATACTTGGCATTGTGGGTGAACTATAATAACCATTCCACCAAACCCTAGTAGACAGTTTTACTGGACCTGGTGAAGCTGATTAAATGAATAATAGTATTAACCATTATTGTTCAGCTGCTCTGCTTAGGGTTGTCAGTACATGAGTGAATATTGATTGATTGACAAATTATTGTTTGTTTATACCTCATTCTGTACAGGTCTACTTATTCTTAGACAGACAGACGTAGCAAACTGTTTTAAAGGAGGGAGGATTGTGGTGGGAACACTGAGGTGACTGTGCAGCAACTGTAAATGGTTTACATGACTCACAGGTCAGGTATGAGGGCAACTTTGTAGAGTTTTGTTATGTTGTCAATAAGAGAGGATAGGGAATGCTGTTTTTTCTGTGTTATATAGCAAGAGCTTTCAAATAAAGCGTTAATCAAGTATACTGCACAGTTCTGTTCATCATGTCCTCTTTTCTTAGTTTCCTACTAATGATTTAAAAATTTTAAAACTGCACAAGACCAACACATGATCATTCTTTTACGCATGTATTTGCAACAAAATTGGTTTTATGTGATTGAAAACATTGATTCCAAGCTTTCCAAGAGTAGTCTACAGCATCAAGTTTATTAGTGGCAACAGTAAAATATGTTGTAATATATTTTATTCATGTGGAACTGATGTACTGATGTAGACGTTTGAATAAACTAAATTCAGTACATTGCTTTTTTCAGTCTACCCACCCGCCCCGCCAAGAAGTACAGCAAACACTATATTACTGGATCACAGCAATCTACTACCTGCAGACAACTTGGCAAACGTGGGCAGCTTCGAGGTGGCTCATATTGATTTTCCTTTCTAATATAACCCTGAATTCTCTGTGAATCCAGAATTTCCCAGAGTCCCAAAAGTATGGTTGCCTTTAGCTCAAAGAAGCCTTACAGCTGAGATTAGATACGCAGCCTTGAAGCAGCTGTATTGTAAATACTGGAGAGAAGAATTAAACAGAATTAACGTTAACCCAACAAGGTTAAAGAAGATGAACTTCCAGGCATCCCAATGACTGAAGCATGGTTACTCCAGAAACAAAGGCTGGATCTGTCTGATATGGAGTCTTCCCAAATTAGACGAGTCATGTTTTGTTTTGTGTTTTTGTGCTGACAAAAGAGAACGAGCAAACATAGCCAGATTTCTCCTGCGCCGAAGAACAAGTCTAAACATGTCGCTGATCAGTCGCAGCTGCCTTTTGTCTTGAAGGTGCTTGCGGTTTTCCTGCTATTCATTTTGATTTGTAGAGACATCAAATCCTACATTTTTATGCCATCGGAGAAATGGACAGAATTTCAAGCAGCTAGCTCATAAATGGGCTGAGTAAAACACATTATCGAGTTGCTTAATCTAGAGATAAAATAATGGTAATGATATTTAAATTTTTTGCAGCAGAATTATTGTATCATGCCTTCAGGGGGATCCCTCATCCACTCCATCAGTGACATCGAAATCTTTCTTGGTAATTTATTTCAGGAATGTCTGGGGGGAATTCTCAAAATGACTACATCTCTCCTTGCCACTGTGGCTCGGTGTTGATTGGGAAGTCATCCGTTTCGACGCTTTTATTTTTCTCACTGTTGACTTAGGGCATCTGTATGCAGGAAAACACCGGGAAATAAATGTCACACTTTAATGAAAGATAAAGGCTTAAAGTAGTAAAACAATAAGATCCATCATTGTGACAGATGAGAAAGAGGGCGATTAACATTCTCCACTGAAGAATTGCATCATGCTGGAGGAAACAGTCTGCAGTTCTCTCCTCCACAAAGGAGACAGTGTGTAGCCTGTGTGCTGTGTTATGAAGAGGGGACTCGGGGAGAGATTTGGCAGTGGCCTGTCAGCCATTGATCTGTGGTCAGTTCGATACCGTTATCATTTTGTTCCATTTAATCTTGGTTTGGAGTGGCCGATAGCGATCCGTAACACTTCCATACACATCCGGTCTGCGTTCTCCCATCGCCACAAATATTTCCCAAGGTCATCTCTTTCAGGCAGACATTTGGTATTTACTTTCCTGGGGAAACACTCGCTGCAGGAAATATTAATGTGACCACAGCAGAGTAAAGGCATATCCAAATCAATTTGTGAGCAGACTGTCTCCTCTTTTTGAAGAGTAATGCATTTGACCTGCCAGACAGGTGCTTGAGAAAGAGTGCAGTCCAAAGAGTTCCCTCTCAGCAGCACTGCGAGTGGTGCTCACTGAGATCCAAACTAAAGATATACTTTAAAAGACTTGCATTGCCAAGAATTCTAACACACACACACACACACACACACACACACACACACACACACACACACACACACACACACACACACACACACACATATATATCATAAAGGCCAGAATGAAAAGCTGCTTTAATCTGCCCCCAAAGGATTACAGTAATATCAGTATGGCTGCTAATAAAAGGGGAATGAATATCAGGATCACTATAGCAAGACACTGCATTTGAACACCTTTCTGTCAGGACTTTTATTTTATTTATTTATGCAGTATTTTATATATTTGTTCATATTTTTGAGGGTCAAATAATGAATTTCTATATTAAATATTATATATATATATATATATATATATATATATATATATATATATATATATATATATATGTGTGTGTGTGTGTGTGTGTGTGTGTGTGTGTGTGTGTGTGTGTGTGTGTGTGTGTATTTAGTATGTACACAATTTTGTCTTTTGCACTCATTGTGCTGATGTGTTCTAAACTTTTGTGCAGAAGTGCACTAAGTGAATTAAAGTTACATGATGCTTGTTTTTATTTACAAATTTACTTACTTCCATGCCGGTAGCATTGCATTGATACATCAGGATTTTGAACTGATCCTTCAATCCTGAGAGTAGTTTAACAGTATTGTTTAAAAGTACTAAAGAAAACAGAACAACAGTGATGAAAATCTAAATACCAAGATCATATTTATCAATAGTGTAACAGTATATACCTTTAATTATTTATTAAAAACAGCGCAACTATACGCTCCCTCATCATTATTGATACATATACACTGGTGTATTACTAAATCTGTTCTGGTGCTTTTAAAATCATGTAAAACCTTCTCAGTTTGATAATTACATGAGGTTAATCAGTCTTTTTTTTCACTGCAGTTATTTAAGTTGTAACTTCATAAATAGCCTTTATTTTTTCTGCTGTCATGCTGTCATATTAGCAATGCATTTAGGGTTTTTTTTTAGCAATTCTATCAGCTTTTGAAAGCTAGAAAATGAGAAAAACATAAAACCAATAAATGTTGTGGGGTATATGTGTAACTGCAGACAGGGAAGAGGGGAACTTTTTACTCTAAAAAGTCTCAGAGTCAGGTTTAGCTGCTCTGAGGTAATACCCAGGCACTTCTAAAAACACCCTGGCGCTTTTTTTTTACTGCAGCAAAATCACACTGAAGCACGGTGGAGCTCCAAAGCACGGCAATGGTTATTTGCAGTTTCAAATGAAACTAAAGGAGAATTGTGGGAGTTGTGGAGTGGATAAAGCAGAAAGCAAAAGGTTTTTCAACAGCCTTTCTCTCTGTCTCTTTCTTTCTTTCTCCATGTCAGCAGAAGCAGTAAAAATGCTTGGGGCACCTTGACACTTCTTAAATGCTTGTGGAGCCTATTTCCTTCCAAAACTTTTGACTTTGTAGCCTTTAACACAACCATACTCTACCATTACTTATATTATGCTACTTATCGCTACTTTGAATGAGCTGCTTCTATGACTGGATGAACTATACACCTGGAAGTATTATTGGAACGCTTATATTTACAACTAGCTGGATTAGGCCTTTATATTGAATTAAAAGTTTCTTTGACTCATAACAGTAGTGAAACAACTTTATAAACAGTGTCTTCAACAAAACGTTCTCCAAGTAGCTCTCTATTAATCAGAAGAACAGTTCTGCCCGACTCTACCCGAGGCAGGAGTGACTTTTTTATCCTCAATCTGAATTTACAATCTGTAGGATAACAAGTACTTGAATGGAGTCTTCGGCTTAGGTCTCATCCTTGTTCCAGGTCTTGGAGCATCAAGTCTCTCAGATCCTGTTAAATGGATATGGCAGGGGTGAAGCCCACCCTGTGGACAACCAGACAGTGCCATAGCTCACCCGCTGGACAACTGGACACATCCAAACTTGCGGTGATGGGGAGGAAAAAGGGGGATGTCAAAACGTCAGCATCTGAAAGCAGCAGAAAGGCTAGGCAAGTACTCTTAAGGCTGATTGATCAAGAGTAAAGAATAAATGGTGTAGCAGTAGAGTCTTCCTGACAGAACCAAGGAAATAACCCATTTAAACCTTCAGGTGGTTCTTTGAGTTGCCATGCTTCTGTGTATGCTTTACCGTTGTTTCTACCGAACACCTTTGAATGCATATTGTTGCTTTCCAAAGAAAATATGTTTCCTCATTTTTGTTGATTTCTAGTTTTCTACATCATTCAAATGCAGCAGCTGCCATTTACATTGTGGACAGTGATGATATTCTAATTATAGATAATGAAACCTGTGTTTATTTAGTAAAGATAATGTTTATAGAGTGTTATTGTGACACTTTTAATTGATTCACTTTTCAGCCTTTAACAAAATAGCTAAGCTTAATAATAATACAGCACTATGTAATGCTTGCTTCTAGTCAGTCAGGCTGTGCTGTTGCTGTCTTTATCTCTTCCTGTCTCAAGCAAGATAAATACACATAAGCACATAGATGCAATGCTTAGCCAATTAACGCCAGTTCGCTGCAACTACATTTCAGTCCCACAGGTGATGCTTGGCCACACCCACCTCCCTGCCACAGTTATATTTAGTTGCATAGTTGTAAATAATGGTTTTGTTTATTCAAGTACATGAAGTGAAGATTTGCATGATTAACTGGCTCTACATGATGGATATTCTGTTGTGTGGTTCTTTAAAGAACCTTAAACAATAGTTTTACATATGTTCTTTGAGCCCTGACATAACAGAACCACCTATGGTTTCCTATAGCAGCATCCTATCCTTGCATGCCTGTCATTGTTCTATAATCGCTACATTAATTAAAAGCATCACCGAAGAACTGCTACAGCATTAGGCCACAAGAGGCTGTGCATTACTGCCAACTGTAATGCCAACATGGTGGCCAACATGACATATAATAAAAATATATTTGTTTATACACAAATTAAATGAACGGCAAATAACCATTTAAGCCAAGGGATTCCCAGTCTTTGTCCTGGGGACCCCATGCTCTGCATATTTTTGTGGTTTCCCTACTCTACACAACTTATCCAGCCAACTACATTAGTTCTAGAAAATTAGGCTATGCCATGTTTCATGAGACAAGGCACAAAAATGTGCCAATGGAAGTCATTGGATATTGCCTCTAGTATGTGACCATATGGTATCCACTGGAAGGTTTTTTATGAATGCAAATATGGTTCTAATGTGGCTTTGTTCCATAGAATGGGTCCTTTAGGCCTCTACTTTGGCCCAAAAAAGAAACATTTAATCATTCAAATTAGTCCTTGCATCCCTGTCATTGTTCTATAATCGCTACATTAATTAAAGCATCACCGAAGAACTGCTACAGCAATAGGCCACAAGAGGCTGTGTATTACTGCCAACTGTAATGCCAACATGGCGTCCAACATGATGTATAATAAATATATACGTCATGTTATTATTAATAATTACCAACATAAATTAGACTTTCACAAGGAAATATAGGTTCTTCAGAGTATAGTATACATTGTAAGTTTTGCAATTCTAGCTTGTACAAACAAGTGCACCATTTGTTGAGTATGGATTTGGCTGAATCGCAAAAGACAATCTTCTAGTTGTACTATGCAATATTGATGTGCATAATTTGGTGACCAAAAAGTATTTATGAAGGGATTGCATTAAACTGTTCTATCATATGTTAATTATTAGTTATATATCCATCCATCATCTGCCGCTTAATTCCGCTAGTCGGGGTCACGGGGGGGCTGGAGCCCATCCCAGCGCCATCAGTTCGCCAGTCCATCGCATGGCCAACTCTCACTCATGCATTCACTCACACCTACGGGCAATTTAGAGTGACCAATCAACCTATCTTTAGAGATATGGGAAGAAACCCCGAAGCATAGGGAAAACATGCTCCACACAGAACGGCCCGGACCTGGAATCGAACTCGGATCGTCTTGCTCTGAGGCAACAGTGTTAACCACTACACCACCGTGCTGCCCTCATAGTTATATAATTATAGTTAATTATTATAATATGACTAAAATATGTCCAATATGACCAATGTACAGTGACTGACCATTCTACTCCTCATTCAACAGTCCAGGTTGTTTCCCAACAATACCATTCTCTAAAGGAGCTATATCTTGTGGTGGAAGATTTGTTTATGTTATTATTAATGATAAATTATTTTCTAACAAATTGTGTGTTTTATCATATTTTATGTTGGCCTCTGTTTTATAAACCCAATAAACCAATGGGGAAGGAGAAGCCCTGTGATGAAATCTTTTGGCTTATTGCTTTATTCTAACACAGTCTCTATCAGCTGCATCTGTACTATGCAGGCCTGACCACTGACAATCATTTCAGTCATGTTTCTAATACTTGTAAAAGAAAAGAAACTCATAGACTCAAAACATCCTTACAACAAAAGTCATTGAACATTGCGTGGCCATATGGTACAGATAAGGCCAGGCTGAAAATGCTAGACTATTTGTTAATAACTATCTACCAAAAGATTCCTTAGGCAATCAAAAGTGGTTCTAAATGTAAAATTGCTTTAAACAATGGACCATTTGTGCCTGTATTGGGGCTCAGAAATAACTATTTAATAATTCACAGTGTTCTTTGAAATGTAATTGTTCAATATATTTAACCGCTCTGTTAATGAAAGAACTACTGGTGCTTTTTAAGCTGTATCTGTACTATGCAGGCCTTTACCATGGAAAAGAATACAATAAAATAGTAACATTAGTAACATGAGTAATAGAACATTGTTCATATTATGTGACCATATGGTACAGATGAAGCTGAACTTAAAATTCTGGCATATTCTTTTAAAAAGCACCCACTGAAAAGGTCCTTTAGGGCGCCGAAAGTGATTCTTATGGTAGTGGTTGGTATAGTTGGTATAGTGTAGTGGCTTACACTGCTGCTGTCTATGCTGTGGAATGGGGTTCGATTCCCCACTTGGGTATCCGCCTACACCATTGGCATAGAAACCAGGAGGAATGGGGGATGTGTCCCACCCAATATCCGACACAGGTGGATTTGTCCCACCCAAAAATTAAACCGCAGAAACTGTTTAAAATACTTTTATTTAAAAGGCGGCCTTCACAATTCAGTTTGTTGTTAGCAGCTGGCTCTGGTTGTTAGGTAGTCTGGGCCTTTTACATTGTTAAGGCTTGTGTTGAGATGTCTGTTCAGAAATATCCTGCAGTCAGCAGCTTCACTGACCCGAACTCTCGCCTCATTGCGTTGAGTAGCTCACGTCTGCTTTAAATGCGAGTTCAGTGATGAGAGCAATAAATTACAACAATGACTAAATATACTGCAATAAAACAGCTTTGGTATAACGTGTTGTTATGGTAAAAGACTAGGAGGGTCTGGGTTAGCTAACGTTTAAATTAACTTTGGTCGGAAAGCTTTCTGAAATGTAAAGTTACATTACTCTCAAGCCACATCCCAAACTGTAGACTGCTACTACACTAAATGTCTAAAAAAAATGTAATATAATAAACAAAACAAATAAATGGGATGCAGCCTTACTGTCCAACATTAATGTTAGTCTTGTCTATTCAGGTAAGCTTTTAATTTCAGCATTATGCCACTAAAGAAAAATTGATTATACAGTGCCTTGCAAAAGTATTGTAATTTTTTGTGAAGAATCAACAACAAGTGGGACACAATCATGAAGTGTAAATTTGTATATTTTAAACTTTTTTTAGAAAAAAAATTGAAAAGTGGGGCATGCAAAATTATTTGCCCCCCTTGTGTTAATACTTTGTAGCGCCACCTTTTGTTGCGATTACAGCTGCAAGTCGTTTGGGGTATGTCTCTATCAGTTTTGCACATCAAGAGACTGACATTTTTGCCCATTCTTCCTTGCAAAACATCTCAAGCTCAGTGAGGTTGGATGGAGAGCGTTTGTGAACAGCAGTTTTCAGCACTTTCCACAGATTCTCGATTAGATTCAGGTCTGGACTTTGACTTGGCCATTCTAACCTGGATACGTTTATTTGTGAACCATTCCATTGTAGATTTTGCTTCATGTTTTGGATCATTGTCTTGTTGGAAGATAAATCTCCGTCCCAGTCTCAGGTCTTTTGCAGACTCCAACAGGTTTTCTTCTAAAATGATCCTGTATTTGACCAGAATGGTCCTGTATTTGGCTCCATCCATCTTCCCATCAATTTGAATCTTCCCTGTCCCTGCTGAAGAAAAGCAGGCCCAAACCATGATACTGCCACCACCATGTTTGAGAGTGGGGAAGGTGTGTTCAGAGTGATTAGCTGTGTTGCTTTTACGCCAAACATAACATTTTGCATTGTGGCCAAAAAGTTTGATTTGGTTTTATCTGACCAGAGCACCTTTTTCCACATGTTTGATGTGTCTCCCAGGTGGCTTGTGGCAAACTTTAAACAACTTTAAACTTTTTATGGATATCTTTGAGAAATGGCTTTCTTCTTGCCACTCTTCCATAATGGCCAGATTTGTGCAGTGTACGACTGATTGTTGTCCCATGGACAGATTCTCCCACCTCAGCTGTAGATCTCTGCTGTTCATCCAGAGTGATCATGGGCCTCTTGGCTGCATCTCTAGTCTTCTCCTTGTTTGAGCTATAGGTTTAGAGGGATGGCTGGGTCTTGGTAGATTTGTGGTGGTCTGATACTCCTTTCATTTCAATATGATCGCTTGCACAGTGCTCCTTCAGATGTTTAAAGCTTGGGAAATCTTTCTGTATCCAAATCCGTATTTAAACTTCTCCACAACAGTATCTCGGACCGGAATGGTGTGTTCCTTGGTCTTCATGATGCTCTCTGCGCTTTAAGCAGAACTCTGAGACCATCACAGAACAGGTGCATTTATACAGAGACTTGATTACACACAGGTGGATTCTATTTATCATCATCAGTCATTTAGGTCAACATTGGATCATTCAGAGTTCCTTACTGAACTTCTGGAGTGAGTTTGCTGCACTGAAAGTAAAGGGGCCGAATAATATTGCACGCCCCACTTTTCAGTTTTTATTTCTAAAAAAAGCTTAAAATATCCAATAAATTTCATTACACTTCACGATTGTGTCCCACTTATTGTTGATTCTTCACAAAAAATGTTTCTTTACAATTTTTTTTACAATTTTATATCTTTATGTTTGAAGCCTGAAATGTGGCAATAGGTTGAAAAGTTCAAGGGGGCCGAATACTTTTGCAAGGCACTGTATAAATATATAATCCAGACATTGCATGCATAATCCTGTCAGGTTTTCTGATAACAGTACTATGCAATGTGGAGTATCTTGTTTAGTTTGTAAAGTGACCTGTAATTGGACTTATCTAATAATTACATAATTAGTACACACTTATTAGCAATTTACCATAATTCCACAAATGTTGTTCTACATAACTTACAGTGATTTACCTTTTCCTACCTGTGTGAATGTAAAACTGTAGATCGCTCTGAATATGAATATCTGTCGAATGCTGTAAAAGTATCACAGCATTCCAAAAACACCCATTGGCTCCTATAATTTTAAGAGCGTGCTCACTTAAAGCTTGGAATGCATTTCTAGTCACAGTGCTCTGGAACTCTGGAGAATATAAGCCAGTTGTTTTCTCATATAGTGCTTGTGTATCTCATATAGAATCTGCTTGCGATCACTCAGATCCTTTATGTATGTCTGAAATGTCATCAAACATTTTGGAAGCTCTGACATGCTCGGCTGTGTGATGTACAAATCTCACTTCGTCTGCTGTGCTAAATATGTTAACGACTAGTTGGCAGAGCACCTGATCTATTTTATGCCTGTGAACTTGATCAGACCACAACCTGTCCAAAAGCAGCCCCTCTCTAAAATGCAAATGCGCTTGGATAAACAGAGTCAAATTTCAAGTAGAGCTTGCGTTAAAGCCGTGGCCTTTATTGACCAGCGCTATTCTTTTCGAGGGTCCGGCCCTTCACTTCTGTCACAAGCTCAATCACATAATTACAACTAACCAAGAGCAAAGCCCCCGAAGGCACACGCACCATCACCAAACAAGCGGTGCCTTCACCAGCGCAGTGTTTCTGCCTGACTTCTGTCCTTTCTCCCATCTTTCACAGCTGTGCTCCCTCACCATCGCAGGACTTGACATTTGCACAGGTAATATAATGAGACCTGTTCCTGTTATTGGGAAACGAACACATTTTAAGGTAGGGCTATTTTTCACTTGACATTTACATACATTAATACCTGATTAGCTCACATTTCAGCGGCAGATTTCATTCCGAGCTTGTAGTGAAGCTTTCTTTCACGCTGCAGTGTGGGAATGCTTTTACCTCGTAAATTACAGGTGCATGCAGGCAGGAGAGGTTTGTGAAGTGTTTATGCATAACTGTTTAAAAAGGTTCCTACAGAGGAAGATTAGCTATGCGGAATTACTAATCTTACCATCTGAACTCTGATCTCTGTTTACAAGCTGGGACCATTTCATGTCTAATCTGTGTTTTTTTAAGATGGAGCAGCGATAATGATCAGGTTCTCGCTCTGAAAACTGCTCTTAAGATTGTCGGCGCTGTATCTGCAATCAGAACACTGGTGTTTTTTCCGGAATGCTTCTGATTTAGAGTGATGAAATTTGCTTTCCCCTTTTGGCAAATACACAACCTAATGTTCATTTAGTCAAGATTTAAATCAATCATGTTTAAAAACAAGATGCTTGTCTTTCTAAACTAGGTCTGAAACCGTGCCCTATTCACTTTGTGGTGCACTATTTTTGGAGTCTGCCATATTGAAGTGCCGACCGAAAACATATGCTGTGTTGGAAATGCTCCACTTGTCCACAGAAACATCAGGAGTCTAACACATTTTACATGGTTTACTCACTAACAGTTAAGCTTTGGTAATTACTACCTGTTTTAATACTTAATTGGATGTCTTGTAATTACATGTTTAATTAGGCACTAATAATAGAATATACATATATAGAAATGGAAGGATCGATCGGCTATGTATCGGTATCAACCGATTTTTAATCAATATATGTGATCGGAGATCGGCCGATATTTCTTCAGTTTAGCCGATCGCGAGAGCTGATCAATGGCATTAAACAAATGAGCCTAATTTCTGTATTTACAGCTAGTGTTTCATCCAGGAAGAGGAGAACCCCCTCTTTGCAATTCCTATCTGAACCACTAGGTGGAAATACATACCGTTTCATTTTCCACAGACTGACTAAAGCCGCATGCCTCGCGAGAACAGGTTACGGCATTCACCGCATGCGCTGATAGAAACCATGTCGTCCGTTTGGCAGTGTTTTACCGTATGTGACACAGGCTCATCCAGGCGTTCTGTAAGATCTGTAAAATCAGCGTGTCTCGTGGGGGAACCAGGATAAAGACATTTAATTACTAATCTGATACGGCACTTAAGAGCACGCCACGCAGCTGAATACAGTGAGTATCAGCAAACAGCAGAGCTAGCACGCACAGCTAGCACAAAATACATAACCCAGAACAGATAATAACCCAGAACACTATGTAGACCGGATCTGACCAGAGAACAGCCAGAGAGCTGAAGGAATCACAGCCAAAGTGTTTCATGACTTGCTTGCGCTAATAATATGTAGCCCTGCCGTTGCATATAACCCCGCCCCCCATTGGTATTGGCTATCGGCCCATTGCGCCAAAAGGTGATCGGTGATCAAAATCGGCCTCAGAAACCCTGATCGGTCCATCTCTAGTATGTACACAATGTGTTCTATAGTCTAAAGTGGAATTTTATTCACCACTAATTAAAGGTGGGACGTTTTCATTGTCATTTGCATCAAAACTCAAGACGCTTTTGTGTAGAAAAGTATTGAGACCTTTTACAAACATTTTGCTGGTAAAATGTGTTGAAACTAACTCAAATATTTCCAGTTTGTATGTTTTGCATCACCATAAGAACAAGTATTAGTGGCATATTAAACTCTTATTAGTAGCTATGATATTTGAAAGTCATGTGATAATTATATGATTTGACTTTACTGATGTGACAATTACTGCATTATTACTGCTACAGTTACTGCATTATATTGTGACCATTATTAAAGGCAACTGAAATTATGATTTAAGTTAATAAACACAAACTCTACCATTATAGGGATTTTGGACATTCCATCACAAACATATAGAAGAATTTCACTTTTACACCCAATATTGCATTATGGGTATTGCATATCAGGTAGGCCACATTGTTTGCGTGCTTGCTAATACTGTGTATTGGATTGGAACACATCTACAAAAGGATTGATTCCCCAAATAGCTCAATATATACTGATTTGGGCATGGATTCAGACATAGCCCTAGTTTCAGTATTGGATTTTGTGAAGACATTGGTGAGTATTACTCTGGTAAATGAGTACATCTGTTCTAGTGGCAGTGGAAATGTGACTTACGTAGAAAATAAACACAGTGCCACATGGAATACTGTCCAAAAGGCGTCCGAGTAAAACATGGAAAGCCACTATATTTATTTAAAAATACCAACTAGAACAAATACGAATAAATAAGGGCAACACTTTACTCTAAGTCAGTGTTTATGAGACTGCTTAAGCTGGTCATGACAACATGAGAACCTAAACCCACATAAACCTTTATAAAGCCTTATACATTGCATTGTCAGTCAGCTTTAGTCAGCTTTGAATTAAAGCTTATATAACACAAGTGACATTGCTTTTTATCTTGTGTTGTGTCCTCACAGTGACATAATGCTGATGATGGGATATAGCATGAATCTTATAAATGATCAAAACTTTTGTTCAACCAGTTTGATTTGGCAAGCTATGTAAGTGTCCATAAATAAATAAACTAATAAATAAATGTAACCTGACATTCAAGCAAATTCAAATGTAACTTTTGTTACACAGGACACCTGTTCAAATAAGTGTTAATAAATGATCATTTAAGTTTATAAGATTAAGATTTATAAGAGTAAGATTATGTGCGTGAGTGTAATGTTATATATTCTCTTCTGTAACGAGAGAGAGCAAGAGAAGGGGCCTCTGATATAGAATCCATAGCATATGCCTCTGTCTAAAAACAATATGTCCTCTCATACCAGTTTGTTCTTGGACATAGTGTACTGGGCTGTACAGTATAGATGGCAAATTAACAAACAGGGAAAGAAAGTAACCTTTCTTCATCATTAATACACTTCAGTAACCATTTCCAAACCTCTCCTCAAGATAACTCAGTATTTACAGTTACTATCTATAACCTAGTTTGACTAACCTGTATCTCATAAACTGAGTCAGATGTGCTGCTGATGGAGTTTAACAAATCCATGCAATGGCTGAAGTGCAGGAACTAAAGGTGTTCTTTTAACTGTTCTCCTGACTGTTGGATCAACAGGGCTGGACAATCACTTTGAAAATTAGTAATGGCTAAATACTGAATACTAAATCCTAAATGTATTCAGTAGCATATTCCACAATACATGAAAAAGTAATGTATTCAGAAAACATTTACAATAAAGCTGAAGAGAAACTCTGCTGTTGTCATTTTTTCATGTTTATCTCTGTTACTGGTTGACAATTTTCTTTGTGTGATTCCTCTGTCAATCTCTTTCTTAAATTAAGTTTTCAACATAATTTTGTCTCTATGAAGTGACAAATCTGACTATAAAGTGGGTTGCTATGTGATTTTCAGCTAATTAGGTAACTGGACACAACATGTCTAGTACAGTCTAGTACAGCATCAGTATGAAAAATCACTGAGGAACATACTCACTACTAAATGAGTTCCATTGTTTCTGTATCCTGACATTAATAACTGGCTCATCAGTTTGGTTTATCAGTCTACTCAGGGTTTAGCAGGAACTTCAGTGTGTGTAAAGGAACCTCTTTAGACTGATTATGGTCTAACTTTTTAAATGTAGTGTGTAGGTATTCTATAAGCATTCCCTTATAATGCAAAAGGTAACTTATTCTGAATACTGCTTTTAGAAATTTTCTTCTCAGCACTTATATTCAGTTACAATTCAACTTTGCATATCAGTTATTATTATTTTTTTAAATCTTGGTATTTTTCACTGTATTTACGGTCATGTATTCCAATGTTCTGTAGTGTTGAATTTGCTAAAACACATTCCTGACTGAGATGTATATTCTTATACAATGCTTATTGCTGCCTCAGATTTTGCACAGTGCTGTAAAAGAATGTATACTGAAATATCAACTGCTTTTGTGGAAGAATCTGACATTGTGGTAGAATTATGGTAGTGTTTACTCTCATTTCTCCTTTTACATACTCCTGAATTACTGCTGGCCAAACACTTTCCTTTTTTATATGTTATCCATCAATGGCTATGCAGGCTTATAAGGAAGCCATACCTTCCTCAGTGATATTTGAATACATTTCCAATAATCTCTAAGGCAACGCAAACCAGAAGAATGTACTAATTTGCTCCTTGCATGGGCCCCATGCACTGATCTGTTTTAATTAGTGCATAATTGGTGGTTAATGTGTTTTAATAATGGAGCCAGTTGATGGAGCACTGTGAAAAGAGAGTGAGGATTCCATTCAGCATGAATGAATAATACTATTAATACATCAGACCTTGGGAAATACAAGTGACAGGCAGCCTGTTTAGGCAAAAGAATCATACAATCCTTGTTTACATGCCGCATCATTTCAAATGTGGGACATATGATCAGGAGAATTGATCTAATTAACATTTTTTTAATGCATGAAGCATGAGTGTCATGTTATATCCTGGGGTTCCAGTGAAGAGTCTGGGGTTACGCAATGTTCGAAACACAGCCACTGTGGGAAATCCTCAGTGCTCTCCGAAACAGTGCTGCGTAAACACCATTGACTGAAATGCTAATTTACTGCATCAAATGATTCATTCAGCTCACGACTCAAGCGCAGAGACACTTTGAAGTCGTTGTTCGTGCTCAATTCTTCACTGGGGCTGAGTTTATCTTTACAAACAACACATAATGACACATAATGAAATGCATTAACACAAGGCTAGGGGAGTGTATTATTGGAAATCTCTTCACTTGGCACATATAGACAATTGTTTTCTAAGCCCCTCCCCCTTCTTCTTCTTCTTTTTTTTTTTTTTGAAATAACAGAAGCGATGACAAGAAGGCCCGGCTAATGATTTTGACATGATAGTAGGATAATGAAGGCTCTTGGCCCATGATCCAGCTCCACTGGAATGCATTCCCATAATAAGAGGCTAATCTGTTTCTCTCCTCCGCTTACTCCAGGGCAAGATGACCTGTCGAATCTCTCCGAGCCTGCTGCCTGACAATATAATTTATACCTCCGAATGGTAATTTCTCTTGCGTCCATACCTAGACTGCAATACAAATGAGAAGCGGAGTGAAGACATAGAGGTTAACTTCAATCAAGAAGCTCTTGTCTAAAGCGGTGGTCTAAAATACCCCCTAGGAATTCACAGCATCATCTCAGTGCGCAGTACAACAAGCACCTCCATGCTCTTATGACGGTGAAAGAACAAAGTATGTTAATGAACGTGGGATGTATGAAACCGTTCATTAAGGGCGGGATGTGTAGCCCCTTCGTGCGTGGCCTCGGTGTCCATCAAATCTGCCTCTGCCTCTGTAGGGGGTGCTTTAATGGTGGTGTCTAACCAGGATAAAGAGCAACGCTACTTCTAAGGTATCTCACAATGCCCTCGCCCTCACCAGCACCATTAAAGGGAGAATGTGAGGTGGCGACAGCTCTGGTTTTTGATCATCTGGTGTGTCAGTGGTTTGCATAGACTGGTGGGGAGTGTGACGTGCTGGTGACCTTATGGAGGAGCATATTATGGGGGAGGAAGCAGGCATGCGTAAATCAGAATGACAATTATGAGCATGAAACGTTGCGCTGAATGATTTTGTGTTATAAATGTTCTATGAGAAGCGACATATGCTATGGGGTTATGCTGCTTTATGGTGTTTAAATTGGTGAGCATGTGTTGCACAAGTATGGATGGACCATTTGTTCTTGTGTTCATTTATTAAAGAAATAGTTATAGTTCAAACAGTTGAAACAGTTCAGACGTAGATAACTACATTCAGTCCCAAGCTGGGCTACTATGCATGGTCCGGTCCATTATTTCATGATGCCATTTGTGGAGGCACTGTAGCGCTGTTTGAAGAATCCGAGGGCATACGTCTTATAAAATCCTTTCATAACTCGTGACACAAAGCTGAAGAAACTCCTACACGGGCGAGAAAAGAGGCAGGAGAATCTAGACTGCATGTGCGACCGCCTGCACTGGAGACACTCATTACAATATCAATGTGAAAGAAAATTCAATGCTGTAATAAGAAGAAGACAGAGAGAAATAATGCTATTCCCAGATGAATAATCGATGCTTGCTGTGAAGATATGCCACGCTGTTGCTTATGTTAAAACCACGCCTCGAGACTCGGTACAGCCAGTGAGAGCAAAACACAAATCTGACATGATACATCCTGGCCAATTACTGTCTTTTACTTTTTAATTACCTGTGTGTTGTCAGAGCAAAACAGAGCATGTACCAAACAGCTGCAGTACAGCATCCATGCGCAGTTAACCCATTTGAAACACAGCACGCGCAAAATCTGGTGAATACATATGAAATGTTTGCAGAGGTGTCAAGTAACAAAGTACAAATACTTTGTTACATTACTTTTTTTTGGTTATTTATACTTTACTGGACTTTTTACTTCTACTCCTTACATTTATATGACATTATCTGTACTTTCTACTCCTTATATTTTAAACATAGCCTCGTTACTCCTATTTCATTTCAGCTTGTTTTCATTCATGTACATTTACATTCCAGTAAAGGTTATTGATAACATGTCTTTGAAGTTTGACTTTTTGCACCATTACAATACTTATAGGCGACTAGTCATCATATCCTCCGCTCCATGAAACACATGATAAAGCTCAGTAGCACACGTTAATGCTTCTTTAATATAAAATAATATTTTTACATTGTACTAAACTACATTCATTTTTTTAATGGGCGTATATGCGGCTAAAACAGGAAGCCTAGCGCATCCCAGATTTATCAACATTAACATTTTAATATAACATTATAGTCATTATGGCTTTTAGAAGAATGATTTTTTTGGGGAGGTGGGCTAGTGCACTACAGACCCCTGTGGTGTGGCCTAAGCTTTTGTCCTTAATGGACAAAACATTTTTTTTTACTTTTATACTTTTCTTCGAAAGCAGTACTTTTACACTTTTACTGGAGTAAAAATCTTGAGTTGATATTTCAACTTTTACAGAAGTATGTTTAAACCCTAGTATCTATACTTCTACCTCAGTAATGAATGTGAATACTTTTTGTCACCTTTGAATGTCACTTTGTATACACGCAGTCTGGTTAAGTTCTTTAATTAGCATGTTGGTGCAAAATCTTCGGGTGGAAATGTTTGGGGTGGGGGCGTGGGGACATGTCCCATTCTAGCTCACCTCAAGCTAGAACTGATTGACTGTTGCAATGGATAAATGTGCAATGTGCAAATTGTACACGTAATTGATACTTACCACTTAAAGCTTTGACGTGAAACACATCCCCGCCTTTTTGGGGGAGGACAAACAACACTCTCCAAAGACTGCAATGTTATTCGCAGTCCAAATCAAAAACAAAAGAGAACTACCAGAACTGAATTTATAAACTATATCAGACAAATATGCACCCACGAATATGTCCACTCTACCCGCCATAGAACGTCAACGATACATCAGAAAATTAAATTTGCTTCATCTTGAATTCCTTTATTCACCCAGCATAAAAACTGCAATACCCTCACTGAATGACCAGCGGTTTCCTACCTGGACATCTATTTCTATCTAACTGAGTCACCAGCTAAGCAAATTACCAGATAAATATTTTACTCTACAATAAATATTTTACTAATATCTACTATAAAATATTTTACTTTTCAGTTTTGCTTTACAGATAATATGGTAGCTAAGATTAGAACTGTGCTCTGGTAACTAACCAGGCTAGCTTTATTAGCCTAGTTGTCTAAGCCGAGCCCAAATCAGGGGAACAAATCTGAGACCGGCGTTTTTTTTACTGTTGTTTTACAACCAACCACACAGCAACTCTTCAGCATCATATTATGTATGTATATCAGTCAGTGCAAAGTACCAATCTGGTACCAATCTCAGTGTTCTCAGTGGTCATCTATATGGTCATCTAAGTGGTCATCTATGGAATTGTTTTCCCCCAGGGGCTGTGGTGATGAGATCATATATTACTGATCTGATCTGAACAGTGTTAATAAGACTTCTTAATATTTATTTTATGCTTAATTATCACCACATCATCATTACTGAGGTATTTTGCAAGAATATTTATAGCAACACTCGAACCAGCCAAAGAATTTCAGCCTTGATACCATGAAAATATGGTAACTGCAATTCTCAGCGCTAACCTAGTTTTATGTCTACCTTGGTGTTTAAAGTTGACTATTGCTTCCTGGCGTTGGTCTTTCTCACTTATAAGACAATTTAAGGAAATAGTTGTTAAGAGTTCAAAGCAAGGATGATGAACTCTGCATATGGATGAAAGGGTTAACTCATTTTCATATAGAAAATAATGTCTAAAACAAAGGGGGAGTAACACGTTTTAGCAATTTTCTGCCTCACCTCTCTCTCGCCTCAGAGGGATTAAAACAATGTCATTTGTGGTAGTAAATCTATATTATTTCATGTCATCACCCTAACACCTCATTAATTTTAGCCAATAGGCTCTCGCTATGAACCTGTGCAAGTGTGCTGATAACTTCAAACTTTCCTTTCCTGAAACTACAAGCCTGACATTTTCTAGTCTGTTCTAGTCTGCACCATCAGTTTTAAGTTGTCACAGAGAAAATAGAGCCACATATCTCACAAACCGGTCTACGGTGATGGAATGGTATTGTTTAGTGTGACAGGATAAAAAATTACAGTATGACACAGGCCTTTCCATCCTCTGGTGGATAATTAAAAAGTGTGCACTACAGTCGGACAAATTAAAATAAATAAATAAGTGGAGGGAAGAGGCTCGGCGCGGGTCCCCGGGGTATCCATTAAAGGATGTTTTCTTGAATTGAGGTTAGGTGCATTGATCTCTGTCGAGGCTGCTGGAGCTGGGAGTTAACGTTCCTGGCTGCAAGCATGACTCATTTCATACATTATTCCAATTAAATCACTGTGAATCATGGCCTCTTGGGCTGGAAACCTGCAGAACTCATCACAATACCCCCTGTCACATTACAGCCTTGTACTAAATGTGAAAAGACAGTTGAGAAAATGAAGACAAGCACCAAGAATGATGGTGTCTGTATTCTTTTTAAATAATCTGTGTCAGCTCTGCAGAGCCCAGCCCTGGAAAATGTCCAGTTGGATCATACAAACATCAGTTTTGCCAAGATGAATGTCTTTTTGTGGAAAACTGACATGCAATTTGTTATAAGTGATGCAACATGATTATTTAGTGTGCAACACTCGCTTATGAAGGAGCTATGCTTGGAACAAGGTAATTGTATCGATCACCTTCTGTACATTAATTAATACATTCATTGTTTAAAAAATAGCATTAATGAAGCAGCCAGCTACATTCCACTACATAAGCAGGCATTCATGTTTATTTACTTGAAAATCAGGGAATGAACACAGACACAGTTTGGAACATTTGTAAAATTATGCTATACCTAAATACACAGTCTTAATAATGATGAACTTTCCCACAAGCTGCTGTTGCAAGCAAAAACAATGTGGATTCCTGAATAAAGACTTGAGAGCTGTAGTCTATGGCAGTATGCAGCAGTGCTTACCCTAGCAGCTAACCTAACAGTCAACTTTAGTTCCTTTCATTTGGATTAAGATTGTGTGGCTTTTGTCTTTCAGTGTTATGAAACTGGGGCAGTTTAATGCACAGGCTTGCCTGAGCTGACCTGAGTAATTTTAACATTTAAAACTGTTCTAAACACCAGCTCTGATGCTGATTGGTGGCTAAAACAGGTACCAGGTAATTATAGTAAAATGTATGTGAGCATAGCTCAATGAAAAAAGCTCTTTTACTTATTTGTATTTATTTAAATTACATTTTTTAATTGCAAACAAATAGATTTAGTGTACCCTCAACATTAGCTAGCCCTCTGGTGAGTTCTAATGGCTTTACAGCCATATTAACATTAGACCCACTGATTTCTTCTTCAGGATTGGTGTGAATTGAGAGTGCCATTTTAGGAACTGAGGCATTGTTAAAGACATTTCAATCAAGAAAAAGAAAAGAGAATGGTAAGCTATGTCTCTTTATTGTTCCGTTAGAACAGTTTCACAGTCTTATAATCAGGAAAAAGGGATGATCAAACGAAAATTTAGTGTCATAGACACATAGTTGAATTGGTGATGTTAATGGTTGTACCACAAACCGATGGAGAAGTGATTGGACACAGAAGTTGAGAATAAGTATATATTTATATTATGACTTACAGTAGTTGTGTGATTTTAATCAAATAAAACTTCTCTGAACATCAATTAAGTGGATTTATCATGTTAGCTGAGGTGGAAAAAAGACAATTAGCATTTAAAATTGGCTACCTTCAGTGCCTAAATTCCTAAAGTTGACCAACTACAGCTTTTAGTGCTCTGGCCTGAGCTTAAGCTAATGCAGTAATAATAGAGGGATGATGAATGCCTGTGCTTTAATTCATTGAATGGTGGCGGCCGTCTGTGCGCCCTCATTGAAAAGGTTTTTAGACACTGCATGTCACTCAGTGTGCAGGAACGTTAGACATTAACTCTGCTGATTGTTAGCCATGTGGCTACCTCTTTGTGTGCTCACTAAATATGGTATAATTTGTCCATATCTGTTGGAAGGACACTCAGTTATGTTGTACAGAGATGTACTAATATATTGGATTTGAACTAAATCCCATAGGGCCCATGACCACCTATAGCCTGAGGCCCCACTGGCAAACCAACCTGTATAAAATGTACACATTTGGAGTGTTGACTGGTCAGGAAAAGTCTGACACTTAAAGCAGACCAGTCTGATACCTCACAGGAGAGTGTATTTGTGTCAGTTAAAGAGCTTATAAAGTACATATATCGCTTCATTAACAATGACTGAAAGATATAATCAAAAATTCCCTCTGTTTTCAACATGTATTTGCTATGTCATCATTTGTTGACTGTGCTGCAAAAGTTATTAATAGTCCTTCTTATTATGCATTACATTATTATTATTATTTTTTTTATTTTATTGTTTTTATTACATTACTTGTGTGTTCTAATGAAGACACATAAAGGGTTAGACATCTTTACAATGGGGTATCTCTAACAACATTTAAACATTTAAGATGTGTTTGTAATCTGGAATGTAATACATGTGACTGTATGTTGTACATTTTAAGATATCTCTTCACCTTTTAAAAGACTGTCTTTTAAAAATGTTTTCAAGTATAAAACAATACATGCATTCAAGAATGTCATTTTCAAAAAAAGTTGGGACGCTGTGCACAGTGTAAATAAAAACAGAATGTTATGATATGCAAATCAATAAACTCTATATTTTACAGAAATTGTACAAAGAAAACATCAAATATTGAAACTGAAAGCACATTTTAAATGATGCCAGCAACACATTTCAAAAAAGAATTCATGGAAAAAATCTTCCAGACTAAAGATGAGAGGGACTGTCTGATTTATTATCAGCACATGGTTTCAAAGCCAATGGTATGAGGAGGCAATAGTGTACATGGCATGGGTGAAGGCACCATTAATACTGAACAATATGTACAGGTTTTAGAGCAACACATGCCGTTATCCAGATAACATATCTTTCAGGGAAGACCCTGCTTATTTCTGCAAGAAAATGCCAAACTGCATTCTGCACCTATTACAACATCTTGGCTCTGTAGTAAAATATTAGTAGTAAGTAATATGAACTGAGTTATATGACAAAGGAGACCTGGAGCTGTTCAGCAGCTGAAATCTGATATTAAGCAAGAAATCAGTTCTACTTACAGGGTGCTGTTAAAAGAACAGTGATGAACACACAACACAGTGGCAAACATGAGCCTGTCCCCAACTAATTTGGAACATGTAGCAGGCATCAGATTTAATAAAAGGGCATATATTTTTCAAAAAACAATATAATTTCTTGATTTCAACACTTGATTTGTTGTCTTTGTACTATTTTCAATTGAATATAGGGTTTAAATGATTTGCACATCATTGCATTCAGTTAGCAAACTTTTTTGGAAACAGGATACATACAAGTCTAATGTTATTTCACCACTTTCATTGTCACCAGTTCAAACAGTCATTACACTGTCACTGATAAATAAGAGTCTGTGGGATCGATCAGCACTGAGGGACTTAATCTCCTACTTTAACCATCACACTATTCAGTAAGGCATATTAAATCAGTGGGTCAATGATAATGCATTCAATACAATGATGATTTGTTCATTTACTGCTTTAGTAAACCGTTGCAGTTGCTTGAGATTTGTTTGTCAGTAACACGAGTGTCAGCTACATTGATAGCGAGCTCAAAGCTGCATTGTGTTTTGGACTTCAGTCTGAAAGCCGTGTTTATGGGTATATGCTTCTAAAATCTGAGGTTGAATCTCCCTCATGCTTTTCCAGTGAAATACAAATTTATCTGTGAAATGCCTGAAGTAGCAGTTTTATAGTGCAAGCTATGGCGTCTGTCTGGAGGAGATAAGTGTCTCGCTGAAGTTCCTTTTGCTTTTTTTAAATTCTAGTCTTACTTTTACATAACACTTTCCGCAGCCATTTCAGGTATTTAATTCTCCCCATATAAAGCTGTAAGGAAACTTCTCCCACTTTTGTCTCTCCAGTCTCAAAGTGAAGGATAAAATGAGAATGAGTGCTTCAGACACGCCTGTCCAGATTCATTCTTGAGGCATCTTTTACAGAGTTATTTAGAAAACTAATCACAGTTTGTCTGTTCTACTTAAAATACCTCTCACTGTCACCGGAATATCAGTGGGAAGCTGCCTGCTGAACTAGAGTCTATGTCCTTTCAGTCTGTAATTGGAGTACAGTTGTGTCAGTATATATATAGACTGGCTAATACGCACTAATGCAGCAATTTTGTACAATCTTGCTAAATCTTTGCATTATCCCCAGCTCAGTGCTGCAAGTTTAACAAAGCAATGGGTTTTGTAATTATATACATTCAAATGGAGCTTAATATAGCCTGTGAATTTAAATAGATTTGATAAACACTGTGTTGTATTATATGAGAGGAAACTTTAGCTATTATATATCATTAGGCTGTAATGTAATGGTTTGGCAGGTATATCAAGCACTTTTTTGTTCTTTTAATACTTTCATTGACTTACTCTAAAAAAGTTTTGAAATTATAGATATCTATGCACCCACATTTATATTATTATGAACATTTTAGTAATTTGACTTCCCCAGTTAAATAAATGGAATAAATTCCAAATGTAACTTAATGTTCAATGTCATGCAGCTTTCTCTGTCATTTTAGAATGTTCTTCAACTTTGTTCTGGACACATCTAACAGTTTCCTAGTGTTTTACTAATGATTTGAAAACTGTAAACATTATACCTGACTCACATATTCAAAACTTACTGAAAGCATTGATATATATATATATATATATATATATATATATATATGCCTGAAATGCATTGTTGGAATTCTAGCCCTCTTTTTGTTACAAGGTGATGTCATCTCATAACACAATCCTTGTTGCCCACCTACCAGCAAGCTTGGAACACCCTCATACAAAGCACAGAGAGCAAGAAAAGTAAAAAGGTCCCCTCTAAAACATTCTGCTGCAGTCTAGGTTGCAAAGAAGGATCGGGTCTACTAAACTGTTCTATCTGACTTTTAAAATCGGACTCAAAGTGATATGTCAGAATCGGCGCCGTTGTAAGAGTAGCCACAGCAGTGAGGAGGTGAAAGGATGTAGTAGGATGCCACTCAGGTGGTTGACCAATCACTGCACACTGGGCTCATTAGGAGGCGGGTCTTAAAGACAAAGGAGCTCTAACAAAGCGTTCCATACATGTTTAAAAAAAAATTTAAATATATTCTATCAGACCCAAAACATGAATATTGAAAATACTCGCTCCACTAATATCCTAACATGCCTGATTCAAAGACTTCATAATTCATAGTTCATGAATAATATTATGTGTACTCTGAAAAAACTGAACTCTGAGTTGCTGTTATTGTCCAGGACTGGATTGTAGACTATGTTCTAGGTCTGAATCCTTACAATGCAAAAATAATCCAGCATTATGATTCTGAGGATGCTTCACTTGTCCAAATTATTCGGGAACAGCCTGTCTGAAGAGGTAATCAGGTCTTCAGCAGAACATTAGCTTTTAGCACATTTGAATTCTGAGAGGAGAATAATTTATTATGACTGCTTGTCATGTTATGTAATGCTCTGAAGCAGACCAAGCGTACAACTTCGATGCATTCCTACTGTAAGTCATCAAACTCGGCCTTTCGAAAGCTGCCAATTTTATCCTCTTCCTGAAAAGAACTAATCAGAAGGCTTCAAGCATGTAGGCACAGATCCAGTGTGTAATCCTAGTTTTGCTCCATGGCTGAGTGCTCTAGTAATTTTGTCATTCAAATTACCGCAACACTCGGTAGAGTAGCATCTTATTTGAATGCAAGACTAGTGGCCCTTTTGAAATATATTATTTGCCATTATAATTCAACACATATTCATGACCGTGATCCTAAGAGATACGAGAGTGTGGTTGATCTTGTGGCTTTTAACTGAGTATATAGCAGAAAAAAAAACATATCAGTTGCACTTAAGACTGTAATAATTTTGGTGTTATTTTTAGCAAGTGTCTAGATGTCATGAAAATGATAAAGCTATACATTAGCATGGTGGATTATAATGTATTATAATGAAATGGCTAGGGCTCATTACCTGTTGCTCATTGCATTTGGCTCCTATTATACTTTATTCATTTACATTTAAATTCATTCACAGAAAGATTTTACTTTGAAATCAAAGAGAAACCTTTGGTTACATTGACAACATGCAAGCATAAATCATGTCTGAAACCTTTATTGCTGCTGAATGATTTAATGCAATTCTTAGTTCCCATTTCTAATGGAGGCCATACTTTACGGTAATATTACCACTGATAGGCATGCATGGAGCCTGCTTCGATATAGGGATGGGTATCGTTTTGTATAGGATTTTATCGATACTGGTATTGATGCCGATACTGCTAACTGAAACGGATACTTAATGCTAAAGCAAGCACCCTGCACTTCTTCAGATTCATAGAATGCAGTATTTGTTTCACGCAATGTATCCACACTTATCAGCTACATTATTATTCAATGTAGTAATGTGAGCTTAAACTTTTTAACATTTTACCTTTTCGTCAAAGACAAGAGGTCACAGAATGCCTCCATTTGTACCAGTTTAGTACCAGTTCTCAACACCCATCCCTACTAAGCAATGCTTTATTCACTGTAATGCATAGACCTGAAATACATCAATATTAAATTAATAATTTATATAACATCAATAGCAATTAAAATAAACATTTAGTTCTCCAGTCAATATTGTTGCTTAAAGGATTTTAGCATTTTCTACATTGTGAACTGACATTCTGAAACACAGGTTCATTAAAAGGGACCAACATTTGTGTTACTCATGTATATTCTGCATAAGCAAACTGCCTTACCTGACTGCCATATGAACTGTTAAACAATAGGTTAGCTTATTGCTGACTTGTGAAAATACATGCTGTAATCAGGATGTGTACAGACAGAGTTGAAAATAAATGATTAGAACTGAATCTTGTGCAAGTTTTTTGAATTGGTTGAGATTGTAATGGTTTTCTCATGGGCTCAGTATGTGTATGTATGTAGTATATTAAATGTACAGTATATATGTAATATAAGCACAGTATATATATAACAGTATGTGCATGTATGAATGTAAAGTTACATAAATAAATAAATAAATAAATAAGTAAATAAATAAGTAAACACTGTCAATTCAATAATATAAGCACTAAGCACTGTTCAGCTTCTTGTGGCCTATTGCTTTTATAAACATAACATACAATAATAACATACAATATGATATGATGATAACATACAATATGATAAAATACATACTTAATCAGTAAATAGCTTAGCATATTATTAGTAATGACTAAAATTAATGATTCTTTCACCAACTAATGTTGTTCATTCAGAGCATGCAGTTCCTACTAAGCAGTCATGGACCACTGCACAAGAGCAAGTACTTTCTGTCACCCATCATTTGTTGCAGCTATTTCATTAACCATTTGAATGTTGTGTCATATAATCATGAATATAACATAATATAGCAGTGCTTAGACCCTATAAGTGGTTTTTCTAATCAAATTACCACAACAACCTTAATGATAATTTCCGTTGGCACCTGCACATCCTGCTGTGATATGTTAGCATCATGATTATAACACCATTGTTTTCCTACATTGGGTTTAAAACTACACTAATACATTTGAAGCTTGTAAGAGATTAAAGCTATATATTCTTTATTCTGTATGCTGCAGTTTCATAGCCAGCCCAGCAGTAAATACTTTATTTCAGATATTCAGAATTTAAATATTCAGTTCTTTAATAAACAGTGCAAATATTTAATGTTAGTTGTAATGGAGGAGGGTGCTATCCTGTTCTGCATACTTGGACATTATCAGTAAACTGTGCCTCTAGACTACCTAGAAAACATCTGGGTTAATCATAAACACTTTTAATTCTGTTTACTGTCATGGACAAATACAACACACATATCACCGCTGTCCAGAGAAAAACATGCATCATCATTTTTACTTTTCTACATCATTTCATTGAAAAATTTTATTATGAATGGACCAGTAGAAATTTCCTTGGGATAAAATCTTTTTATATTTATATACACCGAATGTAATGAAAGGTTTTTGCCCTAAACTGTAAACCATTTTGGTGACACGTGTTTTTCTTCGAATAGAGACGATATAATAGCTCTATTGATTATCTTTAAGTATTATAGAAACTATAGTTATTTTTTTGTGGAGAAAAATGGTGTTCCCTTTCACAGTTATAGATTTTGTTAAATATGCTTCAGACATTCTTTTTTGCCAAAGTGATAGTAACAGTAAACATCTTTAAAAGAAATCTGGTCTAAAATTAATTGACCTACTGTTATGTGTAATAAATAACAATGGATAGTTGCTGAGAAGAACTGATTTATTTCAGGAAAACATGACAGGGTGGACAAGGACATGACAGGCAGTAGTTTCATTAACAGGGTGTCCATATTAAATGCACAAGCTTGTATTTGACAGTGGATAGAGTGAGCAGGTGCCCTGTTACAGAATGACAGCACATAAAATTAACCTGTTTTAAAACCTTTCAAAAACAGTTTGCATCATCAGTATTTTAATAAGTTAATAAAAACCAGAAAAAACACCAATAAGAAAACAACATAGAGAAGATATGTACACAATATTGTGCATGTATCCATCACATCATGGCAAGATGCATGATAGGGTGGACAATGGCAGAATATACACCATTTGATAAACACATGGATGACCAACAGCTGCAGAGATGCTGAAATGTTCAAGTTGACCTTGTTTTGTTCCAAAGATATATTCGGATATTTTTAATGAACTCAATACTGTAGACTCGGCATTGAGTAAGAAAGTGCTCTTTTATTGAACATCAGGCAGAAAAGGCATAACTCATGGACGAGGTCATCACAAGCAATCTCAAGACTTTACCATGACTCCCCAACATCCCCCGCAACCCCCAAAAATGTAGCACCTTAGATACATCAAAAGCCCCATCTCTTCATCAGAGAAACTTTTATAAAACGTTTAAAGTTAACATTCCTACAAAATCAGAATAATGTATCCATTCAGAGTAAAACTTTAATTTAAAATTAATTGCTTTTAAATGTTTGTATGAAATGTGACTATGCTGGACCAAAGGCACATCATATTGAAAGTGACCTAATTCTTAATTAAAGCCACCCTTATTATTTGAGGTATAAAGTACTATTTCAGACTGTTTATTTTATATTTATGCTTATTCCTGGTCTTATCTATAAGTAGGCTGTGTGTTCCGTGTGAGCATCATACCCTGAGCTTTATACTGGCAGAAACCTGAAGATATACAAGACCATGGGATGGGGCTACCATTTAATATGTCATGATACTGAAAACAAGGTGAAGCCTAGTGATTTTTAAAATCTAATTTTCGGTAAAACATACAAACACCCCCATGTGGATAGGTTTGCTAATCCTACTGTTATCAGTGCGCCGTTACGCTACTTGTTAACATTGGAGTGAAAGAGTCTAATGGCTGATGATATATTATAACACAGCTATCTAGTAGTTAGGGGTTTCAACATAGTACAAAATAAACCACTGCCTGCCACGAATCTGTCTACATAAACCATTTAAAATCAATACTGTGTTGTTGAGAATTGTTACAGTATGAATATGCTGTATGTATTAATATTTCTTACAGCGCTTATCATAATGTGTATTAATATAAAATTAAATTGTTGAATGTGTGCTTACAGCAGGTGTTTTACAGAGGATTTAAACACAGCTAAGCCAATTAGATTTGATTAAATACTGTTTTTATTATCATAAACATCCAATACTGTATTCAATACTCTTTATACAGTCATATACAGTACAGTGCAAAAGTCACATTATTTAAAAACCATTAATGTTGGTATTAATTGTGCTTTTACTTGATAAAACACTATGAAACACTACAATAAATGCAAACGAACATAAATGTATTATATTGGGAAAAAAAAACTTGATGTCTTATAAGCTACGCAGAACAAAGTAGGTTCCAGACTTTTACTTATTGTCTCGAGCCAGTTCATGGATTTATTAAATTGCATCATCTGTACACCTGATTTAACATAACAAAGTATTGATTAGCCAAAGCAGGTATTGGTCGAAAAGTACAATACTAGGCTTTCTTGAGGAGACGTTTGAAAATGGTTCAACAAACACATTAACATATATAAAATGACTTGAATTTGTGTTAATGTTATTAAAAAAAATTAAAATGTTATTTTCTTCAGAGCAAATAAACACTTACTGTCCAAATAATCAGCTTTTTAACTTAATTTTATCAGTGTGTAAAACGTTCTCATGTTGCAGTATGTGTATGTGCTGTGTAGTCACAAACACATAATCTCTCACATCTAAAACTCAACATCAGAGGTTGTTCTATGGTATTCTGCAGACTTTGTGGCCCCTCATGACACAACACTCTGCCACAGCCACTGGAGAAATGTGTGTTAAAACACGGGATGTAAATTTAGCCCGTCTGCTTCTAATTTAGTACGAAGTGAATATGAGAATATGATTACACGGGGCCTCAATTTGGTGAGCTCATCAGATAAAACTCCTTAACGTTCAGCGAGGAGATAACATTAAGCAAAAAAATGCACCTTCAAATGGCAGCCCTGAGCCGAGAGATTTTACTAACAAGCTGTTGTTGAATTGCCAGGGTCTCGGTGGAAAACGAGTGTGCCTTCCAGTGCCATACATCTATCGATTGTCTGCCTGATGGAGACATCAAGCGCAGGGAGAGAGAGGCGAGGCATCGTTGCTTTCTGTTGGCATCAGCAGGTCTTCACATTCTGAACCAAGCAGCGCGGTCTGCACGAGCTCCACCGGCTAATGATGCCTCCGTCCTGTCACACAAACATTTTAAACAAACCTCTCTTTGAGCCTGAGAGTTCAGCACGCAGCACAGCAGCCATTATCAGCTCAGGTGTGATTGTTCCTGCTGCTGGAAACTTGTAGTGGAGGGGAAAAAAAGAAACTTGGGGAATCAGAGAATGCAGATTTCTGTTTCTTCTAAAAAGAAAAAAAAGAAAGGAGAAAAAAGGAGAAATTCAGTTCCTCTGAGCAGAAACATGCAGCGCTCCACAATAATGTAAACAATAGTTGGTCCCTAGCAGACAGTTGGTTTCATCAATAATTGGTATTTTATCTCAAAACCCATCAAACCTTCCAAATTCACGTTGATTGTTTTTTTAAGCTTTCAGACTGAGGTACCAGGAATGGGTTGGGGAGGGGTCTTTTGTGGGGGGGCTGGTATATGTGTAATTGTTTTCATTGATCAGCTCCATTTCAATACAAGGTTGAAAAGCCATTAGTGCAGTTGGGAAATTTTCTCTCTCTCTCTCCCTCCCTCCATTCCCTTCCTCAGCGCTCCCTTTAAAGAGCCATGCTCTGTATCCTAGCAACAAGGCTCACTCTCTCTCATAGATCTGCAGTGTCTGTGGCAAAAGGGTGAGAGAATAGGAGAATAGTTACCATCTCATTTCCCTCACATGCCACTCCCTTGCTCATATTCATGGAATGATCAACTTACACTCAAATGATTCTTCTTTCCTTCTGTTGCTGCTTATTCTCATTAAGCTTGATTATTTATTAGCTTCCATGAGGATGCTTCCTAGCAGAACTTCAATCTATCTTCTGCTCTTCCTTAACTGTGGCAACACAAAAACACTGTAGTCTATGAAAAACAATGCTGTTGAACACAGCACTGCAGCCTTTACAGTGGCTTGTCTCACTTCAGCCTTTAGAGGCAAAATTACTTTTCAGTGTAGCAAAAAAAAAAAAAATCACAATCAGGAGCCAAAACAAAAGGAATTCATTCCCAGAGGAAGCGTTTAACTAAAGATTATGTATTGTCATCATGGGCACAGGACGTAGGGATGTTAAGAGGGCTGGAGAAAGCCCTTCCTCTGGATTCAGGACTGTTCAACTGCAAATGGTAAAAATAATGAAAAGAGAACTGAGCTCTAAAACAGTGAGTATTATGGGTCGGTCCGTTTTTGTAAATTACTGTAAATTAGTTGATTAGTAATTAGAAAATGTTCTCTGTGGAACACCTTAACCTATTTTCACTTAGAAGGTCAACAAAGCATGTCAGTTGGTTAACTGGTTAAAAAGCACATATCATGGAAACACAAAGTTTTGAATTCATTGTTTTTGTGATGTCAAGAAAACCAATATGTTTAAATACAGCTGCTTTTTCAGCCTATAGCACTGCAGGCCCACCCATTCATGCTGTAGTTACAGTGCTGTGGGGGGAAAAAGTAAGTAATACAGTAAGTAGTGTTTTTTCTTCTCAGAGTGTTAATTTAACACTTTCCAGGCTTTTTCTTGTGGCAGCCCAGTATTATTATTTACAGTTATCATCTATAACCTGCTTTAACTACACAGTACTACATTAAACTAAATCAAGATCACTGATGAAGAAATCTAATACATTTACATCCAGGAGAAATTTGGAATTACACTTTCGTCTTCAAACTTGTGCTCAAGACATTATCTACTTCTTTCAGAATTAGATATTTATACTATTGTTGTATTGTATTTGTGCTTATATACATCTGTTCTAATGATATCTGGTGTTGTTACTGGTGAAAATACACTTACTGCTAAGATAAAGGCTTTTAAACATTGAGCTTAGGTGCCGAAGAGTTTTTGCACAGTAGTGTGTAAGACATTTCTCAGCATGGATTGCTTTTTAAATCAGGTACAACAAGCCAGCCAATCAGAACAAATATCATGTACTTATATCTATTAAGTCTTAATGGTGCAGTAACAAAAACAGCCTGTTTAATTCTAAAGCATATAGCATGACTAGAAAACAGTTATGTATTAATTAATTTTATTTTTGGTATACAAAATTTCACAAAATGGCACATGCAGACCTCTGGGGGACAATTTCATAAAAACAAGACACAGTAGGATATGGTGTTTTAAAGTTTTGTTTTATTACAGTGAGCTGAAAAGAGAAAAGATGAACTGCATGATGTCACAGTGTACATCACATATATGCTGCTTAAACATTCAGCACCCAGACTCAAAGCATCTTCTCTCACACTTCTTTTGTCACTGAACCAAAACTTTGCATGTCCATAATGGTAACTTCATAAGAAAACAAATAGTCGTTCTAGATTTTCAACATATAGTCCAAAGAGAAACATGTATCTCAATTTTTGTCGATTTTTATTTGTCTACGTCATTAGAAAACGACAGCTGCCCTTTATATGATGAATGGACCAACAGAAATGCTCCAAAATAGCTTGAAAAACATCTGGTTCCATTGACTTACATTAAATGTGAAGTATGCTTTTGGCCTCTCCAAGTTGCCATTTTAGAGAGACATGTTGTTTTTTTGACAGCGGCTATATATTAATGTAAAAGGATTTTATCCCAGGTTATTTTTTTTACTGGTCCATGAAATAAGCGTCAGCTGGGAAGCTGATGTTTAAATAAATAATGTGGTATTTGTAACTTTTATATAACTTTTCTACTGATGTAAGACACTCCAGCTCTGTTCCCAGCATAGAAGAAAGCTGGTTCTGTGCTGGGAACTGAGCTGGAGTGTCTTACATCAGTGGCAGAGAGAAGGGCCCTCAGTAAACAGATGACCATCATGGACAATGTTGACCACCCTCCGCACAGCACCATCATGAGAAAGAGGAGCTCAGCGGTAGACTGCTGCCCCAGTCCTGCTCCACAGACAGATTCAGGAAGTCTTTTGTCCCTCTGGCCATCAGACAGTTCAACTCATCCTAGCACAGTAAAAAATAATCCTGTAACACTATTATACTCTAGACCCCTATGTCAGACACTGTTATACTCTAGACCCCTATATCAGATATCAGACACTGTTATACTCCAGACCCCTATATCAGATATCAGACACTGTTATGCTCCAGACCCCTATATCAGATTTCAGACACTGTTATGCTCCAGAACCCTATATTAGATATCAGACACTGTTATACTCTAGAACCCTATATCAGATATCAGACACTGTTATACTCCAAACCCCTGTATCAGATATCAGACACTGTTATACTCTGAACCTCTATATCAGTTATTAGACAGTGTTATACTCTGAACCTCAATAACAGTTATAAGACAGTGTTATACTCCAGACCTCTATATCAGTTATCAGACACTGTTATAGTCTGGACCACTATCTGTTATCAAACACTGCTATACTCCAGACCTCCATATCAGTTATCAGACTGTCATCATATATATTTTTTTCACAGATTTATCCGTATAACTGTATATTATATATGACTATACTGTTAACTATACATAACAATGATTATACACTATGACTATTATATAATATACCATGTATACAGTCTATAGATGTAAATATTACTGCTTTTTATTGCATTTGCACTGCTGACTGCAAAACTGCGTTTTTGCACTGACATGGTCTACACTGTTTACTCTGGTTACCTGCACTACTGTCATCACTCTCACATACACACTGTGAGACTTTTTTACTTCTGTTTTGTATATACTATATTCTATTTTATATTCTATATTTTATTTTTTGTTGCAACTATCTTCTTTTGCCTTACCCTATGCACTTAGCTAACAGATGCCTTAAATTCCTCTCTGGGATCAATGAAGTATTTATCTATCTATCGATCTATCTATATACTCTCTTTTATACTATTATATATTGAGCTACTTTACTTTGGACAGTCTACAGATATATAACAAATGGCCAAACAAGAATCACCATAATTATTATGAGATCCCTTCACATGAAGTTGGAATACATTTTGCTCTGCTGTTATTGTAAAAAAAATCATTTTGGTAGTTTCTGCCACTGCAAGCTATTAGCCCTGCCATGCAGTGTTCCATGAAAACCTCATCAGGCATGTGGTGTATTGCCAAAGGCCATCAGGTGAGGTGCTGACCCTTCACTGTGGGCTTTTGTGTTCACACTCCAGCTTGACCCATCAGGGAACACACCCGGATCACTCGGCAAGTGTGAGTGACACTTCAGTCTCTGCTGGTGGGCACACTGAGAAAACGTGGGCCCAGATCATGATGCATGTCGAAGAGTAGCAGGCTACAAGACAGGAGTGGCCTAGTTTGAACATATGGAGAGGTACGTCCTGGTCAGTGTGTTTCTAGCCTGAGGTAAATGAGAAAGCGTCTGCAGGATTAGCACAGGCTTATAAACAGTCTCTCTGTGTCCCAGTATTATCATCCTCTATTTTCTTTAATGTGAAACCACCTTAGACTCCGAACGAGGAGTCAGAACAAACATCTTTACCATCCACACAAAACACATTACACACTTGCCATGCTAAGGTCTTTGTTTAATCCTGCACAGTGGTTTCTGCAGTGCTGGTACAAGAAATGTCTCTAAGGAAACAAGGTAACAACACTTTAACCCAAAAGAATTATTCAGCGCTCGTCCTTATTTTCAGCCTCACCTTACTGTTCAGGCTTGGCACAAGCTGGTGATAACCTCTGAAGTGACTCCATGTCATTTATATTTCGAGCTGGATTTGCATTTTCAAGACTTTCTGGCTGCATTGCGTTTTCATACGGCTTTTTTATGAGAGATAGCAGTTATCACCCCATAGAGGAAAACATAATCACCATAAATTGCATAAACACCATGCAATAACACTTCTTTTAATAGCCATGTTTTTTCCTGCCATGGTTTGCAGCGACAGTTGTTTTGAACTCTTGGAGCAAATAAAATGTAGTTTTCTGAAAACAACCACAATGGCATCTGTGATATTATTTTTACAGTCGTGTGGCTTTTAGCATCACTTGCTGACACTTCTTTATTTAACATGCAGATTCCTATTTAAATGCAAGATTACCTGTAGTCAAAACAACACTGGTATAAAAACGTTTGTAGATGATCCAGTGTCTCATAAACTTAAACATTATATAATAAATGCAGCAGTTTGAAGGCAATAATTAAACTGAATCAATTTTACAATGTTAGAATTCATTATAGTCATATTATAATTAATATAGATATATAGAATACATAGAATAATGTTCAATATGTGTTTATTTCTTGACCAAAATAAAATGATAACTGCTGTGTAAATAGTTTCTCCTGTCACATTAGCATAGTCAGTGTGTTTTTAATCATGTTTAATCAACTCATGTTAAAAATTCAGTGCTGATTTCATGCTCAAGTTAGCAGCCGACCAGTCATGTCTTCTGGGACTTGGTCATTTGGAGCTGTGATTTTGTGACAAGTGACAAATTTAGGTGATTTTTTTGAGTAATCATTGACTCTATGCTAATTGTGCCAGTCATAAATGCTGGAGTCTGAGGTCTCCTGTCTCTACTCACTTTAGTTCCAATGCAGTGTAGAAAATACTCTCTGGTATCTTCCCATGTTAGATGACTACTCCAGCGTTTACTGGCTACTAACTCTTGCTAGCTTCAAATGCAACAAATTTTTTTTTTCCTGGAAATGCTCTTTTCTAGTTTGGTAATGTGCTCTTCAACCCCTTAATCAAGACCCTACTCATCCACTCTTCTGTCTTCAGTTTGAGGAAATGACTAACGATTCACTGTTTTCACCAAATTCTTTTTCTGATGTTCTATCTTGGGCATAGTTACAGTTGCTAGGCTGTAAGGGGCAACCAGGTGAACCCTGAGACAGATCAATGCTGCACCTCTGGTAGTTTTGCAATTAAAGAAAAGAAGGTCAACTGTGGGTGAAGCAGCTAAACAACAGACAGCATAATGTCAATATGAGTTTATTTTCAAAGACCACTCAGAATATGGATTTAAGACATTCAGCGGTCCAAAAGGTATTTTGTACCTTGTTCCAACAGCATTTTGTCCTTTTTCGCAAAAGTATGGAAATCGAAAGAAATTTTCTAAACTAATAACTTGCATTCATATTTAAGAAAACAGTGAACGATGTGTGGTGAAACTTGTCTCCTTTCAGTGTGAACAATCAGTGTAAAGAATCACAACTGAATCAAATTGTTTACATAATTTTTATTTAAAATGTATTGGTCCATTCATCATGATGAAAACAACCTGAAAAAGCAAAATATTATACTTCACTGTTAGCATTTATCCATCCAACATAAACCTTGTATTCCAATTTTTCTTTTTCTTCCTAATAAAAATCTAGCAGCCATTTAGTTATCATATAGTTTTCGTCACCATATCATCATTTTGAAAGTAATAGAGAAATAGTTCATCTTATATTGCAACAAGCATTTACTAAAATCTTAATAAAATGAAATACAGCACTTCAACCTTCCTCATAGAGAGCTACTTTCTGTCAGAGTTTAGGTTCAACATATAGCCAATAAGCTACCTCCTACTTAATGCACTTGATTAAGCCAATCAGCCAATCAGGTACTTATGAAGCAGCTGATTGTGAAGCAGGTGTGGCAAATTGTTGATGAAACTAGGCTCTGAAAGTAACTCTCCAGGGGAAGGGCTGGAGATCACAGCCATAAGACTATGTACTACGTAAGATTTAAAGATTTGAAGACCTCTCTGGTGGAAATGCATTACTGCATGCAATGTGGAAAAGAACATTCTGTAACGCTGATTGTGCTTCAGTCCTCTAAATCTAATCTATGATTGTGAGCACATTTTGAACTGAGATCTGAGCGCAAATGCATTGGGCTATGCAGATAGCATTTCACCTGTTGTTGCATTCAAATATGTGTCACGATGCTATTAATAACACAACGCAAGCGCAAGCTTCATTCTGAACTTTCTAGCCAAGGTCCCTATAACAACAGCCAAGATTAGCCAAACTTTGTGGTACCGGCAATGCAGATAAACAGTTGTGTCTCAATCAGAAATAGTTTACTAAACATAAATTATCTCATGTTTTCATTCCAACAGAACAGATCGCTAATGCCCCTGTTTAGCTGTTGTGGCTGTTGGAATAAAAAATGGATCCTGCTCCAATTTCGACCCCCTTGAGTACTGAACGTTTTAACTGCCACAGTATGCACCTACTGGCCGTGACATTAACACCGATGATAAACCAAATGTATTTGTGTCATGATGTTGTGAGTGGAGATGGCAAATGCAGCCAAAAAATGCATATCATGAACTTTTATTTAATTTCAAAAAGTCCAAAGTTGCCAGTGATCAGTATAATCTTGTGCATCTTCTTAATTTTGCTATTTTTTTCCTCCTGTCTGAGAAATGCTAAACTTACTTGCACTGTAAGTGGGCTAGTGTTATTTAATTGTGTAATAGTTACTCTCCCCCTGGAGAGGAAATCACAGTTCTAGTGTTTGCATGGCACAGTGTGAGATGGACGATGCCCTGGGCAGGAAACAGTGCCTCTCATTCTGGCTCCCATTGATCTGAAATTTCACCCCTGGATGGCAAACCAACTTTTAATATTTGGCTTTAATTACCCCCTGAACCTTCTCTCTCACAGGTTAGTGTAAAGACATTATTCCCGGAGGACCAGTGGGCAGCGAGAGCTCCCTGGAGCCTTCCACGCAGAAGGACAGCAGAAGAAAGCTTTCAGCAGAATGACTAAAGCTCTGCCGCAGCTTTGAACCAATCACCAGGAAACTACAGTGTTCTTTGTGTTCTCTCAGTACATCTGAATAGATCATTTTACTGCATAGAGGATATTGTGAAGGTGCAAAAACAGCAGCACAGTGCAAAATTACAGCTACCAACACAAAAAAGAAGGCTTAGATTAGTGACATATAGAAGCTGGAAACATTATCTTCTAGGTCTATAGTTACCTGTCTTTCAGTCTCTGTTCTTGGGGCACATTCTCTCTGCCACAGCCCAGCAAATGGCCTGAACACAATTATAGCACCGACATTAAGCAGCTATTAGCATCTGTGGTAGAAATATTAGGCCTATTAGGTCTATTCTGCTTTTTCGATTTTATTTATAGCTTTTATGGCCTGGTGCTCAAGACAATTTCATTTCCCTCTCTGTCTTAAATCCAAGGCCAAACATTGCTTCTTCAGTCCAGAGTTGTGCTCCGAAATGGATCCATGAGAAGTGCTCACCGATTTAGTCTGCTTTCATAACAGGCACTATTTAAATTCTTCTGCGGTGCAATCAGGTGGTGCAGGATGGGCAGCCATACAGCGGTAGATACATAGTTTGTTAGAATAAAAGGGAGTACGTAGAGGGCAGAGATGAAGTACACGAAAGGTTTGAGAAAGAATAACATATCGTACTGTAGTGCTAACATTTAAACACTTGCCACTGTGATACTGCAAATCACAATTTAAACCTTAAGGCTGTGATATAGTTTGGTGTTCATTAATTGATCTACCATAAAACCTTTACCATTATTTTAAAAAGGTTCTTTAAAAATAATTCCTTGAATAGCCATCCATTAGAGGATTCTTTAGAGGACTTAAAGTGGTTCTTCAATGGATGCCAAGCTTGTAACTGTAATGTGTCCAGAGGCAGGAGTTGCGGATACACTTGCAGGTTGGTTTTATTTACACTCAAGACTAAAACAAAAATCCAAAGTAACACATTACAGCGACACCGGGTCAACAAAGACAGACAAAGACAAGGGTATAAATAACCCTTGGTATAAATGGAGGTATAAATGGAGACACTAAACTAGGGACACCTGGTGAGCAGGAGGAGACATAACAGCTGAGGGGTGGAGACAGAAGAGCGGAGACAAGGAGCACATGACAAAAACAAACAGAACCACATGGCATTGAAAGGACAATAAAAACAAAATCAGACAGGCACAAAACAGGGCAGACAGTAACAATATAAGAACCATGTTTGGTGCTATTTTCAAAAAGGTTCTGTGTAGCACCATGAAAAAGACATTCTCAATCAATCTAAACATCTATTTGACAAGGCAAATAACCTTTTAGGCACATCTGTATCCTAATCTCAATGATTACAATTTTGCTATAGCTATTTTACTATTTTATTGCTCTTCAGTACATTTATATTACGTTTTTTATATTTATACATTTATATTTCTTTTTTTAAATCATGTAATAAATAAAAAGAAGGGAAAAACAAAATCAACACAACACTTTGGTTTTACTTACAGCGGCATCAGTCCTGCTGTATCAGTTAGAGCCAGAATCTGATCCTGAAAGTCAGTTAGAACAAGTTGGTAGTCCTGATCTACCTTTGCAAACCAGACTGTTTCAGAGAGGTAAGATTTGAGCTCTCTGTGAGGGAGTACCAAATTTGCCGGCAGGCAAGCAATGAGAATTGTCATCACCTTGCAACAGAGAAGAGGGCTAAAATTCTAACCAGGAGTTTTATGTAACTGAGAAAATGCCCTCTGGCATGTATTTTGGGCATTATAACTTTGCAAATTGTTTACATGCACAAAAAGCTAAATACAATGCCTAAAGGAAATGGAAAAACTGGAAAAGAATAATTGGTCCCCTTTAACACAGTGCAAACGGGAAACATATATAATATGTCCAGAAATATCGTGATTGAGTTGAGTGAGCATATATAGTTTGAAGTAATGAATAAGAAATATAAATTGTGTATTTTCTTGTATTTTTTTTTACTAAATATGTGTTGTACGACAAAGACATGTGTGTTTGTCTCACATGAACATAGTCATTGATCTTAGATTTAGCAAAAGGTTTAAATTAAAGTTGAGCACTATATTGATATATATCAAATCTGAAGCTGACAAATCTGTTCAGTGTAAACTGTTCATGTTATCATCCTGTAGACCAACCACTGTAGTTTATTAAATCACATATTACTAAAAAATGTAAATCTAAAATTCTCCTCAAGGGGCACTATTAGCACTTAACTAGGTTAAGTCATTGAAAGAGAGGAAACAGGCTCCTCTAATTAAGACAAACTTTAAGTTGCAACATTTATTCATTTAACTTTAATACACAAAATAAAGAATATGCTATGTTGATGTCTTAAAAACTTCAAATTTTCCCATAATTGTTATTAACAATAGTGAATGTCCACCATAGGTAGCTTTAAGCTACCATAACATTCCCCACAGAAATGCTAGCAAAAAGTGAGAACTATTGCAAGATGGTTAAAGAAGGTTAAATGAAATGAATTTAGGTCAACGATTGGTCATCAATTGCTGTAACAGGACACTTTTTTGTATTCTGATTGCATAACGCTGTTACATATATTCTGGTACTACCCAAGTCTGCACCAGACAGTAGTCTGAACCGTTGCCTTATGCTGTACTGTAGTGTTTGCATAATGACAATAAGCTGGAACTGAATAGAACTGAAGTCATAATAAACTGTAACATCAAATAGATAGGGTGTGTCTCTTCTCATTAATCAAAGCCTGCCTCGTTGCAAATGAGCCCTTTTAGTGAATTTTCCTACAGTTCGAGAGAAGGCTGCAGTTATGGCCTTGTGGGTTTGCACAATTATTAAGTTGCTTACTCTCCAGCAAGGTTATCCCCATGGCAGAAATCTTGGAAAGCATTAAAGGGAGGAGAGAAAAAATAGCTCTGTATGCAGTCCCGGTTACATCTCCATCTGAGCACTAATAATTGGCCTATCATGGGCATTTCATTGCTTTATTCTGTGATGTGTTTCTGTCTAAATAATCTCAAAGTAATTCTTCGCCCTAAGGACTTTCCCCATTGAGTACAAACACACTGAGGCTAGTTTTTCATGGTGCCTTCTTCACAGCTATGGCCTCTCTTTATTTGCCTTTGCTGACATGCATGATCATTACAGATTTTATTATGACTGCCTTCTGACCCCGGCTGTTTACCAGCAGCTAAATATTCCCCTTGTACAATCGCGTCATCTTCCGATAAAAATGCCAGTGGAGCTTTATAGGTGACGGACAAGGGTGAAAATCGTCCCCTGGTATTCAGCTCAAAATAGTCGAGTGGTCCCTTCGGGCTGTGGAGTGCAGCAAAGAGCAAGTAGGCCTCATCAGCCATGGGCTGCTAACCCTCCCTGGCACGACAAGGCTGGTGTCCAGGAGTGATTTGTGTGGGAGAGGAGGCTGATTTGCTTGTCATGATTGTCAGAGTCCTCTGGTCAAACACAAGTGTGAGGTGTTGCTGAGGCACCAATCAGACTGACAGATCCGAGCATGGTGGGGGGACTGCCTGAGCTCATTTCCAACCATCAGGAGAGAGAAGCACACGAGAGGGTGTCTCTGACTTTGTCAAACCCCTCGGTGAGGTGAAACAGCTTTGCGGCTGAAGTGCAGCTGAACCCCTCCGAAGACCCTGTCCATCTGTTCCCCTCGGCCACTCCTCTTCCCCCCTTGTCACTCACCGAGTAAACAAACAATCCTCTGCTTATTTACCAGGGACACTGCACACGTCTCTTGTTGGTGAAATCCTCCTTGGACTCAGATGTGGTCTTGCACTCTAAAAGGTAAAGGTACGTTTGGCTTGAACATTTTAGGATAATCTGTGGAATCTGTGCTTCATGTGAATGTTCCTCACATTTGCAAACCTCACGTGCAACAGCCACAAAAAGTGATTTATAATAGAGGATATAGTATGTAGTATGTAAGCATTGTTCAATTCTAAAATGGAAGATCAATAAATTTTGTGTGGCAATTTGTAGAGTATTAGTAACACATCAGTGAAGCAGTAGTAGTATTTGAATATTCAAATATATTAAACTAAATATCTTGAAGATCTACTGTTGATACATTACTAACATAAAGTAGATGTACTGTTATTATGTAAAATGCTGTTAAGTTTAATAAACAATGTTACTTCCATTAATATCTTACTTTTATTAAGCAAAACCTAACCTTAATCTAATCCTAACTAATCTTAAACCTGGGCCTAACCCTAACCTTAACACAAAACCTAATCCTATCCCTCACACTGACCCTAATCCTGAACCTAAACATAATCTTAGCCCAAAATCTAATCCTAACCCTAACTTTAACTTCAACCCAAAATCTAACCCTGACCCTAACCTTAACCTCAGCCTATTACTAATCCTTACCCTTGCCCTAATACTGACCCTAACTTCAACCCAAATCCTAACCCTAATCCTTACTCAACCCAAAACCTAACCCTGACCCTAACCCTAAGTTAAACCCAAAACCTAACCCTAACCTTAAGATAAACCCAAAACCTAACCCTCACCCTGGCCCTAGTCATGACCCTAAACCTAACCTGAAGCGAAACCTTAATCCTGACTCTAATCTTAACCAGGTCAGCGGCATGTCTAGGTTGAGGATGTTAAGATGCTCTGTATTATGGTTTGATTACATGTTCAATGACTTCTCAGGTGAACATCTTCAGATATGTACTTGGAATGTCTCTTGATAATCTACTGAATATATTTAGAAGCTTCATTGTTGCTGTATCATTTAAATGTTGCATTTATGTTACTGAGAGTCTTTTGAGCATCTATTTCATCTAAACAATGACCCCTCCAAATAAAGTATCACCATCACTCTTAAAGGCACAGTAACAAAACAATCTAACTAAGGATCGTTACACAGAGTGAACCTTCAGTTGTTAGAAACCTACATTAAAGGTGCCATAAATTAGAAAACCATTTGCTAAGTCAGTGGCATGCCTTACCATGAAGTCAAGTTCAGCTCCCACTTCTTTAACAAGATCCTGTATAAGCCTAAGTGTCAGGGCTGCAGCAGGATCGGACACTGGCGCAAGCTTTTTAAGAAAACGTTACTTTTAATAAACCAAAACACAAACGAAAAGGCAAACAGACGGAGATACTACGAGACATATACCAAGACATTTACCGAGACAATTACCGAGACAATGACCAACCAAGACAGAGGGAATACACAGGGAAAACAGCTGACAGCACTAACAACGAAATGACAAACAGGCGAGACAGGCGGGGCAAGGGTGGAGCAGAGAACGAGGGGAGCACATGACCAAACAGAACCACATAGACAGGACGTAAACAGAGACACGTGGACGGGCAGGCATGACACTACGTTTAATTCAAAGTTGGTTTCCTCTTCATATTTCACTCTGGACAGTTTGGCAGACCTTGGACTTAGCGTTTGACACTGAAAAGACTGAAGAGGGCAGCAGTTCCACCTTTATTAGCATCACAACCCCAACATGTGAGTAGCAGCCATGCTGTGTGATTTTATCATATTCTTACAGTTAAAGTCTTAAAGTTACCTCCTTAAAGCCAAGTTTCATAGTAACAACTTGAATTTACTTTGTGTTGTTATCAAGTCACTAAGATAGGTAATGTTGGATAATAAGCCTCAGCTAACTAAAAGTATAATTATATAATAATAATAAAATAGTAGAATGATCTATCAGTTATTTCCTTATTATATGGAGGTTCATAATATTTTCCTGCTTGTGTCCCTTTTCACATGATGCTTCTGTGTGAATCATTATAGTGTCTCACTGAGAACCGGCCAATCACAGCAGAGATCATTAATTTATTTTTGAGCTCAACAAAAAAGGAAAAACATCTTGTTTCATTTTAGGACTGAATGTGTTTTATCCAAAGTCACAAAACATTCTATGCAGACATGCTATGTAGCATTCTGTAGCAGCTTTAGGCTAAATTGGTTATGGGTTGCACAATGCAGCCTAAAGCTTCCTACAACCCGCTTGAAACTCAACTTTGTAAAGATTCATGAAACAGCCAATCAAAACATCATTAACACATCATGTGATAACGTTGTACAACATACTTGCGGCAAGCCATTGATTTGATAAAAAGGTTGGAAGTTTTTCACTTGGTCAGTCAACCGAGCAGTCAGTGACCAGCTGTATTAACTCCAAACCTGCTGTTACTGTGATCTATGTACCTGCATACAGTTTCCTCTATGTTGATGTGCCCTAGTTTTACACAGAGCTCAGATTCATTTGGGATCTAATCAATTAAAATTATGACAGAATGGGAAAGTAAGATGTAATGGATGACTGATGTCAATTACACCTCATTTATAACTTATATGCAACAAAAATTGGCAAATGTTGCAAGGCTGTTTTTGCTTTGTAAGTAGGATTTTGGCTCACAAACCCACACAAATATCACCATAAGAGTGCACCTTAAGAACAAAGAAAACATGGTGATATGGGCTCTTTAAAGAACTATCTATTGATAGGTTCTTTAGGGAACCTGTTTCTATGGCATCGCTCCAAAGCACCCTTTTGGCACCTTTATTGCTAAGAGTGTTGTTGAATTGTTGTCATGACCTAGATGGCAGTGCTTTGAAACTTGGAGCTGCCCTTCATAAAAAATGATTCATTTGTGCTTTTGGGGTCATTGTCAAGCATGTCTGCTCCTCCACAATAGTGGAAGTAAGTCATTAAATCTGAGAGAAAGAGACTTCAATGATGTAACCCTTCTACCTTGAAAAGAAGAATATAAAAGCTGCTTTATCTGTCCAAAGTGTAAGGGAGCGTGAAGAAAAGGAATTTTAACATGCATGCTTTTTTTATCATTGGTTAAAAGCAGATGTGCTTAAGTCTACTTAAACTGTCTACAGCGAGTAGACTTTCTGTTGTGAAATCCTCCACCACCTGCAGTCTTGAGTCTCACCCTTGAATCCTTGTTTCCGTTATGTCTTCATCCGCTCTGCTATTAGGGCTTTGTAGGTCTGCCAGCGCTTCATAAAGGTGTGATATCAACACTTGATGGGCACTCAGAGGAATGGGCTTGGGAAGTGGAGCAGAGTGCCTGAAGGACTCCACATCTGAAAGTGCAGGCGAAGGCCTGGAGGGGATTTTGGTACATCTGTGAAGCATGTTTATGTCTGGGCTTTGCAAGACATCAGGGACTTTGATTATCCAAAACTCATCTGTTCTTCACAAACAAAGATTTTAGGGCGAGAATGGCTGTGATTTGTAATAAACTTAGGAATCTAGGGTTTTGTTGTTTTTTGGCTCAACTCTTTAAATGCAATAACATACTTACATAGTTAATTACATAGTTAGATACTTGATAAATTACATTAAATCATGTATTGGCAAGTCTGTGTTTTGACATTTTCCATTTGTTTTGTTGTATAAAAGTTGCATAACTTTTCTTGGAACTTCCTTACAAATGTGCAACGCTTTCAATGCCCTTCCAGTTTCAGAACTTTAAAGACAAAATAAAACCCCCGTATGACAGCAATATAAGGTTACTTTAGCTAATGCAGGAGTGGTGATGCATCATTTGCTTCGCTTGCACAAACATGATCTACATGGAAGAGACATCTTAAAGGGAGGTCCCTTAAAATACACTAAGTTGCAAGTAACAAGTAAGTCTTAAGTCTTAACAATCATGTCCCGAGTCAAGTCCCAAGTCTTAAAGTCAAGTCACCAGATGTAATGTCATTTCAGTATTTAACACAATTGATGCAGCTGATTAATAGTATATTAAACTGATATTAATATAACATTAACATCATTTCAAGCAGTTCTAATCACTAATCACCTCATTACCAGTCCATCACAGAGTTAAAATAGGTGTTGAAGCAGAAATAACACTAAAATGTGAGGCAGTGGGGCTCGAAGACCAAGGCTGAGAAACACTGTGCTATATGGAAGTATTAGTACTCATTACACCTACAGGAATTTTAATAACATCACATTCTAAACCCAGAAGCATTAATATCTGGACGGGGTCTTTCAGTTCTAACAGCATGTGTGAACTCTGCAGTAGCTTTGCATGGACTAATCAGTGTTTGGCAATTTTCTGCACAACACTTCCTGTCTGAGATGCTGTGACTCGAGTCCACACGTCTGTTATAAGCATATTATATGCTGTCCATTAATAAAATAGAAGCTCAAAAAAAATCAGGCAAAGGTTATTGTTTAACTGCTTCACCCATAATTTGTGATTTTCTCTAACTAACTAGATGCAGCACTAGTCTGCCTCAGGACGGCACTGGAGCAAACTGGGTCATCCAGTTGGTCCTTCAGAGCCTAACAGCTATAACTATGCCCTGCATACTATACATACATACCTGGCCATAGCATATTTGTGAATGCTTGCCCAATTTCCCCAAAAGATTGATGGAAAGGATGCACTGTTATTCATTTACAGAGTAGATGTTTAAGATCTCAGTTAATTTGTGGAAGAATTGTTAAATCAAATCATTTTGTTGCCATTAAAGCTAGCATCAGTGTTGATATAGTGAGAAGCCAGCCAACATAGGACTCCCTGAATTGAAGAGTTAAACCTGGGCATTAATCTGTTATGATTTGGGGTTTTGTGGCAGTCAGTGGCATAAGAAACAATGCAAGGATAGGTGAAAGAAAATCAGCAAATTCTGGAAGCAAATGTTACACAGCCTGTCAGAAAGGTACAGCTGAAAAAAAAACTGCCTTCTACAACAGTGATCTAAAGCATACCTCAAAAACCAAGCTGAAGTTTTTTGGAATGGCCCTCACAGCTCCTATTCCTCGAACATCTCTAAAAAACGTATACATGCTGCACATGCAAGACAGTCCAAAAATAACACAGAGGGAAAATTCCTAAATCAGGAATAAAAAGAAAGCTGACTGGCTATAAAAGCAATAGTGAGTTATCTGGCAAAGGGGGTGTTACTGTGTACTAACTTTGGATTGGGTGTTACTACTATTTACTTATATTACTACTTTACTACTGCATTCTTCCATTTTTACCTAACAAGTTATGAAGTAATTGCAAAAAATGCTACTTTTAAACCATTTTAAACAGTGCAGTTACAAGAATAAATAAAATATGTAATCTGGCCAGAGGTACACAAACATTTGCATACAACTATATTTTATAAATGATTAAAGAAAAGAAATCAACCTTGCAGAAAGTGGGCATACAAAACAGCAGACTTAGTCAGTGCAATCTGTGGATGAGGCTGCATTTGTCTTGGAAAATCCATTTTGAAAAATGTGAAGTATTAGAGTGGGAGGATAATCTGAGATTATTTCCACACAGATTGCTTGGAGTACAGCAATCAAATCTGATGATTGAAATGGAGCGCAAACGGCTTGCCTGGTGCTTCTGGAAAGGAATCCCCACAGGAACACGACCCGGACTCCGTGGCCTCCTAATGCGTAAGGAAAACAGAATAGCCCCATGGTCTGTTCGTATCCCGGTATTAGAGCAATAAAAACAGAACAGTACATTTTCTGTTCGTTCGTATTAGCAAAGAGGCACTGCATGGCATGCCACTCCATTTGTAGAGTCAAGAGCAAAATGACGGGCTAAATCGTTGATGTACCAGTCAACACACGAAGCAAAGTGGTAGCATCACTGAGATGCTCTGGTTCAACCAGAAATGTCCGCATCACTTCTGAGCATCTCTGCGGGCAGAGGTAAAGCTTTTGTAGCTGGCACAATTATCAGGAAACTTGAGCATGATGTCCTCATCAAAAGAAGAGCCTCTCAAAATTTCATATGAGATCTTCTTCAATGACTCTTTTCTTTTATTATTTATATATTTCCTCTTGTTATCTCAGAGTGAGACGAGTACTTAGACCTTGAATGCACACTGAAATAATTGTGTTTTTATATATATTTATGTATACTTTACCAAGGCAGAGCATTTCACAGACACCAAGGACAGCTGTACTAGCCATGATTGCTTTGTTGCAGCTTCAAGGTCTTTACCATGACGACAGCATGTCAGCTGTTGCTCTCTGTAGTAAGACACTCAGGGCAGAGTGCATTCATGAGTCCTTTTTCACTCGTATGGACCAGAAATGACAGCAAAAGAGAAGTGGTATGGCCATTTAAGGGGGAAATGGACAAATAACCTTTTATAGAGGGTGCTGAGGCAATCTCGGCTGAGGAGGCTCATTCAATACAATATGTCAGAATATTGTCATTCATATATTGTCATGAATATTGTCATGCTATGCACACACTGTCAAAACGGTGCATGTGCAATTACAGTATATTACTGGCCACTATTTGCATTACTTTCTTACTATTTTAATAGTAAATAACTGCAAAATAGGATTAGGGTTAGGGAGTCCACAGACACCTGGTAGATATTGTGATATTGCTGTATGCTCCTTTATGCTGACAGTAATAAACTGTTGTTTTTATTATATTTTTTGTATTTGTGTATTTATGTAAATGTGTGTATTTTGTATTTCTGTAAAAGAACTAAAATTAAAAAAAAACAATAGCAATTAACCAGTTGTATGCAGAAGTTTACACACCTGTGGTTATTTCCAGTAAAAAAAAATAATTAATGCGACACCCTCCACAGCAGGAAAAAAATTGTTCTTTGAAGTGACAAATCACGCTTCTCTATCTGGCAGTCTGATGAACGAGTCTGGGTTTAGTGAACACCAGCACAGTGTTACCTCTCCAGCTGCATTGTGCCCACTGTAAGGTTTGGTGGAGGAGGGATAACGCTATAAGGAAAATGCTACAGGAGTAGTTCTAGAAGCCTTAGTTTCACTGAATGAAAATATTCAGCATGTCAAGACATTTTGAGCAACTGTAGGCTACCAACTTTGTGTGGACAGTTTGAGAAAGAACCTTTTCTATTCCTGCATGACTGTGTCCCTGTGCACAAAGCAGCCACATAAAGGCTGGTTGGGTGAGTTTTGTGTGAAATAACTGGACTGGCCCACACAGAGCCCTGACCTCAACACCATCCAACACCTTTGGGGTAAACTAGAATGGAGATTGCAAGCCAGGCCCCCTCATACAACATAATTGTCAACTCTATGTTAATGCTTATGGATTTAGAATAGGATGTCATAAAAGCTCTTGTAGGTGCAATGTGTAGGTGTATGCTTTTGTCAATATAGTGTAGATAAAGTAATGTTCACATTTAGGCCAGTCATAATCATAAACATATCACTGATGTTTATTTTTATATAAAAAACATTATTAACAATTATTAATATTCTTGTTAGTTCATTCTATTGAGTTACTAAAATATAAGCTTTAATGGCCAAACTCGCCAATTAACTATCCTGCTTTCTAACTGCCAATACTTAACAGCTCCCAACTGACACACACAGCTAAGTTGCTGCTAGCCTAATAATTTTATAGCACCAGACAAAAGTTAAGACCCATTATGCTTCTTACAAATTTCATTTATTTATAAATGCCATTCATAACAATGACAACACAGCGAATTATTTGTATATGTTTGTAAAAGTTAACTGTGAAAAATAACTGCAGTCAGATGATGTAACAATTGCAGTGGGCTTACTTACCATAGAATATGATATCAAAATCTGAATATCACCAAGAAGGACAATGTAAGTGATATATTTTACTGTACTTTCAGTAAGTCCATTATAGAAGATTTCAAGTAGTCACTTTGACTCTTTGGGTTTTGATTTTGAAAGAGCAGAGATAGAAACTGTTTAACACCCTTCCCACTGAGAGTACAGCATTAACAGTGGTGAAATGTGTGCATATAGAGCGCAAAACTTTGCTGTTTCATCTTTAGTGGCTGGTTTCATTGTGAAGAATGGCAGAAGAAGGGTGCAGATTTGAAATGTGTTGCTTTCTCAAATTAACATTCACACTTTTATCAAATGAGATATTAAAGCACAGATTAGTTTGAGATGAAAGAGAATGGTATTCTACAGATGTGCCGGCAGGATGCCAGCATAAAGTGCACATATCAATAGTGCCCCCTAGTGATATGTCTCTTTTCTCGGTCCAGACCTGCATCAGCCAACTAGTGACTGGACAGGCTTATTCTGTTTTAGCAATCAATCTGTGAAAAAATGCACTTGAATGAATTGGATTGCAAAATATCATTTGTGAAAGAGTCCAAGAGACAAATAGTCACAACAGGCATGTGTATACGAGGTTCATTGAGACAGATTGTTATTGCCATTCAGGGGTTTTGATCTATTCCATCAAAACCCAGAGCAGTCACGGTAATGGCATGTACGCTGAAGTCTTTGTCATCCAAAATGACCTTGCATCCTCATTACACATTACACCACTGACTGTGTGCCTATGGGAGGGTTCGAAGATAGACTCTGGCTCTTCAGGTAGATGCATTAATCTTTCCTAAGCTTCACTTTTCATGCTGTTGAACAAATGAGGAAATCCTCAAAGTCAGTCTCAAAAGACAGTGGCTTTCCTACAATGTTAATAATTCAGCAGTTATCTTTAAACGCTTATTCATATGATGCAAATGCATTATTTATTACACTCTTAAGTCTGAGGGACTGGCTGAATTTCTGCAGCTGGTAAAAAAAAAAGATTGCACATTCTCTTAACAAAAACTCCCTTTTCTTCAGTAATGAATTAACTTACGTGCATGTTTATGAACAGCAGCAAAAAAACATGACATTTTCTGACTACACTCTTACAAATAAAGGCTCAAAAATAGTTTTTGTCTTGGTTATACAGTTTTAAGTGAAATCTTCTGTAGCTATTGGTTTTTACATTATGTGGAGATTCTTTGGACTTCAAATTGGTTCTTCATGCTTGCTTGTATCACCTTGAAAAGTGGTTATTTTAAAAATAATCCAATGAAATACATTAATAGGGAACCAAAAGCTAATCTTCTAAAGCGTCATTCCAACACTTTTTGGCTTTGGTTTTACTTTCAGGAGCGTAGGTCCTTCATGTGCATATCTGTGTGCTAGCCTTAATGTTGTTCAGTTATGCTACTATATGTGGGATATTTTTTTGTCTCTGTGCTGACTTGGCTCGGATGTATGGTTCTAGGACAGCCTTAAGTTAGTATAGTACCATTACATTATGAGGACTCATTAAACTTTAAAGGTCCTTCACAGATGCTCATCTAATTTATCCATCCACTGAAGAGTTTGTTTACGCCTAAAGAAGCCTGTTTAGTTCCTCTGTTTTTGTCTCTGTGCATTTGGTTCTTTGAAAATACTTAATTTGATAGAGAACCTTTATTAGAAGAATGGTTTGGTGACGCTTCCTATGAATCCTGGATTGACAAAGCACTATAAATGCATTCATGAGGTGTTATATAGCATAATAACACCTTGTAATACCTGGCATACACTCATAATGTATATAATGCTCCTTTATATAATAAAGGAAGATAATTTTTATATATTTCAAATTTCATATCTGCCCATAAGAACACTAATTAGTGTAGACACTAATGTAATGCATAATAGCATGTCATGGAGTTGTATGTCAGGTCATTACAGGCTTTAAGTGAAGTGAGTTTTTTAAGAAGTTTCATTTCAGTACACTAAACATCTTCACAGCCTCTATGTAAATATATTGCTCTATTTTTAAAATATACCATATATATGCATTTATAAAGCATTATGAATACAGGATTCATAAAAAGTGGTACCAAAATTCCCTCCCAGTTGCTAATTATATACATGAAAAATGGCTCTTTGAAAGAACCGTGCACTAAAGAGTTCTGAAGAGGGAAACAACAAGTAGTTTGTCTGTGGCACTGCTTCAAGGAAGCCCATTTGGTTCCTTTATATTTCAGAGTGCAGGTCATTTATGTACATATCTTTGCCTATCTAACCCAAATGTTTTGCAATTACAGTTTATAAGACATTAATATGTCAAAAAAAAAATTCGATTCACAAAAAAATTCCTTCGTTTGGACATACAATTCTAGAAGGAACCTTAAATTGGTATACAGCCATTACATTACCTGGGGATTCTGATGGCTCTTCACAATCACACCTCTCATTTATAAAGATGGTTCTCCAAAGACACAGCAACTAAAAAGTTCTTCATGGAACCAAATGTGGTTCTTTAATGGCATTGCTCCAGAGAACCCCCTTTTTAAGAGACTAAATATCAAACTGAGGTCTTTTAGTGCTGAGTGATGAAGCTCTGAGCATCTTGTCTATTCATATGCCACCCTCATCTCAGCATCTACAGTATTCTCATTAAAATAATCAATTCCTCTTTTATGCTAATGTTGTGGATTTCGAGCTGCACTGCGGCCGCCTTTATGTTGAGAATAATTTCCTGAGGGCGTATGGGAAGAAAAAACAGGGAATTGTAGACGGCTCGCCACATGTTGCCTTGCTAGCCTCAGTCCCTACAGTGCTGGAGCTGTGTGCATGTCGTCCCTGTTTAACTAGAGCAGAAAATCTCCCGGGTACGTGACCTTTACTTAATCACCCAGCATTTGGAGTTTGTTTCTTTTTCGCATCTCTGTGCCTTGATCAAGGTAAATTAGGCCCCAGTCAGCCATGTAAAGCCCCCGCTATCTATTCCTAAACACAGACGCCTGAGCATAAAGCACTTGTCACTACAAAACCTTTTCTATGCACATGCACTGACAGACAAGGATGCACAAACATGCAGCTCCAGGTGAGCATTACTGTGGGCGTCTTCTCACACCCATAACCAGGCTAATAATTAAAAATAGGGTCCTCATATATAATGCATACAATATTATAAAATCACCAACACAAGATGACACTTGAAATGAACTTTATTATTATACCTTTATTTTATTCAAATACACAGTGGACAAAACACATTTGTCATTTCCCTCCATTACTAGAATTAAAAGTTCATGCCATGTATAGAAAAAAAAACAGCTGTTCAGTTTGATTGCACACAGATCACTGATGGCAGTATCATGAGCCAGCTGTTTCTTACAAGCTTGCAGCATTAATCACACTGTCACTCAGGTCTTCTTATAAATCCTCCTTCAATACTTCCAAAGAGGATAACATGTGGAGCTTCACCAGGACCTGCTCTTTTATACAGCAGATGCAATCTCTCTTTTTCATTTGATTGATTTGACAAGTTTCAGAATATTACTCTACAAAGTTAGAAAAACTGAGAAGCAGGAAACTAAAGCACTATAAAGCCTCAAATACGTTTCTCTCATGGCCTTGCAAAGTGAGATATTCCTTGTTAAATTTCAAACACAATGTTACATGATAGTTTACCTTGTTTATATGTTAAAGGGAGCCAGTTCTCGCTTTTCTTTTTGTGCATGTAAAGGGTCAGCAAAGTTTTAAGGCCCAAGGTACATGCCAGAGGGAGAAACTCTCTCCCACAGAAACCAGTTTTTCAGAATATCAGCCCATTTTTCTGTTACACAGTGATGTTATCTCGTAATACTGTCCTTATTGCCCACCTACAGGCAAGCCTGGCACACCCTCACACACGGCTAAAATAAAACTTTGAACTCTGAAATGTTGCCCCAGTCTAACATTTGATGGTGGATTCGGTCTACTAATGTATTGTACTAATGTACTAATGTACTAATGTACTAATGTAATTCTACCTAACTTTTAGGATCTGGTTCTGAATCAGTGATATGGCAGAACTGGCGCTATTGTAAGTAATAGCCTCAGCAGAGTGGTGAGGGGGGCATGAAACTTGTTTCAGGATGCCACTCTTGTGGTTGAACAGTCAAACAGAGTGGGGGAGCTGACCAATCAGAGCACACTGGACTTACTGGGAGTTGGTGTTTAAAAACAGAGGAGGGTTTTTAGAACGAGGGTGAATACAGATGTACAGTATGAGAAAATATTGTGTTTTGGGAAAATGTATGTATGTAAATCAACTCTAGTAGACCCTAAAATAAGACTATGAACACTGGAAATGAGCATAATAGGTACTATTAAATGTCACATCACTTGAATAAGTACTATATTTAACAACTGATGTATATTTTAAAAGTTTAGTATGAAAAATTGAACAATATATAGTTAATCCAATGTCACAGAACAGTTTCACAGTTTCTCAGCAAAACATGTGTTTTCTTGTTTCATTTCCAAATAATCAAGTCCTTTATCTCACACATGCGTCCCATTCAGCAGTGCTTACAGTGTCAGACCCTGCTGGAGTTTTAAAAATTACAAATCATTAAACTATCAGTACCACATGAGAAGCTGGTGGCGTGAGAGGAAACAGCACAGCAACTGGGCTGGTGTCCATGCAAGGCTAAAGGCTAATCCCAAGAGACCGGCTGTTCCTTTCATACATCTCTCTGATGTTCGCACCCTTGATTAAAAATTGGAATAACATTACCCCAGACTGCAACTGACTACACAGTCGGAGATGTAAGACTTCTGAAGCATCCCTGAGTGAGTTTGGGACTGGTTTGAATGTTAAGTTGTCTCCATTTATTTGTGACACACCAGTATAAAAGCTATGACAAAACTAACACAGATGAATCAGTATATCACCCACGACTACTCTGAGCCTGTGTCATTTTTCCACTTCAGAGTACTTCACTGTAGCGTAATGGTCACTTTCAGTAGAGAAAAGGATATTTGCTGCCCATTAAACAATCGTTTGTTGTGCTACAATTATTTCGGAAAACTGAGCCATGTTTCGTTTTGTGTAGTGTGGTCTAATGGATAAATCTATAGAACAGCTGCCATTTTGTGTTCACTGAAGAAAACCTTTTAAAGGACAACCAGATTAGTAAGTCTTCATATTTCCTCTACTACAATAAGCAAGAAAGTAAAAAATCTATAATTCAGCAGTTAGTCGACATGTTTACTTCTTTCACTGTAATGCTCAAAAACAGCTCAGCAATATATTTTGGTAAGCTGATAGTTTGATAAATTGCTATGGGACTGCCAAAAAGAACAGATTTATTCCATTATGAACAATATGGTCCAGCTAAAAACATTTTTAAGAGAGTTGAAACACTTTAAGAGAATATATTCAGGATTTACTCTATTTAGGTGAATAGAGTGTTTATTGGTGCATTTATGACATTGAGATCTATGAGATCTGGATGAATAGAGGTCATTGACCCCAGGATATTGCAGCTGTTAGTATAATAATATACAGTACTGTGCAAAACGTTTAACCACTTGGGGACATTATTATATATAAAAAGCTACATTTTCCAAAGAGTTAGCTTTTATTTGCTCAGGAGAACACTTTACTTTTTAAATATTTAAATAGTATTAATGCAGTAAGTAGTGCTTTTACATTTACCAGTGTGTTTATTTAACCCTTTCCAAGCTTTTCCTTGTGGCAACACAATATTATTTGCATCATCTTCTTATATCTGCTTTGTCAACTCAATACTTCATTAAGCTAAATTACAATTGCTCCTGAAGGAATGTAATAAATGAATACAGTGTCTTGGGCGTCCAGGAGAAATCAGGAAATAAAATTTGTTCTTTAAACTGGTGCACAAGATATTATCAACTTTATTTTTTACAATAAGATCTTTATGATACTTTGTATTGTGTTTATGTTTATTTACATCTGTTCTAATGATGGGCAGCAAGGTGCTGTAGTGGTTAGCTCTGTCACAGCAAGATGATCCGGGTTTGATTCCCTGTTCGGGTCGTTCTGTATGGAGTGTGCATGTTCTCCCCATGCTTTAGTGGGTTTCCACAGTACAAAGACATGCATGTTAGGTTGCCCGTAGGTGTGTGTGTGAGTGAGTGTTGAAGTGTCCATGGCGACTGGCGAATTGTCCATGGTGTACCCCGTCTTCGGCCGATGGCACTGGGATTGGCTCCAGCGGGATAAAGTGGAAGATAATGGATGGATGGATGGATGTTCTAATTATATCTAGTGTTCTTACTGGCATAGGTGGAGCCAAATCAGGGACCGGGGAGGCACTGGACCCCCCTAAAATCTGATTGGACCCCCTGGGTGCCACCCCAGATGACTGACATGCCACAGCACCTCACGTCTTGTTGAAGAGAGCCTGTTGTATTTTGTAATGGGTAAGACTGCTCTGAACTGGGCAGAATGTGTTGAGCTTCGACTCCGTGCTGGTCTTTCTTTCTGTGTTTCTCTAATGATTGTAGAGGAATGCCGTTAGCTACGTTAGCTGATTTAGCTGATTCATGCGCTGTTGGCTGAAATGTATTGTGAAGGTTGTGTCTATTGTGTCAACTAGCAGAGAAGTTTTAATATAAAACTTATATTCACAGTGGTCTTTGCCCTGACTTCAGTTTGTGTGAGACAGTATCAGTGATGGGTAGAGTAAGTTACTGAAAATCTGTACTCTGGTACAAGTACAGTTAATTATACCTACAATTAAGTATGCTCTTCTGAACTGAGCAGTAGATAGCTTGGCACTCAGTCAGACAGAAGTCTTAGTCTTGGTGCTTGCTTGATTAGGCTCTGCATTATGTTCATGTCAAGATGGCATCACTGATAGTTTTTTTTTAAACAGACAGATTAAAGGGGTGTTTGTGTTCGTTTTTGCACGTGTTTTTACTTTTACATATTGTACATTTTGTACATGTTAATAAAATGCAGATTTAATACACAGATCGTATCTCCTGTGTGCTTAAGATGTACTTTATTAAACAGTATAACATTTACAGATTTTAATTGCATTTGATTGTGTTTCTGAATATTCATTGTTATAGTCTGTGGACACCCTACAATAACTTTGGCCACCCACTGGCCACCCCAAGAAAAAAAGTCTAGCTCCGCCACTGCTTACTGGTGGAATACACTTATTGCTAAGATAAAGGGTTTTGAACAATGAGCTTAGACTTTTACACAGTAGATTATATTTTGCAGCAGTTGAATATTGCACCTTGAAAAAAACTGCATTTGAGAAAACAAACTTGACTAACATTTATATATTTATTTAGCAACATATCCTTTGAGCCTTTCATCTGCTGCTCGTCTTTGATCTGTTCTTTCCCATAATAATGATTTTTTTTTTTCCCTGCATGCTGCGTTTGACTTTTGGACATGTGTTGAATGTGTTGACTGTCAAAGCTGGTGAAAGCTGGTGTGGACTCTGAGCTTGTTTCTGCAGGGGACGGGCTACTGGAAGCAGGGGGAGGGGTGAAATGGGTACAATTTAACGCCTCATTATGCAAATTGATCATCTCAATTGACCATCACTCTGATAATGGCAGGGCCAGACTGCTGGGGAGTTTAGATATTCCTCTGGAAAACATCAGTTAAATGTCCCGAGAGCTAAAAATAAAATCTGGAAGAAAATTAAAGGAGACAATCTGGAGTGCTCTCAAAGGGCCATGGCTATGCTGAGCGGCAGAGGAGCCAAAGAGCTTCGGCGGTCAAATGCCCTGAAATGTCACCTGCAATTAAACGCTAAAGGACAGCTGTGCACAAAGGTGTGGGGGCAAAATAAAAAAAATAAAATAGCTTAATAAAGTTGCATTTAACTTCTCAGCGCAGCATTAAGATTTGATATTTGCTCACAGGTTGAAAACTAGGCTGGCCTTTGTTATTAATTAAGTTTACCTTCTGTTGTTGTACAGAGGGATGGATTAAGCACAGTTTGGATGAGTTGGCAAGGTCAGTGCATAATTGCATTTATTGGCCCGGCCAGTTCTTCCTAATCTTGGATTATGATGATACATTAACAGCTGTGACTTGTGTTTACAAGGCATTTATCAAGGTAATGAGAAAAATCCCCAATATCACATTAATGAAGGGCTGTAACAGACCTTTCAGTGCTGAGGTTGAGATAGAGGCCTCAAACAGCCTCCACATTTACTGAATTATATACAATAAGTAAACACGCTGACATGGCCAAACTGATTTCAAAATGAAAAGTTTGTTCTCAGTAATATTCTCTAGTAAAAAGTGCTGTTTGTAACTGTACAGTGGGTAACTAGATATACAGACACTGATTGGTGAAATTCATTCATTTATTAATAAAAATGTGGTTAATAAATTGAATTTTCAATGAATACTACATGAATCCTATTAGGGAAATGTGTCATTTTGGTGTCTAATTATGTCCAGTCTAGGAGAAGCACAGCAGCACCAGCAGAGGAGCCACCTGGGACAGTGGGGGGGTTAAGTACCAAGGTTACATCCAGGAATACTCACTTAGTCTTGGGATTGGAATTTATAACCTTCCAGTTACAGACCAAGAAAATCTCTTTCTACCGTCACTTCAACTTAAACCTATAAAATTGTAGCTTTTACATTCCTTGCCGGCTGTACTGTCATGAAGTCTCTGCCCTCGGACTTCACCCACCATGGCTGCAGTATATGTAGGGTATAATCAGACATGTTTTTCTCGAGGGTAGACCGTAGAACAACAGCATTGTGAGTTTTCACAGCACAGTGCAGCAGTAGATGAGACCATTAGGATACAGCAGTCCATGTTCAGGCCGTGTGTAAGTTGCCCTATCCTCCAGCATCGGTCACTCCTGTCACTCAGTCTGCCTTTATGCTGAGGGTCTGCTTATATCACAGTAGATGCAGGGGGTTTCTTTATTGTAGTACTCTATTTTACTTGTCTGGAAAGAACTCCACTGCAGAAAGAGGTTTAAGAAATACTCCTGTGTTTCTCACCAATCTCTGTTAACATTGTTCTAAACAATCTAGTACTCTAGATAATAATTTCAGTGCACTTCCCTGTAAAAGGGGTTATTCCCAAGCATCTCAGCTTTAAGTCCTTGAAATCCAGTCTATTACCAATATACTTGTGAAATCAAGTTTTCATGTAGTATTTCTACATTTCTACCATCTAGATCTATTAAGTATTCCTTTCTGATTACAATATAAGTTTAAAATGACCTCACAACTAAAAATTAATTTTGTAAACAAGGTCTCAACAAGGTCTAATCCTATTACTTTTCTTCCTGATTAATTCGTCTGATTAATGTAAAAAAATTCAAATACTGTATCGTTATACTCTATATTATCTAAATGTTCCATGAGAGCCTTCATGCATTCCTGAGTTTCAACATTTTCATGGGGTTATGACGAGAGATTAACAGATGTATTTAGGTATTTATTAATGGTATGTGCAAATAAATTCCCAATATCATAATAACCAAGGACTGCAATGGACATTTCAGTGCTGAAGTTGAGATAGTCTACATAGAGGACTTAAGACAGCTCAAAATTTGCTAAATTATAGACAATAAATAAAAGCTTTAAAATGGCAAACTTATTTTTGAATGAAACATAAACCAGTTTGTTCTCAGTCATATTTAATAATGTTAAATATTTCTGCCCTATAAATGCACCATGATGAACTTGGAAGCTCAATCAAAATATTGTTTGTAGCTGGGCTGTGGATAAATAGATAAAAAGACAGATTCTTTCATAGAGTCTCTGATTGGTCGAAGTTATTTATCCCCAAAGGGAAAACATAAATGCATTGTTTTATCTCTGTACTGTAGCTCACTGGATTTTAATTAGGCTATGCTTAATTGATCCTATCAGGGAAATGTGTAATTTTGCTGTCTGATTATGTCCAGTCTGGGAGCCGCACAGCTGTGGGGAGCCAAGTGCCAAGGTCACATCGAGGAATACCCACTCAGTCCTGGGATTTGAACCCACAATCTTCCAGTTACTGGCTCACTTCCACTTTTTGGATTCTGGAAAATCTCTTTCTTCCATCACTTCAACTCAAACCTTTCATATTGTAGAGTGGGAAAAAAGTCTCTGCCCTCAGACTTCGCCCACCATGGCTGCAGTATATGTAGGGTATAATCAGACATGTTTTTCTCGAGGGTAGACCATAGAACAACAGCATTGTGAGTTTTCACAGCACAGTGCAGCAGTAGATGAGACCATTAGGATACAGCAGTCTGCGTTCAGGGCTTGTGTAAGTTGCCCTATCCTCCAGCATCGGTCACTCCTGTCGCTCAGTCTGCCTTTATGCTGAGGGTCTGCTCGTATCACAGTAGATGCAGGGGGTTTCTTTATTCACTTCTTTCTCTATTTTACTCGTCTGTAAGGAACTCCACTGCAGAAAGAAGTTAAAGGAATACTTCTGTGTTTCCCACCAATATCTGTCTGTTAACATTGTTCTAAACCTAATTAATATTAATCTATTAATGATTTATTTTCTGAACACAATATTTGAAGCTTCACCATAGGCTTACAATGGCCTCACAGCTGGAGGCAGATGGCCTTAGACCAGGGGTATTTAATGAGAATGCAGTAAGGTCTAGTCAGAGGAAATTTCCTCAGGCCGGTCCGGACCGTCATAATAATTTCTAACTTGTGTTATGATTCAGCACCCTATCCTGTTTACTGAAGTAGCCTAGTATCAGAATCTTATACTATCAGCACCTGAAATACTAAACACATCACACATACCGTTAAGTACTCTTTATTTCAGTATATTTACTGTTTAAATGCTGGACTGAATAAATTATTTATAAACATTTAATAAATGTTTTTACTCACTTCAAGTAAAAACAAGAGCTACATTAAAAAACAGAATGTTAAAAAAAAGTGTAAATAAAACGTGAAGCCTTATTGTTAACTCAATTTCACAAATCGACATGTTGGTTTTACATAGCGGTATTCACCAAAACTCGCTTTACTCTCCGACTTCTGCTTCCCGCTTCCTACCTCGCCTGTGTGCGCACCTCACTCCCAAATATGGACTCCTCTGATTGGCAGAGGAGCGCACTTGTTGCTCTTACAACGCATGCAATTGGTCTGTGAGTTCACTGCACCACAAAGCCCGTATATCAACAAGAAAAGTTCTGCCACTTAAAATAAACACTGTCAAATTAAATCATTATCAATAGTTGATCGGTTTGGGTCCACAATGGACAATGTCTGGGTCTGGACCCGGACCGGGGTCCGCCTATTAGTGACCACTGCCTTAGACTCTCAACAAGGGTCTGAAAATATTACTCTAATCATTCTGGGCTAAAACATACTGCTACAGAAGACATAAAAAAAAGTGGACATTCATTTAGTAGACAATTGGTCTTAGACTCTCCACAAGGGTGTAATCTTATTTCTTTTTTCTTAAACAAGTCATGTCTGATAAATGTTAAACATATTATAGCTGTTCTTTAAGACTTCTTTATAACATATCCTTGTATTTCTTATTATTAGGGTTACATAACACTCAGAATACACTGCAGTGGCCTACAAAATGTATCTGACCTGCTGGCAAGTAAAATGGTTTTCCTACATCTACAGCTGTAGGTATTAGAAGTTGACCATTGATGTTCTTCCCTGGCCATATCAGCACATGAGGTTTTAAAACTGAACCAAAAAATAACCAAAAAATAAGTAGAGCATGGGTTTAAAAGTTGTGTGGTTTCTTAAATTCAGTGTATGCAAGAATTTTCTCAGGAAATCCATGATGTGGGTCTAAATGAGTTGGTGTGAAGTGACCCGAAAATCTGTTACTAAACTCTTTTACTACTTATAATAGAAGCCAGTGGGCAAGTACTGAATTCTATAAATGCATTTGACAATGTCTTACCCAAAGCTGTTCCTATGAGGTCTGGTCCACCTCTAAGACGTCTAGGCCAAGCTTATACTTTACTAGCACTGACACTTCTTTGTTCTTGGTGTTGTGAGACACAGCACAACATTAAATGCCATGTCTCTGATTAACTCTAAAGGTAGTCCTCTAGTGCAAACATGGATACATGGTTTCGTTAGGACAGCGAGAAAATGCTCTTCAACTATAGCTACCAATCTGCTCTTAATCTTTGTAGTCACTGTATCTCTTCACATTTGGCAAGTGGGAGGGGAAACTATTCCAAGGTGTGTTTATTCCATTTCAGTTCCAATTTCAGGGTCACTGCGGAGCTGGGCCTTTTCTCCCTGGCAGAGATGGCTACCACTGGCATAGCGGCCATAGCGTTTCTTACTGGCAAGAAGCGGTGACCACAGGAGATAATCCAGGACAACAGAGCATTCATAGTGTGCCATTACTTAGTCTTTTGTCTTGGAACTCTTGCCCAACCAGTTCCATGCCCATATTTTTGTATGATCCGGCTCCTCTGCTGCCTCGAGTTCTGGTTTCCAGCTGCACTCCTGTCCAGGCTCTGGTAAGCTATGCCTGAGGGTTAAGGGTTGAGAGTTTCCTATTGCTTCTTCTGGTTCTTAGTTCAAACTACACTATTCCCTGCCCAACACATGTGATCCACTGTACAAAGGTCTTGATAATGAGCTGAGCTGGATCAGGTGTAGGAGAATGAGGGCAGTGATGAGATCCCATGACCTACGCTTTGGTTATTGTTTTTGCTTCTACAGCCTGTGAGGCTTCTGGGCCCATAGACTCTGTGACTCTAATTCATCCAACCTCTGGCCATTAATGCAGCCCTCATGCCCCACAAATCCTGTTCCCTGCTAGAAAACCAGCATATGTTGTGTTTTGGATGCTTGTCAGCAGAGACGGGAGTTAATATTCTGGTCACAGCAAAACAAGCATATTTTATGCTTTAATGCTGGTATGCTGGTCAAACAGAATAACCAAGCTAATTGACCAGCTAAACCAGCACCAGACCAGCTTTAACCAGAATAAAGTGCATGCTGGTCTGTGTTTTTTTGTTTTTTGTTTTTAGTTTTTAATTTCAGCACCAACACAGTGCCACCTAGTGTCTGCAGATCCAGCATCCACATTCTCTGCAGCTCCAGTCCAGCGGTGTAAGCAGAAATACATTTTTGAGTAGGCTTGTGAAAAAGTGGTTAGGCCAACTTAGATAGATACAATTTCCAAACATGCTATGTCCTGCAATGTCATCATATTAGGCTCACTGACAACCATACAGTCATCACTCTACCCATTCCAATGCTTTTGCTTTATTGTAATACAAAGCTATAGCAACCAAAATACTGTATTAGCACAATCCCAACCCTTTTATATACTTTTCAGCAACTGAAGACAACATACCAGAGATGAAATTAGACAGGTGAGATGTATAAAAACAAGAAAAAACTCACAACAAACTTACCCTAATCATTCTAGGCTAAAACATACTGCCACAGCAGGCATGAATGTTTATGAACCAATTATATTTTATATTTTATGAGTTAAAGTAAACATAAAATGAGCTTTTGACACAGGCCATTTCAGCTATTCTGTAAATGAGCATCATGAGTCTTAAATTTGTAGACCACTATAAACAACAGCATATTTAAAAATGTTTTTGGCTTTGCATGAGTGAAAAGTGATACACTGTACTCTGTCAGGGACAAGATTTCACTCTTATAGTTCCTCCAGGTACATCTTTCGACCTCAGCTAAAGCTTTAAATTCAAAAACATGGGCTGAGAACAAGGCAGCAGCAGATAGCAGCATTTGCTAGGCAGTGATTGGAGAGCTGAGAAAAGAAGATGACAGGGAGGGTAATGAATGACTGGCCATAACATAAAGACAGCACTAACAGCAAACAAATCAAATTTAAGCATCAGCAGTGTAATAAATATACTTTCTCTATTTGATTGAGTAGGCTTGTGAAAGAGTGGTTAGGCCAAACACGCTTTGTCCTGCAATGTCATCACAACCGTACAGTCATCACTCTACCTATTCCAATGTTTTTGCTTTATGGTGATGCAAAGCTATAGCAATCAACCAGAATATTGTATTCACACAAACCCAACCCTTTAAAAGCATGTGTCTGCTCAGCAAATGAAGACAACATGCCTGAGATGAAATTAGAAAACAAAACAACAAACTTATATTAATATTAAAAATATTACCCTAATCATTATAGGCTAAAACATACATACACGCAGGCCTACCTATGGTCCCCGTACTCTAGTCCTTCTATGGCCAGATACCCCTGTATGTACCATGATATCTGACTCCTCTGTCTGTCACCTGCTGTCATCCTGACCGCACACATCAGGGTATATGTTACTGTCTTGTCAAGGTAACTGGTATTATTACTATTGCCTCAGTTGATTTTATTTGTATTGTTTATTTTTAGTGTTATAGTAAAAAATTAAAAACTCAAGAATTCTTGCACCAACAAGGAAGCATCTGTGTTTTTAAAGCAGAGGCACTTCTGTATTATTTAACATTTCTGTTCAGTGAACCATGTTTTAGTATGTAGAAGACATTTGGGAAAAAAGACAGCTGCTAAAATTATATCTGCTTTACAGATCTGCATTCCTGAGTGTTATGATACCGTGTTCTTAAAGTCATTTGAAATTCCTTGTTATCACACTACAACTCATTAAATTTGTAATTTTCTAGTACAAAGTAAAGAGATTCAGTATAAGAGCAGGACACTTGTATCTAAAAGGTAAAACAGACTATTGATAAATGAAAGGAAAAAACTGAGTACATGCATACAAATGAGTGCAGATGCTTTCATTGCAGGAGTAGTGCATGATATAATTAAGGAATTAATATTCCATCATGCTCTGTGACATGTATATAAATGCTGAGCACGCCCAGATGACCTCGACTTCAAATGACCTGAATCAAAACAGAAAGAGCAACTTCTCCTCAGGTGACTGAAAATGTCAATACAGGCCATCAGGCTGTGTCAGCACGAAGAAGCATATTATAGTAGGGCTGCAGTGTCTGAACCCCTAATTACAAAGACAAACGCATGTTTGAATGTTTAGCAGTGCAAAAACCAAAGACACTGATCTACATCACTGTGGAAAAAGTGATGTGGTCAGATGAGTCATCATGTTCTCCTCAGGTTGTGGCGCACAACTGTACAGCAAAAAAATGCCTGACCCCTACACTGTGAAGTGTGTGTGCCTTAGTTTTGCTGTTGGGGGCAGTTTTGTTGACATAGTTTTGGTCCCCTTGCCCAATTAGATAGAAGCATCAGAGCATGATGTCCTTTGTAAAAACAATTCCCCCTCTTTTTGTCACCATTTAAATGTATGTGATATCACCTAAATCTCTACTATCAATATAATCACTCTATCTATATAGAGTACACACTACAGGACTTCTTCATGTTAGTTTAAGCATACATTGGGCTTAAGAGTTTGGCAGGACCTGGCAATACTGCTGGCTGTAGAGGATGCTGAAAAGTACAGCAAGCTCTGAGGAATAGGTTTGTTAACCAGCATTAACAAGTGAGAGATGTTTGATGTTCATACAACTGAAAACTGGAGCTCAACATCATCAGGGATTATGCTAATACGTAATTAAATTAAAGGCACTGGCGGCATTGCCAGCTGCATCTCCAGAACAAGAACTGAAAAGTTAACTCGACATATTACTGATGGGTGTTAATATCATGCCTGATATTCTGTTAATTGCTGTAGAGAGTTTTGATAAAGAGAATAAAATGCTTGTAAATAACTAACATGTGGAGAGGCACTAATAAATTATGTAGCATTTCATATACTGAGCTTCGGTGAGCAGCACAGGATTCAATTTTCTTAAGGGGTTTCACTGAAGATGGCTACATTCGACATAATTCAACATAGACTCTAAAATGAGATGAGATTGAACCCAGTGCTAAAAACAATAGTGTTAAAGAAACACAATAATAATAAAATAATAACAATAAAATTGGAGTATTTTAGTATTATAGTTTTTTGTCTAGTACATACATGGTTCCAGAAATAAATAGTAAATGTCTGCTCACAATATAAGAATTAGAATATCTCAATATACTGTCTTCTAGACCATGACCAACCTTCAAAATGTCACCACTTTATTTCCAAGTATTCATTACAGGAACCACAACAACAAAGACCACTCACTACATATTGATACCTAGATATAAACCAGGTATGTACAAAAATATACATCATATATGCTACACATACCGTAAATGACCCTTCTGTATTTATTTTAGGCTACATTCCTGTACGAAGTCAACGGCTGGATCATGTTGCTCGGACACAGGAATTGATTTCTGGCCAATCTTTAAAAAAATTGCATGGCTTTAACCATTTATATATGGACTGTTTAAACTAAATGCAAGAAAAGTGATGAGAAACCTGACTTAAGTATAACCTATTAACCCCATCAATGCTGTCAGTTGCAGAATTTGTCATTGAGGTGGTTTTCATGTTAATTGGTGGGTTAGAGACAGTCGTTTGAATTGTGGTAATGGCAAAAATTTGTGTACAATATCCACAGATATAGTAGCTGATATGCTGCTTAAAGCTAAAGTATTTACAGATACAGATAGTTTTGATTGTATTGGTAATATTAATTCATAGTAAAGATGCAGCTGTATGAATAGTAAAAGTCCTGCAATGGCCGTAATTCTAATACTAGTGGTTTGGTCTGGTGGTTTGACAGTGTAAACAGTTCGAGAGGTTGATGTACTGCTCTGTCCTAAGGTAAAGGCAGATATAGACAGGGGTGCAAAACTAGTTGAGTGGCAGGTAAACACACCATGGCCTTTGTTGATATATTGGTGTATGCAGGTGTCCCTTAAGTACTTGAATTTGTATGATGGCTATTTATGGGTATTGACAAACTTTGAACTGAAGAATTGAATTAAATATATTTGTGGCTCCATGACTACTGACTTTGGATATAGTTGTCTGGTAGTTGGGTAGAGGCAAATTTAGACATATAGGTAGGTGCAATAGTGCTTGGTACAGTAGTTAGATGATCGTATTCTGTCAAAGCTCTGCACAAATGCAGCATTGAATAGGAAAATTTGTAGATTTGTGAATATTAATTTTAATTATTTAGTTTTTGAACTGCGTTAAGGGTCTGCATGAAATTGCCTCTCTTACCCAACTTGTACCCATGATTTGAGGCCTGATCTGACCATCTGAACAGAGATGTATTTTCGTAGATAAGGTTTTAATGTGCTTTGCTGTGCCACTGAGCACTTTAGATGATTGACAGAAACTGTCATATTGATTTGAATAGAGTCACAATACTGGATCAACAATTCAGTGTTCTTACAATATTTTGAACAAATTTTGAATGAAGGAAAATTATGACTACAACAAGGTTGCACAACTTTCTAATGACACTGGAGCTGGAAGGCAGGAGCAGTGCTGGAGTTGTTAATTGGTGTTGATACAAATGTTGGTGTTTAACCAGTGGGGTTGCATTAGATGGTATAAAGAAAAAATGTCCATTTTACACATTGTATTGTCACCTGCCAGTTTTTACACATTGCAATATTACACTCCTACCTAAAATACACTAACAGTTCTTATTATCAGTATGTTTTTATAGAATTGCTGGATGTACCTGGCAGAAAGCAGCATCCAACCTCCTCTAATCAACCAATAGCCCCAGTGCCCTAAAAGTCCTCTCCCCACTGCTGCTAAGGGGAAAGTTTTAAACGGAATGTGCTTTGGGGTTTAGGGTCGATTTTCACTCAGCTATTCTAAATCATTTTTTAATGCAAGATTTATTCCTCAGGGTTGGAAAGTGGCTTCAGTCATTACAATTCCCAAAACATCTCAAGCTAAAGCATTAAATGATTTTCAACCTATTGCCCTCACATCATTACTTAGCAAAAATATGAAGCACTTAGCTCAGAAAGAATGTTTGTCTCAGATACGTGAGTGTATGGATTCCCTGCAGTTTGTATATCGAGTTAATTGTGGGGTTGATGATGCAACACACATTCTTTTGGAAACAAATTCACAAGTTCAGATTCTTTTTTGTGTTTTTTTTTCCACAGCATACAATTCAGCCACATCTTCTGTTAAAGCGCTTGTGTAACTTGAAAGTCAGTATTAATTTGATCTGTTGGCCAAACAGCCCCAGGAAGTCCACATTAATAACATTCTGATTGTTATTCTGATTGCCTTATACTGAATAGTGGTGTATCTCAGGGCTTTGTTTTGTCCCCTTTGTTGATCTCTACATATTGTCGCTGTTCAATGAAATACATTACCATATCATGAAAGTTTCATGATAAACGGACAAGTAGAAATTTGGTTCAAAATATCGTAAGAGTATACAGAATCGTGGATCCAGTATGGTGAATCTAATCAAATCATGGGCTGATTATATCAAAACACCTCTTTGACATTAAAAGTGAAGTGGGTTTTCATTGTGTCCTGTAAATGAGGTGCTAGGTAATGGAAGTGATCCCTATCAATAATTATTAATGATCAATTAGGTAGTCCTCCTTATTGCCAGTACGTCAACATTCCTGTCTCTGGTTTGATGACAGCATACTGTCACAAGACCAGGAGTCTGTGTATAGGAGGCAAATGAACGAGGGCAGCTCAGACCCTGCATATAAGCCAAACAGTATTAAGGGAAGTGGAGCATGTCACTCATACGTAGGAATGGAAATTGATAAAAAGTTTTCTAGAGACTGTCAGCTACATATATATGTGAGAGCAAGGCATCCAACTCCCTTTAATCCAATTCCCTTTAATCTATTCCTTTATTTAGTTAGCTGTGGAAATTTGTAATTAATTATGGTTTGATTGGATTCCTCGGGGAATCAGTTCTCCTGTATAGGTATTGATCTATGGATCTGTAGTTTTGATCTTCATACCCCATATTGTTCAGGGGAGCATTCACCATATTCTTTAACTCTGGAGATATTCTCTGTAATGTTACTAGAGAGAGAGAGAGAGAGAGAGAGAGAGAGAGAGAGAGAGAGAGAGAGAGAGAGAGAAAGAAGGAGAGAAAGAGAGAGAGAAAGAGAAAATGCATAAGAGTGAGCAAAAGTCATGTACACAAAATCCTTCAACAAATCTTTTACATTAAAAACCCTCGCTAGAAAACAATCATAAGCCCCACCTACCCAAAACCTGGTAATCTGATATGCTCAGGTATGCTTGGGTCAGGTAGCAGGCCTGTAATATTTGTCTATCCAATAATAGTTTGTAGTCTGAAATGGTGAAGCAACTATTTTTGATGTTTGTACACTACCTGAAGAAGTATAGTCCAGGTTCAGGGACACGCCATTTGACTGGGTTTTGATTTTTTGGTTGGCTGTTTTTTTGTGCATGACTACTTTAAATAATCAGGACCTGTGTGCGGGACCCCCTTTTCTCATTGCATACTGATAATAACACAGTAATCAGAACTAAAATTTCTTACACACAAGTGCTAGATGTCAATAGTTTTCTTTAAATAAAAGTTATGAGCTTGTGTCGCTGGTTCACACTTTCTCTTCTCCAGTCTTTCATGGTGTGATCAAATTGTCGGGATCTCATGGCAATTTCCTACTCACAGAGAATGCACTCCATCTTGTAAGTTGCTGCACTTTTTGAGTCTTGCAAGGCACTTCCTGTAGAGGGGAGGAGCAACAATCAAAGTACAGCTGTTTTACCTGATTTATGGTCATTCTTATCGACTGTTTTGTGGATTATTCTGTGGCTTTTTCTGTAGATTTCTCTATAGATTGCTGCAGTCAGTTCCTTGTTGGCTAAATACATCCAACATCACACTTGCTTACATTTAACGATGAACCTGTACAATGAACATTAAGCAAATAAATTACACATTCAACACAAAACACATAAACAAAATGATACAGTAACTGCAGCCAAAGTTGAACAGACAGTAACAACACAAACTTTCTAACACTGAATTATCTAATTCTCATTTCTGGCTGTATGTTTTCAATTAATCAATCAAATCTAGTATTATTGAACATAGGATACCAGAAATTATTTCCGTCTCAGCAACCTCTCTTTTGTAAACTGGAATATTAAAAATAACTTTTTTTTTATATTTAGCTGTTGTGGCTATACTAACTGGCAAGTCTGCTTCCTAGTGGTGTCTGATTTATACAAGATATTACAAATAGTTACTTTCCACCCTCTCCTTTACTGTGAAACACTATTTTAGGTTAATTTAAAAATGCTTGTTGATTGTAAAAAAAAATACCCCAGAGGCAGAGGTAAGCACATGCAAAAACTAATGTTCGCTATTTTTTACTGTATGTATTTTGCAGAATGTGCGGCGCTCGTCTGTCACAACAATACAAATTAATGACACGCTTAAAAATAAAGGTGCCTGGAAAGGATCTTTGGATGATGCTATAAAAAACTCCTTTGGTTCCTAAAATAAACCAATGAATTTGGGAAGAACATTCTTCTTACAGAACCTCCGCTTAATGTAACGTTTTAGAAGGAATCCTAACAGCAGCAATGAATCTTTTTAGGCCCTGCAAAAGTTCTTCACAGAAGTGGTTCTTCTGTGGTGTTACTCAAAGAACTCTTTGAACGTTTCATAGCACCTAATTTCTAAAAGTAGGCAAGAAAATATGGATGAGGAGACATACCAACAAAACCATTCCCAGCCTCCAGATCTGTAAAAGTAGCAGGAATTTGAAAAGAAGGGGCAGAGGTCTCTGGCTCACTCGGACCATAAATTATGTAGATCAAAATCAAAATAGTGATAAATTGTCTTTCTTCTTAACAAAATAAGCAGATTATAGCAGACCGCCAACTGTACACACCTACACACAAAAAAGTAGCTTTGTGAATACAATAGCATAACATCATTCAACTATAATAGTCACAAGATGTAAGAGGAAGCAAGTTAGCAGGGATACATTTTCAGTTCACTACTCCAGTACATATGCGAGAAAGTTTATCTACTTTTTACTATAAACAGATAATTTCTGAAAACTTTTATTAACTTTTAACCTTTGATTTTTACTCAGTTCCTCACTCCATTTCAGCTATTGTTAATTCCCACCCACAGCCCCCCTATTACACAGTGACCACAGGTTTAGTAAGTGAGTGCTTTCTGCTAATTGGCATCAAAAGAGATTTTAATGCATGACTGATAATTAGGCAGTCAAAAAGTAACAACACTTAGGAGCCTCGATTTTTCATGTCCAAGAAAGTATAAAAGGTACAGAGTGACTTGTGCTTAAAGAATTCCTTATGTTCAGACAGACAGCACAGCTGAAGTTCATTTACTTGTACAAACAGTAAATGATTGAAACTTGTGATTGTGTTATTAAACATTGTGATATCTTTTCATACTGTAATTGTTCTTCAGTAATTGCATGGATTCAGAGTGGTGACAAGAAATCATGACTTTGAATCCCAGCGATGTCTCAGCCTTTTTTGCAATCAGAAGCCTAATAGGAGGAAGCCCTAAGCTCCTCATCTCCTCTCTGCTCCTGGGAAAGTGTGATAGTGGGAACATGTAGTCTGTGGGTGGGAACTGGCAATGACTAAAATGGGCAGAGGACTTGAGTAAACATTTAAAAGTAAATTCATTGTTGTATTAATAAGATCAACTTCAACTGTATTTTGCTACACACCATGATGCCAGCTTGTAACTTCAAAAAAGTTCTCGTTAATTCTGAACTCTTCAAATAATAGGTTAACTAATGTAAAAAAAAAAATTAAATATTTTTTGATTCATTTTTTTGCAGTGTTCTTGTTTCTTTTTTTTATTATATTATATTAGTTTATAATATTAGACTGGTGAGACTGGCATCATCATTCCATTGTGACTGGTCACACCACTGACCTTTAATCATGCCAATTCCAAAAACTGTAACATGACAGTGCTGATTTACATATACAAATTTACATATAATGACATAAAAAGCGGCGGCACGGTGGAGTAGTGGTCAGCACTGTCACCTCACAGCAAGACGATTCGGGTTCAATTCCCGGTCCGGGCTGTTCTGTGTGGAGTGTACATGTTCTCCCTGTGCTTGAGTGGGTTTCCTCCAGGTACTCCAGTTTCCTCCCACAGTCCAAACACATGTATGTTAGGTTGATTGGTCACTCTAAATTGCCCGTAGATGTGAGTAAGTACTGGCCATGCGATGGACTGGAGAACTGTCCTTGGTCTACCCCGCCTTCGCCTGATGATGCTGGGATTAGCTCCAGCACCCCCTGTGACCCCGACTAGTGGGATTAAGCAGCAGATAAAGGATGCATGGACACAAAAAGCAACAGCAATGAAAATGGTGGAGAAGATGAATAGATAGATAGATAAATATGTGTATACGTGCATGTACGTGGTCTGCAAATTGAAAGCGCTAAAGTACACACGAGAGAAAGAAACACAAAAAACACTTTTTTACTGCCGCCGATGGAATTCCAGGTTATGTCATCTCGTAACACAATCATTATCGCCTTCTTACCAGCGAGCTTGGCTTGCCCTTACACAATGCACAGCAAACACTGGAGTCCTTGTAAAGATGGAACCACTGGGTGGGTTTGTTGACCAATCAGACCACACTGGGCTCATCAGGAGGTGGGGACACAGGAAACAGGAAAGACACAGGAACCTAAACAGAGTGTTTTAGACAGAGTGTGAATACAGTATGAAAAAAAATCATCATCGCTAATGGAAGATTGAAGCATGTACTCCAGTGGACCCCAAAAGATAAAATTATGAACAGTGAGAATGGGTATAATAGGGCGTAATAGGTCAACCCTAGCCCTAATGAAAAAGAGAAAAAACACGGAAATGTTTTAGGAAGGCACATTCACATTTCTGCCTCTGTTCCCTGTTTGTAATGAGCTGCTTAATCTAATCCTATCCAAGCTGCACACTTCTGTACATGCTGGCAGACGATGAAAACTAAACCCAAAAACATTCAAAAGCAAATCAGATAGTCAATAAAATTGAACTCAGCACTGGTATACAGCAGTCTTTCCATTATGCTTAGACTGGCGTTTAGTGGCTCAGAAATGATGGAATAAGCAGCAATCTTTAAAATATACTGCACAATACCCAGCAAAATAAATCCCACCCTGCCCAGGCCACCTTATTCCTATGTTCTATGAAGCTTTGAATGGGCTATGGACAGAAAGAAATATAAACCGACTATTTACATCAAACATTAATGTGAATAAATAATGTAAATATTCTTTATCACCAGGATGTTTCACTGTCAGTCATTTATATGTAAAAACAAAGCAATTCTATTATACAGCAATATTTCCTGTTGTACTACATTCTTTACTTTGTATGTCACAGTTTAAGTAACTCCTTCTAAAGGCTTGAACTTGAAGTTTGTCTTTTTCAAAGTGTGACATGATTTCTGAAATAAAAACCAGAGACATTTCCAGTTTGGCAGTCAGTGTATCATTAAAATATCTATAGTAACTGTTGTATTGTAATAAACTATGATGAAGACCAACTGATCAGGTAGGGTACTAAGTCAGTTGGAAAATTGTACTGTAGCTACCATACTGAAAGAAGATATGGTGAACTTTGGAATGCTCAATAAAGAAAGTCATTAAAGATAATAGTAAACTATTAATATTTATTGCTTTCCTCCCAGGGCTGATATCAACTTATGTCATATGTCATATAAGGTCGGTTAAAAAAGTGATGCAACTTAAAAAAGTAATAGAGTATTTGTAGGTGGCATGGTGGCTACATTCAAGTAGATTGTATGTATGCACTTGGCTTCTCTGTTGGCCAAAACTAGAACAACGCAATGCAGCTGCCTGTTTACTTTCTGTAGTGTTTTTTAATCCACAGTTAAATACAGGATTATTCCAGGTCACCCTATCAGAGCATTATAGTCTGTTAGCTTAGCTTTCTGCGAACATGCTCAACCTACTGTAGTGAGGGCAGAATATATTTGTCAGAATTCAGTTCAGAGAATATGCCAATGTAAATCAGATAAAGCAACCAGTGAGGTTCAGCTGCCAACTCTCAACAGTATCTGGTGGGATATTATGTGTATAATGTATAATTTTTCAAGCAGTGATTATGAATCCATGTTCATATGTCCTTAAAAGTTCAGCACTTTCCAAGAGGTTTATACTTATTCCTGTTCTTGCCATAGTCTCGATTTTCTTTTGACTGTAGCAGCAGCCACAAACTGCCCAATCTTCCAGAAATGCCTCAGTTACACTGAATGGTGCACAAAGGAATAACTTTCATGGGGACATGTTACTACTTAAACAGTAATAGACACTGCCCATAATTTAAAAATATAGTCGTTAAATGAACAATAGAGTGAAAACAAAAAAATTATTAGCTATAAATAAAGACCAGTTACACTCCACCTGTCTAGGCTACCCAAGCAGGATCAGACACCACTCGTGTACACGGTCACAGAAACTGTTTACAGAATCATTCCTGGTCCTTTCCTGGTCCACCTCTATTTGAGCAACTGCTAATAATTATCTGCTCTTCTCTAATATGTACAAAATTCCCTCCACAACTGACATCGAGAAAGACTTGAAAAAAGGCTTTAAAATTTTTTTGCCATCGATGTTCATAACCTTGATCTTTGAAAGACTATATGACAGTATTCTAATCAATGAAGGCTGCATTATGTAAGATTCTTCTTTTAAAAGTGTATAAAGTAGCAGTGGAAGTAGAATCATAAGAAAAAAAACAAGCTTAAATATGGTGTTTATGTACGTTTGCAAGCCACTATATACAACTGGAAATAAGGATTTAGATCTTATCATATGTCATTACATATTAATGCCACGTGAATAGACCCGTAGGTCTCAAATTAAGAATTATACTGATAAAGATATGATGATAACAATAGTAGGGGCTGCACACCTCAATGTTTTATCTTTTTGTCTTTTGGAAAAACTTCTTTGAAAAATATTTTTAGTAGCCTGCTAATGGGGGCTGGGGCGACTGGAGGTGTGAGATGGGCACTGCGGAAGAGTTTTTGTAGTCTAAGCCTCAGACTTTCTGCTGTCAGATGTACACTGATTTAAACTGCACAGTAAAATCGCCGCAGCTCTCAGACACTCACCTCTCACATTGAATTTAAATGGTTCTGGTCTGTGCATCGCCTGATTGACGACAAATGATTGTTTATTACACAAAACAGTAGCAGCAGCTGCATCTCTACTCACCAAAAAGCTTTTCTTTAAGCAAGCTATAAGCTGTTCAGCTTACTCGCTAAAACAGGACACATTCATAATATGCCATTATTCCTGAATCTTGTTTGAAACCATAGGCAGCAAGTAAGGAAGATATTTTTGTGTACCTGACAATCAGTTTGTTTTTATTGCCCACATTCAGCTAAACCTCCTATTATGTCCCTTGGATTTTGTATTTAGCAGAAAAAAATCAGATTGCTGTTCTTTCCTCCTGCCTTTTCATCAGTTCTTACCAGCAGTGTACTTCAGGTAATGTCCTCAACTAGTCGACTGCCACCCACAGCACTGACAATTGGATTTATAGGTCAATTTGTTTATGCAACCTCTGGACAAAAACATATAATTCAATGTCCTTCACTACATTTTGAGTTCTCGTTTAATATTGAGCACATAGAGTCCTTTTATTATTCTTTCAACACATTTGATTCATCCGCCGGTGTTATGAATTTCTTCGACAAGTTGTGTGCCATTCCACATTTCCACCAAAGAGATCTCCAAATCAATTCAAAACTTACGTTGTGCAGCTTTAAGTATGCACTGAATTCTCTGTAGTAAGGTTTCTGAATCTTGCTTTCATGCCTCTGAACACTTTCAAAAGTCTAAAACCTTCTATTGTACTTCCTTCACAGATGAAGAAAACCATTAGACTGGTTCTTGTTCATGTGAATTGTGTGGAGACATGTTACTCACCTTTCTCCCTGAAACTCCTTACCACCGCGCAGTTCAGTATCTTCACTAAAGCAGGGTACCTGATTCAACAGACAAAGCCCTTTTATGTGCACATTACAGAATGATGGATGTAAATTTTATTAAAAAGGTTTATTAGTTTTTAGTATTATAAGTCATAGCGGATGGATAGTGCAATATGAAGGGGCTTACAATTACGGTTTCTGAGCTCTTGCCTTGTCTGCTTCAGAGCTCATCAGATGGAGAATTATCATGTAACAAGATAGTAGCTTTAGGGGGAAGGCCAATTCTGCTAATTACTCAAATTCATGACCCCAGGTTTAGGAACCAGATTACACTTGAAGGAGTTTTATTCCTGCAATATGGAGAGACACAAACAAGTTTCAAACAATTTTGTATAATTATATTGTATGGAAAATGTTTGTGTTGCAATGTGTAATTATATACATAATCATTCATTGATCACCTTTGTGAAATTTGTTTGTTCAATTGAATAAAACTTTCGAATAAAGTGACATTTTTTGAATAAAATGGGTGGGGGGGTAAACTCTAGAGGTTAAGTAAGCTCCAGAGATTTTACTGGGTTGGCATGCAGCTAGGAAAAAAATAAATGAAACAGCGGTACTGTATTGGTATATCAGTGTGTACATGTTTAAATCTGTCCATCACATGAACAAAATAATAAACTAAACTGATTGTACTGTTAAACTGTTGAAAGGGACCCAGAGTCCATTCCCCTACCTGTTTGCAGGACAGATAATTACAAGATACATTATTTAAAAAATGCAGCACTACTTAGATAGCTGATGACAGATTTTCACCATGAGCATAATTGATGCTTTATTGATGATGGCTAACTTTCACTAACTCACATTTACTAACTAGGGTGACCCAAAGGGCAACCATGCTTCATTCTACGATGGAACTGACCACACCTTTTGGGTACACCTCTGATTTGGACACAGCAAGATGTACGTTTTACCTAGATTCTGCCCAGGCTCTTATGCAGTGATTCTTTAAATTGTTCTACAGTTGTGTGATTGTTTATGTGCTACCATGAACTGTTACAGGTAATTTTGGAGCATTTCTATTGGTCCATTATTAATGAAAATGTCTAAAGACATAAAGGACAGCTGTCCAAATATATCACTGCTGTCCACACACACACACACACACACACAGATATGGTAAGCCAAACAGGAAATATTAAATTAATTGTGATGTATAGGGAATGAACATTGATATGTATGGAATGAACACTGTTATATATACTATAAACATTGATATATTTCTAGAATGAACATTGATTACATATAGAATAAACACTGATATATATATATATATATATATATATATATATATATATATATATATATATATATATAGAGAGAGAGAGAGAGAGAGAGAGAGAGAGAGAGAGAGAGAGAGAGAGAGAGAGAGAATGAGATTTGAGTGAGTGCAGGGTTTGTGATGAGACTATGTTTTAGCCTGGTTGTCAAAGGCTGGATGGTTCATATTTGCTTTTATTGATTCCTTCTGAAGTGTTTCCAAAAAACGAATCATGCCAATTATACAAGAAGAGCTATGCGACATGTCTGACGGGGACATTTGAGTTATGACTACAGTTGCTCCTTTGGCCTTGTTTGGATGTCATGGGTTCGGATATTGCATTTTGCCCCATCTCGCTGGTATGAGGACACATGTCAAAAGAGATTGCTTGTCAACCTGTAAATGTCTGGGTTGTGCTAGATCTGATTTTAGAACAATGGCCATTCAAAGGTGGGAATGTTCTTCTCAATTTTTCTGGCTGATGAGTTTGACATGATATAGCAGTAACAGAAGTGCAAAGCAATCACATATCTACTTTTCTGGTTACTGTGGCTGTCCCTGAAGCCTTTCTCCACCTCATTGTATAACCTTAGTTGGCACAGTGGTGAATATTATTGTTAACCTCTCACTGGTGCGTGGAGATGTAATAAAAGCTCAGAAGACCTTACATTTAAAAACTCAGTCTAAGTATTTTGATAGACGATTAAAGAAAAACATTATTTTTGTATTTATAATGAGATAATACAGTTAGTTCAATTTAATGTGATGAGCAACCTACAGATATTTGAGAATCTCCTGACTTATCACTCCGTCTGTACATTTAAAGAAGTTCCATTATATTTTATCTTATCTCTCTTTACTGTTAAGTAGCTTCTAGTGCATTTAAACAGTCTTCTAAATTATAAGGCATAAAGTACATGCCAGAGGGAGAAACTCTCTCCCACAGAAAGAACATTTCTCAGCTCATTGGAATTACAACCCTTGCCTCTGTTACAAGGTGATGTCATCTCATAACACAATCCTTATTGCCCTACCTACCAGCAAGCTTTACACACCCTCTCACAATGTACTGAGAGCTAAGAAAATAAACATTTGTCCCTCTGAAATGCTTTGCTTTAAACTAGCAGAAGGTGAATCAAGTCTACCAACTTGTTCTACTTGACTTTCAGGATCGGACTCTGGCTCAAACTTCTACAGCAGAACCGACGGCATCGTAAGATAACCACATCAGCGTGGGGGCAGAGGTTGTAGCAGAATGCTGCTCTGATGGTTGACCAATCAGAACAGGCCAATCAGAGCACATTGGGCTCACTGGGTGGCGGGGGTAAAGACACAAGAATTTTAAGAAGCTGCATCTGAAATTTCATACCTTCATACTACAGCAGGCAAACTCAGTAGGGGAGTGTGGCCTGTGGCCTGAGATGTTTGAAGCGGAGGTAGAAAAACAGCGGAAAGCAAGAAATTGGTTGTGTGTATGTAGCTACTGCTAGTGAACTGCTGCTACATGGGTGAGCGGTACTTACATTTCTTCTGAGGTAAAAAAAAATTAAAGGTCAGTGCCACAAACAGTATCTAAAATATTGTCTGCAAATGGGGCTTTTAATGAATATCAGGACGTCTTGCGTCATAGAATAATGGCGTCATAGTAAGATGGCGGACATAGTGCATCTGAGTTTGTGTGGATACTAAACACTTGTAGACTGAAAGAACTTTGGCTCTTTTTTGGCTCAAGCAGTGCCCAGTGGGTCCAGTCCAGTATGTACTGACTAAGTAGGCGATTTTAAGTAGGCTACATTGTATATCAGACAGAGAACTTTGAAAAAACGGAAGTATGTGAATCTATTACATCTATTACAGTCTATTATCTAAGACAAAAACATTGTCAAGACAATGAATAGTATTTAGTTCATTTTGTAATCTGAGGCAATATACCATATGTACTGTCACACAGCAGTGTGGTGTCTGCAAATGACTTTCATTGTGATACATTTCAGATTGTCAGAATGAAATCACAGGCCTGTCTGTGAGATCAGCAAGGATCAACCAATAAGCTGATGCTGAAATGCAAGAGAATATTTGCTCAGCATTTTCTGTTCGCAACCTAATTCATTCGAAGCACATAGAGCCACTGCAGTGGAGCCCCATTGCGGGTGACCTTCTGAATGAGATGTGCTCCCAGGCATTGATGATGAATATGCATTAGAGAGATTACAATGAGGTGACAAGGCAGGAGCTCTCATCCAAATAGCAGCACAGCTGGCAGCCAGTTCTTCAGAGCCACTCCTTTCCTCTTACATAACAGCACAGAGAGGGCTGACAGCACTCACGGTCCACTCATCTCGGCCGAGTGTGAAAACCGCTCTGTGTACTCCTCTGTCCTGCCTTAAACTCACAAGACTGTCAACAAGCGGGACTCTCGGGGGTTTTGTATCAAGGTAAAGCATGCTGTGGTATCATTACCTGTTCCTCTGCGTGCAGGGAATACATACATCCATTATTATGAATTATGATGTCGCGAGGGGAACGAAGGGTGCTGGGCTAAAACAACCTCCCTTCAGGAGTGGCTCCTACCATCTGTCAGTGCTGGAAAGCCCTAGTGGCTTGCAATGGGGATTCAAACCTCTGCTGGTTGCCCTTCCCTGTCAGAGAGGCGACGGAGCAGAACATTCCAGGGATGACCAGACTCTATTGGACCATAGAAATCCAATCGTCTTTTGCCAGCCAGGAGTTATTTGCATAAATAAGCCATCACAGCCATTAGTGGCCGCGGACTACAGATTATTGTTGATTGCTTCGGTGTCCAAGGTGAGAAAGGGTTAGTGTAACTATTTACTGTGAAAACAGTTCTATCAAAAACGATTTTAAATCGGGGGCTCTCAAGCAGCAAAATCAGCTAAGAGGGTTGCGTCCCAATCCCAGTGTAGCCGCAGCCATCTGTGGTGGGAGATCATGAGAGCACAATTGGCCCCTATCAGTGGGTGCAAAGGACAGCGTCTGTTAGGTCACTTACACAAAACTGAGCAGTTAGTGCATTTCTGCAAGCCTCAGTGGCAGCTCAAGGTAGAAGGAAATTAGACCTGGCCAGTCCAGATTGGTGGAAGGTAGGAATTGGCCAGTACTAACACTAAAAAGAAAATATATTTGAAAGAGCTTCAAAACAAAATGATACTGATTACTGATTAACTTTATTATTTTGTGTAATTAATTGCAATTAGTCACAATAACCACACAGATTAATTGCTCAAACTCTATCTTAAAGAAATACTTTAAAAAGCAGTGCATTTTGTTACAGCCATATGAGTGAACCATCAAAGTTTCACCTAAAAATGTAATTACCAATCTCCACTAAAAGCAAGTGGATTAGTGGATACATGTTTCAAACAATAAGTGCATTTATTATACTGTACCATAGCTATATCATAGTCAATGGTTCCAACCATACTGCTGCTTTATGTCTTATTCCAAAGAAAATTTGAGTTTTCTATTTGATATACCCATAGCTTTCCCACAAGTACTGCTCAGCATAGTGTGCAGATGGCATCGGAACGTCACTGATGTTGTTGATATTGTTGAAACCTAAAAGTAAGGTTTCATCAAAAAAGACTATTTGAGACAGTATTTAAACAAAAGGGCTACCAATAGCACATGTGCAGCTGGAATTCAAACTGTAGTTACAGATAGTTTGCAAGGTCAAACTGCATTAACAATGTTTAAAAATTTGAGGTGGTAATAACTTATGGCGATATAGCTAGTTCCAAATATGATTGGCTGATCAACTTTAAAGATTGTTGTAAAACATATTTTGTGCCATTGTTGGTATGGTAGACTTTAAGCGTTATGTTGCTTTGCAAGTATAGTATACTGGTAATGAACAACTCTGCTGGGCGGACGAATGTTTTTTTCTGTTTGTTTTTTCTAGCTTTACAGTGATTTTACTATGGTTGAGGAAGTTTGTTTTGTGCCTACCGAGAACCCTTCACACACAATCATGGTTAATGGTAAACTCATAACATACTACTCCCAATATTGTGATGGAAGGATCTTTCTTTTAATTTATGTTATGCATTTCAATTGATTTATCAGATTACATGTTTATTAAAGCATTATTATTGTTGTTGTTATTATTATTATTATTATTTACAAAATTATAAATCTGATGTGTGTTTCAATTACACTTACAGTGGCAAAAAAAGAGTATGTAAAACCTTTAAAATGACCTGTTTTTCTGCATTAATTGGTCATAATATGTGATCTGATCTACAGTCCCAAGAATAGACAAACACAATGTGCTGAACCTAATACCACACAAACAATTATAATATTTTATTATTAAGCATTCACAGTGCTGGTGGAAAAAGTAAGTGATTATGCTAATGATTTCAACAAAAGCTAATTAAAGTCAGGAGTTAGCAAAACAGCTAAAGGCTTGAGGGAATCATTAAAACTGGTTAACATCTCTGTTCATGAGTCTACCATACACAAATCTTGGAACAGACATGGTGTCCATGGCAGGACACCACAGAAGAAGCCACTGCTTTTCAAAACAACATAATTGAACGCCTGAACTTTGCCGAAGAGTACTCTAAAACAAAACTACTGGGAAAATGTTTTGTGGACTGATAAAACCAAGGTTAAATTATTCGGGAAGAACACACAGCACTACGTACCAACATGGAAACATCATCTCAATGGTGAAGTATGGTGGTGAGAGCATCATGATTTGGAGTTGCTTTGCTGCTTCGGGGCCTGGACCGCTTGCCTTCATCGAGGGGAAAATAAATTCTTAAGTTTATCAAGGTGTCCTACAGAATAATGTCAGAGTGGCTGTCCGCCAGCTGATGCTCAGTAGAAGTTTGGTGATGCAGGAGGACAATGACCCTAAACATAAAATCTACTACAGAATGGCTATGAAAAAAGAAAATCCACCTTTTGGCCCAGTCAGAATCCATTCCTGAATCCTATAGAGATGCTGTGGAATGACCTTAAGAGAGCTGTTCACATCACACATCCTAAGAATATGGGCTGAAGCAGTTCTGTAAGGAAGAATGCTCCAAAATTCCTCTTGAACATTGTGCAGGTCTGATCAGCAGCTACTGGAAACGCTTGGAGATTATTGCTGCCAAAGGAGGTTCAACCAGTCATTAATTCCAAAGGTTCACTTACCTTTCCCACCAGCACTGTGAATGTTTAATGAATGTTTCTAATAAAGACATAAAATATTATGATTGTTTGTGTGGTATTAGGTTAAGCACATTGAGTTTGCCTATGCTTGGGACTTGTAGATGTAGATCAGATCATGTGTTATGACCAACTAATGCAGAAAAACAGGTAATTGCAAAGGGTTCACATACTTTTTCTTGCCACTGTATAAGTACCCATGCCTTAAACCACCGCTTGTAGGAAATTAATGTAGCATGTAAACATTGTTAAACTTTTGATCCCTGGCTGCAAAAATAGCTTGTGAGCACAAAACACAACACAAAACCACCACATTTCCATATATCCACCTACTAAGCCTACAGCAGTTTTGCCTAATCCAGTCACATTGATGTTATAAAGAGTGTTTCAGTTCTCTGAGGCACCATTAAAAAGCACAGCCTGTTTCATTCTAATTAACTGAATTGAGCTTCATTTAGAATTTCTGCCAGAGGGACAATTCATAACTTGTTATAGTCATGACACAAACCTATAACATAGAGAAGTCTATAGATTACTAATTACTAATAAAATATTCAAAATAACAAATAGTAAAATATACAGTACGGCTCACCATGAACGATCACTAATCAATCTGATGGCCTTAGGCACAAACAACACTATCTGTTGTACAGATCGACATCTAGTGCAAGGATAACAGAAACCCAGAGGCAGCAACTCAAAGGAAGATTGGAGGACACGTGAAGGATGTTTAAAGATTGAATGGCATTTCTGTGCAGTTTGTGTAATAAAGCCAGTGACTTCAGTGGAAGACCAATTGATAATTAGGACAAACAGATTTGCGCTTTCTAAACATTTTTATTGAGGAATATAGAGAATGGTCATCTAAAACTTAATGATAACTGTATTCTGTACATAAAACGTAACAGAATTATAAATAGGTGTAAAATATGGGCTTTATAAAGTATATTTCTTCTTAAGTTGCTCTTCATGTGACAGAATGTCAGCAGACTGCCTCCACAGCTTCACAGACAAATAACTGTTTACCTTTAACACCTGGAGTAGAATTCTACATTGTAAATAAAGAACACATTAAAAACAAAAAACACAAACAATATGGGCACTGTGACTTACAGGCAGGGTACCAGCTGCGATGGAGCTCTCTGAAACAGTGTGAGTTTGGCAGAGAACAGCTCCTATATGGAGGACAGGCTTGGCTTGCTGAGCTCATGCATGGATGGGCCCTGTCTAAGTCCCTGCAGGACTGAGAACTAGCAGTGGGAGGGATGTCCAAACTCCATCTGGCTCAACGACTCATAGCCCTTCGGGCCTAACAGAAAGACCCTCACGTTGTGTTCTGTGTGAGGAATTTGATGGGAATAGTATTAGAGTGGAAATCCTATGCTTTATCCGCACTTTCATAGTTGGCATAATGAATTACAATGGCATTAACAGTGGAAGGGCTGCACTGAGCAACCACTAAGCAGTTATGTGCTGATGAAGCCTACGGCGCAGTACAAATCATGCAAAGCCTGTCTAGTGTTTTGGCAGAGCTAAAACAGCAAGCGAGAAGAAAGTGTGCTTGATATTAGCCTGCCATCTAGTGGACACCATGTTATGAACATTGGTTAAAGTGAGGATATAAGGAAACACAGTCATAATGTCTCATTATCACAAAGCAGTAGTAATGTATTTGTCCCTGTTTGACTTTATGCTGATGTCGGTACTTGTTTAGGTCTTTCCATGGGTGTTAAATTTAAAATAGTTACAAGAGTTTAAGGTGAATTCCAGGAGAATTGAAATGCTTGGAATGTAAATAAAGGTACTCAGAGACTTTTAATATGAAATCAAACTTACAGACTCTGTATACCTTTTAGAAGTGGTAATAGGAACCAGATGTCAAACTTTCTGCAATGCATATAACAATTTAATTAACTAAAACAACAAGTGAATCTACACATGTATTCTGAGTTTTATGAGTAATGCTGGTAATGGTAAAATAGTAATAAGTCTAAAAGGTTTCTTTGGGGACCATTGAGCCTTTGACCTTTCCATGAATACATTTTTTAAAAGCATGTGTTAGGCCAAAGCCTTATCACAAAACTATCATAAAACAATATGTCAGGCAGTGTAATCACTACCATTTCATCAGAAACCCATGGGATATCTTTTAGACAGCTGGTTCCTATCAACATCACTGTGAACAATGACTCGGTAGGTTTTTCTGGAACAGAGTATTTCACATCTAACCACCCTCAAATAATCTAGGCCATAGCTGCACCATCCTTATTCAACCCATAAATAATTAAGTAAAAATGCAACAGAGTCCCTGATAAAGGCAGATCAGTTTAGCACTGAGCCTAATGACAACCAGCAAAACCTGATAGGTTTCACTTTCCTACAGTAAAGTACTGTGCATGTCCATCTTCTCTAAGCAAATAACTTCAGCCCATAACTTAGTTAGAAATTGTTCAGTGAAATGTGTATCAAAACGAGTAATGCTCTGGGCAAAATGCTGAGCATTAGGGCGTATTCTAAACTGCTTTGATGGTAGATGAAAGGTGCGTGGCACCCCTTGCAGGTTAAACATGATTGGTGAAGTGATTTTCCATGTTCTAAAACAGAATAAGCAGTAACTCAGGACAGAGCTGCAATCTACCGCAGCAGGTGGCATTAGCCCACATCATCACATGTATTTCTTGCGTAACATAAAAAGAAAAATAAATCTCTTAACCATCTGTTAGCACAACATTGGGGAACAGGAGAAATAGGAAATGAAAACAATGCTCAGTCAACAGACCGGTCAGCCTAAAAGCCAGGCCAACAAAGAATGTAATTACAATGTTCTTGCAGCTTAGCATCTGTGGTGAAAGCAGAAATCATACTGAGGCAATATCATTAATTATAAAAAGTTTTCCAAAAGCACCTGCCTGATGTTTCCATCTTTAGCCTCTTTAGCCGTAGCCTTATTGTAGTGGTCATCAACACTGGATGAAAAAACACTGCAGCCATCCATCTGCCTGTGTGTGCAATGAAAGGGAGCAGCTGCATTTTAGCAACCACATGAGACAGTTCATAAAACTAAAAACACCACAAGAAAACAGAGAGGCTCCCTGTATCAGCTATGACCATATCATATTATAGACTAATACTCATATGCATATGTATATAATACTCATAAAAGGGAAATTACTGTTCAAAGGTTCACAATGGGTTATTAAACTACCACAACTACAGACAACAGATGCAATGATATATATATATATATATATATATATATATATATATATATATATATATATATATATATATATATATATATATATATATAAATTAAAAATGGCCAACTTTACAGGAGAGAACAAAAATAGTCATCACTTTCAATGTCAAAGGGGCCAGATTTTTTTCCTGTTTTTAAGCATTTCTATTGGTCCATTCATCCTTAAATGTTCCCACAACTTGATGCAGGAAAATATAAATTGACAAAAATGTGAGATACATGTTTTTCATTGGACAGCATCGATATATATGTATATAAAATGTATGATGTATTAGATTTAAATATTGTCGCTGTCCAATGAAAACAAGTATCTTCAAAATTGCAACTTTACAGGAGAGACCAAAAACATACTTTACTTTCAATGTAAGTCAATGGAACCAAGCTATTTTGGAGCACTTCTATTGGTCCAAATTGGTCTGGAAGCTCCACAACAACAACAACAACAACAACAACAACAACAACAACAACAACAACAACAATAATAATAATAATAATACACTTCAACCATTAGCCTAAAACATTAGAACACTAGCTTGGAGGTGACACGCAAACTGTATTACAACTACAAAAAAAATTAAAACTCAATGTGGGGTTTTAGAAAAAGAACTGAATACATCTGATTCTCTGATCCAGCTCTGATCCAAACACATGATTCAGGAACAAGAAGAATGATTATTACAGACTTCAACTGAGCCTGCACAGAGAAGGGACATATAATTGCCACATGTGGCACCATTCACAGAAGACCCTTAAAAGTGTGAAATAATTCAAAATAACACTTCACACACAGAAGTTTGGCAATTAATTTCTATACCATCAACTACCACTTGTGTGTGAAGATGTTGTAGACTTTTTAAAGGTACTGCATTTTTCAACCATAGAGAGACCGTGTGTAATGAATGTCAAGGCAGTGAGCAACATCACTCCACGCACAGGCAGGATAGAGCAGTTTTGCCTGGGAAGAGCTCAGCAGTTCTAGTAAAAGAAATTGTAAAGTTGGATTTCTAATCAATGCGCGGATCAAATTGATCAGAAATCCACAAATTAGCACTGGCTTTCTGCCAATTTAAAAACAAGACCTTTATTTAAAAGTACAGTTAAAAAGTAAAATACCTTTTACAATACAACTTTGACAGCACTACAATATACACCCACTGGCCACTTCATTAGGAACACCTCCTTGTATCTACACTCACTGTCCATTTCATCAGCTCCACTTACGATATAGGTTTATTGTGTAATTCCACAACTACAGAATGTAGTCTATATGTTTCTCTGTATATGTTCTTCAGTGGTCAAGCACCCTATGGGACCACCGCAGAGTAGGTATTATTTGGGTGATGGATCATTCTCAGGACTGCAGTGAAACTGACATGGTGGTGGTATGTTTGTGTGTTGTACTGGTATGAGTGGATCAGACACAGCAGGGCTGTTGGAGTTTTTACACACTGTGTCCACTCACTGTCCACTCTATTAGAGACTCCTTCCTTGCTCATCCACCTTGTAGATATAAAGTCAAAGACGATAGCTCATGAGTTACTGCACAGTTTGTGGTGGCCATCCTCTAGTCCTTCACCAGTGGTCCCAGGATGCTGCCCGCAGAATGCTGTTCACTAGATATTTTTAGTTGGTGGGCTATTTTCAGTCCAGCAGTGACAATGAAGTTCATACAGATGTTCCATAAGGATCATTTAGAACGATAGGAATTCAGAATCCTTTACAAGTGGCAGTTCAAGTAGCACTCTGGCCAAAACAGTACAAATGCAAAAATTTCTATGCTGTAAACATGCCTAGAGCGGAGCCACAGAATTTCTTTTTAAAGGCGCTATTTGTAAGAGGACATAATCTGCCGAATTTGTATTCCAAACAATAGGGAGCAACAAATCAGCAGAAAATGCACAGTCCCTCCTTCTCCCTCTTCCGTTCTCACCAGTCTAGAAGAGAAGCTGAAAGCTCAGTGTTAAACTTCATCTCTTTACTCAATAAAAGTGTCTCCAGGAGTGCAAAACAGAGTCAATGTTCACTTTTGTTCTTTTTTTGTTTCAGCGTCATTCCTGTTATTTATACACCTCCTGTAAATAACTGAAGTTCCTTTTGAAATGTTTTAAACAAAAAATCTTACATTGCTCGTTTAAAGACTACAAAACCCCATTCTGATGATGAGAGGAACTTAAGAAAAAGGCTTTCATGGATATATACACACATGAGAGTGGAGTGGGCTGGGAGAGAGGGAGAGAGAGAATTCAAATTGGCATGAGAACTGACCCGCTACCAAAACTGTATATACATTCAATATACACTGATTACCTCCTTATATCTACACACATTGTCCAATTTATTAGCTCCACTTACCATATAGAAAAATGTTGTAGTTCAACAATTACAGATTGTAGTCTACCTGATTCGCTGCATTCATCGTCTCAGTATTTTACATATTTACATTTATTTAGTCATTTCACTCTGACTGTTGTTATTAATCATTAGTTCTATGTTTGCTTTTAGTTTTATGAAGTTTGTTCAGTTTGATATTTATATGTTTTGGCAACATTGTATTAAACACAGTAACACTAAAGCTTCACTAAACTGAATTAAACTGAGAGAGAGACAGAGACACACAGCAAGAGTGAGACAGAGAAAGAACGAGAAAAAGGCGAGAAAGACAGAGACACAGAGAGAAAGAGAAAGAGAAAGAGAAAGAGAAAGAGAGGAGAGAGAGAGAGAGAGCGAGAGAGAGAAAGAGACACTAATATGTATATACTAACATTAATAACATGTATATACAACACTCACACCTCAGTGATATGAAATTAATATAACAGTTATTTTTTTATTAAATTGTCTAAAAATAAAACTTAATTCTCTCTGATGTCCCCTCTCCTCTCTGGGGTCCTCTGACTGGGTGACCAACTCTAACGCCTGTATCGTAGACGTAGATTAAAAAACTAAAACTTCACTCACATTATCTACTAGCGATGTGTATCGCGAGCGGAAATAACTGGTATAATAAACTAAAAGCTCCATATATGTGAACTTAACAAAGGAGGAATATGTCGTGACGGAGGTATAAATATTTTCGCGCGGTTCTTTTTCCGCCGGATTCGCGCGGGCAGCCAGTCTGGAGACAAAAAATGTCTGGGAAGAGTTTTCGGGTGAGCGACGGGGACTGGATCTGTCCGGATAAAAAGTGAGCAAACGCTTTATTTGTATTGCTAGAGGCATTCAGCTGCAGCGAGCAGTTGTGTGCATGTTAAACGGCAAGGCTGCGCAGACGAATTCGGCACAGGTTAGGAAATATTAGCTGCTGTAGCCTAGCCTGCTAACGTTAGCTCGTGTGTATGACTTGGCCTGCATTGCCCCTCAGACAATAGCCCGCCGTTCACGAGTTACTTAGCTAGCTGCTCTTCGAATAACCGTATGAGTTCATCTCACATGGTTGTACTTCTATTTCTTATTAGTTTGTTGCTCACAAACAGACTGATAAAGACAACACTGTCGCGTTAGTGTTCGGGGCCTCTCGCCAGTTAGCTAGGTAGCTAACTAGACACAGAACCAACGTCAGCCAGCTGTTTCACTCACACACTATCAACTTCATACTGGAAAACCTTTTTATGCCTAGGTGTGAACGCAGAGAAGACATGAATAAGAGCTGAACATTGTCTTCCCTCGCAGTTTGGCTAAGTTATAGACTTAACTGAAACATTGGTCCTCATTCATTAAGAGGTAAAGGATGAAGGAGAGTCTAGTTTCAGGGTTCTGGAAAGACTTGCAGGGAGAGTTCATCCAAAGTTAGATGTCAGGTAGTGTTGAAAGGAAAGCTTCATGCTCTGTTCCACAGCATTTTAAGTGTGCGTGTTTTGACCACTCTGACATGATGTCAAATGGAAACGTGTCACATAACACATGTAACTGATCTGCATGTATAAATACCAACAGTACTGGTGACGGCTGCGCGTGTAGAGAAGTATAACGTTACAGTCATTGATGTTCTTCAAGTGTAAATAATTCTGTTTAAACCTGCAGGCTGTGTATTAACAAGTTAATAGTTAAAGTCATTTTGCCAATTTAAATCTAATACAAACAGATTAAAAAGATTTGAATTACTGTTACTGAAAAAAAAAGCAGAGCAGCCAGAGAAAGGCTGCTGAAACTTAATCAGTGGGCACAGGTCAGAATGGAAGGTAGTGTTTTGGATTGGGCAATATGACAGTAATTATTATATTGTGATAGTTTATGTAACAATATGCATCTCTAAGTACGTTGTGAATATCACCAGAACAGCGTGTTTGATTACAACCCATAAGAACGTCATTAGTCTGGATTAATTGGATTTAGTGCAAACCACATCATTGTATCCAATGAGTTTTTTTATAGTATTTTTTATAAATATAGCTCTACTTTCTGTTCCAACTGATCAAATATCACAAAAAAGACATTGAAATGTACAAATTATAAAGGCTGTTTAGTTAAACTCTAGTTGTATTTTTAATGTTGTATTGCTCTACATGGGATTTTTCTGTAATACAAATAGGCTGCCTACCTGCATCTTGTGCTGTATAAATTCCTAATAATAAAGATGTTTATGAAATCAGTTAAATAATTAAAATACAATAAGCCAGAGTTAGCTGAAAAGCAGTTTTTTACTCTGTGTCTGTGAATCTTTTATTAATTTTATTTTTCCCCCCCAAGGTGTGGAAATGTGAACTTTGCCAGAAGAACAAGTTGTAACCGATGTGGACGGGGTAAAAGTTTCATGCACATTTTAATTTTAATTGTTTGTGTCAGGGACTAGTACATGTCATAATACTTCTGGCTGAGTTTCCTGAAAGCATCTTAGCATAAAGATGACTCTTTAGTGGCTGTGTGAGTACCACATTGAGTACTTATTCTACCAGTTAAGATAATCTTAACACTAAAAAAAATTTGGGGAAACTGGGTCCTGAGCCGTAGTCTTGGCATGTCTTTATTGATTGAAGTCAGTCATGATGTCCATTTCTTTATGTTTAAGCTAAACTAAATATCTATATATTGTGAATTGTTTTTAAACAGAGAAAACTACAGAGGCGAAACTGATGAAGGCTGGTGGTACAGAGATTGGGAAGACCCTGGCTGAAAAGAGCAGGGGACTCTTCAGTGCAAATGACTGGCAGTGCAAAACGTGTGTATTCTCAAAGAAGTGCAGTTGCTCTTCAACGCTGGCGAATTATAGCCTTAAAAATAGTATTTGGTCTTACATTGAACCCTAAAATGGGCCTACACATTAAAAGCTGCCTTTTGCTCATTTAACATTTATCTCTATTGACAAGGTTTGCTTTTTTGCTTTAGATGCCAATTTTATTTATGTGCTTGTAAGATAAGTAGGCATGTTTGTGGAGTTGTTTTGCACAATGCCTTGATATTGAGTTAAAACCGCTGTTCTTTTATATTTGTAGCTGTGGCAATGTAAACTGGGCCAGAAGATCAGAGTGCAATATGTGCAACACCCCCAAATATGCCAAACTTGAGGAAAGAACAGGTATCTTGCTGACAGAACAGACACTTGAATTTCAACCTTTTTGGTAGAAAAATTGAAACTGTTTTTCTGGTCTGTTTGCTAAGTTCTGTGCTGCAGGTGGTATATAGTTTTAGCTTCTTTTGTATATATGACTGTAGTTGCTTGCATGAGTTATCTCTTGATCTGCCAAAATTTGCCATCTCCTAATGTTTGAACAGGATATGGTGGAGGTTTCAATGAAAGAGAAAACTTGGTTTACAATGAGCGGGAAGAGTCTGATGGAGAATATGATGAGGTCAGTGTTTTTGCAGTGCTACTCTTATTTCTACACTGCCTTAGTATTATGAGGCCAGTTTTTCTTTTTTTGAATAATAAATAAATAACTTTTGATCTCAACAAGCTTCAGGTGACATGCTGTGTATTTTCAGCAGGCTCATTTGGGTCTTATTCAGATTTTGCTATTTTTGTACTGGTACAAATTCCCCAAAACTCTGTTTCACCTAATACTGCTTTCAAGTCTGTGCTGCTGTTATGTTAAGTTGATCCCAGACCTGTCAAACACCAGTTGGCCCTAATGTGGAAAATGGGATGTTTTCCAGAACTGTTCTGTGACTAACAAGTTCTTGGCAGTTTTAGCTACGTTACAGAGGCTAATGCTGATGTTCTTCATTTGTGTACGGAAGTAGTCACCTATCTTTAGCCGGACAGAAATCCTTTCAAGACAGCCATTTGCCTTTGTGTTTGGTCATGTGGTACATGCAACACAATTATGTTTATAAGTACACATTGTGCCATCAGCAAATGGCTATATATATAGTACATTGCACAGTTAGTAAAAGACACGTTTTTCTTACAGTTTGGTCGAATAAAGAAGAAATATCGTGGGAAGAACAAAAAAGACAATGAGAAAAAAACAGAACCAGAAAAAAAAGATGAGGAAGAAGAGGAGGAGGATGATGAAGATGGAGATCTTTCAAAGTACAAACTTGATGTAAGATTGTTAATGAAAACTTTTTACAGATTTAAAGTAGATCTTTCTGTCTAAGTTGCCTCTATTGAACCTCACATTTATACCTTTTTAGGATGACGATGATGATGATGATGATGATGATGACGACGATGACAACGATGATGATGATGATGCAGACTTGTCCAAATATGACCTGGATGCTGATGACTGGAAGACCTCTGAGAAGAAAGGGAGTGGCTCTGGCTCTTCTCGGTCTTCCTCTCGTTCCTCCAGCTCAAGTTCACGGTCCAGGTCCAGGTAAACGGGTACAGGTCAAGGGTAACTCCAGACAAAATGTCAGTATCAGCTCAAATCTTCATTCAAATCTTTTCATCATAATGTTTGTCAAATATTTTATGTTTTTTTATTTTTTTCTTCTGCCATGGAAGCAAAAGGCACTGTCTTGTGGTTTCTGTGTTTTAATGTGAGCAATGTGGTCTGGAACTTGAGCACAGCTCTCTGAAAGCAAACTGTGCTAATAACAAAAATAGACTCTCTCGAGAAGCTTACAAATAATATTTGCAGGAGCGTTTCGAAGAAGTCTTATTGTGTTGTGTGTAAGAATTTTTGAGTGGTGTAAAAGTAGTAACAGACATACATTTTGTACTTTTGATAAGCTGGTTGGAAGATAAATTAAGGAAGAATTTCTCAAACCTTAAATACACCAAAGTAAAAAAAACAGCAAAAACATTTGAATAAAGAATTAAACAAGGACCACTGTTTAGATCATTTAAATATCAAATACCATTTTGCGTCGCATACATGTTTGTCTTTTTCAGTGGAAAACAGGTGTTTTGTCATCATCCAAAAGTTATATAAATATTTTATATGAATAAAAGCACTGTAGTGTAAATCAAAGAAAAGCCAGCAGTGGACTAGCTAGTACTAAGACATCTTTTCTTGTTGTAAGATTCTTAGTTTCTTCTTAGACTTTTGATTCTAAACCTAGATTCCAGTGCCATTAAAACACTAGGTAGTCTGGGTTTGGGTCAGCTCTGGGTCTAGGAAACTAGCCATTAGTTTCATGAAGAAGTTCTTAATATTGGTTTCTTTATTTTTTACTATAGAGAAAGAGGAGAGTGTTGGTCTGTCCTAGTATCTACTGATTGGTCCTGTATTAGTGATTAACCATTTGTCAGTAGTGTTTAGTTTGTGGGGGAAATTGGAAATGTGTTGCTTTGTCTTGCAGATCCCGGTCCAGAAGCTCATCCGGTTCCAGATCACGCTCTCGCTCGAGGTCTCGTTCGAGGTCTCGCTCAAGGTGAATGAGGTGACATGCACTCTCCAAGGGAGAGAGTGTATGTGAACTGAGTGGTTGCAGTAACCACTTTGGACTCAGCAGAAACAGCAAAATTAATGGACTCCAAGAAAGTTTAGCAGTTTTAGTCTTTGCATAAGAACATTCTTTAGATTCTGGTTATGTGTAACGCAGAACAACTGTTGGATGTATTGAAAGTCCTGTGTACAACGTTCTGTTTTTACGGGGCACTACACATTAAATCAGTCCACAGTCAAATATATTCACCCTGTCTAAGGGTGATGGTGTTGTTTCTATAAAGAAGATTGTGTAAAGAAGAATGTTGAGTTAAGTTTGTTGTGTTTGTGTAACTGATGAGAACGCCTACTATATATCCTCTTTAAAAGATCCAGCTCCCGCTCCGAGAAAGGCTCGGCTTCCTCAAGAAAACGGTCTCGCACGTCTTCACCATCTCCTGAGAGAGGTCAGAAGAGGAGTCGCTCCAGGTCTTCCTCTGGTGGCCGCAAAAAAAGACGCTCTCGATCACAGTCGTCCGAAAGGTTTGGGTTTCTGTGGTGTAAAAAAAAAAAAAGAAAAGACAAAAAAAGAGAGAAACAAACAAATGGTCTACTGGTGTCATTTTGTGTTGTATCTGAGACAAACGATAAACAGTCTATGGAACATGTTGACCAGTTGGTATATGACAGTGTCACTCTGTAACCTAACATGAATTGTTTTAGAAGCTGATGATGCATGTAATTAAATGGGCTATGGTATCTCTCTCTGTCCCTGCCCCCACCTCCCTCTTCCCTGTCTCTCTGTAGGCGCCGTGGCTCATCTGGATCTTCCCATTCTGGCTCAAGCTCACGAAAGAAGTGATTTACCAAACGAAACTGTCTTAAACACAGGGGTGGGGGAGTCTTTCTATAACTGCATGTTGTGTATGGAGAAATCACAAACTGTGCTGTTTCAAGTATTACTATTGCAGTACTCAAATGTTTCTTGTCATAAATTCAAGTAACCGTACTCCGGCTTTCTCACCATTCTAGCCTGAAACTCTTCAACAATGCAATCCAGTGTAGAATATCATCTCAGTGGTTTTGCAGAGAATAATAGCACCTTTATTCATACATTTTTGAAATTCACCCACATTGACTGCTTTTCAAAAATAGTAGGTCATCAGATAATGTCATAAATTAACAACACATTCACTTGCTACATTGAGACGCTGCTTTTACAAATCTCACGTCTGGTCAGTTGAGACAGCCTAAAGTGCTAAATTGGTTAAACATTGCTGACTCAGGTCTGTGACATCATCTTGCAGGGTAGCAGATAGGCTTTTTTTTTGTTTTTCTTTCGTTTTTTAAAAGCTTTTTAAAATGCATCATCTAATTGTGTTTGTGTGTGTGGTAAAGGTAAGTATATTTTTCTTTCTGTTGAAAAATGTCTTGGCCAAATTGATGTGGTATGAGGATTTTGGAGTTCATCTTTAAGTGTACCATTGTTGTGCAAAGACCTGAGATCAAGATTGGCAAGTAAAACAGTTTGAGTGAAAAGCAGTCATCAATTCGCAGCTCGGCCAGGCCCGACCAGGCCCGACCATTGCTAATATGGTCTACAGAACCCAATTGTAATAAAGTAACCTAATCCTTAGGGCATATCAGATTTATTTCCCTCTTCAGGCAGCATTTATAGAAAGTAAAATTGTATACCGTTAACTAGAACTTGATGGCAATGTGATCAACATGAATAAAAAACTGTTAATCTTCTTTCTGGTATGGTCTATGTTTCTTTTGCGCCAGTCCAGGTCTGTTGGGTCGAAGGTAATTATATCTGGACAAAGGATTTTCTTGGTTTTTATTGCACTGTCCTTTAGATTATTGATTAATCTACACTGCATACACAACATGAGAAGTTAATCACAGACCTGTTTTAAACCTCTTGAAAGGTGAGTGGCAGTAGGTTGTGGAATTGTGCATGAAGTGGTGATGTGTAAAATGTTCAAATTAAAGTTGTGAGTATGGTCTAGTAAGTTAGTAGCACCATAAAGGCAGTGTGTGAGAGGTGAATTTTGCTGATGCAGCACAATTCCTGCAGTGTTTCCAGTCAGTCGTGTTTTGAGTTGTAGATAGCACCTGGCATGCTGGAAGCCTCTTGGCCTTTATGCACGACTCTTATTAAAGGGCCAGTATCCCACGTTTTTTTGAGGTGTCCTAATGTTTGTTTATTTATGTAATATATACAGTGACTCCAGCTTTAAAGAGGCTGCATTTGCTGCATCTTATTTGAATAGCAAACTTTAGCATGAATGTGTGGGGCTGAACTGCAGTAGCCTAAATAAGTAATAATAATTTTGCAGCTTGGTTTCAGTATACTGACCGGAGATTGTTTTTTTAAACTCTCACACTGTCAACATGTTAGGCACTCCCTGGCAAAAAAATAAATAAATAAAAAAGGCCAAACTGCCGCAACACAGCTTTAAAGGTCCTAATAACGATGTAAATAATGAAGTTGTATAAATGGACAATCTTTTACACAAAGAAGTGAGTATGTGGTTAAGGTGAGACCTAAAATATATATATACCTTTCTCAGGTTTAGATCTTGACTTTGGCCTAAACGATATCCAGCTTGGCTTGAAGTGTTTACCAAACCTTTAACTGATAATGATATGGGCCCTCCTAACTGGGCCTTACTGAATTGAGTGGGTGAACAACTGGCAATAGATGTTTTGACTGTGATTGGACCTTCAGGTTAGCTGGTCCCAGACACTGTTCTGTAGTCTACCTACACATTACAAGCTTGTGATTTTACCTGATGGAGTGAAAGAAAGACCAGATCAGTAAATAATGTGACTCCGATGGAAGCACTGCAGAGAGTGAGGAGTACAGGGCTGGGATGGGGAGCTTGCTGGGTGGGATGTGGATGAAGTTTGATGTGTGATGATTTGGGAAATGGTCTTGTTTATGATTGGGAAGTCTGAATAATCCTCTTATGAACTGTATGTCCATGCTTTTTGGCTAGGAATGTGTCTGTATGTGGGTAATACCGCTACTGGCTAATGCTTCCCAGCCTAATAAGGCGGTTCATAAATTTGCTGTGAGCCAGCTCCACCTCAACGAGCGGACAGTGTTTGAGCATACGTAATAGCTGTTAGTGTTGTACTTGTGGATGACTAAGATGTACCGCTTACTTTTTTAGGACAGGATTGAGCTTCACCTTTGGAAACGTGTACAGCAAAATACTTCAACCACGTCTTGCGTCGTGTGTTGTGGTGTTTTAATCATGTCTGAAGTGAGGTTTTATTGGAGCACGCAGCTGAGCGGTGTAAAGGTCCATGCTGAAGTCCCGCCTCTGCGCGCAGCGTCCTAAAGCGCAACAGCGCAGTCTGAAGTCTGGAGACGCGCACCAAACTCCCGGCCAGCTTCAGCCAGGACCATGATCTCCGAGAAAGGATGACATCCAAGTGTAAACCCGCGTTACCTCTCAGCTCTTCGACCGAAGCCATGCGGGAGTCCAACGTTTCCGAAGCTCTGTGCGAATGCCGAGCCAACAGCAGCGGCAACTGTGGGGGATCGGTGTCCGTCGCCTTCCCCATAACCATGATGGTGACGGGGATGGTGGGCAATTCTCTCGCCATCATACTAGTTTATACTTCGTACAGGAAGAAGGAAAACAAAAGGAAGCAGTCTTTCCTGCTCTGCATCGGCTCTTTGGCGCTAACCGATCTGTTTGGCCAGTTGCTCACCAGCCCAATCGTGATCTCCGTGTACAGAGCGGAGCTGCAGTGGGCGCGAGTGGATCCGTCGGAAACTTTGTGCGCGTTCTTCGGGGTCTGCATGACCACGTTCGGCCTCTGCTCGCTCTTCATGGCCAGCGCGATGGCGATCGAAAGGGCTTTGGCCATCACTGCTCCTCACTGGTACTCAAACAACATGAAAGCCAACGTGACGAAGCAGGTGCTGGTCACTGTCTGGTGCCTGGTCCTGGTTTTCGCCCTGCTGCCCATCGCCGGTGTTGGGAAATACACCCTGCAGTGGCCGGGCACCTGGTGCTTCATCAGCACTGGGGATAGCGAGGTAACGGGCAACACGTTTTTCGCCACCACCTTCGCCGCGCTGGGCACGTTCTCGCTGCTCGTCACTGTCTCCTGCAACGTGGTCACGATCCGCGCGCTGGTTGTGCGGTGCAAAGCGAAACCCACCGCTTCGCAGTCCTCCAAACAGTGGGAGAGACTGACCACGGAGACGGTCATTCAGCTGCTGGGGATCATGTGCGTCCTGCTCGTCTGCTGGTCCCCTTTACTGGTGTGTACATCTCTGTTCCAACTTTCACAGAGCGCTTCCAGACAGAAACCTCTGCAGCACCATGCAGATCACTTTAACTGCGTGTGCTCAGGAACAGGTGCTTTTAGATCAGCCCAGTTCAAAGTAGCCAGGGTGAACTGTAACATTTACAAGTAAACTGGAAGTGTCATTGTTGGAGTTTTATTGTTTAAAATTGGCCTTTAAAGTAGCTTAAATAGAACTAGTGAACTTTAGGCCAATTTAGTTGGTGATAGATACAGCCTGTGTTTTTATCCTGTTTTGTAATGCCCAGTAGCTTCATAACTACCTTCTAATGTGTGTAAATTGAAGGATTTGTTATTATTTTTAAACTACATCTCCATCACTAAATATATGAAAGCAAGTCATCGACTTTTAGGCCTGTTTTAGACTCCGATCTGCTTAGTTGAGTTCAGAGGTGGGACGTTTATAACTAATCAGCATCATTAAATGGATTCAAAGGCAGCGTGACATTCTGAACACCTGTTTAAAAAGATTAATATTACATGTTTCTCTTGGAAGATGATCCTGGTAGTGTTCTAATGTGTTTTTGCCATTTCTGGGTATCGCAATCCATAATGGTACTTGATGGTTTTCTGAAGAATTTCTATAGGAAACCACTGGGTTCTATATTAACCATTAAGTCACTTCCCAAAATCAAAACCACCAAGTTTTAGTCTTAATGGTTATAAAGTTTTTATTTTTTCAGCAGGAAGGATTGTAAAGTCTTACAGTAAGTGAGACTCATTGAGTAAAGTATTATATTCGTTTTGTATTCAGTGCTCTCCGATAAAAAAAAAAAAACACCAAAAAGCAGCACATGTTGTGTTTTAGATGTTGGTATGCTGGACAACCAGCATGTCCCTGCTGGGTGACTGTAGGAGTCTTAAAGGCACAGTACTAAGAAACAGCCTGTTTCATTCATTTGTTACATGTGAACCTCAAAGAGAAAAAAAAAATTAAAAAGCAAAAGGATTCACCTCATTCATTAGTAACGCTGTCAATAACCCTCGTAACATTATTGCTTTTTGACTTTCAACCTCATGGTTGTTTAAGGCTTTTGTATTGTAGTAATTTCCCCCCCATATAAAACAGTAGGGATTGGCTAGTAGGTTGTAATTACTAGCAGTCAACCAATCCCAGCTAAGAAGGTGGGGCTTGTCGAAATGCTGGTGGGAAAACCTTACCACTTCTTTCCTGAAGCTTCCGTGTTTGCCACTGTGTCGACATGATTGATGTTGTTTCACACACCTGCAGCCCAGACATGAGCTTATCTGACCCGTTTCAAGCATCTGTTAAACATCATGTTGCTTTTATACGGCCTAATGATTTTATAAAGGCTTAATTAGAAATCTCTACAGACACACAGAGACATGGCTCTCTCTGCAAACCTTTTATAACAGCAGTGGACTTTGTGCATGTGGACTGTAATTAGTATAAAACAACCGTTTAGATATTAATCCACAGCCTTAAAATCTATCAAAACCTTACATACCAAACCTGTATATCTGGATACATCAGCTTTGTGGTCTGTTGCATTTAAAGCTGAGGCCAAAACATGTATCCGTCTGTACATTTTGCTTAGTTTCAGAGCTTCAGACTTTGTCCTGTATTCACTCAATTTTCTGTGAGTGTGCAATATTAGCATTCTCCTAGCAGGAGAGGGATGGCAGGCTTCCTTTGTTCCTTCAATTCAGAGACATTGTTATTAGCATTCTCTTCAGAGTGTGTTCGGGTACTTCACAGTACGTGTGGTCAGTAGTTCACGCAGCCGTCCCTGATGTTTTTGAAGTATTATCAGGCTTCAAAAGCATCAGAGGAGAAATTTGAGCAGATGACTGAGGTCAGACAGAGAAGTGATCTGTGATGGTATAATTTAAACATGCCAGAAGTTTCTTACTAAAACTTTAAAGAAACCGTGTCCTGCAATATTCTTATGCTCTTTTTGCTTCCCAAAGTCCATTTGTTGATTTTACTTGTGCCTTTAAGACTGACACACAGCATCTGTTCTGATTAGCCACCCTGCATTATCATCTCTCTCTCTCTCTCCCCCCCCCTCGCTCTTTCTCTCTCTCTCTCTCTCTCTTTCTTTCTCTCTCTCTCTCTCTCTCTCTCATTGCTGTAATGTGACCATATATCCTTATGTTGTAATTTTTACTTTTATGTGTTAATTGGAAATTTCAGTTACCTCTGTGTATTTTCATGATGAACATGTTACTGAGCCCTGTAAAAGTCTGGGTAGACTGATAAATCAATGTGATCAGTTATTAATCTCAGTGTTACTGAGCCCTGTAAAAGTCTGGGTAGACTGATAAATCAATGTGATCAGTTATTAATCTCAGTGTTACTGAGCTCTGCTAAATCCCGAGTAGACTGATAAATCAATGTGATCAGTTATTAATCTCAGTGTTACTGAGCTCTGCTAAATCCCGAGTAGACTGATAAATCAATGTGATCAGTTATTAATCTCAGTGTTACTGAGCTCTACTAAATCCCGAGTAGACTGATAAATCAATGTGATCAGTTATTAATCTCAGTGTTAGTGAGCCCTGTTAAAGCCTGAGTAGACTGATAAATCAATGTGATCAGTTATTAATCTCAGTGTTACTGAGCTCTGCTAAATCCCGAGTAGACTGATAAATCAATGTGATCAGTTATTAATCTCAGTGTTACTGAGCTCTACTAAATCCTGAGTAGACTGATAAATCAATGTGATCAGTTATTAATCTCAGTGTTACTGAGCCCTGTTAAAGCCTGAGTAGACTGATAAATCAATGTGATCAGATATTAATCTAAGGGCTAATGAGCTCTGCTAAATCCTGAGTAGACTGATAAATCAATGTGATCAGTTATTAGTATCAGTGTTACTGAGCTCTGCTAAATCCTGAGTAGACTGATAAATCAATGTGATCAGTTATTAATCTCAGTGTTACTGAGCTCTGCTAAATCCTGAGTAGACTGATAAATCAATGTGATCAGTTATTAATCTCAGTGTTACTGAGCTCTGCTAAATCCTGAGTAGACTGATAAATCAATGTGATCAGTTATTAATCTCAGTGTTACTGAGCTCTGCTAAATCCTGAGTAGACTGATAAATCAATGTGATCAGTTATTAATCTCAGTGTTACTGAGCTCTGCTAAATCCCGAGTAGACTGATAAATCAATGTGATCAGTTATTAATCTCAGTGTTACTGAGCTCTGCTAAATCCCGAGTAGACTGATAAATCAATGTGATCAGTTATTAATCTCAGTGTTACTGAGCTCTGCTAAATCCCGTGTAGACTGATAAATCAATGTGATCAGTTATTAATCTCAGTGTTACTGAGCTCTACTAAATCCTGAGTAGACTGATAAATCAATGTGATCAGTTATTAATCTCAGTGTTAGTGAGCTCTACTAAATCCTGAGTAGACTGATAAATCAATGTGATCAGTTATTAATCTCAGTGTTAGTGAGCTCTGCTAAATCCTGAGTAGACTGATAAATCAATGTGATCAGTTATTAATCTCAGTGTTACTGAGCTCTGCTAAAGTCTGAGTAGACTGATAAATCAATGTGATCAGTTATTAATCTCAGTGTTACTGAGCTCTGCTAAATCCTGAGTAGACTGATAAATCAATGTGATCAGTTATTAATCTCAGTGTTAGTGAGCTCTGCTAAAGTCTGAGTAGACTGATAAATCAATGTGATCAGTTATTAATCTCAGTGCTAATGAGCTCTGCTGTGAGTTGTGGTAGGGTTCGCTTTACTTCCCCACTTTGGGCAGATGATACATTTTATTAGCTTGTTCTTCATGAGGTAATCTGTCCTATTAATGTGTTATGTATTTTGTCTGTCTGTTAATTACAGATACTAATGCTGAGGATGATCTCCACCCAGACATCATCTCATCAATGCAAACCGTCATCTGTTTCTCTCCTGTCCAGTCGGGACTTACAGATGGACTGTAACTTTATTCTGACAGCCATACGTTTGGCCTCTCTCAATCAAATTCTGGACCCCTGGGTTTACCTGCTCCTGAGGGAGATCCTGCTGAGGAAATTCTGCCAGGTGGCCAATGCTGTGTCCAATTGCTCACTGGAGGGACAGAAGGAGGCTCAGAAGGAGGCTCAGAAGGAGACCCAGAAGGAGACCATCTTGGATGCTACAAAGAATGTGACCGCTGAGAATGATGAGTCTCCTCTCAGCCCTAGTGGAAGTATACAGGCGTGACAAGTTATTTATGGAATGTGGTGTAAAGATATGTTTGAAAAGTGCAAGATGTGCAAGTGTGTAAGATTAATATCATTGTAAGAGACTCTTGACTTTTCTGATGTGCACTTGGCTCTGGTTGGTTGAACTTGTGAATGCTGAGTGAGCCCGGCATGCTAGCATGTGAACACTTGACTCTTTTTAGCAGCTAGAACTGACCTGGCATTTGAAGAGGGGGTGCTAAATTTACCATCCTGTGAAGTAAAACACTGCAATGAGGGGAACTTAACAGGCAAAATACCCTAAACAGCAATATTAGAGAAGAATGGATTTCTGAGTTTCAGAGGAAATGACTTCTCATTAAACAACTGTTTAATGTGGCGGCATCACACTTTCATGTGCCAGCAAAAATGAAGAAATAATTTAAGGTTTTATTAATATATATGGTCGTTGTCCAATGAAAAACAAGTATCTACAAAATTGCAACTTTTCAGGAGAGACCAAAAACATACTTTACTTTCAATGCAGGTTAATAGAACCAGAATTTTTCCCAAGCTATTTTGGAGCACTTCTATTGGTCCATTCATCATTAAATGGTCACACAATGTAAACAATCATTGGCGTGTTCAAATAATGTAGAAAACTCAAAATCTACAAAAATGGAGATGTTTTTCATTGGACAGCGAGGATATATAGTATCACCCTCATTTATACTAGAGTTTAAGCTTCTTTGCAGCAAAGCACTGGATGGTCTCAAAATATTTTTTACTTGCTGTTATGATGACCGCATAGGCGAATGTGTTTTAAACTATGACGATGAGTTTTTAACAAATGTGCTGCTTGAACTATTACATGCGATGATCCTCTAGACAGTCAAACACTGTGCCAGGCCTGCAAAATTCTGTTAATGCATGATAAGCTTGAGTGACACTTGGCATGCTTTCATGTTTGCATGCAATGCTTGACTTTATTCGGTCATTTCTGGTTTCTGAATTAAGTACACCATCACCTGTAGTCATCACTACTACTCCAGTAATGTTCTGTTTGCACTTGAAGCTGGCGCATGTCTCTTATAGCATGTCATGCCCTTATCTGTCTGTGCCACACACTGCAATGTCAGAGAGCATTTATTAGTACTCATGTGACTCAGGCTAGTATGAGCGCTAGCATGTGTAGTTTAACACATAATGACCTCCACTGTGCTGAAAGAACCTGTTCTCAAATAGTAAACAGTAGTTACTCTCAGTATCTCCTTTTATGGCAGCAGTATGTCAAAATATTGACTTGGAATTGTAAATTTTACTTATTTTCTTGAAATACTGATTTAAAATCTTATAATGATGATCTGTTCAAAACATTGACTAAATATTCCTTAAATAAAACATGTAATTCTTTTGAGATACTAGGTCAATAAAAAAAAAATCAGTCATTATTTCAAGATAAAATATTGACATTATTTTCCAATAAACATTTTTAGAAAATAATAATAATAATAATAATAATAATAATAATAATAATAATAATAATAATAATAATGAATGATAATTTAAGAAAGTTTGTAATTATTTTAATATATTAAGTCAATAAATTACAGACATATTATATATATATATATATATATATATATATATATATATATAATTAAGACAATAATTTAAGAAAATAATATTTTCCTGAAATACTGACTTAAAGTAATTAATTTTAAAAAGTCTGAGAAAATAAGTCATTATTTTGATACTCAAGTTCAGTACTTTTGGGCAAATCATTATTTTAAGATACTAAGTCAAAAAATTCTAGGAGCTAGTCAAGACTGTAAAAAGTTAATATTTTGAAAAAGACACTTATTCAAAAATTTGACATACTGCTGCCAGAAACAGAAAAGCAAAAAAACATAGGGTTTCTTTTTCCTCCTGTACCTGCTGGAAATGCGGTTCCACATCTTAAAGAGGTGTTGCAGTTTACTAAGCAGAAAATTGGCCTTATGGGTGAAAAGTGCCTTATTTAATTATTGCCAACAAGCTCTCAAGACTCCAGCCTTATAGCCGTTATCTTAAGCATTAAGAGGTTAGTCTGCAGGAGACATTTATTGTGCCTTTCTGACTGCAGAGTTGTGGCATTAAAGTATGAAACTGGTTCCACTATCACAAAGTGAATTGTTGAATAAGAATGTCGAAGCTGTGGCTTCCTTTGTGCTAGTTTAAAATCATATCTTATTCATTCATGCTGGGCTGTAAAGGTATTGTCATGCAGAGATCTCTGTGGTAGCTGACTCATCCTTAGCCATTATCAGTCACAAAATGAATCAGTAGTGTTCAGTTGAATTAGCGTTTAGCAATATGTAGACAAACTATGGGAACCAGTATGTATTGGAAACACATTTTTTAACATGTAAAAAGATTCCAGTTCTTAATTACTTTCTGTATTTGTATCATGCATTGCTTCCATTTTATCCAAATGTGCCATAATGGTGAAGTGGAAGGCAGTTTGGTTTATTCTGTAGCCCCCACGCCCCCCTCTCAGCCCCCAAGTATCTTCTACAGTGCCAGATAGCCTATCTGTTCCCCACAGCAGTGAGTGACTCTTGTCAATAGGCGTAAGCCACACTTCTTAGAAACACTGTAGCTTCTTTTAAATTTAATTTAATTTTTCTGCTAATTTAAAATATAATGTTTGTGGGCATTTTGGACATTTTGTAAAGGATATGTGTAAAGGATTTTACATACATTTTACAAAAAAAATACTGTCAGGCTTTTCTTAATCATTTGCATATGTTTTAATATGTTTAAATGGTTTGTTAAAAACATGTGCAATCCAATGCAATTTAAAAGAGACTAAAATGTGGTCATCAAACAGGATCCATGATCTAAATGCACCATTTCTATTACCAGTGTTTATATACTGCACTGATAAGTTCATTTCAGAACATTGGAAACTGCATCATTTTATTCCTAATTTGAGAGGTATGGAACATGCATCAGTACTAACTAGCTCTGTACTGACTCACTCAAGCATGAAGCTGATTAACCTGTTCTCTCTCTCTGACCATTCAGTGCTTTGTTAGTAGGAACGTCGTTTTAGAGATTTGTTAGCAAAGCTGCAGTGTTGGGTTTTAAGATGTCTGCGTTTCTGTTCTCAGAATGGTTTGAGCTGCATGTTCGCTCGTATGTGATACTGCTGGTGTTCTCAGAACAATGCACTGGCCAACCACAGAGTTCAGACCTCAACATGTGTTTGGGGACCAGGAGAACGTCCAACACTGAACTTTGGAGGTGTGGAATCAGGCTTCTATGAAAAGGGTGGAAGCTGTAATAAGGGCGAAGGGCAGATGCACTAAATACTGACTATGTTTGACTAAGTTGTTGAGGTTTCTGTGTTATGGTATAATAAGACAGGCTTGCCAACACAACCAGATCTGTCTTAGTATGTTGTGTTTTCAAGCAGCAAGTTAGAAATTTCATGTGATCACTGACTTTATGGTCTGTTTAACTGTGATATGTTTGAGCTACTGTATGGAGGTTAGCATTTTTGTATTTATGACCTTTTCATAATGTATGTGTACCCAAATGAAGATTGATGGATTGCATTAGTGTTGCAGTCCTTATTGCAAACAGTATTGTGCTGATGATGCTGATACTGGAGTAGAATACAGGTCTTATGTGTTTGCCATCATTTGCAAAGGTTTTATCACCCCTGGTCAAATGATGCTGGTTAAATGATATGTTTTGTTGATTTTCTAAGTGAAAAACATTTAACACATTCCCTACTGGGAATACAGGCTAATGTTATTCTTCTGCCAAAAATCATGCTGTGAGGTGGTCTGATGAATCATGCTTAATATGAGTAAGGGCATGAACTAACAAGATAAAGCTCTTTTTAATTTCAGGTTGACTTTCAGATTTGACAGGTATTGCTTGCATATTAAAGGGAACCCTGGCTGTGAAGACATGCAAGCCACATGTCCGATACCATTTAAACATTTATTACAAACCAAGCAAAATACTTTATTATTAAAAGTTAACAAAATACTCTCAAGCTGCTATTAAGTAGTCTCTATCTATTTGGTTCACTGAGCAAAAAACAGTGGGCTAGATATCTGATTTAACTCTAACATACTATTCAGCCTTTCCAGCTCAGAGCATGACATTACTCGAGAGAAAAACATTTCTTATTTTTTGTAGTGACTCCACTGTAACCATATGACATCACCATGTGACAATGGTGGACAATTATTAAAGCAGGTTTGCCTACTGGTCATGTTTTTTATAATCAACAGAACACTTCCATTTGCTTTATATGTCCTAACAGTCAGAGTTTCCTTTAAACCACCAGCAAAATGAGTTGTGTGACCTTCGCTTAAGTAAATCTTTTGTAGACCTCTACAAATGAGATGCCAAGACTGATTTTCAAACTTCAGGGTATTTCTCCATGAATGTACAGTTTTTAATGTTACTGTGTGCTTACAGTTCGTTCATGCCACCATGAGCTGTTACTATTCTGACGAGGGCTTTCACCGAACAGACGTGTGTATTTGATAAGAAATGTTTGCAAATGCTTGCAGTTGTTTAACAAGTGCCCATTTGTTCTAAGCCACCAGGCAGTGTTCTTTGCTTTTAATGGTGCTTCTGGTGTTTGTCTGGCTCTGTGCTGCCTGTTTCGTCTGTAAGGGACGGACTATATTTAATCTTGTTGTCATATCTTCTCCATACAGATACTGAAGTGTTCCATTTTTGTGAATTTAGACTTTGGACAATTACCATTAGCTTGTGAACTTGTCAGTTTGTAAAGTCACCTATTGAGCTGCCAATTAATAATTATTTTTTTAAAAATAATGTGATCAGTTTATTGCTAATAATTAATATGCATCAAATGCCTGATTACTATAAGAATAGTCAAAGTAAATTGGTGTTAAAGTGCTGAGTTTACCTGCAACACATCATTCTATTTATGAATTTACATGACAAAACACTCATATGCTTTGCCAACGCTGGTGTATGTGCTGTTGCCCAGCAGAATTAAAAAAGAAGAATTTGAAACATGTGAGGTGGTGAATTTTTTAATTTTTGGCCCATTTCATTTCTTTATTGGTCTGTGTCTGACATGTATATTTATTTACTTATTTACTTATCTACAAAAAATAAAGGTGCAATGAAAGTGTTTTTTCTATATCACATAAACACCAGAGCTGCGCTTTATATTTTTTGCACTTTTTATACTTTGACTTATGAATGGACCAATAGAAATGCTCCAAAAGAGCTTGGAATAAAACCTCTTTATGTTGATATAGAAAGTAAAGTTACTATTTTGGACAGCGATGATATGCTGCATTTTAGATGCACACATGACAACACCTAGCCACATTTTGCATGTTGCATGTCAAACTACGACAGCAAAGGCCCTGCACAGTCTCACAGCTGAAGACTTATATATAACAGAACAGTGGCAAAAAAATCACTTTCAAAACTGGATGTCTTCTGTCCCCAAATGTGTATATATAACTGTTAAAGGAAAGTGGATGTAAACAACTGGTAAATATGTCTCAACTTTTTTGGAACTTATTTACATAAAACAATGACGTTCATAAAGTTAGACGTTGTGTTTTTGTACCATAAGAGCCCCAAACTTTGTTTAGAATTATGGTTGCAAATAAAAGCCAGATAAAAAAGTCTAAATCTGTTTAAAATGCATTCCATGTTAAAATCATGACATTTATTATTATTACTATTACATTTTAAATGACATTAGTTGTTCTCTAGATGAAATAAAACTCTTTTAAAGACTGGGATGATCTTTTAAAGAATGTATCAGGTTAACTGATGGAGCCTGAAAACATTGTATAATGATAATGATTGTTCTCTTTTTTCTCTTAATCCTTTAAACACACTTATTTAGGTAGACTATTACAGTGGCATGCGATATTAGTATAATTCAAATGCTAGTATCATTGATTTTGCCTGAGCCAATTTAGTTTGTCCATTACATTTTTAAGGAAACTGTTCTGTGGAGAGCCACTTTAAACTACTTAGGGACATTATGTTCCATTTAGGAACAAAATGTCTTTACACAAAAGGGGATAGCAGGGGATACACTGTCCATTAGAGGATATATTGAATGCTCACCTACCACTGTAATTCCACATAATGTAACTGACTAATGTCCATAATGGTCATCTGAGAATTCTCTGGAGCTCTGCCACTGTATTTCTGCAAGAAAGCTTCAGCAAGAAATGATTAATGAATGAAGTGCTTGATTCTGCCAGTTAAATATAAAATTATTAAGGGTAATAATGGAAAGTTTGCAGCTTGGAGACAAAAAGATTCAGACACTGAATGAACTTCATGGTTTGTCTCATGTACCTCAGAACATATTGAAATGACCTTTGTCTTAATTTAAAGAGGAATTAAACATTTTTCAGAATTTCTGAACAATTTTTTAAGGTGTGAACCACGACATTCCTAGTGGTTTGATGTGAAATGCTCACTCTTCACGATGGCAGTGACAGGAAACAAATGTTCAAAATACATCACAGAAAGTTATTACGTGAAATGGTTATACATATGCTAATTTCTGTTTTATGATAGATAATGATATAGCTTTGGCATAAAATGATAAAATATATTTTTTTAGCTGTTCTGGGCAGAAGGGTACATCCAGGGTGTTTTAAGGCAAAGTATTGTCCAAAGTATTCAAGATTTACCACTATATATATATATATATATATATATATATATATATATATATATATATATATATATATATATATATATATATATATATATATATATATAGCAGTTTTGATTGGTTAGATCCACTCTCAGTCAGATACATGTCCTACAGAAGTTATGAAAGCAGGTCTCTTGACAGCTACTCATTGTAGCTGAAGAATAGACAAAAACACAGCAAGAGTGGAACTTGATTTTCTTCTCTCTCTCAGATTGAAGCTGATGGCATGGGGACAGTTGTTTTGGTAGTATTCAAGGTTTGCATGGTTGTTAGCAGTCTTGTTTTCATTACATTGTAAAATAGTATTTTGGATTTTTGGAAACTCCAGTTTTTCTCTACCAAAACCATTTTCTTATACTGTACATACTGCGCTGTGTCTTTAAGCCCCAGCTCCCAAGTAATCCAGCATGCTCTGGCTGGTCATCCGCCAGAGCAGCATCCTGCTACAGTTACTGCCCCCCCAAACTGTTGGCATTCTGACAATTATATGGGTTCTGTTCTATTAATCTGAGCCACAGTCCAATCCTGAAAGTCATGTAGAGTAAATTGGTAGACCCGATCCACATTAGCAAGCTAGACTAGCAGTATGTTTAAATATTAACTCTTTTAGCTCTCAGTGTGTTGTAAGGAACTTCCAAGCTACAAGGATTCTGTAATGAGATATCACCTTGTAACAGAGAGAAGGGCTGGACTTCCAATGAAGGAATTCTGTGGGATAGAGCTTCTCCCTCTGCCGTGTACTTTGGACTTTATAACTCAGCAGACCTTTTGTGTGCATGAATAGCTGAAAAACACACCAAAGGAAAGAAAAACCCCTGAAAAGCATAATAGCTTCTCTTTAAACTGAGCTGAGTCATAGGTTTGTAACATAAGGTACTGGGAGATGTGGCTATGATCTCCCAGCGTCTAATCCTTTACAGGTCACATAGAGACGGACTGTACAGGTCATTCTCTTCTTACACTGGGTCCACACAGTCTTGTAAAATCAAGTAGTTGGCATATCAAGACAAGGACATTTGTACAGCTGGTGTATGCAGCAGATTTCAGACCTTTGAAATGGTGTAACAAAGTAAATGACTAGTATACAGCTAAACCAAGATTGTTTTATGTTTGCATCCCTTAAATTATGTTGCTCTGCAAGGTGTATTGATCCCTATGACACAGGAAGACACTCAACAGTTTGTCAATAACAGCTGTAGCCACCTTCTATTGAGAACTATACTGCTGATAATAAACAATGATATGATACTAGCTCTTTGAGGAAGTTGCATCATGAGCATATGGTGCAACCAGTGGAGCTCTTTAAATTTTCATTCAGTCTAAATAAAAATGAAAGGAGAGGACATCTGAGTTGAAAACCAGTTATATAATCAGAGGTGGTGTGCTTTGTATCATGAGTAGTTCTCTTTTCCCACACTGTCCACAACTCTGGCACATCTCACGTCCAGAAGATTTGGTTTTAAATCTCTAAAGGCTTACTATGTAAACTTTTTATGTTTTTTGATAAAAAGCATTCTATGGTCACCCACTACTTTTGTTATGTGTGTCTGCCAGGTTGTTTATGGTTTTCTCAAGCCTTTCCTTTAATTCCATCACAATATAATAAACTGTGTTTATGGTCGTATAAGTAATAATCAGTAGTTACTTAACTAGTCAGTTATAATTGGGCAAGTGCAAAGATTTGACCATGAAAGAAAGATGTAGAATATGGTGTATGTATAGCGGTATGACAGCAAAAACAAGTCTGATCATCATGTTGTTAATCGCTACGGAAACAGCACTAGACAAACTCAGGATGATTAAAAGGCTTTAAATGCAGTGGGTGTTCTCATCTATTAAGTTAGGAGCAAAGCTAATTGGATTTGTGAGAAAGTCAACATTTTCAGTCCACTGCAAGCGAGCAACCGCCGAGTCTAATGATCGATCCCTGCAGCAGAGTAGATCGCCATGGTAACATCACTATTTGCTGATGACAAAAAAGGAGCCTCCCTGCCCTTTTAACTGCTTCAGAGTCGTCCGGTTCTGCTGGGCCACAGATGTACAGATGCAACTATGCATAGGTCTGGGTGCCCCTGGTCACATGACATTTTTTGTTGATTTTCTGACTTCTCCACCTTTATTGGACAATCAATCTGTATTTACTGAGTTGAACATTGAGAAAAATCAAAAAATCAAATGTATTATTTTTTAAAATATGTCTGAGTCCATTAATAAATATAAATTATTCAGAAAAGTGTCATATTTAGGTAAACGCATGTTAAAATCAACAAAACATGTCAATTGACCAGAAACACTTAATCTTCGCATATGTCTGTATATTCTTTCTCACCATACATTAAAATATTGCATGCAGAACTGTATCACATAGGGACTGCTTTAATGTTTAGAATGTGCTTATGGACTGGCTAGACAATCATCTTTATTATCAGATATGTATTTCCTTTATAATATTGTATACCTTAGAGTAACTTAGCAACTTGGTCATTTACAGCCATATAAATGACGCTGAATGCCCTGCACATATAGCTGAGTGCTGGATACAGAATGCTTTGTTTCCCGTTCTGTATGATAACATTGTTTTATAGCCTCAGTCTGTGATCCACTGATTCAGAGCGGGCAAGCAGCACTGAATTTTTAATGAAGCAATTCTTGTACAAAGCAGCAAATGTCATAACAAACAAGCATTCTGTTGTTTCTAACAATAAGGTAGGAAATCTTGCTATTTTTGCTTAGTTTAGATATCACCGCTTCAGGCAATAGAGCTATCCAACTGTCATAACATTCAAATAGCTTTATATTTTATTATGTATGTTTATTTTTTCAGATATGATGAACTCTGAATAGACCTTGGTTGTTTTTCTGTCACTAACGTCTTGACTGTTGTCACATTTGCAGTTATACCTTGATCCATCTTCAGATAAGTGTATTAGATTTGATGTACTGTGTGTAGCCCTTTTTTTTCTCCAGCACTGCTGTGAACTAGACGTGAGCTGAGAGGCAAGAAGCCTGGCTTTCTCTGGAACAGAGGATAGAAAGCAATCTAGACTACATCTGTCTTTAGGTCTTTCATTTAGTGATCCAATACCAACTTTAATGGGATCTGTGTTAGCAGACGATGTGCTCTCTTTTGTAGTACATTGGAAAATGCTGCATGGAATAAACTCTCCAAAATGAAAATATAACAGAAAAGCTGGTCAGTATTAAACGTACCTTTCCCATCTTTGTAAAAAGAACAGTGCTGAATTTGCTTTGTGGCCTGTTTTCTTCAGACATGGATTTCTCTGATTTAATAGGCCCTCGTGCACAAATATACCCTGAGCGGTAACTGTGGTAAGCGATTGAGCAATTACATGTAATGATTTACAAACCATTATTTTTTCCACCTTGAAAAAGTCTGCTTGAGGCAAAAATCATTTCATATTATCTCGACTTTGAAAAAAACCCCCCATATTTTATTTTACTGGTTCTCAATGTATCTTTTTATATCCTCCAGCTCTCGCTGTTGTCAAAAATTAGATTAGCGAGTAACAGTCACACAGCGGGGACGTCGAAAATAAACAATTACGCCGCAGTGCCCTGAGGCAAACTGCAACAAACGCTCTGAGGCTATAAATCGTTATCATTTCTTCAAAAACACATTCAATATCAAAAGCACAGCTGAATGGCAGGGAATTTGGCCCCTGCTTGTTGAATTATTCCTCACCATTGAATAAAGCCTTTAGGCTCACACAATAAAATGTGCAGAACTAAATAATATTGCTGTCTGCTGACATGATATAAGCTTAGACCAACTGTATAGATCAACAGGCTGGTTTGACTAACAAAATGGAAATATGTTGACATTAAACAAATGAATTCAGTTGGATAAGGTGAGCTAAATTTGGGTTGGAGGTGAAACCTGCAGGAAGGTAGACCTTCAGGAGAAGGGTTGGTGATCACTGTGGTGGACTACTAAAACTTTCACCATTAGATAAAAAGTGCTTTCATCTTTGAGGGACAAAATCAAGCCCTATTCTTGCTTTGGATCTAAAAACATCAACAGGTGTTTCCGTCCATCCTTTCACTGTGAGAGGACAGCTAAACACTATGAGTCTGAGTATGGAGTCAAAAAAGGTTAATAAAGATTTAAGTTTGTAAAACAATAGTCACAAATGTACTAAAACTTGCAGCTGCGTTTAAATAACTACATGCACGTAAAATCCAAATCCAGAAATGAACTGGAATGTGCAAACCTGAGACAAAAAGTAATATTAATAATAATTCAAATGTACAAATTTGTAGAAAAGATTTGCATTTGTAAATCTAATGTTGTGACTGTGTGAATCAGTACTGCTGAAAGTCCCTTACATTCACCTTCTCTGCTGTAGTTGTGAAACTCGACTAATTCATGGACCAATAGGAAAGCTTAAACTGGACCAATCAGATTGCGAGGTTTGTTTAACCAATCAGAACACTGATTTGGGGCTGTCACTCAACTTCTACACACTGTTGGAACACGCCTCCCAATCTCCATCATGGCAATTCCAGGCACAGATACAATGCTAGTTCATGTTTCTTTAGCAAACAGTTTGTTTTAAAGAAGATACTGACTGCTGGCTGTTGTGCTAGCTTTGGATAACTGTAGCCAATTAATAAACCATCGTTAGCTAGTTAGATAAACAGCCTGCAGCAGCAGGGTATTTAAACATAGCTAGAGAAGTGCATCTCGTTTGTTTTGCTCCATAGTTTCCCCCTATTTTCATATCAGTGCAGCTTAGTTATCTAGTATAATGGCAGACTGGATGTATCTTTTGATGTAGTTGTTTAAACGCAGCTGCAAATTTCAGTACATTTGTGACTATTGTTTTACAAACTCAAAATCTTTATGACCCTTTTTTGACTCCATATCTAAGACAATGTGCTGTCAAGAAGCTCTTACTAAGAAAAGAAAATACACAAAAAAAGAAGAAAAACATTAAATAAAATGTTGGTGTTCTGAGAACAATGGACTGACCACTCCAGAGTCCAGACCTCAACATCAATAAATGTGTCTGGGATTACTTGGATCATGAGAAGCAACCTAAATATTACATAAGTATATAAGCTATGTTTTACTATATAAAATACTGTAATAAAAAGTATATTGTAATGTCTTTGTCCCTTGAATAGAAGATGCTTAAAAGAAGTGAAAGTATTCTTATCTTATTCACTAAAAGGTTTCATAGTTTGATATGCAGGTAACTCTTAAGTCCTACCTACTCGTATTTGAGCCTGAGATTCATTTCCTCTGTCCTACAACTACATGACCTATATACTATTTCCGCAGTAATAACCCTTATTATTTAAATGACTGACTAAATAAGATTATTGTCATTAAGAGCCCAGCGTTCAGGGCTTTAAAATAATTAATATCATTCAGAAAAACAGAGCTGCCATCTACATTTAGGGAACTTTATAATTATGTAGGTTACACAGGAAAGCATTCATATGCTTTCTTCGTCTTTTTCCTGCACATAGAAGACCCTAAGAGCCTTAGTGCAGTCCCTCAGCATGCTCTCAGCTTATTTTACAAGCAGTGGATCAGTGCATCATCCATAAACCTAAGTGCAGTTTCATTGTCCTCAATCTGTAGCCATATATGGCACATGTCACGACTCAAAATCAATCTCTGATGCCAGGTGCGGCTCCGTTTTACAAGCATGTTTATCAGCATGCCACCTAGCATCCATATAGAGCTTATTTGTATTCATATGAGGCTCCTGCACTCAGATCAAATTGGTTGGAGCTCTATCATGTGTTCGGTGTGCTTCTAAAAGCTGCACGTCTTTGCACGAGCATGCATTTATTGATTGTACTTCTTGCAGTTTTATATGAAGATTTCCTTAAATTAGTCTTATTTTTACATTCAGAGTTTAACGGACTTTGTAATCATTGTTAAAGTGTTACATTTACACATTTAAACATTTGTCCATCCATTCTCCCTTACAGCAGTTTAGCCCTGCCCACTCAACCCCATTTAGCAGCACCTCCTTTACACGTTATTTACATGCATCTAAAAGGCACAGTAACAAAAACAGCTTTGTTTAGCTTGAAACAGAAAAAAGTCAAGCATATAAATATTTGGAGAGCACAAATGTTATATTTTATATGTATGAGCTTATTATCCTCATTTTATTATTTGGATTTTAACATTTTTCTTTCACTAAAATAGATTTATGTTCTTTTTTCTCAAAACACATTTTTTTAAATGCTCTGTTTGAGCTCTGATTGTACTGTACTGTAGTGTACTCTGATTGGTCAGCTCTCCATTTTTGATTGGTCAACCATCAATGCGGCATCCTGCTGTGAGTTCTGCCCCCACAGTGCTGTGGCTATTCTTACAATGGTGTCTGTTCTGTGGTTTGAGTCAGAATCCGACCCCAAAAATAAGGTAGAACAAGTTGATAGACTAGTATTAGGCTACACAAGGCATTTCAGACAGCTGAGAAAAGTGGTTTCTGTGGGAAAGAGTTTTTTCCTATGGCATGTACTTTAGGATTTATGACTTTTACCGTTTACATGAACAGAAGCTACATAACACGCTAAAGGAAAGAGTAAAACCAAAAACAGCATAGAAGGCCAACTATCATTAGGCTGAAACGTCAAAAGGAATCCATCAAAGAAATAGAAAAATATGTGGCCAAATCACCCATTTGTTATGTTCTTAAAAAGAAAGAATGCTCTGGTGGGCCCAGAGGCAAGGAAGACTAATAACTGTGGTGGATGATGGAAGAATTCTTTCCATGGGTAAAAAAACCCTTTTCAACCATTGGTTAGGTTAGGAGCACCCTCCAGGAGGTAGGCTGTAGTTAGGAACTGAACATTGCAGGGCACCAAATCTACTGGCGGCCTTCTTCTCATCATTCACTATATGATATAAACTTTACTAAGACTTCACATGGGATTTATAACAAATATAAAAGACATTAACGTCAGTTGAATACTCCCATCACTATTGCCAGTTGCTGCATGGAGGTGTGGTTAATTAACTTTCCAGGTAATTTAGTTATGACAGGTAACGTTAGTGATGCCTGATGGATTAGCACTCAAAAATCAGACAGTTTTCACCAAAACTATTAGTTCCAACACAAAAATTGTGTATTGATGTTAACATGACCATGCAATTTCGTTTGTGAAGTGCTGGTATGTTCGCACAGTGTTACAGTAATAAGTTACCCATCAACCACTGTTGTAAATGTTACACACTGTTAATGAGTTTAATATCAAATAATATATTGATATTGATATAAAATATTGAGACAGACCAATATTTTGGAAAGCCTCATAAGAAAAGGTTAGATTTTGCCAAAAACATCTAGAAATGCCTGTACAGTTGTCGACATCCAAATATTTATGGGCTAAACTTAAAAAAACAACAACATTGTTTTTGTTTGAAGTGTACTGTCAGCTTAAATAAACAGTTGGAAAACAATCGTGTAAAAATAAATTATGTTTTTTGTTTTTTTTTGCATTACAACTGGACCTCAGAGCATAAAAACATACACAATATATATATATATATATATATATATATATATATATATAGATAGATATTAGTGTGGGTCCAATAATCCTGCTGAACAAACTTAAAACACTTATTGAAAGCGTATAGTGTCACTGTCTGTGGTACTGTGCTATCCAGAGACCTTCATTTGTTAGGAACTAATTAGAAACTCACATTAATGAGTAAAAAAGGCAGTGGAATCAATAGTTCAGGGGTCAGAATTTATCCTAGGTAGCAATGGGAGTAATTAGAGTCCTACTGCAACTGCAGCTTCATCAGATGTGTCAGGATCTGACCAGTGCAGAACAGAGTGAATCAGGACTTCAGTGCTCTAGAGTGCAACATCAGCAAATCTGTTGTGGGGTAGAGTGCACACCAGCCTTTACACTCTCAATTTACTGCATCTATGCTACAGACACATAACAGTAACAGCAAGTTGAAGCCAAAACCTGCATGCAAAATTTGATTGAATCATTATGAGTGCAGAGTCATGTTTCACCGCAAAATTAATGCGGAAAATGACTTCTTTTTATTATTTGTATTGACTGACACATAACGTAAGGGTTGATAACTGATTGTTCAATTAATCTTACAAATATGGAACTATTTTAACAGCTGAAGATGTAATGGAGAAGCCATGAGAGGCTGTACAATACAATGATTTCAGCATAGTGAATCAAACAATATGATTAGAAAACCCATATTTCAGTAAATAATGTAGTGTATTAGTGTGAACAAGCTGGTTGGACTGAAGACGCATAGCTATTCCAGTCACTCAATTTACAGATGAATGGATCTACTAAATTACTAGAGAAACATTTTGTAGAGTAATAAGCTCTATATGCTAAATATTAACCAGCAGGAAATTTATGAGGAAGTATAACTAAAAGAACACACTCTCAGAAAAATGACCATTATAAAGCCACAATTCACAAAACACTCTTTCAGAGAAGAACCCTGGCTGTTTCCCCTGGAATTCACATGTAGCTAAATATGTTATCTAGAGTTCTTGGCATTTCTCAGTGTGGCCAGTTCACAGGATGCTAGTGGCCAAGACAGGCAGTCTAAGCAGCATTTTCTATAGCCTTATGTCAGCACACACCCCCTCACCCACCCACTCTTAGCCACAAATCCAGTATCATACGCTGACCCTCGCTGTTCTCATCCCTGGAGGCCGTTGAGACTGGAATGGGAACTGTTTTTACAGCTTCAATGCTTTATATAATATTACTAATTCTGTAATGGTGGATTGACGTATGCCAGAAACACTATATGGATAAGAAAACACTTATTTTTATGGATGGTCCATAATGATTTTTGTTTTGGACTGCCTAAAGTGCCAGTTGAGTATTAAATCAGTCTAAATGGAAGCTCATCATAACTGTGAAATTTGGTCCAGGTGACGTAATTTTTTCCAGGCAAGTGCTCCAACTTGTGAAATGCTGAGATTTTAGTAATTGCTTTAGGTTCTCTAGATGCTCTGAAACTGAACACGACGTCATATCGAAAATTTCATTATGATCTTCTTGTAAATTTAATAAAATTAGCGCTCTTGTTTTTCACATACCATATTATACCAGAAGGATTTGTTTTTGCATTTCATTCCCCCGCATCTTCTCAACAACTGCATCTTTGTTTCTTACAACTGGGTTTTACTTGTGCAGGTTTCTGCTTGAATTTCCACTCAGGCTGTGCGTAAATATGAGGATTGATAACACATTTCCATTGCGCTGAGGCAGGCGTGTCAGTGAATGTTTCAATGGGAAGCATTTGATCCTAAAAACATACATTATACTTCATAGTGCAACTCCTGGGACTAAACCAAATGCCTTATTTAAATTAATCCCTTAAAATAAACAGCAATGAAACGTATGCTCTAATTTAGTGTTCTACCCCTGAGGCAAAGATAATGAACATGTGCAAAGCTTAGTTTGGTCTCACTTTAATTGAGGTCCTGATTCTGGAAAAGTACATGAGGAATTATGATTATTCTTAAAAACGACATAGCTTTAAAATAGCCAGATTAATAACTTAGGGTGCTGCAGTGAATGTAAAATACAAATATAATGAAATGATGTGCAAATTATTTGTAATCCATATTTAACTCCATGTTTAATTAAAAATAGTACAAGGACAACATATCAAAAGTTGACATCAACGAGAATGTTTAGATTAATTACTTGTGAAATGTTCCACCAGGTGTTTTTAGCATTATGTTGTGTTTGTGTGCTCAGAAGGTTGTATGTGCTACATGGTTAACTAAAAGATACAACTTCACCCTGTAAGGATGCTTATTCATAAATATGCCCACCACACGGACATAGAAGACAAAAGAATACTGAATACTGAAAAACACATGTCCACCTATCTTGCTGTGTTAAAGCACATAGTATTAACAAATCAAGTATATATATTTTTTACATTCACTGTAAGATTTTCTCTCATGTAACTGTTAAAGGTTGTATTATATGCTACATCTCATAAACTTGTGAATCATCTAGAATCCAGGGTTTACCAGTTGTACCAGTCAGCCGTTCAAGCACAATCTACAAATGGAACAAGTGGTATTTCCCAGTTTGCCAGTAGCATTGCACAGTTTTACCAGTCTTTCTTCATCCTGTCACAACTTTTTGAACCTTTTAGCTGGCATTTAATCCAAAATAGGTGTACATTTTTCAAAAAACAGTAAAGTTTTCCTGTTTCAGCACTTGGTATGTTGTCTTTGGTTTAAATGATTTGCACATTATTGCATTCTCTTTTTACACATCATCTAAACAAACTATAATAGAGTTATACATGATAATTTTATTGATTTAATTTTAAACTGAATCAATGCATTTTCTCTAATTCCCCAAGTAGTTTGATAATCTGAGAACTTTTCATGTATTGATATTTAAACATATTTTAAATAGTTGTTGGTGACCACTCAGCTTAAATAGTTGTTTTGTAAATAGAGTGTATTGAATGTACTGTTTGGGTCTCATGATGTTCAGGTTTCTAGTGATAGGTCCTAACATCAGTGTACTATACAGACCTAATAAACATGACAGAAGATAAAAGCGAGTGTCAATTTTAATGAAGAATCATGTGCTGCTTCTGTATTATAGTGATCACTCTTGCTGTCTCTGTAATTCAGCTAGAACAGTTACAGCTGTTAGTAATTCAGCGATTCTTCATTACCTGTCTCATCGTTGTCTGTTTATCATTGCCAGAAAGTCAGAAAGCCAAGATGGTACTAATCAATTAATCTTGTTAGATGGACTATTAAGCAGGCAGATCAACATATCCATCCATTATTCATCTCATATACTGCGTGCAGTGACTTACAATAGAGCACACAAAATGTGCAGTCTTTTGAGCGTCAGCATTTTTTTCTGGTTTCAATCACAGTAAGTGATAAATGCATGCACAGTTTTAATTGTGTGAACAATTAGTCAGTGTGATGGAAACAAGGAAAACTCCAAATCCCTCCATTGTAAACATACACAGATTAAATTTTGTTCAAGACTGTATATAATTTTAATTGACAATTCCTGTTGACAGTGAATTTAGTTCTAAAGCTTATTCTCATATGTGACCTTAATCATAAATAGTCTGCAATGTTACCTGGAGTCATACTTACCAATCAGAGGTGCCGGTTATTGTAAGTTTAAAAGATGTGGCATTATTCCTATGGACTCTAGTGTATGCAAAATAAAGGTATGAATGTAAAACAAATGTAAATACTGTGTTCATTAGTTTTAGAATAAAAGTCATTCTGCAAAACATTCCAAACAGTACAAAACTGAGATACTATACTATACTATACTATACTATACTATACTATAATATATTTAAAGGTTCATAAATGGTTATTTTAGGTATATAACCTATAAGCTACTTTATATTAATATGATATCATTTACAAAAATGGTAAAAAAAAAATAAAAAAAAGATGCACTCTTAAAATTGAATGTTCCTTAATGGTTTGATCAATTGTATCATTTTAACCTCTTAAAATGAAAGTTCTATGCCCTTAAAAATTATAGTTCCTAATTGTTCTGGTTTGGGTGTATGATTCAACCCTCTTAAATGGTTCTGGTTATGGGGTATCGTTCTACACCTTTAAAACTGAAGGTTGTTTAATCATTAAAAATGAAAGTTCCACCTTTACCTTTATTGAAGGTATAGAAACCTTTAAAGAACCTTCACATTATGTGGAGGTCTTTTAAACTTGTATTTACTTTTTAAGGAATTCTTTGCTGGCTTTACGTGTCATTCACTTCACTGATAGAAAGGTCAATTAACAATGGCTAAGCTCGTCCAGACTGAGGTCAGAACAATAACCAAATATTACATCATTAAGACATCAAGTACAGACCAAAAACAAAAGTCCTCTGTTATGATTTCTTTGGCCACTGGACATGGATAATCACTGGACATAACAATGGAAAACATGCACGAAGTGCGGTCAAGTTTCCAAACAAATGCTGAAGTGAATGTTAGGATCTGTAATAATGTTTTATTATTCACAGTTTTGCTGAACTAGGTCAGATCTCTCAGGAGTTGCTTTCTCTTTCCATCAGGATCAGCATTTGAAATTCTGTTAAAATTACATGGACATGATTTTCTGCAAAAAAGTACTTTGTGATTGCTTGTTTGTTATATTCATTTGAACAAAGGTTTTGTTGCAGAGGTCAGTATTAGGAACTACATTAACCTTCAGTTAAATAGAGGTTAACTAAAAGGTCAATGCAGTTCCTAATGCTGACCCTTTATTCAAGATAAGACAATCTGATTATGCCAGTTGGAAAGCAGAAAATATTTCCATGAGTCATATACATGTGGTACAAGTGTCTTCATAAAATAGCAGAGTGGACCTCAGTGTTCTTGGAAGCAAGCTCAACAGAATAAGCCTGGTGACCGCTGTCAGGTTATATTTATGTTTCATTACACGACCTGATCCCATAACTCTAATTGTAGGTGCACTCTGCACTGGTCCCTTGACCAAAAAAATCAATTTTCACCTTCATTTAACATTCCCTGATGCATAGCAGGTGTTGGGCACAAGCGTCCACTATATTAAGTTTAGAATAACCTCCCACTGGGCCTTGGGGAGGAATGTGTAGTGCACGGCTTGAGTATAATGGAATTTACATTCACTAAATGAAATTGTAGGATGGTGGAACAAGTCCATGTAGAATGCATTAGCCTGTCTGTGAAGAAGAAATGCATTTGATTTATTGCTCAGTACGTTCAGCTGTTGAAAAAGATATTTCAGTTCAGCACTTCTTAAGAAGCTCAAGTTTGCAAACTTTTATGTCTTACCTTGTCAAAACTGAAAAGTGGTAAATCAAAAACAGTCAGATACTGTAGTTCCACCATCAGATTTGATTCTGATATGCACTACTTACAAGGAGTAAGGATTAGGTTTATTGATCTGAGAGGCAAAACAACTCTTCATACATTAAATCCTCTGTTAATGTAAAGTTCTACACCAAACATTTGTCCTAAAAAATGTCCAATTAACATTACTTTAAACAATCTAGACCCGGATTTCCAATCTGGAATCAATTAAACCCTTTAGTTTTATAGTACCAAAATCATACAACTGTAGTTAGTCACCACTAGGGCAATCATTAAGGAACCTTATTTTTTAAGGTGCTGTAGAATCTGTTTATTCTGTTTTTTATATTGCCTGTACAAGCTGTAGCATGAAAGGTGGAACAGAACATTCAAATAAGACGTTGGTGAATTTTAGGCTTGTGGAGAGTTTGGTTCACTGGAAAAATCCCTTTCCTAGCCTAAAGCGTTAGATTTTTCCACCATAGCTATTGCTTCATTGTCGTTCTTTGGTTCTTCACAATACCTGCTGGACTAGAATGTAGGATTGTATATGTACGTTTTGGTGGTGTGTATTAATGAGTCAAGACTAGGTTTAGGAATTTGGAATTGAGTTCACCTTTATCTGATATCTTTATGAGACTATAACCGTACATCCAGGCTAGAACCATTTGAGACCCTTTGTAGTGGATATAATCATATGTCCAAGTCAAAACCATATAGAAACTTTTATTTTGAGAATGTAGAAGCATACAAGCAAGAACCATTTAGAAGCCTCACTTTTCTAAAAGGTATAGGTAGGTAAAGGTATATGTCCAAGCTGGACCCAATTAGCAACCTTTATTTTGAATAGTGGACAGCTTCTATAACACATAGTCACTCACCAATTAAATGAAGCACATTTCCCAGCCAGCAAGCCATTGACAGAGTAATGGAGTGTTAAGCCAACTTTTCCCTGCTTCACTTCTCATGCATGAGGTAAAGGTGAAAATTGCACAGCTCCCCGGGCAACAGTGTTAAGCAGTCTGTCTCTGCCTGTGTTCTCTGCCGCTGGTCAAGCCAGAGAGCTGTCACAAAGACTTGTGTGACTGTAACAGTGAACAGACACATTAATCTTGTGATTCTACTGCTATAAATTACACCCTCTGTGACTGACAAGTAACACTAACCTGGAGCCTCTGTTTCCGGTACATGGGCAGATTAACAGCAGACTGAGGATTTGCAGACAGATTTTTCCAACAGATGTCAATTTTCCATGTTTGCTAAATGCATGCAAATTAGTTTAGTATCCTCTTTAGCACAGCTGCGTGTTTATGTTTATGCAAGAACACCAATCAGATCAGCCAACTGCGTGCCTGTTAAAATAATTACTCTGATATCAACTCTGTGTGTTCATGCGTGACTGGTAAAAGTAAATGGATGTTGTGCAGTGACATGAGAGATGAGAGAACCTCCAGATCAACCTCAATGACCTTTTGTTACCCACCATAAAGTAACATTTACTGCATTAACATGGGAGGTGGGGTCATACACCTTCTATAAAGTCAGAGCACCAAGCAGATGGATCATTTCCGCCTTGGGAATACAGCACCCCCAAGCTGGTGGCTTTAGAGCAGGGGATGTCAGGGGTATCAGTTAGCAGGTGTAACACATTTACATCATAAATGTAAACAGTGCTGATTAGTGTGTACTGTACAGGTTGAAAGTAATAAAATATATATATTTATTCATAACAGGTATACAAGTGATTCCTGTACAGTACTTCTCCAGACAAACTCATTTACTTTATGCTCACATCTCATTTACACAAACGCTGCTTCACAGTTCCTTTGTAGCTGACTGTGTGTCTACCATGCACTTCTCTCTATTTCAACATTTTAATGGTTTTTCCTTCTCATTTTGCTTTATTCATCCTTCATCATGTTTTTCATTTCTCCATCTTTGTATTTAAAGAAGTTGATAACAATATTTTTATAACATGCTTTAGACTGTTTTTTATGTCTCCCACAGATCTTATTTCTCTTTTCATTTTCTTTTCTTTCTTTCTTTCTTATTTTCTTTCTTTCTTTCTTTCTTTCTTTCTTTCTTTCTTTCTTTCTTTCTTTCCCATCATTTATTTTTATCTATCCTTACTTACGATATTGTTTTTTCTTTATTTCTTTCCTCTCCTTCACATTTTACCACATTTGAATTCTGTGATGTTTTCCGTAGGTTCTTGCCTTGCAAGGTCTCTATCTCCTTCAGACACTCCAAATCTAGTTTGTGTAACATTTGAGAATGGGTGAAGATCTAGCTTACCTCATGCTAGCTCAAAGATTTTTTATAAAATATCTAATTCTGACTTTTTTGACCAATATTGCGACTGTAATTTAAATTTAAATTATTTTCAGTAAATTGAGGTTCAGGCCTGTTAATTTGAACAAGCAAAGCAGCAAATCCACTTTATCTAACTTGAGAATTGAACATTTACTGCCCGGTGATTCTTTTGTCATGTATACTTCCATTCATAACACAGTGCTGTTTAAAGATTGCACTCCTCCACTTATACCTCATGCCTTAATAAGGTCCAGTGATGGTGTTCTGTGTATACACCGGGGTATTGGACTCCAGCTTTTGCTGAACGATGAGTGTTTCCCTGACAACTATAAAGCCCAAAGGGTCAGACTGAGATTTGTCTATCACCATCTGGCAAATTTGTTTTGTATCAGTGAACAACAGAGCAAGTGAGCAATAAAATATGAATATAACAGCATTCTCCCTACAGAGCCCACTCTATTACCTCCACTGCAATTAAAAAAGAAACAAATAAACCTACAAAGAATGTAATGTGCTGCACTGTGTTACCACTGAAACAGTGAAGCTGATTTACAAGTGATTATTTTGGATTCTTTAAAAAAGAGTGGGAACATTTAGCTTTTACAAACGCATTCCCAAAAAAAGGAATGCTGTGCATAATCTGAATAAAAGCAGAATGCATTGAAGACTGTGAATAATTTAAATACATTTAAGTGAATATAGTATTCAGGCAGCATATCAAACATTGAAACAAAGAAACTGAATTATTTTCTGAGAAATATTTGCCCATTTGAATTTGATGCCAGCAACGTCGGTGCAGGGTCATGTTTACCACTTTGTTGCATCACCTATTCTTTTATGTGTTTACCTTTTTTACATGATATAAGACTTCGACCTGCTCAGGGTCTTCTTGGTTATTTTTTTGCTGTAATTGTGATAACTGCATGCCAAATAAATGTTTTTGACAACTTGAAGTTCATCTCTATTACATTCTTTTATTCTCTTTCATTCCTTCATCTCAGAAAAGACTCACGCATGCAACAAGTAAAGAAAATAAAACCCAGCAATAAAGAAGGAATTCTGATTTGGGGTTGCATAATGTCAGTGTCTAAAAAAACACAAGCATCTCTTGTTTTTCAATTATATTTAATACAGCATTTAATTTCACCAGCTGCCCTTTACATTCCACTATAATGCATCACAGTATATTGAATGGACCAACACAAATGCTTCAAAATAGTTGAGACTGTTGTACATTCCATTCCAAAACCATGTGCATGAATATGGAGTTGATTTTTCATTGTTCTGTTATAAGTCTCAGCTCTTCTACTGATGTTGGATGAGAACATCTGCTTCGAAATCAGTGTTCAATATTGTTGAGATCAGGGCTCTATGCAGGTCACTGGAGTTTGTCCACACCATACTTTTTAAACCATGTCCTTATGGAGCCTACTTTATACACAGGGACACCAGGATGATGGGACAGGAAAGGGTCTTCCTAAATTGTTGCCAAAAAATTATAATAAGGGGGCAAAGCCCAAACATTAAAAACAGTCCCATTATACCCTCCTCCACCAAACGTTACTGTTGGCACTGTGCATCCCAGTAGACAGCACCCAAATTCATCCATTCATCATTTACATTTATGGCATTTGGCACACACTTACATATACACAGGTAGGTGAAGGTAGTTTTAAAAGTCTTGCCCAAGGACTCTTTTTGATATAGTGTATAGTGAGTGGTTGCTCAGGTGGAATCCAGCCCATTACATAATATCAACAATGCTTCAGAGAACATGCTTTCAGAGGCAGTGTGACTTTAATTAACAACTGACGTTGGGTATATTGGCCTTAGGCTTGTGTGCAGCTGTTGGCCATGGAAACCCATTTCATGAAGGTCCCAAAGCAAAGTTCTTGTGGTGCTGTTGCTGTAAGAGGTAGTTTGGAGTTCTGTAGTAAGTGCTGATTTTTATAGATATGCACTTACTCAGTGGCCCACTCTGTGAGTTTGCTAGGCCTATCATTTTTTAACTGTGCTGTTTTTGTTTTTATTTCATAATAATTGTGCTTGTAGTAGACTGTGGGAGATCTAGCAGGGCAGAAATTTCCTTAACTGATATGTGACAAATGTGACTTCCTATGGCAGTGCCATGTCTAAAGTCACCATGCTCTTCCAATGGACCTATTTTGCTGCCAATTGTTTGCATGTCTAGAACAGTTAGGAGGGGTGTCCACATACTTTCAGATATATAACGTATCTTACATTAACTTTTAAAGTAAATGTCTTTGCTCTCACCCGTAATGCTGCCCAATTGAAGGTGCTAGTAATTCTTTGGACTGCGATGATTCCCCAGTCTACTAGCTGACTAACAAAGCCACTATTTCACACTCTGCCCTGCAGTTCACTTATTGAGAACAGTGCCAAAGACAGATAGTTTTTTCTTTTTTCTATTTTTTCTAGAAGTTTGTCAGCTAAACACAAGTCCCAAAGTACTTTATTAGCATGGATATGCTTTATAAAATTGAACCAAGTAAGACTACACTAAAATACAAGCTCGAAGCCAAACCAGCTAGAGGTAGATATCTGTGATAAGCAAGGGCCATGCAAAACAACAGATTCCAGATCATTTAGTGAGACACATACAACAAAAGTTGGATTACTGATTGGCAATTGCACAAGAATATGTTATATATTATGTTAACTATGGTTCCAAACACAGTTTAGGAATAATGTTTCAAAACTGGGACATTATGAATGTTTCCTGTTTCAGCGAGTAAGCCTAGAGCTTGCTCTGAGAGGCTTATTGGCAAGTAGAGATACAACTGCTTGCTACTACAATTTAGCTTGATAAACAATTGTTTACTTCCAATCAGACAATGCACAGACCAGAATTTGTTTAAATGACTGTGAGAGGTGAGTGTCTGAAAGCTGCAGTGATTTAACTGTGCAGTTTATATCAGTGTACATCTGAGAGCAGACTGAGGCTGAAACTGAAATACAACAAAAACTCTTCTGCTGTGCACATCTCACACCTCCAGCCCCTATTAGTAAGCTACTAACAAGACATCTTTTCCTTCTTAATTGCTGACTAGTCAATTAATACAGTATTATAGTTGTGCATTATTTATCTTTTTTATGTTTTCAAGGAATTCAGCAGTTTTGGTTCTACTTCAAATAAAAAACAACACTTCTGCTTTCACGGTGCTAGTACTTGTACACAAAGCACGTCTTTGACCAGTCTTATATCCACAGAGCTGCCTGTTGTGAGTCATGTTAAGCTCTACGAATCAAGTCAATTTCTGCCCTTTCAATTCAAAGTAAACATGTGTAATAAAGATTTAAACCTGGCAGATTTATTAAAGTGGATACATCAGCGCCACTCAGACGTCAGACCTTTCAACCTATAAGAAGAGAACAAAGAAAGAAATGGAGAAAAAAACCAACAGAACGAGAAGAAAGCACACTGCCTGCATTATTCATACTCTATATGCTCCCTGGCATGGTGTCTGCTCTCAGAATATGAACTTCAAATTCAATTTTGTCATTTGGCAATCTGGCCAGAATGAATAATACCATGCAGAAAAAAAATAAGCAACCTTTCTCTGTTGCTATGGATACATGATGGAAGATGCATCCAGCTACTTCCACATCACATACTTTAAATGAGAGTGGGGAAAATGAGAGATCTTAACCTTTATCAGTGTATCTTTTCTTCGCATGTCTATCAGTGACATTTCAGCGTTCCCCATTATTTCTCGTTCCATTTAAACAGCGATTTCAACTGTGAAGCCGATGCTATAGCGCATGACTGCACACCTTAAAACCTTACACTTTTGTTACTATAAAAGCTTGTTCAAAATTGCCCATTCTAGAGAAACTTATTCAGTTAGGAGTGCTCCCAACGGTGGTGACAGGACTCTTATCCACAAAGGGCCGATCTGGCTGCAGGTTTTTATTCCAGCTAGACAGAGAAGCTCCTCCTATTAGTAATCAGTTATTTGAAGACAGGTAGAATCAGTGCATATGCTTGTTTGAAATAAAAGTCTGCAGCCACATCAGTCCTTTGTGGATAAGAGTCCTGTCACCACCGTTGGGTGGCAAGGCATCAAAGACTGGGTTGATGCCTCCAAAAGTTACCTCACGGAAAGTTATTACATGAAATGGCTATAGATACACTGCATGCTGTCTTAAGACTTTGTTTTTTAATGATAGTTGTGATATGAGCTTCTAGGTTAAGATCTATGTGCAACAGATACATGCAGTGAGCTTTAAGGCTAAATCATCTCCAAAGATAACTTATTTCTGTGGATCTTACCATTATCAGTAAATTTGGATCACCTTTTCAACCTAATGTATGTATTCAGTATGAGTGAATGAAGAAACAGAGAAAACTCTGGGAACTAATGCTGGCTGGTTTCTGCTTGCAGTTAAAGGGCTGGAACCACATTTTGAACTGTGGTAAGACTGACACATGACTCAGGAACAGGGATGGGGTGATGGTGGGGACTGCAACAACTTTATTATTGATGATAGAGATGGGAATTTACAGATTTATAGGGTGTTAGACTGGAAGGTAGCAGGGTTTTAGGCATGTTCTTCCCCCTAAATTTTATTACATATGAAAACCTCATTGCACACAATAACTTACCCGATGAGTAGGCTCCCTGGTCCGTTTTAAAAGTAATTAAAATTACTGTATTTGAGTTGTAGACATTGTTACCCTCCAAGTCTCCGCTGTAAAGAAGTACAAGTTGGTAAATTGCTCTCTACACCCTTTTAAAATGGTTCTTTAATTGTTTAGTAAAGGCAGTGCTTATATACAGCCCCATAAACATGGTTCTTTGCATAGTTAATGATGGACCACCTGTTATATATGGTTATATAAAGAAGATTTCAATATATTACACAATATAGTACCAATGGAGTTCTTGTATGGAAACAATAGACACTGTCCTGGTACTTTCCCTAGTTTTGTACAAAGCACCAGTTCACTATTTCAGACCACTCAGAATAACTTTAGATGTTTATGTCAATTACTGAGTTATGCCTTTTTGATAAGTGAACATAAGTTTTTTAGGGTTGTGTGGTTTAATATGGAATCAGATCTGATGAGGCTGCACCTGCGTTCTAAGTATTATATTCAGCCAAATGAAGCAATTTAGTTACACTAATTTTAACCAGGTTATCTGATCCGCCCTGTATGAGGCTGTCTTAACATGTGTATTTTTATAAAGCTTATTTTTTATTTCAATCCATTTAGTAAAGTATCAGCAATCCTTCGGACTCTTTGAATAGTTATGGGCTGTGCTATTTGAGCCAATTGCAATGTTTATGGAGTCCCGCTGGCAGCTGGTTACTCATCTGGAGTTTGTCTTTATGCATTAAAGTCCTCTCTTTCTGTGTCAACTGTTGCTGAAGGAACATGACGATGAGGATTTACTGTACCGGTCTCTGCTATGTCTCTGTTTTACTGCACTTCTGTTAGCTGTTCTTTTGTTTAGGTTAATCTATGGTGTATATATTACTCATATTACAATATTTACATTTGTTCTATCTGTATATATCTCAGATCCAAAGCTCAGTACACTGTTGACCATATTTACAGATAATCTTAATATAGTGACTTATGGCATGCAGTAGGAATATTTATAATACACTCTCACCACTGAGCCTGTCTGAATTATTCTCATAAATACCATCAATAACATTTTTTTACTTCAACCCTAGTCAAAGCAGCTCCAAAGTTGCAATCAACATAGTATATGAGTTCCTTAGATAGAAGCCTGTACGGTCATTTAGACACTGCATTAAAGTAGCATTTGTACCATAGGCATATCTAACATGTATCATTCTGGACCGCAAGAGGATAGTGGGCGACTGTTGGCAAACTGACGGCAAAGCTATCTTGGAAAATAACCTAAAAAAAGCTTTAATGGTTATTCCAACCAAAAGGAGAAATGTTGTCAACTTGCCCATTAGCCTCCTACAGCAGTGCCACAGCATTGTCTCCAAAGAGAGATTTTCCAGTTTAAAGTCTGAAAAAACTGCCTTCTGATGATGTATCTTGTAAATGGGGGAACATTTCAAAAAGCTGCTTTGTGTTAGATTTGTGGTTAGGCAGTTTAGATTGTATTTTCTCATTAACTGGTAAACGCAGAAGGAAAACAGACCACTAACATTACTTTTGGCAGGCCAAGTATCTTATTGAAGCCATATAACTGTTGTAACTCAAAATCAATAATGGATAACTTGAAGACAGAAAAGACTGGTGTCTATTATGTGGTGTTTTTTGTGAGTTTGTTGGATGACTGAGGTAAAACTTATCTTGGTTGTATTTATTAGCCCCTAGCTCAGCAGCTAAACTAGTAGTTGTGATTGGCTGACACAACAGAGATTAAAATGGTTTCATGATGTGTTTATAAAATTCATGATGGGTACTGAATTGAAAGAAAAACTGAAAAAAATGAAAACAAAATATAGTTGCGAATTCTGTTAAATAACATATTGTAGCATCGAAATGAAGGAGACGTGAGAAACACAGTGCTTTAGACAAAAGCTCTTTTGAACCAGCTGCAGAGAGAACCGCCACTTAGCTCTGACTGATACAGCCAGGAAGCAGACAGGTCACCTACAATCTCCTGCACATGGTAGATACTAATACTGCCCCATCTACCTCACAGACTGGCACAGAATGGCACAACCAACACTGCTGCGCACATAATGCCCACACAGTTATTAAAGTGGTTGTTTCTATTAAGCCTTCACCTTAATGTATCAGTGGGAGGCTACAATATTAAACTGTAGCTTTGGGCAAAAATCCTCTGTAATCTTCTAAAAATTATTTCGCAGGTCACAACGAAGTCAAGCAGACAGCCAGAGATGTACCTTGCACCGCACATGCAATTAACAGAACTCATTAGATAGGAGTATATATAAGCCATTACAGAACAATTAGAAACATATCTAGTTATATCTGTGAGACACACTTGCCGAGAGGAAGGTAAAGAATATTTTTAATCAGATGAATTACAAACTGCAAGATGTAGCTACTGTTTTCTGCTGTTCCAGATCCCACCTTTTCTTGATTGTTCTTGATTGCGCTAATGCGTGTGCATGTGTGTGTGTGTGCGTGTTCGAAAATCAATGAAGGACAGAAGTTAATCGAAATGACATTTTATTGTGTTGGCTTGGGAAGACTAATGGACTTGGAATTATTCAGCATGTTACACAGAAAATGACAGTCAACATCGCGCTCACCTCCTGTGAGGAAAAGCACTCACAGTTCTTCTCTGGAAGTGATCTGAATCCCAGTGAGCTAATTTCAGACATGTTAGGGTGACACAGTATGTTAAAATAAAATAAAAATTTACAGGCAATCTGATAAAACTGTGATAAAACATGACACTTTCTGAAAATGTCAGCAGATAATTCTAGACCTCCAATTTTCCTGCCAGTCATCTAAAGGAAGTTAAGCTGAAAGAGATTTGTGGGCATTTAAAAAAGATAAGTGCGTCTTCACTGCCACTGTGTTAAACAAGGTTTGCTTATTAACTCAATTCAATATTCAGTCCAGGAATAGGCTGGGGCGCATATGAATAATAATAATAGAAATGCAAATTATACCATTTCTGTATTGGTTATCTATACTCAGTACTGGCCACTATTCCCCAGAGAGCTGCTGAGACTGGGTCTTCTGTTCCCAGTCATAAAAAACAGACAGATTTAGGGTAAGAGTTGGAGTGAAAATCCTCGTTTAAATAAATTAGATGAGACTGGTGTTCACCATTCACTGTGTCTGCTGTTGAGCTGCAGACTTCATAAAACAATCTGTATCCAGTGTCCTGGTGACGGAACACAAGTGTGGAATATACCAGATGGCTGAGGTAATGCTGAATCCTAGAGACTGGATGCAGCAAGATCATATTAAGAAGACTGATGAGGGAAATAAGTGGATTTGGTCCCTTGTGTGAAAGCCCAGTGTCATGTAAGATGTACAGTATTATCTGGCCAAACTTTATTGAATCAAACGTAGCCTTTATGGACCTTCTGAACCGTTTCTTTAGGTGCATACGTGCGCAGTTAGTTGTGTATTCTTGCCAGGTGGCTGTCTGTCTACCACTGCAATGAATAATTTACAGTTTTTAAATAATCCATTCAAAAACTCTTGACTAAATAGGGAAGTTTACAACTATAAGACTCAGAACTCCCACAAAGATATGAAAAGTATCTGATGTGGCTGTAGCTGAACCTGTAATGAGAAGACATCCCAAAGGTTTGATGGATAAAATTGTTTGTGTGTCATAAACTGCTTTTGTTTATCGGCAAGTGAAATCATCTTAACAATATACATATTATCTCTAAGAGAAGATTGTGTGAATATTATAAGATTATTCAACCCATTTTTGCGTTTTACCAAGTAACAACATTTAATTGCCATGTAACCTTTTAATTATGTAGAGATTCTTTAAAGGAGCAATATGTAAAATGAGCACTCTAAAAGATGACAGTTTACTTACCAGTCTAGAAGAACAATTGCAAGTTCAGCAACAAACATCATCTGTTTACATACCAAGAGTGTGTCCAGAGGTGGAAAGCTACACAAATGCTAACTCATGTTTCACTCATATTTTGTGTTTTAGTCCTACATATTGATTGTTATCTTACACATTGCTCCTTTAAAACAAGTTTGCTCCTGTATATCACAATAACAAAAATGTGACGCTGTAGCAGGCAAAGGCAGGAGAGGTGAATACAAGTGCTGGTTTTTATTATTATCCATACTTAAACAAAAACAAAGAGCCGAAAACAACATCCACTATCACATGCCACAACCTCATATAGACAATGCCCAACGAGGACAGAAGCACATGGAAATGACTAGATGTAAACAAGGACATAAAGAAAACAGGGCATGACCAAAAAAATAAGTTTGTGCCATCCACCAAAGGGTCCTATACGTAAACAAATGGGATGTGTCACAGTTAGCACTAGAGATGTGATTATAGTATTAATGTCTTATTCAGCAAATTCTTTTCAACATGTTAGAATTTCTATGAATTTTTTTGTCGGGCCAGATTGCCTGAGCTGCACAAGGGATGAATAACAGCACAGTAAGTTTTCAATTCTATCAAGCATTACAAGCATTATGCAAAAAAGTCATGACTCAAAAGTTATGAACAGTATACGGCACAGCTGAACTGATTTCTAGCAGCTGGCTGCAGTTTTGACTTTCTTGTGTGAGCTTAAGTGGAAAGAAAACCAAGTAGGGTGCATCTTGTCATTCAGCCAGCATTACTTTATGTCTGCGATCTCCCTGCGGGGCTGTCAAATCTCACTTTATTGTTCTGGTCTTAAAGGCATTAATGAGCTTGGCAGACTGATTTGGCTGCACTACATTTGAGAAATAACTATTATGGTCATCTGTCCAAATTCCCAAACCAGCATTCAGTTGATTTTCTTCCCAGAGCCTGGCCAGACAATTCGGAAGCACATATGGTGGTTAAGTGTGATTACATGACGAAATGTTAATGTATTCTGAATTCCTTGGTCAAATATCAAATTCCAAGTATTTCCCTGGTTTACAGCACCAAATGAACAAATGCTGAGCTCTTTGCAAATGTAGTAATGCTGTCTGGACCACTAATTAGCTGCAGCCAATTCATGGATCACTGAACAGGACCATATTCCTAATGGTTTACTGTCAGCCAGGACAAAGGTTACAGGGAAATGTCCTTAACAATTATTCCAAGGATTGCAGTCTCAGGACCTTAAAATGTAACAGCAATATTAACAGCACATATCTGATTAATGCTGCATGACTGCAGATGTCACATATGAAACAAGTGTGAAAATAAACTTTTTTGCGTCATTATCTTTAGCATGATACACCTGGAGACATTTATACATAGCTTGACACTCATCTGATGATGTATACCTAAAGATCCTAGGTCCAGTACTGTTGGTGTGTACTTTACTTGGTCATCCCTTCAGTTGAGGTTTACTTTTGGCTAATCTTACCAAGCACAATATACATACTTCAATTATCAATTATCTACATACAATCAATTATCTTTAATCTCAACTCTTTAATCTCATGTCACTTATTATATAACATACTTTACATTGATCATATTATCTTTAATCTCAAATCCAAACTGTTTGAGTGTACAGTAAATAAAGGAGCCTATGAAGGGCATATGAAGGGTATACTTTGTATACACATTATCTGTGTAGAAAGACATATAATGGTGCATTGCACAAAAAATACATAACTTTAAGGGACCATATCCTACATTTGTCTTGTTGGACCACTCCCAACATTTCTATATCCCTTTGAATTAAATAAGCTGTTTTGTTGTAGATGAACTTAATAAGCATTACAAAGATGTACACAAATGGGTATCACACATTACATTACATATACAATTAAAACATTTTGTTTTATATGGGCCTCATGATAATGATGAGAACACATTTCAGTGATGGCTCTACATGGTTCTACCTCCACCATGTTTCACAGCTTATGTAGCATACCTATTTTTGTTTTCTCCATTCTTTTTCTTGACCCTTTGTTTGGTTGAGGTTTATGTTTGGCTTATCTGTGGAAGTACTGCAATCTATTATTTGCCTCATTTTATCATTAATCTCAAATACAAATCGCTTGAGTGTACAACAAATAAAGGAATGGAATAAAATATGTGGAGGGCGAATGATGTCTCTGTAAAAGATATATGTGTATACATACAAATTAAGATTTTATGGTCTGCTTTAGTGTAATGGGCCTTTTATTTTACAGAGATATTAGTTTTCCTCTGCAGTCTTTCCCAGCTTCATAAAGTGACTTTATATTACCACATATCCTAATGATATACTCAATGACCAATCATGTTTTTAATTAAAACCTTGGACTGCGATGCCTTTTTCATCTACTTGACATTCTTCCTTTATTCCAGACACTAAAACAAAAGTTGGACCGAAGCCAAAGACCATTTACACTTTTTTACTCAAGGCTTTAGGACCATTAATTTAATTTGCCTAAAAGGTGTTATAGGAAGTTTGTATCTCTTTCGTTCTACTCCCTAGCAACCACAATTTATATCCATTCTTCATAAAAAAGTCTTTAAAGCTGCAAAAAGCAAACTCACCTGATAAGACCTGTACATTTTGTAAACTATTTTAGAAAAGAAAAGCAGTGAAAATCAATGAATTTGACAGAACTGATGCATCAACATAGATATTCCCAATGTACTTTGTAACAATGCAGACTTGATGAAATATCAGCTACTGCTGGTATTTCAAGCTACTAAGATACTAAGCTACTGCTGGCATATAACACCTATCATATGTACAGAACTATGCACATTGGCAGAGTAGAAAATGGCATTTCAAACATAATAAAAAAATATATAATATAAATAATGTTTTAAAACGAGGAGAAATAACCATAGTTTGTTAATGTAGGTTTTAGTGTTAAACACCAAGACAACACAGAACATAATGCATTGTATGCCCGTTCTAGCACATGAGCTAATGTTGCTCTTTCAAGCTTTTTAAGTTTTGCCGACTGCTCTTCTATGTTCCACTACAACCTGTTTCTCTCCTAAAAGTTGGTTTAATATCTTTAGCTCACTAGGTGAATATTTAGCATTAAAATGCTCTGTACGAAGGTTCTCACTCTACATTGCTTTCTCATATGGGCTGTTTCAAAAATTCTCAAAAAGTCCCTTAAATTCAAAAGCTTTTATGTCGGTCCCAGGGATGAGTCATGGTCTTGCGACTCCCCTGGCAGTCTTTCGTGGCTCCCACGCATGCCCATCAAGAAGTTGCTAGCATTATGAGGCATTGTATTCCCTTTCTAGCAAATGATGTAGGCTGTATATTAAGTGTATTGAATTACTTTGTTATTTAGACAGAGAGGATAAAGGTATGGCATTATGTTAGTGTTACTTAAGAAGACATCAAAATACTTAATATAGAGTACATCTCAGAGCTAGCACATTCAGAGCACGTTTAATTGCTTGCGAAGCCTATCAACATTTTGGCCTTCAGTTCATACTGACCAGCTTCTATATGAATAGTCAAAAGTGTTATCGTTGGCCAAATTTCTCTATAATGAGCGTGCACAAGTCTCAGCTTTATCTACTTGATTTGAGTCACTTAACCCCTTAAATGGCCCGGATCTACCAGTGGGTCCAATGTTTTACTACACACTTCTATAATCTAATAATAACTCTACATAATCTATGTAGTTACTGAATGAAAACCCTGTGAGTGTAAGGGGTTAAAAAGATCAATGTTTATATGTACTGTGTTTAAATAACTGTCCATGTAATTCTCTTTATTTTGTGCTTTCAAAGTTGATTTATGTTTTAGCACATTTCTTCTTTTATGTTCTACATATTATCTAGATTATTTGTACCAGCAAGAAATGAAAAAGCAAATCACAACAATATTTTATGGCCATGTTTATGTCCATTTCCTGCAACACTGGAAATTTTGGAGTTTTTGTTTGTTTTTTAAAATAGACAGAATTAGACTTTATTAATATAAGTATTATTACCATGTATCTACATCGTAAGATTTTGGCCAAACCAAGTCATAATGCAGACTAAGAAGTAGTCCTACCAACATGGACGGGTAAAAGTCAACATGCCCTCTGAATAGCAACAGCAGTTTTCAATAAGTCAACAGTAATTGAAAACAGAAAACAGTCCTGACAACAGATAATATTCCCTCACATATTTAATTAGATATTTATACATAGTCAAGAGCTACTTGTTCATCTTAAGGTTGCCAGTGCACTGCCCCATGTATTTAAGCTACCTCATTCTTCAGTGCTGACCCTAATGATCCAGTCAAAATCTCAAATTGGTGCACAGTTCAATTCATTAGTCTAATAATTACATAGTGTACACATTAGATACATACTACTTACTAAATATCTTGTTTAAGAGGGTTTAGGAGTGTAAAGTTGAATACAGGCTCTGATCTCTTGATATTGTGGTTTATGTTAGATGAATATTCTTGAATACACTTCTTTGTTTTAGTACATTGTAGTTTACTATAATTAACTAAATCTACCACCTATCATCTAAGAAAAACTGCCATTGTACCATTGAGCCCAAAGCAGCTCCCTCACTCTCATAAAAATTGGTACTACACTGACAAGATACTCCTCCCATCAGTGGAGTAATATTCTTTAGGGTACACATTTAATACTTCTAGCTAAGGAACATAACTGTACCATATTCTATTGCAGTTATATTTCTGAAGTTACATCGACCTCATACTCCTTGACTCCAGGCCTTGTATTATTTTTTTAAAGCATAATAAAGCCTAAAAAAAGTTTTTTGCTTCTTTCACCTGGGAACATGAACATAGTGTACCCTGAAAACAATCTTCAGGGACACAAATTGAACCTTAGGACTATTGTTATAGCTTTGAAGTTACCTTTACACTGTACACTGTGTCTTTATGAGCCTTCTTTCTGACCACGGGGGATGATACAAACTGGCAAGAGTCTTCTTGGCAACGATTTTGTGTAGCAGGATAGAATAATGAATGTATGAACCATTTCAAATGAAACCATACATCAGTAATCTCCAAACAGAATTAAATCAGCATGAACCAGTGAACAATAACAGAAAAAAAAACCTGAAGGAAAGTAGCATTTGATAATTAAGTCATTTTTCCTTTTTAATATGTTTAAGTGCATCAACATCTTAACATCTTTAACTGTATTTACAAGAACCATTGTATTCCATTGTAAACATAAACGAGGCACTGGGGTGCTACACAGTGTCCCTATGTGACTCTCTGAGCCCTGCCCAGGCATTGTGTTTGTCTGTCTGAGGAGTTTGCGTGGACAGTGTAGCTGGGAGTTCACATTTAGAGCCTCTGTGTTGTCCCCTCTATCCTTTATTATTTTATGACTTTAATATTAAATTGTCCTCTTTCTCATCCTCATTACAGCAACACAAGAAGCAGCGCTCTTTCACCAGAGTTGGTTTCCAAATATAATGACGACTGTACCCAGAAAAACAAGTCATTTTGCTCATCCTATAATGCACTCGTTTAAAATATTATTGGTGTCTGAACATTTCAAGCCATAAAAGAGGAGCTCCCCGTGTGTGCCTGAGCGTGTCAATTGGAAAGCCTGAAGTCCTTATCATACGCTTATTAGTGAGTAGATGCTTGAAACATACAGTAGTAGTGCAAAATAGCAAAAGTGCTACCGCAGAAACAGTTCGACAGTAACTTAGTAACTAGTTTATTAGATCACATTTAACCATTTTATGACCTTGTAGCTACAATTACAGCTTGTACTTTGTAGTTACAGTTACAGATTATAGCCCATCTCCTGAGAGTCCCTAATGTTTTGCCCTCACACTGTACAAATGACCCCTTGGTCAGCATGTAGAATAAGTGTGTTTTCTATGTCCATTCCTACAGACATGTTTCAGTGAGGGCTCCCTGAGTATAGAGCTAGTGGGTCGACTCAGGTTCCACAAGCTTTATTGCTCCTTGGTGCCACCTCTACTGCAGTGCCGCACACTTGTGTTTAGTAATATCTCACCAATAAGGCACTGATGAGCTCTTTCGAAACATAACATGCACCATAACGTGGTTATTTTAGACCAAAATTGGTGCTAAAGGATGCGTATAACTTGCTAACCAAATTTTTGTTATTGTAAAAACAAAAGCTTAAAAAAGACAGCTTTGAAGCTCGAATATCCAATCCTTTATATTTGTTTCTTTTCCCTTTAAGTTAACTTGCAACATTTGCTTGGTTTTAGGTTTCGAACATAGCCACAATTCATTTTCCAGAATTTCCAACCTCTCTTTTTCCTTTAGAATAAAACTGTCTGTTTTTGTTACTGTGCCTTTAAGACTGATGATGAATGAGTCTTGTTCTGATTAGCTGTTCTGCATTGAGAATTCAGAGAAGGGATGGATTTTGGTTTTCTATGATATGGGCCCTTTAAGCCAGGCTCTGGAGAGCTAGAGTTATTGCTTTTTGGTTTCTAGTAATGAGATATCATGATGAGTAATATAGTACCCGTTCTTTTAGGCTGCATTGTGAACACCTATGGACCTTGGATTCCTCTGAAACACACTTACACCGTCTCGCTTGATGAAGCTGGTTTCACACTGAACAGGGTATGTGTTGCTCTCTCCACTCGTATTGGCAGAAACCTGCATTCACACCACTCACAGTATGGGCAGCATTTGCTGGTTGGGTATGAAAGTGGGTGGATTTTCCACTAAAACTTTTAAGGTAGGAACTACCAGACACGCCTCCTGCTCTCCTATTGGTCGCACTGAGACTCGGCTAAAGCGAGCTACACAAAGGTAGAAAGCATTTGAACTTCCTATAGTATCTGCCAGGGTGGACTCTTTTGTGTTTTGTGTTGTGACCTCTGCACAAGATTAATAATTATTCATGTTCAGTGTAAAAGCAGCTTAAGAGTCTACAGTTCGCTGCACATCAAACATATTACTGTTTTAAAAGTGATTTTAAATTTACAAAAAGTACACATTCACACTTCTTCCTTGTTGGTGCTTGTTGATAATGAGGCTGAGCATAAGTGTAGTTTAATATTAATATAATTAAAAGCTTAGAGGCGTTAGCTCATCTCTTACTGCACAGTTCTGTTATCAGTGGTCAGTTTTATTGGGGTTATTGTTGGCTGGATATTTTTGTTTGGTGGACAAAACTAGTGATGCTTAAGAGCAGAAAAACTCAAGCAATGCTGCTGCACCTAATAGCCTACCCGCATAACACTGCCCTGTTGGTATCACTGCTGTGAAGAGAACTAAAAATAATACCTGGCCAGTAATGGTCTGATGGTGGTCCCATTCTGTTAAAGGATACGGTAAAGGGGGGCTTATAAATTGTTTGTTAAAAAAGAAAGATGCGTTACATTCAATAACAGCAAACCTACATATAGAAGATATTTCTGATAAAAATGGTCAGCGACAGTAGGTCTACCTAATCAATAACCAATTCAGGGTATGTTTGGAAAGTGAACACCATAAAGATAAAAAGTCTCTGCTTTGCTGTTTTTAGCTCTTTTCCATTCTATAAATGTGATGTACCTGGTGAAATGAAAACATGCTAAAGAAAAGCCTTACGTTCCTGTTGTTGTTGTAAAGCATGGTATGCGTAATGAAAATGAGCAGTGGCTTATGGGTGTTGTAAATTAAAAATGATACCAATCCAAATATTGCTTTGCAAGCATACTCAAAATGAATGAGTGTGTGAGCTAAGTGCTTCACGTAACAGTAAAGTGGGTCGTATTGTGGTTTGTGTTATGAAGCAGCACCCAACAGCAGTAAATATATAATATTATATGAAATTGACTCCTAGAAAGCCTATAAAGCAAGTGCTGTTAAAACCACTGGAATGGTGGTGATGTAAGTTATGGAGCTTATGGCATATGACAACTCATTTAAAGACATATGACCATATCAGATCCAAGTAATTCACAACATACTGTTTTGATGGCAGTTATTGTAGATAATGGAAGAATCTACATAGACATTACCATTGGCATTATAGACATTTCAGAATTGCAGACTGTAGTCTACAGAGCAAACATCAGAGGACTGTGCAGACTCAGATGCTCTGATCTGAACCTAAAATATCCCTGAAACAGACTTTTTGTCTGTGACCTGTAAATTAATAGGGATTTGGCTCATTTTGATTGTTTACAATTTTGTATTTGGGATCTACTAGAATAAATTTACAAGCTTCGTTTTTCCTGGAACAGTATTTTTATCATACTGAACATCAGTATTTAGTCTCTGTCTGAAACCACTTTGTTAGAGCTCCTGTGTCTTTAAGCCCTGTTTCCCGATGAGCACAGTGTGCTCTGATTGGTCAACCACCACAGCGTCCTGCTACAGCAGCAACTAAAGCATAATGATTTAGAGACTTTTTACTCTGTGTGTGTTGTGTAAGTGTGGCTCAGTAGACAGTATTGGGTTACGAGATGACATCACCTTGTATATATCAGCAAGGCATTTCACAAAGCTGAGGAAAGTGCTTTATGTGGGAGAGAGTTTCTCTGTCTGTCGTGTACTTTGGACTTTATAACTTTGCAGACTGTTTACATGCATAAAAAGCTACAACACACTAAAGGAAAGGGGAAACCGGATAAGCATAAAAGGTTCCCTTTAAAAGGTAAATCCAAAATTGTCTGATTATCTGTCTTATTACTTGCAGTGTTCGGTGTGAGAAAATGATTATTCAGAAGCTTTTGTTTTTTATACAGATAACGGCCCTCATTTATCAGTTTCTTTTAAAAGCGTGCAGATTTGACTGCACTTAATGATGGACGAATTATTCTGTGTCTGATCCATTAACTTTCATATGACATGGAAATCAAGTAGAGATCAGTTTCAGTGTGTGGAATTAGGGCTGTCAGTCCTTTATTTACAAAATATTAACTACATATTATCCTTAATTCATGCAGATGTTTCAGTGCGAAGCAAATAAAATGACAGCATTCAGCCACTCATAGACTAGTGGCTGTGCTCGGAGGAAAAGGAAAAGCAGGGGATGTTGTTGATCAAACTTATATCGTTAAACCTGCAGTGTTATAATTATGAGGACTGGAAAAAATAAATTATGAAATAAACAAAACAATAGAAAAAAAGCACAGTTTGACTTTTAAATATACATAGTTGCAGCACTTGTTTACACTGCTGTGCATGTACAGTAAATAGTTTCACTTTTACTTAAATGTCTTGTGCACAGATTATTAGCATTATAGTTCTTTTATCCACATTTTTGGTTTTATAGATGAATTACAAAATGCAAATCAAGCATTTTTTCAGGTAATTAAACTATTATACACACAGTCCTAGCAAGCTTGAGTTTCAGCATACGTATAGGACAAAGATGTATGATCTCTCATTGTACAATCTAACTTTTACATTCAACTTTGATAAATAAGCACCAACATCTTTTGACTTTGTACTATTCCCAAAATAGATTCATAAGCATAAACAAAGATATGTTTTAAAAGTGAAATGGATAGGGAGAACGTATTCAGACCCCACAAACTGAATACTGTTGTTGTTATTACCATGTTGAGACGTGTACAGTAAGTAGTAATTAGCTTGTTTACAACGTTGTGGCTAAATTTTGTCTCCACTCCTGCTGCCAAACCATCATTTTCCCAAATTAAAGGGGTTGTTGTTTTGGCTGTACTTTTGGGGTCTTGGGACTGTTCATGCCCAACCGCAGGACTTCCTGCTAAAGCCTAAGTTGGAATGACTAAAATTCAAACCTCTTAGACCCACTGAAAAATATTAATAATATATAATTTTTATATGATATGATATAGATATATATTTCATTTATAGGAAATAGCTGTAAACAGCTTACACACTCACTACTACATGCTATAATAAGTGGTAAAATGAGAAAAATATTAAAATTAAATAAATAGATAAAACACAGCAGAAGCCTGGGTGTAAAAATGTTCTGAGGAAGCAGCAGCTGCTGAATGGCCATTGTTTACAGACATTTGCTGATGTGTGAGTAATTCATGCTGGAGTAGATAAGTCTGGCCTGCTCATGGTTAATAACTTACATTTGAAGCATCTTTGCAATCCAGGAGGATCATATTTCTGTGAATAGTAATGGTACAGGACTTCACACAAACACATATGAAAGGGATAAATAGAATCATATGACCATAGAATAAATGAAATGTTTTATTTGGTATTGTAATGTATTTTGTATTACATGTCTTGTATGGTATATTTTCCGTTTCCAACTCTAGAAGTACTTTGAGTGAACATCAGTGTTCGAGTGGCTGACCTACTACTCCAAATTTTCCACTCTTAGTAGCAGCTATCCAGTAATAAATGGCATAAACAGTGTGACCATGACTGGCCTTGTTGGGTGTGAATACACTTCATCATGTGAAGTTGGTTATTTGTTTCAGGTAAAAAGGACCCTGTTTCTAACTCCTGAGTCTGGAGTGACTGTCTAATTAGGTTGTGTGCTAGCATTGTGAGAGATAACTCTCCAGAAGAATTCACAAGAGCACAATTGCGCATTACCTTATGACCAAATGAACAACAAAGGCATTATTTCATAGCATGGTGACAAATTCATCATTTCCAACAACAGAGTTCAGCTGTGGGCCTGATAGTATTGTAGATCTCTCATAGTTCCATTTATAGGTTCCATCTAGGCTGGTGATTCTGATTATGGTATCTAGCACAAGTTGGTAAGTACTACTTAGTAAATAGTAAGTACAACTTAGTAAGACAGCATTTTAAACCAGAAACAGAATTATGTGTGAGTGAAAAGGTTGTTGCATGGACCAGCAATGCTAGCTATTAAAGAGGATCTGTTGGGTCATGTACACAGAACTAAGTAATTAATAGCTTAAAGTGTGCTGAACTGTCCTAATACTGAACAGCAGCCTGAAAAAATACACTCCTAGTTATGTAACAGGAGAGAACAGGATTAACAGTGCAAGAAACCTTATTTTATTTCAATTGAAGTGATTGTTATTGTGAGAAAATAGCAGACAGAGGTCAGTTTTATTTAATTCTTATTAATTTCCAATCAGCCCTGGACACTCAGCCTCACACTCAAGATGGACATCCTTGGGGTCAAACAAATTCCCCATATGTTGCTGAGTCAAAGCTTGTGGATTATGTGTCAACCTCAGTGCTGCGGTGAAGCAGGATGATTTATGGTCCAGAGTTACAGCTTTTGTGGGCTCTATTGAGCCTGGTAGAAATCCCATAAACTACTTTAACAGCTACACCTACACTAATCATTCCCCCTAACTCATATAGTCATACAAAAAGAATTGAAGGCCTCCCCAGCTGCTTTTTGGGTTTTGTCTTATGGGTTAAGGAAGAATGGCAAGATATTATTTAACATTGTCGTAATACGTTTTTACTGTGTAAATATAAGCAATGTGATTTTTGATAAGATTTTTGGCTTGAAGTATCTCAAAATGAACTACAATTATCAATCCGATGTAACAAAATACAGTTTTGACCGCATGCCACACATGTCATTGCATCATGTTGCAGAGATATCTACTGACCATAACTAATCAGCTAGCTCCTGCCTCTTAACACCACTTTGTATTTTTAGTAAGCCACTGCCCTGAATATTCTGCTGAATCATGCTGGAGGACCTGCCCCTGGTTAGATCAACAGGTAGGCAATAAAAGGAAGAGTAAACAAGAGTGAGAGTAAAAATGATGGCTGAAGCTCTTGGTAAGTGATCATTATAAAGGCCACTTAACCTTTAGCAGTGAACAGAAGAAGTGATATAAATAGAAGCAAAACAAGATTTAACATTGGCTCTGTTTTCCACTGTTGGAGATGCTCTTGGCAAATAATAGGATGAAGTTTGATACTGAACTCAGCATATTTCCTCTAGGCTGGTAAGGAGTGAAGAAAGAAGAGAAGGAACTGTGCGTTTTTTGATGATGTGTTGACCCCAATTGTTTGGCACATGAATTTGACAAGTTTGCTACATCTTACAAACTGCTTGTTCAACCTAATAACACTGAGTTTGTAAACTGGCATAATTTATGGAAAATAATCTACATTTACATCTCAGTTACAATGCTGGTCAGAAAAACTGCACTTAGACATTTTCCCCCAAATATTTCATTCAAAGTGTTTTCAAATGATAAGTTTATGTGAGAAAGAAATTCCACTCTAGTTATTCACTCAAATTATGACACACTATTACACGCAAATTATTCATCTTATTTGGTGTTTAATGGCTCTTTAGAAAAGCTAATGGGCTAACACAGCTAACGCTGGATACCCATGACAACTTAAGGTGGTATTTTCAGTGGCTGATGAATGTGCCAACATCAACTATATATAAGTGACATTGCAGCTCTACACAGAACTTAGTGAGGTGTGAGGTGGTTTATTGACCTCATCTAGTCTGCTCTGCCACTCATACATAGCTAAAATCACTAGACAGCTTTTATTTGATGTTGACTGGATAAAAAAAGCCACAGATGAACAGATGTGCAGAAGAATAACCGGACAGACAAACATGCAAATGGACGGATAAATCAATGCTTGAAAGAACAGATGAACACATGAATAACCATGTATAGATAAAGGAATGAAAGTGTGACCGGCAGCTACAGAGAGGAGGTCTAGCTTGCTATCTTCTGGTTATGCTGGGTTAGCTTTAGCTTGACTATGAAACTATGATCGAACATTATGATTGGTTAGGAAATGCTTAAGAACCCAAGATTAGGACTACCCAGTTTACATGGAGAGGAGAGAAATATCATGTTATTAATTAAACATTTTGCTAAGGACAGACTTGTATAGTCTGACCCCGAGGAATACAATGAACTTTAAAAAAAAAAAAAAAAAACAGAGATTCAGATTCTTTGCAGCTTTGAAGGTAAAGTTGTCCTCCCTCTGTTTTCTCAGCCTTATATTTTCTGTATCTTTCTACAAAGCATAATAAATATGTGTGTTTGGAACTAGTTTTACTCTTACTCAAGTTGTTATTTGCTAGATACCTTTACTTTTTTCCTGAAAACCCAACTCTCAGATCAATTAATAGGAAGAAAACCTTTGTACGGATCCCAGAATTGTCTCAGATAAAAGGATCTGAAAGTTGGGTTAGTCAGACTGAGTCACTAATAGAGTTAAAGCTTTAGGCTGGTGCATAGATGTACAATAGAGGCTGAGAAGGGTCCATAAATCTTCAGTAAACAGATTTCACGGCAGCGGAGGAGAGATCGATATACACTAGAAATCAGTCAGACATTAGCTGAATCCAGACTTAAGTCCCGCAGTAGCCAGCATTTCAGAATGTGGTTTTGTTGGCCTGTTATTGTAGTCCTTGTGGTGGTGATGTATTATTTAGTCATAACACCATCAGAATATTAAGTGGAGCTGTGGTGGCCCCCATATCTCTCCTCTGCCATCTTTTGTTGTGTATTGTGATACGGTTGTGATAATATTTGAAATCAGTGTTTATTGGTTTTCTATTCGCGTCTGAATGATGCAGCGTGCAGCGCCATCCATCAAATTCTTTGCATGTCAAAAATCTCGTTGCAACCTTTAATCAGTATTCATACAAATATAAAAGGGGCACATGATAATCCTCAGAGTGAACATAGCAATACCTTTCTCATGGATGAACACAGAGATGTTTTCTTCTGGGAAATTCAACAGTAATTATTTTGTTTTTTGAGATTCAGTCTAATCCTCCACAAGTACGGAATCTCTGTGGTATCGCTCAAATCTCAAATGTCTAATTGATGTTTGTGCCAGAATGCTTCATCTAAACATCTAGGAAGGCCTTTGTTGTATTTCTGTAATAAAGTTTATTTTTCCTGTCAAGATTCTGCACAAAGGAGAATCTACATTCATTTGAACAACCTGGAGAAACATTTCTGCAGTGCAGATGGAATAATTGTTGTGTCTCAGCTTGTACTGAAGATACGGATTCACAGGTGCACTATATAAACATTGCACTATATATACACACTATATGAACAAAGTGTTGGGTCTTAATTCATTGAATTGAGAGGGTTTTATTCAGTCCCATTGCCACAGGAATATAAATCCAAGCACCTAGCCATGTAGCCTGCTTTTTTACACACATTTATGATAAAATGGAGCTCAAGGAATTTGAGCAGGGTGCTATAATAGAATGCCACTTCTGCAGCAAGTCAGTTCATGAAATTTCATGATCAGGTGTGATATTATAGGCGGGTTTTACTGAAAAGTGGAAGTGTTTAGGAACCACAGCAACGTTATACAGAGCAGGGTCACCGAGTTCTGATGGCATAGTGCCTAATGTCAGCAACACTGTGCTGACTCTATTACTGCGAGTTCCAAACCACCTCTGAAATGAACATTCTTCTCTATCTGACAGCCTGATGGCGAGTCTGACGAATGCCAGGAGAACGTTACCTGTGTGACTGCATTGTGCTGACTGTAAAGTTGGAGAAGGAATAATGCTATAGGGTTGATTTTTGGAGGTCGACCACAGCTCCTTCATTTCCAGTAAAAGAGAAATCTTAAAGTTTCAGCATACCAAGACTTTTTGGACAGTTGTATGCTTCCAACTTTGTGGGATTAGCTTGGGGAAGGATGACTGTGTCCCAGTGCATAAAGCAGCTCCATAAAAGCTGGTTGGGTGAGTTTGTTGTAGAAGAACTGGACTGGCCCACACAGAGCCCTGGCCTCAACCCCATTAAAAACCTTAGGGATGAAATAGAACTGAGATTGTGAGGCAGGCCTTCTCAACCAATATCAGTGTTTGGCCATACAAATGCTCTTCTGGACGAATGGGCAAACATTCCCAGAAACACGTTCCAAAATTTTGTAGAAAGCTGTCCTAGAAGAGCTGTATTAGCTGCAAAGGGGAATAAACTCTATATTAATGCCTGTAGATTTAGTATGGAATGTCATAAAAGCTCTTGTCCGTCTAGAGTAGCTTCAAAGACTATGTGAACAAATGCTGATTTCCACTGCAGGATGCAGAAATAAATAATACTACAATCTCAGGGGAAAATGTGTGTGACGCTTTGCCTGTTTTGCCTGCCTACATCATTGTTTACGTCCTGTCATCCCCTCCGTTTTGTTTTGTCATGTGCTCTGTGCCTCCGCCCTAGCCCCGCCTGTCTCACCTGTTCCTTGTTTGTGTTTAGTCCCGTCAGCTGTTTTCCCTGGTTAGTCCGTGTACATATACCCTCTGTTTGTTACCTGTGGTTGTCGGTCTTTGTTGTTGTCATCATAATTGATCTGTTTGTTTATCCGGGTCCGGACCCAGAAGTCTTCCATTGAGGACCCAAACTGATAAACTATTGAGAACTACTTATTTGGGGCTTAATTCTGACAGTGTTTATTTTTTAAGCGGCGGAGCTTTTCTTGTTTTTACGGTATACAGGCTTTGCGGTGCAGTAAACTCACAGACCAATCACGTGTGTTGTAAGATCACCAAAGGCGCTCCTCAGCCAATCAGATCTGTGCATATTAGGGAATGCGGTTCGCACAAAGGCAAGGTATGAAGCAAAAAGCAGCAGTCGGAGAATAAAGCGATAAAAAAAAAGTCTTTGGCTTTTCAACCAGTAATGGAGAGACATATGCTTATTCTTCCCACAGGCAGCTCCAAACCAACAGATTAAGATGTGAAACAGAGTTAATAAGATGTTGTGCGTTATTTACTTTTTCTATAAATAAACACTTTTTTTTAAAAAGCATTTGATAGTTCTATAAATAATGAATTCAGTTCCTCATTTAAAACAATAAATATAGTTGAAATATACTGAACGGTATTTGTAATTTGGTTTATCTTTCAGTTGCTGATGACATAAAATGCTAATAGAACTACTCGACCACTTAAGTATACAGGATATGGCACTAAATCATAACACAAGTTACGATCATAACACAAACACGGTCCGGACCTTGGCCTGTGGAAATATGTATATATCACAATGAAAAAAAGCAAGAAATTGTCCTGATTGAACTAAAGTTCTGAATGTAACAGTTTGTACAGTGGTTCTATATTTTTTGTATAGAACCATATCCATCATCTAACAAATTGCTCCTTTAAAAAGCAGTTGTACCATGTGACCACAAGAAATACATTTTATATGATAAATAACCAACAGAAATACACTTTGAGCCATGAGTTTTGACTGAATTTGAAAGTTCAGATAGCCACACGGCCTTATTTGTCATACAGTAATTGCCATCAAATCAGTATTTTAAAACATCCATCACGCAAGCAGTAATTTGGTTGAAATAATGGCATAATGTGTTCAGGAAAATGGAGTGGCAGTGGATTCATTTCCTGTTCCCAGTAAACTTGCAGCAAGCACAACTGTGACTATTACTGAGGGGCTTCCATAGAGTGTAATTAACCGCAGTGTGCTTTTCTAACAGAAAGTTAAATTATCATTTAAGATTTCAGCACAGAGGAAGCGTCAAATACTAAGATTTAATAATTACATTTGCATACTGATGCATGAGAAGCATTTGGTTCCTTAATACACAGAGTCAACTGCTGAGTCTAGCACTTCCATTCATCTACAGTTCATAAGAATGCTCATTATATTTTATGCATCCCACTTTCAGATGATTTATGAATGTACAGACTGTTCAATTTTATTTTGAATGTACATGTCATTTTTCATCAGAGTGCAAACTTCATTACTATGTAGAGCAGAATGGATCCAGAACGCAGCCCTGCGGTACAATCCAATAACCAGAGTTCTATGTTTCACAAGATGCACTACACCACAGATGGCAGCCTATTTAACAATGTATTAATAACTGCTTTTTGATGAATTTATTAATAGATAACAATATAAAGCCATTTGGCATGAAATTATTTTTAGTACTAAGTAAGAGGATCGTAGTGCTATGGTCATGTGAGAACTCCCATCCATTATCTTCCACTTTATCCCGCTAGTCTGGGTTACTGAGCCAATCCCAGCATCATTGGGCGAAGGCAGGGTACACCATGGACAGTTCGCCAGTCCATTGCATGGCCAACAGTCACTCACTCACACATATCTACGAGCAATTCACCAATCAAACGAACATGCATGTCCTTGGACGTGTGGGAGGAAACCCACTCAAGCACAAGGAGAACATGCAAACTCCACACAGAACGGCCCGGACCAGGTATCCAACCCAGATCGGCTTGCTGTGAGGCAACAGTGCTAACTACTACACCACCGGGCTGCCTCATGTGAGAACCTGATCAACAATCATACCCTTCAAAAATAATAAATCATAATATCACTAGTTTTCCATCCATCAGAGAGATGTTAGAAAGAGTGTATTCTGAGCACTTAATTAATAATTTAATAGCTCATCACTGTCTGAAGTTAATTGTGTGTTGACAAATGGCAGTTTAAGAATGTCAGAACAAAATATCATTGTGTGACGTTGACATTCTGCTGTTTCTACATTCAGAATAATGTTGTGACTCAGTTATTAATAACAGTCTGCATTGTTAGATAAAAGAATGTGCTGCTGGATTACATGACTATCAGAGTTCGGCCGCTCTGGGGCTTCAGTTTAAGGTACAAATGTCAGAACTTTGCCAGGAAAAAAAGAGGGCATCACCTCTATGAAAGTATAAAGGGGTAACTAATTAAAGACATATAAGCCCTAACAGCAGACAGACTGAGAGTGAGTACAGATATTGTGTCTGAGGGAAATTTGTAAGTTAACTGTAGTAGACCCAAAAATACAATTATGAACATTTAAAGAGAGAATATTAGATCCTCTTTCACATCTATTTTACCTTCTAGCAGGTAACAGTGACTTTTTCAGTAAAAAGCTACAACTGGCTGCTACTTGATTAGACTACCGTTCATATTTATGGTCATATTAATGACATATTTTTCTATCCAAAACAAAACTTGATTGGTTTATTCCACTGCCTGGTCTAAATCACAATAGTGGGTTTTTTTTTACACATGAGGCCTTTAATTTCGCCCCTCAAATCCTAGTCCTGCTCTGCTAGACTGCCTTTGGAAGCCTGGTGGATTTCACCACTTACCATGACCAAGAATAGCTACCGCAGCAAAAGCATATTCAACTCACATGCAAAACAATCAACCAACCACAAGCTTGCTATTTGACATGATGTCTAAAAGGAGACAATTGTGAAAAATTGAGTCAAGACTTAAACAGTCCCTCAGGAAACACAGAAGTACATGATGGGTGGAGCATCTGTGTGTGTATGTCTGTGTGAGTGTGTATGTGTATGTAGGAGGGTGGCTAGGTTGGGTGTGTTTGTTACTTCTGTAATGTCAGATATTGTGCACTGTGAGCTACTGTAACCAAACACAAATTCTTTGTATGTGTGAGCATACTTGGCTCTGATTCTGATTCTGATCTGTGTCTGAGACTGCTGTTCGCTAGGCTAAACTTAGCTGGAACATCAAAAACTTGAAACACAGTGGATAGAAGTGTGTATGTATGAAAGTGCGGATGGTCAATCAGAATGTATCTGGCAGAAATTGTGACGGTGTGGTCAGGATGCAATAAAGATATCAGACTCTCCATCTAAGTGTGTCCTAAGTTCTAACCAGCGCTAACTTGATATATTTTACCCAGTTATCAGAGTGAGAGGTGGCACAGCGGTGTAGTGGTAAGCGCTGCTGCCTCACAGCAAGATGATGCAGGTTTGATTCCAGGTCCAGGCTGTTCTGTGTGAAGTTTGCATGTTCTTCCCGCGCTTGAGTGGGTTTCCTCCTTCAGTCCAAACACGTTAGGTTGATCGGTCACTCTAAATTAACCGTAGGTGTAAGTGTGTGTGTGAGTAAATATTGGCCATGCAATGGACTGGTGACCTGTCCATCTTGTACACCGCCTTCACCTGATGACACTGCGATTGGCTCTAGCCCCCACCATGACCCCAACCAGCAGGATGAAGTGGAAGATAATGGATGGAACACAGTTACAAAAAATGACCTGACTGCAACATGTTCTATTGACCATTTCAAGAACTTAACCCTTAGGTTTCCAAACAATTCTTACCAATGATATAAGTATTAGCACAGTAAACTGTAGACTTTGAATACAGCAAGCACAATGATCAGAACAAATAAAAATACTAAAATAATAATAGCCAAAAATGTACATTTTTTTTATTTAACAGAAATCAATAGGCCAGAAGGTCTGAAAGACACTGAAGTGTCCCTTGCAGTGTATAAAAGTTCTTCTCTTTATTAAACTTTTATTTTTCTGTAAGAAAAACTTTCCCTTTCTCTATTACAACAATTACGGGTGAGAAATACAGAATGGAAACGGAGGGATTAAAAGCAAATGCAATATAGCGGATAAGTAGCCTATGCCAGTATTATCAGTTTACATGGTATGGTGCTGAAGTAGCTTAAAACAGCCTACAAATGAGCAAAACCAAGCATAAAGACAGTAAGAAACTTATCACAAAGGTTGTTTTAGCTCATGGTCTTGGGCTTTGTGTTGGGGACAGCAGTCTTGAAGAGTTGTAGGCCTCTAATCATATTTACCACATTGGTCAATGGACAGGAGGCGACCAGCCATGGCATCCACAAATGAGAAATATCAGGCTTCACAAGCTCAATTCAGACTGTCTATTACTTCTCTGATTTGTTCCATTACTGGGCTAGTCTCAGGTTCTGTATTGCCAGCCTCTGCGCCACTGTTAGATTTTGGAGTAAGCTGTTGGATTTTAAATAATGGCTCTGACTGAAAGTCTTTTACAGAAAAATGAAGGGACATTACACATCATCAAGTGTTTATTATGACTAATAGATGTGTGCTGCACTTCAATAATTCTGTTTGTTGCTGTTTCAGAACTGGAGTTTCAGTAAACTGAAAGTGACATGCAATAAAAAATAAGCAGCAAGAATGATTATGAACTCCAAGCACAAAACTAAGCAGCAGAACAGAGATGGCGGTAAGGCATGTGATGAATTCAGGTTATGTCTGGCTTAAAGGAAAGAGCAAATGCTCTGAATTATGATAAATGAGAGATTAAGGACTAATGCCAGAGTATGAATGGCTCTCAGCACAACCTACACAGGGTGCCCTTTCAGTTTGCTAATCATTTACTGGCAAACACGACTTAAAGTGCTGTCACTGATGTTTGTGACATCAACAGATGCTCGGCTTCTAAAGGACTTGGTCAATGAAAGATCAAGTGTACACAATTTTCATGCACACCAGATGGAGCCGATCAGCCGAGACATGTTTGCTGTTTAAATATTGCTTCTTTAGCTTAGCACTGGAGCTACAAGGCTAATGTTGCAAACAAATACTAAAAGTCAATAGTCACCAAAAGCTTCCCTATGAATACATCTTCAAAATTATCACATTTTGGTTTATTGCCTGAATTTGGATCACGTCGGCAGTGGGTTAGGAAAATAATAAATTACCAGAGACGCAGCCTGGTAACACTTGTGAATAAGATCATGTTTATAAATGGTTTAAATTGAGTTAACTGATGGTTATTAATTACAATCATTAATAAGCAGTTACAACACTTAATAAAATAATATAAATAAGGTCATAAAAGGGCCTTAAATAATAAAATAAACAAACGTGGCCTGTTTTTAGAATATACATTTATACTGCTAAAGCTCAAATTTGGATGTTTTTGGGTTTTACTTAGTCTCTCCCATTAGTCAGTATTAAAACTGTCAACTTCAGTACATATTTTTATTCATCACACAGAACAGCTCACTCCTGCCTGCTTTATTAATGTGTTATAACTATTTACTTATACTTTGCAAAGTGTTTATGACCCAACTAATAACCATTAATAAACAAATTTTAAATAAACCTTTTATAAGGGTCAATCTATTCTAAAGTGGTACACCCAACCGACATTTTCACTTCAGAAAGACATCACAGTACAAAAGATGAACGGTCTACTTATTTCTGTACCTATGAGGTGTTTAATTTAACACCAGGTGTAGCATTTATATGCCAATTTTTAAAAAACCCTAAAGTAGCCTTGATGTTTGAAAAAACAATTCGTACAATGACCAGCCAAAAGTATACTAGTTTCTTCTGGACTTAATTTTGGCCGTTAGAGTTTCCTTCCAATATCTATAGTCCAGGCAATCACATTCCCTATGCATTAAGTTACTGCTTCTCAGTTAGACGAACACTGGCTGCTGGATCAGATTTTGTATGCAATGTGTATTTGAAATGTAGAACTGTATGGTTTGCTGATTAACTCTAAGCACAAGGTAATTGCAGAGATCATGACATGTACTTTCACTAAAGCTACAATTACCCTATGCTTAATAAGTTGACACTGTAGGATGACGCACAAAAAAGGAAAGGAAAAAAACACCACTTCTTAGCAGTTCAGCAGAAATGTAATTATCGTCATGTTCAATTAGCCCTGCAGTGTAATAATTAATACCGAACCCCAGACAAGAGTTGTTATATCTTATAACGGAGTGACTGAAGGCAGTCATTAACACACTGAGCGGATCATTAGGTGTGTCTTATAGTATTTACCTAGCAGTTCCCCATGTCTAAGTGTTCATTCCCATCAACGAAATGGCCGTTAATTTACTACAACACTAAGGTTCAGTCATGAGAAAAGAAACAGAGAGACAATACAAATGGCTTTTAATGGGTCCATCAGCAAAGATGACAAAAGGTCAAAAGCAACCATTCAAAAAAAAATCATGATTACAAATGTTAACTCAAGACTGTAAAATGTAAACTGGTGAGGATCATGTGAAAAAAAATCAAAACACAGCATTGTGGCCTCATTGTGATGCAGAGACAGACTCTCATTGTGCACTTGGTGTGGTCTGAGAACAATTAAAGAGTCTACAATGCCTGCTGAACTTCCATCTGCACTTCAAATCACTCACAGCCCCAGTGTTTGGCAGAAGACAGAAATAAAATAAGCCTCATGAGGACAGCATTCCCTTTCTCACCTTTCCACTGCTCACGTTTACGTTTCCTGAAAGCCCTCCAGGTCAAACCGATTTAGTTGCTAACTACCACACCTGCAACTCCAACTAATATTTAATCAGAAAACGCAAAAATGTAAAAGCAGCAAACATTAAAATACGATGGCATGTAGCTCCTATTTCACCTGGGTTGAAGGAATAGGTGCAAGTAATTGCAGAAGCACTGATATCTTAGGTTTGATCCCTGACATAAAATGTATTTCAAGCATAACCATTATATACTGGCTAAAAATGAATGTGTGTATGAAATGTCATCCACTCTGTGGAAACTGAGTCACAGCTTCTGGACCATCCGGGTGAGAGTTTAATTCTTTGGATGCTGTTAAAAAACAGACAAAAAAAAAGACAGATCAATAAATGTAGTATTGAGTATTTTAACATTGAGCTGTATTACATAAACACAAACATGCATCCGTAATACTGCAGCTTAAAAACTGCTAATACTAAAGTTTTCACACTCGTGTTAACACCTACATTAACAACAGAGGCAGCAAAACGCCCCACATAATGAACTTCAATGACGTTTTGTGTTTGAAACTATAGTGATTATTGCAGCACTGGTCAGCAGGTGTATCTGAAGGTAAGTAGCCATAAGAATGAAGGTAATGCAGTTAAAAGACCTCCACTTAGAGGTCATTGTTTAGAAGTAGCAGAGTTTTAATATTTAATAGGTCAGTAAAATAACACTTCAGGACTCTCAATAACACTTCTAGGTGAAGAACTGCATCACGATAAAAAGCTCAGATCAGACAGATATATGCCAGAGGTTTCTGGCCAAATATTGAGTGTAAAGATTAAGCTGTCTGTGCTGTATGGATCATGTCTTTACGCCAGTGTACTGGTAATTGGATTTTATTCCTCAAGGTATTAAGGATCATTTCAGGATTAAAGACATTAAGCAGAGAAGAAACTAGAGTACAAACATCAATAGATTTGTGCCAGAGTGGTAAAAATAATGGCATAAACACTAATTATGGACTTTAATTTTCTTTGCAGACCAAGCAGCTGTTTAGCAAACAGAGAGAAACTGTAGTAAAAACTTTACTTTGAACGTAAATAGTAAAACATTAGTACTGGTGTACATATATCAATACATTACTGCCACTCAACATGTTATAATATTACACTGTATCTATTTTCACTCCCTAGTAATCTTGTCATAGCTTGTCATGAAGTACTGAGCTATCAAACCAGGTATTAGATGATAACTGTAAATAATACTGAGCTACCACAAGGAAAGGCTTGAATAAGTTTCAAAAAACACTAAAATACTATTTGAATATATAAAAATAAAAGTGTTTTGCTGAGCAAATAAAAGCTTCCTGTCTAGAGAAACAACTTTTTAAAATATAAAAGTTTTATAAAGTTATATAACTAATATAACTTTTCAACAGTGCTGTATTAATGCACAGTGTCAGCAATGTACAGCAAGCAAAACACTGAAAAATGGCAAATAGCCCAGTGGATATGGAAAAAGAGGAAAAAAAGCTATTAGTACACAAAAACACACTCATGTTCCATTAATACTTGTGATAACTACTTACTCCAGAACTTTCCTGTGATCAGATTTTTCATGAGGGCTTAAAGTAAAGTAGGATAACGTGCATTATAATAAAGCAAAATCTGAGACACCTCTATAAGAGACTGTACTGTGTTTTGACAAGAATATTGTCTTTGGCTAGAGAATAGAATTGCAGTCATCAGTCTGATGGTCTCTGGGTCTGTCTGGTCTATTGGCTCCTTGATGAGTTGCTATCCAAAGTCCCTGCCAAGCCTTTCAAATGGCATCCCGCCAGGGAACGCACGATTTGGGGCTAACTGCCAGAGCAGTTCGATAAAAGCCTTAGCATATTCAAGGCAATAAAAAAAGAAAGGAAAAAAAAGCAATTAACCTCTTGTTTTCTGGAACACGGTGAGATTCACTTTAAATTTTTCCACAAGGAGACGCAAGCCAAGAGCTAATGAAACTGTCCCTTCAGACCTGATGTCATGTCGAATTATAGCACAATACAAATCAAAGCAGTCCCTTTATGACCTCTATTTCCATTCTCCACAGATGAGCAGTACGGCAGGTCTAATGGATCAGGTGCAAGTGCACCGAGAGACAGAAGTGAGGGGAAGAACTGCACTAGGAATTTAATCACTTTCAAACAGTCAACAATCTGTAGAACGGTTTAACCACATGCTGTCAGGCACATATGGAAAGCTATAGCATGTTAGAAGGAAGATAAAGCTTGTGTACAAGAAAAACCTCCAGCACACTAGAACACTGAGTAGTATGAGTTTCTGAGTTATGATAATGCCACCAAGCTGTAAACATAACCCTGAGTACACCTGCTTGTGAATAGAGGATAAGTTATTGATTGAGTTATTGACTTATTTTGAATTTAACCAGGCTGAACGTTCAGTCCAAGCACAAACAAGCCACCATAGAAACAAAGACATTGGAGTATAGTGTGTAGAAGAGACCTGCATGATGCAATGATTGGAAAGTGGCGACTACACTGCACTGATGATATTGAATATGTGTGCATTCATTTTTTAGCAAAAATACATATTCCTAGGCTATAAATATTTATAGATTTTTATATGAATGACAGATCAAGTGCGGTGAGGTTCTTAATAATTTTATCCTAGATTTAATCGACTCCTGCAGGTTAAATGCTAACAGTATCTTGTTACATCTGCCTGTCATTCACATAGTAAATCTATGTGGAAAACTTGATTATTAAAAGGTCTTTTATCAGCTGTGTGGCAGCACCAATAAGTCTTTTGACTGGGTCAGAGTGCTGCTTATGTAGGCTGTTCAATTTACATAGAAAGGGAAGAATTTTGGCAAAATCCAGGCATTAGTAATTTTTTGTCATAATTAATAATAATAAATAATTATTAATAATAATAAATACATAATTTGTATGTGTGTGTGTGTATATATATATATATATATATATATATATATATATATATATATATATATATATATATATATATATATACACACACACAAATACACACATATATACATTATATATATATATATATGTGTGTGTGTGTGTGTGTGTGTGTGTGTGTTTCAAACATGCATGTTGTGTACCCACAAGAGCAAAATTTACCACTTGGAAAGCAAACGCAGATTTAGATTTATGAGCGTACTGCTGTGTAAATAGTCACATTTATACAAAAAAATATTTTTGAGGTTGTGTGACGCACTGAATCATTTCCTAAAGAACTGAAATAGACCTGAATTGTTGTGATCTCAGAGAATTACGCCCCCATTGTGTAGCACGTGTTCTGCAATGACCAGCAGCACACATGCCCTGCTGGGTCTCTGTGTGAAAAGCCCTGTGGAGAACATGCACAGAAACCGCTGTCTGCCTGCTACAATCTTCTGTATCACTGCCTCATTGCACACTAAAATATTTCTTGGGGATAACTGTCAGCTTGCACCCAGGACCAATTCGTCTTGATTTGATTGCTGCATGTTGTTTCACAAAGCACCTGGAGAGAGGGCAAAATCAGCTCCTGATAGAACCTCCCAAAATAGACTATGTGCATTATATAAAAGCTGCCCTAAGGGTTAAAGGTGCAATCAAATCGCTTTGTGCTAAATAATCTATGCGTTGACATATGGTTTAGTTACTGCAGCATAATTTCAGGCAATTAGATTTGCTGAAATGAGCATGATCCATTATGGGTTTGAAAGTGCCGGAGGGCAGGAATATAGGCACCAGCCAGAGAAAGTCACATGGTAGCTGTTAATGTCTTTAGCATGGCGATAACCTTGGAACCAGACGCAGATACAGCACTGGCCATTTGCAGGATGATTAATCATTACCTAGGGAATGGACCTGTTCGAGAGTGGTGTTTGTTGGGGTGGGAGTGTAGTCGATAGGCTCATGTGAAAAGGACCTGTGAATGTGTGTGCGGGCAAACACACTTACAGCAGCACTCAGAGCTTGGGCCAGGTCTGCGATAATGTCCTCCTCATCCTCCAGTCCCACAGAGAGGCGAATAAGTGTATCACTGATGCCCAGTTCCATCCGCTCATTTTCTGGCACCGAGGCATGAGTCATAATTGCGCTGTTAAATGAACGGCAGATGTGCATCATCATATCACTGGACACATAGCCCTCAGTAGATCACTTATCTGTGTGTTAGTAAGTTACAGGAGATGTATGACAGATCGCGTTTGGTTTTAGGGGTAAAATCATTTAGTTATTAGGAAATCAGCTCAGAAAAGTGTGAGGACATGAAAGTGAACCCAGGCAAAGCTACATATACGTTACACACGCATTTTTGACCACAAGGCCTCTGAGTCTGTACTGATGTTTAAATATTAAACAATGCCTTTGAAGTGTTGCAAGCTGTTGAGGGATCAGAAAAATGACCCAAGCCACTGATAGAAACGGTAAGCACTGGCCTTGCATTTCCACATAAGTCACAAAATGCTAGTGCCCCCCTGTGGAATAATAGGATTCTGCACCTTCACAACATGCCATACTTGGTAAATATTACTACTACACAAATTAATTTGCATTCATCTTTCATATTCAATCCTATATGTAAGTTAAAGGGGCATTCCAGCCAAAAACTAGAGTTTATACAGCTTTTTGTCAAATTTTGCATCATTCTGTAGAGGAGCATTATATTTTAGGTTACTACCTTAAATGCTTTACCTTGTTATCCTCCTCATAAGACATACAGTATACCTATGTGCTCCACTGTAATGATGCTTTGAAGACAGTTACTACAGTTATACAGCTACAATAGCAGACAGATCAATCACCACATATGGATTAAAACACAACCGATCCCAAAAGATTTCTAGAGAATACTCTGGCACATAAGCATGTTTACATCAGATGTGTTTGCAGCCAAGAGACTTCAGAAACCAGAAAGATGCACTCCTACACAGTTCCACTTTGAGAGAGAACAACGAGCGGTTGTGTATTATAGATGTTGGCATGGCGCACTTACGGATGTTCTGCCAGACTTTCATAACCTCCCAGACTTTCAGCAAGTGCGAACAACTGAAACACAAAGCGTAAATCTAGTGAAAACAATCCATAACACCTGGCTCTAGAAAGATTTTGATTAAGCTCTGCTTTCATTTAGGGAACGGTTTAATGGCAAGGGGGGACAAGTCTCATTATACACGCTTGTTTAATTGGCCCCCTAGACAATTCCATCTGTTCTAGCAATTCTCCCACAAATCCTTCCCCAGAATCACCTTGAGGTTTTTGAGGAACGCTGTGGCATGCTCAAGTTTGCCTTTAATGTAAAAGGTGATCATCCCTGGGCAGCCTGTGCACTGCTTCTTCATTAACTCATGCTGAGGGTGAGATGGCAGACCTGACAGAGTGAGAGAATAAACAAACACAAACAGAGTTATTCTACTCCTAAATCTTCCTCCCCCGAGAAAGAACAATGGCCTAATGTATGAAGCATGACTATGTTGCCCCCTAGTGGACAGAGATTTTGAAAGTGATTTAAGTCTTTAATATTTGATTTGCTCCATCCTTACATAAAGGCAAGGACATCTGTTAGAATGCACTTTTCCTCTCTGTGCCAGGTCTTGTATGTAGCCTTGATTAGATTCCTCATTTGGGAGTACCAGTCTGTACTAGTTTGTTACCAGCTTATCGTAATCCACCTCTTAGAAAAGAAGTTAATAAGTCAATAATAATAATAATAATAATAATAATAATAATAATAATAATAATAATAATAATAATAAGTACCAGTGTTTGCAGAAACCTCATTCGTAGTGGTTTACTGTTCTAGAGAAACACAGTCAGACTATCGCTCACAATTACAGTAACAGGAATCAAACATTCTAAAATAACTCTAAAAGCTACCTTAGAATCAGAAACGGACTTCATTTGCCAAATATGTTCACACATACAAGGAATTTGTGTTTGGTTAAAGAAGCTCGCAGTGCACAATAACTGACATTACAGAAGTAACACACCCAACCTACACACACACACACACACACACACACACACACACACACAGTGACATACACACACAGACACACCTGTAAACTTGGCACTTTACTTTTAACATACAACACTGCACATGTTAAGTGCAGCAGTGAAGGACAGTGCAGACTGAATTAAATAGATATAAATACGAAGAACAGTAGAGTCACTGGTGGAGACGGTGGTACAGAGTGTTCTGAGACCTGTAATTCCTTGTATGCGTGAGCATACTTGGCAAATAAAGTCAGATTCTGATTCTACCTCACAGAAAAGTATCATAAAAAATTGATAAGAATATAATGCCGGATGCTAGTCAATGAATTTACATTTGTGGTTTTTGGCAGTAGCTCTTACTCAGAATTTGCAGAGGTCTTGCACTTATTGGTATAGGACAGGGTGCTGGTCCAGGTGGGGGAACAAACCCCCAGTCTACAGCATGAAGTGCAGAGGTGTTTGCCAGATTAGTACCAACCCCTGACTGTTTTAAGTCTGGCTAAAAACATGTTTTTAAAAAGGATTCATGGTGGAGAAAATGCTTCAAGGCACAGCAGTACCTAAAGAAAGCTTGTTCATTTGAGTTTTGCCAAAGTTTTACTATTATCAACATTATGTACACTTCATTCCCGATGAGCACCATTAGAAAGAAAGTCAGTATGTTTCTATATAAATATATCATTTCATATCCGACCTCTCAATATCTTTGTTGTTTACATCCTAATAAATTAATTCAGAAATTTAGATTACATCCAACAATTTCAATTGTTGAGGCAGAGTGTTCTGTGTGGTCTTATCTACAGACACAATTACACTCGTGAAAGTTAAAGCCGACCTGCAGATATCTTTAATAATTTGAAATTTGGTCGTAAAAATCACGTAACACTAAAGCTGTGCCTACAAGTTCACCATTAAAGACAGTTGTTGCAAAGATGGTTTTGTATGGTGAATAGTAGAACATTTTTTTGACTTTCCAAGACTTTTAATCTAATGAATAGTGGTACTTATAGGATATTCAAGGCTTATTAAAGAAATTGCAACATTAAATGTGTGACTACTGGACAAGACAGTAGATCATGATAATCACTGTATACACAACCGAAACTTAAAACATGGCTGGGAGTTCTAAACGAAAAGCATTAATCCAGGCCACAAAAATTAATTATTAAATTTACTAAACCCAGAGTATACACTACAAAGCATTAATAAATAAATATATTGCATTATTCCACGTATTCTGTCCTAAAGCACATTAGAATGAATACAGTTTAAAAACTTCGATCCTTTAAGATTATTATCTCGGTCACCTGGGAAAATTACTTTGTCCACTCTGGAGTCATCCTCAAGGAACTGGGCTACAGCCAGGGCATTCTTGAAGTGCTGCTTCATCCTCAGGTGCAGCGTTTTCAGTCCCCGATTACACATGTAGCAGTCAAATGGCGAAGGAACGGCTCCCAAAGCTGGTTGGGTTGGGCAAAAGGGAAGATGACTAAGGATACAGTGTGTATATAACCAAAGAGACCAGAAAAAAAGAAGAAAAGGAAAAGAAAAAAAAATACATCACTGTAGACACTGCAAAAAGCCTGCCTGTCACTCATTCCAGTGTTTGATATTCCAGTCACAGGGAATTTATGCGAAGAACATTTTGGTTTTATTTTTCTTAAACCTACCTGGATGCTCTCATCGTGCAATAACACCAAGACATATACACACTGAATCCCAAAAAAAAAAAAAAAAAAGGACACCACGACAGAAAACAGTAACCTAAGCAGCAAAGGGTAGGGTCCAAGCACACCTTCTCCAAAGAACATGTTACATAATAGTTCAGTGCCTTATAAAGCACATATTGTCATATGTACAGAAGAGAAAAATTGAAATTTCAAATAATATTATAAAGACTGAACAAATCCGGGGTCTACTCTACGCAAATACATTCAAAAAAAGCCTCAGACTTCAGTAGATGATTATTACAGATGGTGACTTTGTGATTGGATCACAGGTAAGATATCCTTATGACGACTCCTCCATGCAGGACATGTTTGTACAGGCAAAGCTGCTCACATAGTGCAACACCGCTCACATAACACCACTCAGCTAAACCGTCTCGCAGGTCTGTTGCATGGTAGCACAAGGTCTGAAGAGAATTCATTCCGGACGAACACTTCATAATGATGATCTTGACCCTGTCTAACCACCTTCTAACTACGTTGAAGGAAGGATGTACAAAATCAACAAAATTTGGGCAGGCATATCCAACCAAGGGCCAGTGTATTGGTTATTTATAACCTGCCAGCATACCACCAGATTTATATGCCTGTAGGTTGTATAGTTATATGTAAGTACATGTAAAACAGAAGGTTGCTTAAGGCCTTTGCTGACTAGTCAGACTGAAAAAAACTGGCTGGGAATCTTTTTCAGAAACATCCACAAGGCATACTATATTCATTTCCTGCATGGCTTGAGGTAGGAATCTTGCACTGCTATTTAACAGCAGCCAGTCTGTCAAAACAACCCCAGTTATTTCACAATACCGAGAAGCAGCTGAAGACTGATTCTCCTTATGTATAAAACACGCCCCCAGCCCTCCAAAGTCTCTTTTTCTCAATTGGAAAAAAAGAAGCCAAAGTGCACATATGCCCCTCTGAAAATGGAAAAACAGTTGTTTTAGAAAGTCCTTCTGAGAACTATTACAGCAGATGTCTTTCTCCCACGCTGATGCCCTCTGTAACCCTACCAGATGCCAGAACTGTCCTATGCCACAGCTTGTAGAGGAAGGAATTTTGAACCCTTTATGAAACACATTTCGCAACTGTATTAGATAATGGATGGCAACAATACTGAACTTTATACTAAATGGATTGGCTAGCAGCCAAACATGATATACATTTAATACAGTTACAAAACACTTTTTTATTATCCATTTTTACATAATTGCTTCAAACTAAAGAAGAAAAAACTGCAGTGGTTGGTCTCCACATCCTGATCTCAGGTATGTATATATGTATGTATCTCTGTGTTATCTATCTATCTATCTATATATATATATATATATATATATATATATATATATATATATATATATATATATATATATATATATATATATATATATATATATATATTTTCTCCTTAAGCAAGAGGAGATTAGATTAGTCTCCTGGACAACAAAGACAAATGGTCTTACCATTTTGTAAAAACTTCAGTCGTTCATAAATGTCCTCACTGTTGAGGGAGATCAGCCCCATAACAACGTCACTGTGTCCTGATCACAGAGGAACATTTTAGTTAGTTCATAGAAAGGCCACAAACTAGAGTACACATTCAACTACTTCTTTACTCATTATTTATATTTACCATTCATGTACTTTGTTGCAGAGTACATGCAGATGTCTGCTCCAAGGACCAGGGGGCGCTGTACGAAGCAAACATTTGCATTTCTATAGGGAACTTGAGTAAAAAGGCTAAATGGTATATTGCATCACTGTACTGAGTCACTAAAACTCCAGATTTAAGTGAAGAAGTGATGAAATTGAAATTCAGGATGTGAGCAAGACATACCTGGAAGTAGGCTGACATGAAGGTGTTGTCTACCACAACTATGATATCTTTGCTATATTCATGCGCTATATCAGAACAGGCCTGGATGTCAACGACCTTCATAGTTGGGTTTGTGGGAGTTTCAATCCACAACATCTGCATGAAACAGAAAGAAAAAACTGCAGTCTTTTACCAGAATGATGCAACAGTGAGCGTCTATTACTAACAGTGTGTTTCTATGTTAATGTGAGCCAGAATAGGAAACAACCCACCCCTGACCATGTTTAGCGCTGAATCATGGTAACACAGGATAGAGACGTCTTTACACAACCAAAAAGGAAGTGAAGTAAAAACAGTGGCAGAGTATTAACATCACTTTTACACAATCTAAACAAACTGCTCCTCCAAGCCAAGCGCACAAGAGGCACACCTTTGTATTAGGCTTAAGAGCTGCTTTTAAGACTTCAAGCTTCGTGCAGTCAACAAAGGAGATGTCGTAGCCAATTTCTGAAGCGACTCTTCGGAAATAGCGATTGGTTCCTGGTGAGAAAAATGAGAAAGAAAAAGAAAATTCCATTTGATCATTTTTGTTACTTTTTTCTTTTGTGCTTATAGAGAGTAATAGAAGAAACAGGCACAGCGAGTAGCATTTGCCCACCTCCATAGACATCGTTCATGCACACGATTCCCTCTCCAGATTTCAGCAAGTGTGTAATGGTCACAGTAGCAGCCAATCCAGAAGCAAGAGCAACGCCTTTCAAAAACAAACCACAGCATAATCATCATTACCTATAATCTGCCTGGTCACCTATTTACTTTATGATGTTACATAACAGAGAGAAAGCAGCAGAACAAGTGGGTAAATGGAATATATGAGCGTTAAAAGCAGAGAACCGGTTACACTTGTAGTATGAATTTGACACCTATGATTTACGCTCACAAGTAATTACAGGACTATCAAGTTAATAGCTGCCTTACAGTGCTTAGCTCCATCCAAAGCAGCGACAGCCTTCTCAAGACAGTTGCGTGTGGGATTTCCACTGCGGCTGTACTCAAAACCCTGGGGAAAAATAAAAACACACTTAATGGAAACAGCTAAAACAGCTTTTGACAGAACAGACCACTGGCACCATTTAACTTTTCCTGCATAAAAAAAAACATTTCTAAACAGTGATGACTAATACTACATTTTTTATTTGATGTACTTCTGTAAACAATTGGTTCTCCTTTATCTCACACAAAATTCTCTAACTGATTTTTTAGTTTCTTATTCTCTAATTCTCTAAGACATGTGATGTACAGTTTCTTTAAGAGGAATTCAACAGGTGATGGTTGTTTAGTTTATTCTGCCTTTCATGTACATCCTTAGCATAAATCGATTAAATACAATCTAATAAAATATGTCTTAGACCAAAAATCTGATCACAAAACTACAGTAAAACAACATCTCAGAAATCAAGCTGAATATTAATAACCATGTCATGTCATCACTTTCTGTGAGGAGGATGTCTGGTTCCTATCACCAGTACATTACTGGAAGGCAAAGCAATATTGAATGCAACTCTTTTTTTAACTCCCATTTGATTACCATTAAAACCCCTACATACATTACACATAAACATTAAGCCAGCACAAATAGCTCCACTGTTTATTTTGGACAGAGAATAAAATGGCCATATCTGCACTGAAGACATTGTAACCCCTGGTTTCAATCAAGACCAATGCAGCCCCTGATTTCACCTGTAATCTAGATTTAACCTTGGCTAACATGTAACCTGGCTATGCATTTCCACTCAGTCATTAAAATGTATGATAGTGTACAAAGGGCAATGAGGAGTAAGGTTCATCACTATTAATGTCTGGCTTTATAGAGCTCTTCAGCAAACATCAAAAGAGTACCTTTGCAGTCTCACAAAACATCAGGCTGTGTTCAACTGACCTGCGAGGGCTGTGAGGGCTTTGACTAACTCAGTCGACTGCTCAAAGCAGAATGGCTTCTTTTGTCCTCAACAACAAACATATCTCGCCTGCCTGCTTTTTACTCTCCCTGATAGGCAAAACCTAAACAACTGAGCTGAAAAGGAGGGCTGAAACGGTGAATGTTGAAAATGACATGTAACACTTGTGGCATTTAAGGGTAAATATGAAAAAACCACGGTCAGTTACAGTTACAGCTAATAGGGGTGTTACAGAATTTAGAGGGGTCTGGTAGGTGGAGTGATTTCAGGCTGAAATAGGCCTCAGAAATTAGTGTTTACATCACAGTTATGTTACATAACCGATACTCCTAGATAAGTTTTGTCCTCGGGGTCCACTATGCCCACCCCTCTTCACACCTAACGTTGACAGTTAAGCTCTTTTTTAGGACATTTATCTGTAAAGTCCTCCTCTGGGCCTTGCAGGGAGATAGCCGGTGGCGAATGTTGTGCTGTTATAAAGAATAAAAGGCCACAAGTCTCTTTGTTTAGGAGCCATGAAGAGGAGCAGCTGGCTTAACCGGATCGAGTTAATGACATCATCACGGCCAATGACCACAGAGAGGTCCGGTCTCCTACAGTCACACTTACAGTGAAGCCGGGTGCACAGCTCGGATCGGTCCTCCTGATGTACATAAGAGTTATTTATTTATTTATTTCGGGGATATTCCGGTGACCCCACCGTCTCTCTCTCACGCACCGGCGCTCCCGGTCACTCACCGCGTGCTTCCCCGGGCCGTACTGTTTGAAGGTGGTCGAGAGTGAAATAGGAGGCACCACCGCCATGGAGCTCCACTGCTCCGGCTCCTGACCGACGTGGATCGCGTCGGTGGCGAAGGACCTGAACTCCTGCTGGAAACCGGCCGCACGGTCGTTCTGCTTTGAAGCCATGTTGTAGTCCAGACCGGCCCGGTGACAGACTCGATCGCGTCCCTGAGATCAGCTGAACACAGTTCAGGATCTGAAGATCACTCGGCGTGTGCGCAGGTGAACGCTGTTAACATTCAACCCGAGCGCGTGGAAACATGTCTTTTAGCCCGACAGCGTGACGGCCATTGGCGAGCGCGTGGGGGCGCGGTGTACCACGTGACCCCGGCTAAAGGAGACGCGACGTCCTGATGATGCAACACGCTTTCTAAAAGTGGCCATATTAAACCGAACCAGCCTCAGTGCCTCGTCTGAGTCAGCGCTGTGTCGTGTACAGTATTAATGATAACTCACGATGACTCGGCCTGCAGACCGGAAGCGGGAGGAAAACTACACTCTTACAAAAGATGGTTCTTCAGTAGAAACGAGGGCTCTATCAGAACCACGACCACTACTAACAACGCATAAAGGCTCGTTTGCATGGTGAAATGACTCTGCAGGTTGATGGACAATGTGTTGTGTATAGCTCTATAGGCTGCAATGGTTCTAGATAGCAACAAAATGGTTCTTCTGTTGTTACCGCTCCGGGCACGTGTGCTCACTGCCCCCTAGTGTGTTCACTAGTGTGTGTGTATGTGGGTGTTTCACTGCACGGATGGGTTAAATGCGGAGGTCAAATTCCGCTGTGTGCAAAATCACATGTGGCTAATTTGAGTGTCTAAATGTCTAAATTACAACGTTAACAACTTAACAATAGAACCATTTTTTGGTACTACATAGAGCCGTTTTAAAACTGTTCCTTATACAACCATACAACACATTCTCCCTTTATTTGAAGAACGTTTCTTGCACAAAATCTGGCAATAAATCATTTAAGATTGAAATGATTCTAAATAGAATAATTTTAAAAAAAACATTGGAATAATCATCTTTTAAAAAGAGTGGAGCCTGCTTTGACTTTCAAAGATCGAAGAAAAACAAAAAAAGTAATTACATGAAACAAATAAATAAAATTGGTAATGACAATAAGCAGAAGGTGAAGAAGAAAAAAAAGGAAATGAAGTGTATAGTGATGAACAGATAACTCCTCCTGTGGTCATCTGAATCACATTAGCTTGCTTGTTCCTCCTTCCAAAGTCAGCTTCCTCATTAATTAGCCAGTGAACATTTTGTGATAGAAATCACAACAATTGTGCACCCCCTGCTGTGTTTCAAATGTTTCACGTTACCTTATTTAGTGAATAAAACTATGGGCCTTGTTGTTTAAACACACATTCACAGTTTTTCTATAAGAATCTGGAATTTGGCATCACTTAATCTAGAACTACATTCCCAGAAGAGAAGAAGACAAACTCTATTTATACCCTTAATTTGGAACAGTTGGTGAATGGCCAGGTTTGTAGTTGTCACCCTCAACTATCAAAGCATAATCTGTTGTGTTCAGGAGAGAATAACTTCTCTTGCACAGTGCGAGTCCTGTCTGCTAGAAATTAAAAACTGCCTGTATGAAAATTAAAGATAGCACAGATTGGGAAGCTTGTAAGTGTAACCTAGAAAATATCACCTTAGTATAAAATAAACATACTGACCAAGTGAGAAACATGTAGTTGTGACAATACAGCACAGGTTCCCAACCCTGGTCCAGAATTATCCCCCAGTCCTGAACATGTTGGTGTTTTAACCACTCTAACTTTAAACTCAGTATGAACTTGTAACATTAGCAGTTTAGTTACATTTAGATAATTAAAATGACTCTACAACCACTACAGTACACCAATACAGATAAACCCTTTTACTGTGAGGGGAAGTACAATTCATCCGAACACATTCAGATCACAATCAGGAAGTTTTCTCAGCATGAAAATAAAGCCTGTACAGACAGGTGTACAGATGTACCTTACAAACAAATCACTTCAGCACTGCAGTAAAGAATTCATTACCGACTTTTCTTGTTTTAGGAGCAGACTCGGTGTTATGAGCAATAGTCGGAGATCCTCCTTTGTTTATTTAGTTTGCAGTCAAAGCAAACTTTAAGTGCATGTCATTCATTTATTGGATTCCTGAGAAAATTAGATATATAACTGAACAAGGAAGAAGAACGTCAAAGAAAATTAAGTGGAGAAAAAAAACTGTTTTGAAAGACCTGGTAAAACATCAACGCTATTAGCATCAGTACTGAAAGGTTTTATCTTTTAGAGGAGAAAATCAAGCTCCACTCTTGCTTCAGATCTGAAAACAATTAACAGGTGTTTCCAGGTGTCCTAACACTATGGTTCTAATGGGATGTGTTGCTGTCAAGAAGCTGTTGCTGTGAAAAGGAAATAGAGGAAAAAGAGCGGAGCTCCACAGTACTGAATGCATTTTGGGATTACTTGCATTGTGAGAAGATGTAGAAAAATATCTCTACAGATTTCTTCAAAGCAAGTCTCTCATAAAGCATGGGAGCTGTGGACACACTAAACACTGAAAATGTTGCGATTCTGTTTATTTATTTTGTCCAACAGATAATTATGAATAACAACGATCGTTTTGACTGGAAGTAAATGAAAAGTGGTTTCTGACTTTGGCACAGTACAGTATTTGTCATAGTAGAATCAGTTTTGTATGTGAAACATATTTGATGTGGATACTAAGGCTCTTTGTTTACGCTTCCCAAGTCTGACATGTTATCTGTTATACAGACTGCATGCAAATGTCTAAGCTTGCAAAATGAGCTTTTCCTGTTGGGCCTGTGTGTGTAGTTACAGTAGGACTACGCCCATATGTCCATGGTTCTGTTTATCAGTCTGCAAACGTAGGAAGAAAGACTTCCGTGCACTAGCTTTGAAATATCCAAGCTGGTAAACTTGTGTGAGAGGAGGACTGCTCTGCACTGTGATCGAGCTACAGCACAGCACATGGGAAAAGTTTTAACCCACAGGAGCCTCCAAGAACCACAGCATTAGGCGTGGACCTGAATGTGCTGCTATTCCCCAGACGTAATGCTCAACGCCCTCATCTGATGACATTTTCTACTTCAGAATTCTTCTGCTTGTACTTTGCATTACTGGGCTGAAGAGAGCACTTGTCTGAAAAGACTGGGTGCTTTTTGAGTTCATCCTGTGCAGGAGATGAGAGAAACATGGTTCAACACGCTGCTGCTGAGCTTTTTAAGTTGTTGTTCATGTCAAGGTAGGCCAAGACATTCACATGTAATACCGCTCTGAGTTGTTTTATACCTAACCCAGCACTACATACTGTAACCTGCACTTCTGTTCCCTTCTATTCACCTAATCTTCTGATCACTCTTAGCTGATACATGTGTTGTTGGAGTGTTTGGGAAATCGGCCTCACTGCCCTGCCTGTATAAAGGACCAGAGAATCTAACCTCTTTAAACATTTCATTTGAATGGAGAAGAGGTGCTGAGGTGGTGTACAAGGCGGTGTGGGCAGATGGACATGAAAAGATAATCAATACGGATGTCAAGGACAGAACCTCAGTGTCCTCTTTGGCACAAACTGGAGATTTCACAATGGAGCTGAGTAACATCAGCCTCTCAGATGCCCAGAATTACAGCCTGCATCTAAACACTCTTGATCACGGAGATAGTGCTTTGATATGCACAGTCTGCCTCAATGTTACAGGTACTATTACAAGACTTATGCTTACTTTATATGACCATATGTGTTTTATACCTGTGAGCTGACTAAACATCTGAGGGGCTTGCAATGCAAAGATTCAGGAACTTCCTCTCAGCCATTCAAATGTGTGGAGTAGCTGGTATATCCACAAAAATGATTCTAATATGATGCTTCAACTTTATCAATTTCAAGAAATTAGTAGGAAACTATGAACATGAAGAAATGTTAGATGTGTTCTGATCAATGAATAGAGCTAATGACCCAAAAACGCTTGTTTATTAAATTAATAAACAAGTTGTATTTCAAAAGTGACATTCAAATCTTTAGGAACAGAATTTATTTAAGAAATGTAAATAGATTATTTTAAGATATGTATTAGCTAATGATTAAATATTTTAAATAATATTAAATACAACAACTTAAATACCTGCTTTTGCTGCTAGCTTATAGTATTTTAATCTACACTGTGTACGTTTCTATTGAATTATATAACAATATATTATGTTACCTATATTACATATTAGTTGCATACAAATTATCCTATGATACGAAATAGTTACAGAATACTTAGTTTTGACATTAATATAAAAATAATATGATTTATAATAATCAAATATAGAAGCTAAAATAAACATAAAGTAAAGCTTAAGAGTGTAACAGTAGAATGCAATTGTATTGTATCATTCAGCATGATTCAGAATGCACAGACACTGATCCATACATTTAAAGTACTTATTTTAATACTGATTATATTGAATTAAATGTAATAAAATAAAAAAACAAGCAAGCCCATGGTCAAACCAGACCCTGTCTCCTCCTAAAAATATAAAATAATAAAATAATCTGCTTATATAATGGCAAATCCTTTAATAAACATATTAACATATAGCAGATTTCCAGATGCCCCTTATATTTGCTGTATTTCTCATTTTAACATTTTACTAACTTTCTTTGTCTCTTTTTGTTACTGTGCCTTTAAGACTGCCTTTAGGTTTAATAATCTCTGATGCTACTGGTCACGCTTTACCTCTCAGAAAGCACTCAAAAACCAGACTGAAACACTCCTTATAACTTCAAGAGGCAAGTCTGAACTACTGTGGGTTTTCCTCACAGTACACAAACAGTCCAATCAAAAGTATTGTATGGACTGGGGTGTGAGCAGAATGTTTTTAAAACTGTTTTGTCTTTTAAACTTGTAACTTTTATGTATACATACTCCATCAAAGTCTTTTATTTTAAAAAAAGGGTGGAAATACCATTTAATGGGGCTTATATGGGCATAACAATAACTGATAAACAAACAAGTGCAAGACTGTGTATATACATATATACAGAATAAAAAGAAACACTACTGATGAAAACACTATGAAAAAAAACATGAACACTCAGGATTCAGTGTCAGATTCTTCATCAGCAGCACTAATGTGTTTTGATGGGGCTCATTATGCAGCGTTAATAAAGCTGTAATTAAAGCCCTTTAAAGATTCAGTAAGACACATTAAAAATACGTCGGTATTGCAAACCACTTTCCAGAGAGGTTTCTTTATATCCCATTCATGTAATTTCGAAACTCTTCCAGCTCATTTCACTCCCCCTGTGCTGCTGAGAGAAGGCAGGGCAGAGGGAGCGGCAACCGGATTGGTTTGTCACTCTTGGGGCGGTTTTGCTAAACCTGCAGTTTACTGGTACATCAACCTCTCAAAGCGCCCCCCAGTGCAGGCAGTCACTACATATACAAGGTCCTTGTCCAATCCTTAACTCTAAACATCACAAATATTCTCTATGCAAACATCCCACCATGCATTCTGGTATCCTGTGCCATAGAAATCCACCTACTTAATGAAACTCTCACTGCAGTCAGCTGTGAGTATTAAACCCGAGTTGCTGCAATGCAAGCAGGCCCACTGTATAAGTTCATATATATATACTTTTAAAACAGTTGTAAAACGTTTGACTGATAATGTTCTTGAACCGCTAACTGGTAGTGTTCTATAACGTTTGACCAGTAGTGTTCTAAAACTGTTGACTGGTAGAGTATATTACTTAAGTGGTCATTAATTTAGGTGGTCTAGATTTGATGAACTACGTCTCTTAGATCTGATGTCAAATCAGACATTCCTGCGCTTGTTCTTTTGAAGCCAACTGAATGTCTTGAAGTGAGGTATGGTCATGTCATCATGATAGTATGTTTGGACTGATATGTGTATCGCCTTGTTGTTTGTGGACAGCTGGTGTGAAGTCCAGTTCTGAACATAAGTCGTTCATATGGATACTCAGCATTGTTCTTTGTATGCTGGTGACCGTGCTGGTAACTACAGCTCTGTGTTTCCAGAAGAAATGGAACAAACAGGCTAGAAGACAGTGTCAAGGTAATCAGAGTTTTTTTATGGTAAAACACGGATGGTCACCGGACTTTCATGAAGTTCTTTATATATGCTGCCAATAAGCTGCATTATAAGGAAGAGAGCTTCATTATATATTGATGGTTGTTCTGGAGCATTTGTGTGTTTGCTTTTCAGATGATTCAGATTGTGAGGATACGGAAATGATCATGATGGATGGGGAGCATTTGGATGGATTGCCAAACAGAGACAGATGTGTTATATTATCACCAGCTGTCAGTCACTGAGTGTCCCTTTACACATGGTAGGTTACATTGTCATGGTAGGTTAAAGTGATGAGTCGACTATATGACAGATCTTTGGAACTACTTTACAATAAGACTGAAAATGAATTTCAAATTAGTCTATTAACGGTTAGTAATTAGGTCTTGCAAAACATTATTTATAATATAAATAAAAAGTATAGAGGTGAGCTGTTATACATGATGAATATGAATATCTGATAAAGCCGAGAGGTATAATGCTGACAGATGGAGAACACAAAGTAAGATGAGTAACTAGAGAGATCAGAGGTTAAATAGTTAAACAGTCTAGATGAAAGCAGGATTTCTCTGAGCTTTCAGCAGCAGGATCACGTTTGGGTTTTACTGTATGAAAAGTCAGGTGTTAAGACGCCCAGGACACATTGCGTAAATGGATAGAGGCACCCACATTCATTGGTGGTCAGAAATGGACTGTGAACCCATTAAACGGAAAGTTTCTTTTAATTAGCCTTATGCAAAACTGTGATGCATATACAATGACCGCTGAGTGCTGACTAGCTACTGAGAATATGTTCTTTGAGGACAAACAACAACACAACAGATTGAGGATCCACAAGGCTGGAGATAACCCCAAACCAAAGAGCCTTCCTGCACTCTGAGCCAAGCTTGTTGAATCATAACGAGTAGGAATGCATCGATACATGTGCTGGAATGCGCTATCAGACCAGTTCCAAGTTTATTTACTCAGAAAAAGTCACAGGTACCAGCTTTCTGATAACCATGTGACGTAAGCCCAGCGTCCACTGCTGCGCTAATGCACAACCAACTCAAGCTGTCAGTGAAAGAGGGTCTGCTCACACAGCTGCTGACGCTGTTGCAGTCAGACACAAAGGTCACTTCAAACACTCTGCTCTGGTTTACACTCCCAGTAGTACACTGTGTGACCGTAGCCCCTTTTTAAACTCACACCACCACATTCACAACCACTTGCCCAATGCAGCTGGAGGCAAAACAGAGGTGACAAAGTCAACACGTGCTACCAAAGTCTGTATATACCAACTTTACTCTGTTTGAATGAATATATTAGCAATGTATAAATTATTAATATGATGTTTTTTTTTAAATCTCATTTATAAAAACAGGATGTAGAGAAAATGTATTGTCCTACTATATATGTGCACGGTGTGGTTAGTAGAGCTGCTTAGTACTCGGTATGCAGCGTGTTGTTTTGAATGAAACAGCTTTTGTTTTTGGGTGCAATAGTTTTTGTGCTGCAGGCATGTGCAGTCATTTACATTAACAACTACTTCATTCAAAGTAATTCAGTATGGTAACAGCATGTGTGTTGAGGTGCTGATGACTCATTTATTAAAAAAGTATAAATTAAATCCAGTTAATGTTTATCTAGTTAGAATCTGGACATGAAACCCAGGTTAATGCAAGATGAAAGAGTCTTTATGTAACATCATCAAACGCACAGTCAAAAGAATGTCCGGCTCAATATTTAAGTTTAAAATATTATATGAAGATATAATAACAATTGCAGATAATTGACTTACATCCTCTGAAGAAACATCTTTCATCAAGTTGTGACCGTGTTCTCTTTGAATACTTCTTGAATGCATCATATTTATCCACTTGGGAAATAAGAGGCACAACTACTGTTACACAATGTTTACCTGAACGTTGCATGCAGTTATATGTTTTTACCACAGATGTCTCCAAATCCCAAAATCTTTCACAATGCAGTTTTATGTGTTTATGACTTTATTATTATAATAATAAACTATTGTTAAATCATTTATAAACCTGTACAGGATAAATAGTAGTATTTTTGTTATTTGGTACAATTATTTCTTGTTTTATTTTCAGGGACACTGAACTTTAACTATGGATCACTACTCTACAGATAAAATGTACACATTAAAACAGAGCAATCTTTAATCTTCAAGCAACTTGGAACTCAGCTGAGTAAAACACTACAGAATCTAATTATTTGTTATTTATTTTGACAAGAAATGACAAACACCACTTTCTCTGCTACAGTCTTGTCTTCTATGTTTTTCCTGGTTTACCAGTTAGTCTCCTTGTTCCCCTTTGCTATTTACTGTGTGCACCTGTGTTTCTTTGGAATTGTGTCCCATAAACAGTGTTGCCAGATTTGTCTTGTTCATTTTTTATCTATGCCTCTTTGCTTGCTTGTTGTTCCCATCATGCACTGTTATTGGTTTTTGCTGCTGGGTTACAGTAATGTTGTAAATTCTGATGATCTTCATTGTTGCTAATACCTGTGTAACTGCATCATTTCAAAGTGGATTAAAAATGTTTATGTCTTTTTATCTAGCATCAGAATCCTTAACTTTTATTAAATTGGTCTCTTGCAACACTTAAGAGTCAAAAGTCTTGAAATATATCTGGATATATTGGAATATATATTGGAATATATATAGTCATTTAAACTGACACACACTGAACATACTCAGGTTACTCATCAATCAAAGCATTCGTGTCCCACAGCAGAATTTTAATATAGAATTTCAATATAATTTAATACAATTTAAACAAGTCCCAAAAAAAATATTTTCAATGTGAAAGATCATAACGTCTCACCAGTGATACAGATTTACGCCCAATCCGGATTCAATATTAAAACAATCGTCTGATTCGAGGCTGAAGCTATGAAACCTGTACTGTCAGTAGACGTACTCTGTCGACTTTACTGATGAAATGTGTAACAAAGTCAAGCTGACAGAGTATCTGTCTTGAGCAGTGACTCTCATCATGTAAGCTCCAAAATCTCTTCATTTCACAACTCAGTCTTCACGAACGACATTGACAGTGTAGATGTCGTTACGTCTTTGCATTGTTATTGGAATCTGTTGACGCACATCCGCCAGGTACTGCAGATCTTTAAGAAGCAAAAAAGATATAAAATAAATAAATGTATTATATTATATTATATTATATTATATTATATTATACTATATTATATTATACTATATTATATTAGCAATAAAGAATATCATGATTAACAGAATACAAAATTAGCGGACTTACATTTTAGTTTTAAAGAACTAGAGAAACTCACCAATGTCTGCATACACAACGGCCTCTTCTGACCCAGCTTTTGTGATCACTTCACCCCTGTGCGAGAACACAACACATTGACTTCAGTAACTTATTCAACATACTCCACCTGACATCGCGACGGTGACCTGTGTCAGTGTTTAAACCGCTAAGGTTAATACACATGCAGAACTGACCAGGGGTTGACCACAGAACTGTGACCCCAGGCCACATAGCTGGCGGTCTCGTCTCTCGCTGGTGAAGCGGTGGCTACATAGACCTGGTTATCCACAGCCCTACGTGAACAAACAACAATGACAAACACAGTAATAGAATGAACACACAGAATAAAGCAACATATAAAGCCACAACTCTGCTCTGCCGTTTCTGACAGTAAAACAATGCTGGTGGGCAGAAGCTAAATGCTACAGCTGAAAAACAGTAGTAGTCACGTCACTTTCATTGAAAAGTACTGACCGCGCTCTCTGAAGCAGCTCCCAGTGGGCCGGACCTGTTGTCATATTGAAGGCGCCTGGATATACCAACAGCTGACAACCTACAGAGAGCAGCAGGTGGAGATACTGTTGTAAATACAGACACTTTTATTGGATTTATCTTATTATTTTACACTAATCTCTCCTCTATCATATAAGTTCTTACATCTTGCACACAGGTTCATAACTGCGATCCTGAAGAGCCAGTGTCCATTACAGACTGGTAATTTACCAGCTCAAGCACAACTGATTACACCCATCTGGCAAAAACCAGGTTTAGTCGATGTGTTTGAGCAGGGAAACCACTAAACTGTGCTGGAGTTGTGCTCCTGTCTTACAACACTAACAACATCATTGGTGTCTAATTTTATTGGTCTGTGACAAAATACATGCTTCAACTCTAGAGCTCATTTTAACCACTGCAACGTTCTCAGCAAATTAAAGCTCCTCTTTATACTTATTATGTGAGTTGATGCCAACATTCAATATTTTTCATGTACGTGTTCATGTCTGTGCACCCCGGGTCACTTTACATTTTTGTTGATTGAGTAAAAATAAGTTCTCCACTGGGAATAAACTTAAACATGGCATTTGTCTGCACTTTTGTATATTTGAGTGCTTAATTACTTTTTATTTGCTGAGTTTAATGAAAAAATTAATAAATAAAAAGCACAGAAATTTGCATAAAACTGTATGTTCATGAAAAATACCAGTGTGGTTTGCAGAGCTGCTCAGTACTCAGTATGCAGCGTGTTGTTTTGAATGAAACAGCTTTTTAAAAAACCTCTGTAGACACAGCTGTCTGTGGGGGCTGTGTTTCATGTAGCATGGACCGAGTGTTTTCAGCTGCAATAGCCTCAGATGTGGTTCCTGCTGTAACTGTGCTACAGACATGTGCAGTCATTCACACTAACAACTACTTCATTCAAAGTAATTCAGCATGGTAGCGACATATGTGTTGAAGACTGTACAATCCCTGTATTGATGCGTCTTCACTTCATCTGATATCATAAGCATGAGTGTGTTGAATTACCAGTGGTGTTAAGACATTAGCACAATGCATACAGATTTATTTACTGTCAGATGTTTGGATTTGGATTAATTACTGGACTAATTTTGCAGTTCCTCTAACTTACCTTTTTTGGCATAAATCTGCGCAAGCTCCGAAAAGCGTATGTCATAGCAAATCCCTACTCCAACTTTACAGTATGCTGTCAGAGAAAAATGGGAGACGGTGAAATAACATTAAATCTCAACCACAGAAATGAAAAACAAATACAATCAGCCACAGTGAACACTCACGGGTTTCAAACACAGATAAGTCGCTTCCTGGACTTAGTGTCTCAGATTCCTGGAAGCGTATTTTTCCTGGAACATCAATGTCAAAGAGATGGATCTGTAGGGAGAGAGTATAAGACAGTGCAGTTTACGGCATAGCACATTAAAAGTAGTAGTTTTATAACAGTACTGTATATTGGGGCCGGTTGAGTTCTTGCCTAAGAGAAGAGTTGTAACATTTGTTAGCTATTAGCATTCGTTAACCCTGAAATGTTTTACACTACTGACATGTTTTATTGGACAAACCATTTGGTTACAGATTTCTGTTGATCTACTTGCAATTTAATGGTCTGTTACAGGGCGCGGTAACACAAACTAACCTTCCTGTGTTTGACCAGTAGCTTACCATCAGGACCAAAAACTGAGCAGGTGTTAAAAAGCTTCCCCCCATCCTGCTCTGGAATGGAGCCTAGAAAATATAGGCACAGATACATATACCTTTTATTATCCATCATAACTAATAGCAAATACAACATCCTCTCTGAAAACATAATTGGAATTGAAAGCCTCACCGCCTACAAGGTATATCCCACATTCCTTAGCTGCATCTGACAACACCTGGGTTGATTCTCCTGGTATCTTCTCAGCATATTCTGCAAAGAAACCTGTTCCATATGGAGAGTTGAAGCACTCCTGCAGAGAACCGGCAAAGAAAAAGATGCACATATAAGTATCATAATACTGCTGCTAGAGGAAATTTCCAGTGGAGTAGAGGACTGGTCTCCAACCCTAGTCCTGGAGATCAAGTTTCCTACAGAGGCTCTAACCAGTGTCTCCACCGTCAACTATGTTCAGATTGGTGGCAAATCGTATTTGGTAAACAGATTATCTGGGGCAGTTAGCTGGGGCAGGTGTGGCAAATTGTGGTTGGAACTAGGCTCTGTAGGAAGACATCTACCCAGGTTTATAGTTGGAGATCACCAGAGTAAAGCAAATTTCATGCCCAAGGATGAAGTGTTTGGCTGGCTGGACTATCCCACAAAGTAAAACCACTTGGGATCATCACCCGTTATTAACTGAGATCATTTAAACTGGTATTACTACTTGGAACTATAAGAATATATAGTTTCTACTTTTTCTTAAAACCTAGGATGCTATTTTTACTTTATTATGCTAGTATGCTATATTTGCTTTATGCTTCAGTTTTTTTATCTGTACGCACTCTTTGCCTAAAACACTCTGTTGGAGCTCCTGTGTCTTTAAGGCCCGCCTATCGAAGTGTGGTCAGCTCGCCCTCCTTGTTTTGAGTGATCAACAGCCACAAGTTCTACCTCTACAGGCGGCTAATAAGAATTGTGTTACAAATAACAGAAAAAAATCTGAAATTCCAACAAGGTGTTTCAGGCAGAAGGGAAAAGTGGTTTCTTCCTCTGGTGTGAACTCTGCAGACTAACCTTGCAGACTGTTTACATGCACAAAGCTATAACACCCTAACGAAAAGGGAACAACTGAATAAATGTAACAGGCAAAACAGATGAGCTCTTTTACTACAGCATACTCACAGGTAGGACCACAACCTTTGCCCCCTGGCTTGCTGCCTCCTTCACTAAAGTACAGGCGCGCTGTAGGTTGTCAGCCTTTACCTTTGTGACAAGCAGCTGCACAACAGCCAGCCTGAACTCTGTAAGACATTCAGTTAATTAAAGACCTGCTAGTGGATCAACACGCATAAACATTAAACTGGGAGCATAAGCGAGAGAGAGAGAGAGAGAGAGAGAGAGAGAGAGAGAGAGAGAGAGAGAGAGAGACGTATTTAGGCAATTCACACGTATTAAGGCAATTAACAATACGTACAATACTGAGGAATAGAGGAAAAAGGAATGTAGAAATATTAATTACAGACATGTCGCTATAAGACGTGTATATATTTTGAAATATAATGACATGTGGGTTCTAAAACTGCAAGTCTCAGTGAGTTCAGCCGCCAACACCACTTACACAGCTGTACATTTAACAACTCCAAAAACATACATTGAAAATAAGACTTCACTTACTTGACATGGCCTTAGAAACACCAGACATGAATAAGTGTCTTTCAGTTTCCTAAAGATGACACTTTAACCTGAGAAGATTCTTCAGTTCAGTACTGTGAGGAACACCAACCACAACATTGCGGGTCTACTACTATGACCGCCCACACAACACTTCTTCAAAATAAAAGTCTCTCTGCGTCGACTTGGCGATCATAACAGGATTCACTTTCGGACTTCATAGAGTCAGTGTCCTACATTTTCTTACCGACCACTTATAACATTTGCGTGGGTATCAGAAGCAGTCATAATTTATTTTTATCTCCGTTTATTTAAAACAGGCTGTTTAATTACTGTGGCTTGACTGAGATTAGTTAAAGGTCTCTGTTCTGACTGGCTGTCCTGTAACGTTAACGTTATTGCACTGGTCCAGGCTAAAGGTTCGAGTTAATTTTACCCTCTACTCATAGAAATGACGAGTACATAATAATAATAATAATAATAATAATAATAATAATAATAAAAGCTTTTGGCATCAGTTTAAAACTCTCTTCACAGATTGGCTGTTTTCCAACTAAAAGCTTAGGCTAGTAACATCAGCTGAGCTAACAGAGCGTTAGTATTTATCTGTTTATCTAAAATACTTACTGCTTTTCTCTGTGTAAATTTCAAGCTTTCTTTGATCTGCGGTGGTCGTGCGTCTAAATTGCATGAATTTATTGTAGTAACGGCCAAAAACACTGTGGGGCGCTGAAGAGTTGGGAAGTGCTCTGGGTGCCTCTGTTTTGATTGAAAACTAAAAATACAAATGTACATAAATAAAAATATAACTTTTTTTATATTGTACATCTCTATTCACTCTCAGTCTGAAGCACTGTTAGACTGTTAGAGTAAGAATCGTGTTAGGAGATGATGTCACCTTGCAACAGAGAAAAGAGCAGGAATTCCAACGAGGCGTTTCAGGCAGCTGAGAAAAGAGGTTACTGTATTAAAAGGTTTCTTCTTCTGGTGTAAACTTCGGGCTTTATAACTTGCAGACCGTTCACCTGCACAATAGCTACAAAACACACTAAAAAAACAAAGGACAAATTGGAAGAGTGTAATAGATCCCCTTTAATGTTTGGAAAATGGATTTTGGATAAAGCAAGGTTTGTTGCTTAAGGAGGACTCCAAAATTATTAAATTATTTATTTATTCCTGCATTTGTATATTTCATTTTACTTTCTTGCGTTGTAAGGGAGGGTGGCCACTAGGCGGCGCTGATGAGTCGCCCATGTTGCTCGAGCTACTTCTGTAACTGTAGAGAAGAAGGGTGAGCAGTTGAGAAGTGACTAAAATAGAGGGAGGTTAGTCAGATATAAACTACGTTTTCTTTCACTTCAATCTTTAAAAAATATAAAAAATAATATAAACCAGACAGTAGTGTTGCTTTACTCGCTTTTCTGCGTGATGAGAGGGTTTAAGATTGGCGGAGTGTAACACTGACACTGTGTGTATGTAAACAGATGCAGTGAGTTATGGCGGGTAAACATGTGCTGATGGGTTGCAGGTCTGCGTGGAGGAGATATTATTCATCATGGACAAACCAAAGCAACCCCATAAACGTAGTCAAGTTCACCTCAAACCAGAGGAAGCACCTTGTTAATTTAAACACACTGTTACCATGTCCAGTCCAGAGTCCAGTCACTGCATATGGAGGTGTTAAAGCACTGCAGTCTTGTTCACCTAACAGGACCTTCTCAGTGACTCTTTGCAAATTCAAGAGCAAAAATGCCAACTCTAGTCATGAAGGTGTGGAGACTGATGGAGAACATGAAGAAGAAGATTTAATTGGTGACACAGAGGTTGAGGAACTGTTTCAACAGCAGATTCCCACAGGTATAGGTGAGGAAGACCACAGGGTCTTCATTGTCCATCCTGATGTCAAATGGGGACAACAAAAGCAGTACCTGACCACAGGTAAGTCAGTAAAACCATCATATCCACCAACATTTCATGTGTAAGTTAGTTAGATACAATTGTGTGAATGCACGTTATGTCTCCTCAGCCATGATATAAATAAAAAGGTGTGTTATTTGGTAGCACTATGATGTTTGTCAGCGGCCTCATGTTTGTGCAGTTAGCTCACAGTTTGGTTTAATCCGAGGTTGATGTATGTGGGATGTTGTCATAAAAAAGCTGAGAGGTTTGTCTTTGTGTCTTGAAGCCGACCTCCAAATGGAAGAAGCTGTTGGGCTGGTGAAGACATTACAGAACTGGACTGTTGTTGATAAGATTATTCTGTCTACTAAAACGCCAGAAAAGAAGAGAATTTTCGGCAAGGGAAATTTCCAGGCTCTCACAGGTCTTTACCACCGCCCTCTTGTTTGGCCATATTTTGTATTTCTATGTATTGAAAATGTAAAACATGAAATTTCTTTTTCTGTTCTGATGCACTTGTGTAGAGAAGATCAGAAGGACTCCTGGAGTTACAGCTGTTTTTATGAACATTGAGCGTTTGTCACCATTGTCCGAGGTGGGTACAGTAATAATAGACCTAATATTAGTATTATTATTTATTTTATTCTGAAATTACATGTGCATCATTTGGCAAACTCTCATCCAGAGCAACCTGTTTGGGGTCTGGTCCAAGCACACTTATTGGTAGTGTAGTGAAGAATTGTGGGAAATTAAATACTATACAACCACTATACCAACAAAATTCACAAAGTAAAAAACATTTAATTTCCCAGTTGGCATAATAGAATAATAGCCATAACTATAGTAAAAACTATTTTGAAATCTGTCTTCGTCTAAAAAAAAGGTATTCGTTTTTTGTTTATTGTTCTTCGGTCACTTGAAAACAATGAATGAGAAATGTCAGTCAAAACAACTATAGCATATATTTACATGATGTTGTCTGCTGTGATGTTTTTATTCAAGAGGGATCTGCAGGAGGTCTGGGGTGTGAAGGTTTTTGACAGATACTCGCTGGTCCTGCACATTTTCCGCCGGAACGCCAGGACGAAAGAGGCCAAACTACAGATCTCACTGGCTGAGATTCCTCTGCTCAAGTAAAGACTAAAGCTCATTCTGTTCTTTACTCACCAAAGACAGCTTGGTCCGTATTTAGACACAAGTTGTAATCATCTGATTATCAACATTTTTTTAAATGAAACCTCAAATGAGATTTTTATACTTGCTGTCTGTTGGGAATAAGGTCACGACTGAGGAATGAAGTTGCAAACTTGGATCAGCAAGGTGGAGGTTCAAGGTACATCATGGGTTCAGGTAAGCGATATGTCAGTGAGTCTTCTCAATGGCATTAAAAGAATTAGATGGATTAGTCTGTTATGGTGTGTGCAGGTGAAACTCTGTATGAGGTTCAGCAGAGACTGCTAAAGGAGCGTGAGCTAAAGATTCGTGCTGCCCTTCAGCGACTGAGGAAGAAGAGACACCTGCTCCGCTCCCAGCGCAAGAACAAAGACTTTCCTATCGTCTCAGTCATGGGCTACACTAACTGTGGTGAGACCAGAGTTCCCTTTGAGCTATTTATTAAAGTAGCTACAGGAAAGCTAACTCATAGGAAATATGCTCGGTCTGTGAATGTTAGGGGTGTTAAAATGATGTGTGATACGGAGTATGAACCACATGGGTTTGGCCTTCCGTTTTGAGAGATACAGTGAAAAAACCTGTAGCAGTAGTCACTGTTAGTATACACAAGGCATTGACTAAATTGAGGTATGTTTCTGAGGAAACTCTGAATACCTGGTGTGTTTTGTTAAGGATTGAATTTTACCAGTAGGTAGCACTCAGCTTATCATAGTACATAGTTTTAAAGCTTATTTTGAGCTGTAGCTTTTCAATTTAAGATGATATATAATGTTGGGAGGGTGGGGCAGAATGCCTCCATTGCAAAATAATGAAAAATAAGCTGTCAGGTAAGAAGTGTGGTAAAGGTGTACGATTTTGAATTTCCATTGAATGTGTTGTTTCTGAGATTTTAATTAAATGAAGCAGTACGAGGTTCCGGCTGTAACACCACACTCTATATGTCTCAAAAGTTTCGTTGTTGTTGTTGTTGTTGTTGTTGTTGGGGGGGCAGGCTTAGGGTTAGGGGTGCGTGGTTTTTGTCCAAAAAGTGTGAACTAAATCAGCTGGACAAAAGGGGTAATCAGCTTCAGGGTTTAATTTGGCCTCACACAGCTGTACACACTGGGGATTAATCCATCCCTGGCATGGGCTGACGGTACATGACCTTCTTCAAATATTACCTCCTACTGTCAGTTGTCTCTGCTCTGAGGCCCTGTTCCCAATTAGTCTTCAATTTCAGTAGGTTTTGGTAATGTATTTTACAAATGACCAAGTATATATTGAAGGTTAGGCCAGTTGTAGTGTAGGTTGAAGAGCATACTATAGCTGGTAGTTTTGGGAATGCTAAACATTGCTGTAAAATAAAATGAAAATAAAATATATCTAACAAAAAAGAGAGTGAGATGAATAAGGTTTATTAAAGTTAAATAAATAACATGTTCCATTTGAATACAGATGACTTCTAATCACATTTCTGTGCCACTCTTCAAACACTGGGGGGTTACTTAATATAAACTTTGTACAGGTCAGTGAATACAGGGGGCATGCCGATCAAAATGCTTTCTGAACTAGGACAGGATTTTCAAGGTATGCTGGATTATCAAACTGTGGCTGCATTTGAGTGAAGGGATTGGAAAATGGGAAAAGGCTATTGAATTGAGTAAAGCGAGAGAGAGCACTGTTGTTGGATCTGAAATAGAATTTTTGGATGCTTGTTATTTTATGGACATGCTCTTCCGATACTGAGAGTTTTACCATTCCAGGGAAAGCTGAATAAAATTTTATGAAGAGAATTGGGAGATCTTAAATGAAGATTAAATTTGGGAAGGGCAGTAATTTTGATTAGGTTTAGTAGTCATGCAAGGGAAAGGTTAATCTCTGCAAATTTTATTTGCAGCCTTTCAGAGGAAAATGGTTTACTTGAAAATGTTGTGAATTAATGGAGTAATATTGTTATTAGCCAATTGTTTTATTAAAAGGAGGGTAATTAAGCAATGATTGAACATTGGGAAAACAATAAGTTTTAATGTATAACATTTAACTTATAGCCTAGGAAGCATGCAGTCTATGGAGTATATTAACTATACATAAAGGAAACTATGTTAACATACAGGTCATGCACACAGATATTCCACTATTGTAAATACATAATTACAGCAGTTACATTTGTGCATTCAGTTTATATATATTTTTGTTTATAGTTTATAAGAAATTCTATATTATACCTGCAAAATAAATTTAGCTCAAATGTGGTAAAAATTAAGATTTCACAATGTATCATTTCTTAGAGCTGCACTATATACATTCAGGGGATTTGGAGACCTCTCTGGTGGAAATGTGCTATTACACACAATGTGCCCTAGAACATATTGTAATGTTGGTTGTGCTCCAGCGTGCAAGCATGTTCTAGAGTATTTAAAGATATCTCAGTCAAGGATGTGAGAGAATCTACTATTGTCATCATAATTTTAATGTTGTTGTTTTTTATTTGAGACATTGATACACATCATTTTTTCTCCGGTCCCTGAACTACTACTTCTTTCAGTTTTAACAGCAAAAGTAGTCAAGATCTAGTTGATTAGTCTGAGAGTCTGAGATTTACATTTGGTTTGTCTCCATAGGTAAGACCACACTGATCAAAGCTCTGACAGGTGATGCTGGACTCCAACCCAAAGATCAGCTCTTTGCCACTCTGGATGTCACAGTCCACGCAGGACAGCTTCCCAGTCATATGACTGTACTATACGTAGACACAATTGGCTTCCTGTCGCATTTGCCTCACCAGCTCATAGACTCCTTCTCTGCAACCCTGGAGGATGTAGCACACTCTGTACGTACCCAGAGAATCTATATGTCCACTACAAGATGAATGCAGATTTTCAGTGAATAAGACCAAATGAAAGCTCATATGAGAAGCATTCTAAAAGATCTTGCTTTCTCTAGTAGACCAGTGTTTTCTCTCCTTTGTTAGGATCTCATTGTTCATGTGAGGGACATAAGTCATCCAGAGACTGTAAATCAAAAAGTAAACGTACTAAACATTCTGAAGAACCTTCAGATCCCAGAAAGACTCATGAATTCCATCATAGAGGTGCACAATAAAATTGACCTTGTTGAAAGGTAAGACCGTCAGTCAAGCTGTCATATAATGAAATGTTTAAATGTGAGGCAAAGAATTTTAATATTTGTTTGTATGTATTTTTTCTTAGCTATGAGTCATGTGGGCCTGAGGCTGTACCTGTATCAGCACTAAAGGAAGTGGGATTGGAGGAGCTGATGCAGAGAGTTGAAGAAGCTGTTGTGAAGTCCACTGGGAAAAAAATCATGACTTTGAAAGTTCAGCTCAACAGCCCACAGTTAGGGTGAGTGACATGTAGGAATGAGAGTTGTGATAAATTACATAACAACAGACTTTCATAAGAACTTGCAACACTTTGCACATCACAAGTGTCATCTATATGGCTAGATTAAAACACTGGCAGGCTTAGAAACACAATAGGGATTTTGACCAACTGTAGAGAATCCAAAATTTCTTTGGCACAACTATTGTCATTTGTTATTTGTTGGCAAACGCCAGAAAAAAACTATCATGATACATAGATTGAATAGTAAAAATCAAAGTATTAGAGAGGGTCTATGAGCACGCTGTCTTTGAGCACTCTGGGACAGGTAGGTATAAAAGGACATTATTGGTTAATATTATTTTTGCCTGTCCACTAATGCACAGTGACATAATTAAACTTTGGACGATGTTTTAGGAGGCGGTTATTCCATGTTTATGGACGATTACTTAAAAACACTTACATCTTTTGAATTGTTTGATACATTGTGCTTATTACAATTTTTAGTGTTTTAGTGTGAAACTCTGATTTGATTACAGCAGTGGTTCTAGAAAACAGGAATCACAAAGTCCGCAAGCACATAAAACCACTTTATTTACAAACCAGAATGACCAGTAAACCTACTGAGTTTTTATGAATAAAGCTGATAATAGTAAATTGATGAAACAGTAATAAAAGCTTTCGATGGGCACTATTTAGCCCTGCAGTGTATCTCTCCACCATAAATTTAAATGAATTGACTTTTAATGAATGATTTACACCAAAACTTCATCACAAATTGATCATAGAACAGTGCCAGGCATAAGGTAATGTATTCAAAATGTATTCATCTCAAATCATAACTTTCTGTGAGGTAGAGTCTAGAGATATTGAATTGGATATCTGGTTCCTATCACCACCACTGTAAACAATTCTGACTCAGTAAGTTTCTCTACAACAGAGCACCCAGTTTCCATCTTAGATCTTTATGCAGAGGTTGTAGAAAAATCAGTGGAACTCCCCTTTAGCGACGTTCCAGGACCTCTGATAATTCATTACTTTATTGTTCTTCTTTTCTTGTCTGTGTTTTATGTGCAGGTGGTTGTATAAGGAAGCCACTGTTCAGGAGGTTCATGATGTGGGAGATGACTGTATTGCCAACGTCAAGGTGATTATCAGTGCTGCTGCATATGGCCGCTACAGGAAGCTGTTCCAGGTCACTTAGCAACAGCCGGCCTGTCTCGGAGCCAGAATGATCGTGTCTATTTCTGAAGTCAATTACTCACTGTGGACATAGCTGGGTAAACACTTATTTATTAATGCGTTTCAAACATATCAAACCCTGTAGTGTAAAAAATGATTGTGCAAATACACAATATGTACATATGTAAACAATAAAGTATTCAAAGTCAGAATCTCTCTCTATCTCTGACTTAGGAGTGTCCAGCTAGATAGTCTGTTTAAAACCTTTAATGCTGCATATTAGGTTATCTGTTTACTTTGCATGGTCCCACAGTGTTTTAACACAGTAAGAAGATGTTCCTAGATGGACATCATCATCTAGGAAGCCTTGTGTAACTTTAGTCTGCTAGAATAAGCTCTAATCATTCCTTCACCAAAATTTAAAAGAAGAAATCACATGTCCACCTGCATAAGCCAGGTTGATTCCTGCTGTCATTACGAGCCTCTATGTTTGAGAAGTTTTTTGTTAAGGGCAATGACCAGTGAGCAAAATGGAACAGCCCCAACAAAGTCTCCGGCAATGATGTTAAGGCTTGCAGTGTCAGCTCCAGGCTTCTGATCCTCCAGCCATCTCCTTACACACTCCCAGTTCTCCATGGTCAGGGTCTTCAGGGACACATGTGGATGAGAGGTAATAAAGCAGCGGTCTGCAGTTAAGTTCAGGCCTGCGACGAAGAAGCCATCTGTACACACAATGCAAAAAAGTAGATGATCAAGAACTAATGAAATCATTACAATTAAAGATGTCCAGCTAGCTTTTGGATATGGCTTTGAGGTGGTAACTGTAGCACTGAGCAAGTATAAAGCAGTAGAAATGCAAACACCTGCATTTATTGATTAACATCATAATTTAGCTTCCACTGAGTCAGAGAACAGCTTCCCCGCACTCAGCATTTTTTTACAGAACCTACACAAATCTTGTTCACTCTACAGACACTGCAAATCACAACATTTGAAATAAAACATCAGCATTACTATTCTATTCTAAGAGTCTATTTTAGCTGTTCACAGAATTATCTATTGCCTTACACTTATAAACGGCATATGTTAATGAGTTATATGAGTAAGACCTGGTTATTTAGTTACAATCCCCAGCTTCCCCTTACCGGGCCGACCAAGTTCTTTCTGCCTTTCAAGGTACTGGAGGAGTTCATCAGCATTAGCCTTATTCGCCCACCAGTATGGGATTCCCTGCCACAGCACTTGATGCCGTTCTGCCACCGGGTCATCATATAACAGCAGCACCTGATGGCCTGATGACCACAAGCCACGCAAGGTTATATCAGCCTAGAGAGGCAAGCAATGCAAAGGAAATGAATAAACACATGAAGAAACAAACATTGGACAAATTTCATTTGTATTGTAACAGTTACAGTACAGAGATCACCTTTAATTTAATTTCTAATTGAAAGGTGTGACTTACATCGCGAGGACACAGTTTAGAGCCAAAGATTGTCTTTATGGAATAAATAAAGTTCTCATGACGTTTTTCACACAAGCCTTCAAAATGACTACAATCCAGGAAGACGATCTCTTTGGGGTGACCCGAGAGCCATGTAGCCACCGCGTGTAGGGTCTCCTGTAAGAAAAAACATTGATAAAATGATAAATTTGATAGTGACTGGTAAAGCACAGAACACCGCATAACTTAATGATACAAAACATAGACATACCACAACAGTGAGCTGGGTGTAAATGACATGAGTGAAATAAAGATCATGTGAAGGGTCATATGGTTTGTGGGCGATTCGAAGGTCAAAGTATCGAATGCCTGCCTGTAACTGCTCCACAATGTCTCTGACCTGTGTGGTTGTTTGAATGAAGAGAAGATGGAAAATGTGAATTTGATGAGGCCATAAACTTAAAAAAAGAAGGTTTAAAGACTTTTTTGAGCTACAGAGATGTAATTCAGTTGCGATTTTACAAAGGCTGAGTGTTCTCTGGTTTGCCTCCACCACAGAGGAAGCTTTCATTTGAACTTTTCTATTTGTAAACACTGGAGGCGAGCTCTACAGTAAGTCAGTCAGGGGTATACATGCCTGTGTTGTGGCCCATTTGTAAATGATTGGGCGAGTAAAACAGTAGAAAACTCCATCCAGCAGCCTCAGGGTGTCGGACTCTGACCGGACCAGTGGAGAGGTGATGTCCAGGCAGTAGCTCATTGCATCATGACTGCCTGTGTGGGTGAAGGGCAAATGCATGGGTAATTGTACATGGTTAGATTTGTTCATCAGAATTGCATCAGTAACATCTATATTGATATATTTTTTAAAATACATGCCTGATGATTTCTCAATTTTAAGAGACACTAAGATTTACTAAAGTTGCTAGATTTTTGTATTTCACTTTAACGGACCCCATACAGAAATCTTACATATAACCATATATGCACATATATATTAAAGGGTCAGGCATACATTCCAATATGTATGCACATACATGTTGTATGTGTATATATGCAAGTATCAAATAGTGGACATATATGCATAATACATGGATCATGCTCCTATGGGTGTGAATCCAATAATGTGTAGTTGTAAGTTATTGTGTTATCTCTTTGCTTTTGAATATTAAATTATTTAAGTAAGTTGAACATCCATATTTGTCCATCGTCCATTTTATCAGCTCCACTTTTCATATAGGAATACTCCTACACTTTGAGACCATCCATAAGTGCAGACCATTTGTAGTCCATCTGATTCACAACATACAATGTTTATCCCTTGCTACCCTGTTCTTTAAGAGTCAGGACCCCCACAGGACTAACACAGAGAAGGTGCTATTAGGGCGGTGGAGTATTCTCAGCACTGCAGTGGCATTAACCTGGTGGTGGTGTGTTAGTGTGTGTTGCACTGGTATGAGCAGATAAGACACAGCGGTGCTGCTGGAGTGTTTAAACACCTCAGTGTCTATTCTCTGGACTGAGAATAGTCCACTAACCAACAACATCCAGTCAACAGCATCCTGTGACCACTGGTGAATGACTAGAGGATGACAAACATAAACTGTACAGCAAAAGACGAGCTATTATCTCTGACTTTACAACTACATTATGTAAATAGAGCTGATCAAATGGAAAATGTGTATAGATACAAATGTGTGTAGGTTTTAATGTTATGGCTGATATGTGTATGTCATCTATTTAAAAGCCATATATTGCCATATATCAGATTTGTGTATGGGACATAAAATTAATTACATTTTATACAACCATTTAGAAACAGATCTTTAATCTTGAGGATAGAATAACTTTTATTGTGATAAAACCAGTGACACCACCAACATTTCATTCCAGATAATCACCCCCTGACACAAGTCCATGACTGATAGTTTAACCCATAGTTACAAAATATGACCTATGGGAAACAATAAAATAACATATGAATGTAGAATAAATGCCAGCTTCTCACAAATATACACACAGCGGCCACTTTATTAGCAACACCTCCTTGTTTCTACACTCATTGCCCATTTTATCAGTTCCACTTACCATATAGGTTCACACATTTGTATTTCTGTAATTACAAACTGTCTGTCTGTTTCTCTTAATAATATTTGAATCCCCTTTCACTGTCCTTCAGTGTTCAAGACCCCCACAGGACTACCACAGAGCAGGTATTTCAAAAACTCCAGCAGCACTGCTGTGTCTAATCCACTTGTACCAGCACAACACAAACTAACACTCCACCACCACGTCAGTGTCACTGCAGTGCTGAAAATGATCCACCAGCTCAGTACCTGCTCTGTGGTGGTCCTGACCATTGAAAACGAGAGTGAAAGGAGGATAACAACGTATACAGATAAACAGATGGACTAAAGTCTGTAATTCTAGAACTACTTAGTAAACCTATATGGTATGTAGAGCTGATACAATGCACAACGAGTATAGATACAAGAAGGTGTTTTTAATGAAGGGGTCGAAAAGAATTAAACTAGATGTTGTGTTGTCCTACCTGGTATGGCAAACTCGGTTAAGGGAATGTCCCACAGCTCTTCGGGTAAAGTTGACATCCAGTCTTCATTGTCCGTGTCATTCTCTAAAATAGGCGCCATCGACTATTTCTACTAGTAGAGTTAGAATTAAAGTAGAGACATCTGGACGAGCAGTAGGACGTAAAGTTAAGCTACACTGATGGAGAAGGCTGAGTCTGCACAAATCCGTTTTGTGTTAGTCTGCATTATCCAGCCTCTTTTGAAGTCATGCTAACATAATAACACTGATTATTAAAACACTGAAAGCAAATGTGTCGAGCAGACAAACCGAGGAAAGCGACCCTGTATTTCCTGTTTCTCTGCGTGTTTTGGACTTGCTGCCCAGCCTTACTGTGTCGGCACAAGCTAGGCTAGCTGACATATTAGCTGATCTGAGAACAGTTTAGCTCGCCGTATCTCGCACTGGTGTCGATGTATAAGAGATGAGACAGCAAGCCTGGGATCAGCTCTTATCATCGTTACCAGTCTACAGCTGTAGGACACTCATTTGTTTTTCCCAGGTGAATGTGAAGAGTCTAAAATTAGTCACATGTAAATTCAGAAATAGTTCTGAATTCATTTCGATACAGAGGTGTTAAGATAAAAAACATATATGCATATGTATCTTTTTGCTAAAATACCACTTTGTCCGGTAACACGTACGTTATTTCCGCTGTGTTAGCTTTGCTAATTTATCACTGCATTTGATAACAGTACTGCATTGATACTTTCCCACATTTACTACACTGTCAACAATTTGCTTTACAAAACTTCTTACTTCTTCACTTTAAAATTTTTAATTAGTTTAACCTGCTTAAAATCGCCAAAGGACTAAATGGCTGGTGGTCACCAGTAAAACGAGCATGTGTTTTGTTTGGATCCTGTTCAGCAGCAATGTAAGTTTATATACTGGTCACCAATAAGCAGCAATGTAAGTTTATATACTGGTCACCAATAAGCAGCAATGTAAGTTTATATACTGGTCACCAATAAGCAGCAATGTAAGTTTATATACTGGTCACCAATAAGCAGCAATGTAATATTATATACTGGTCACCAATAAGCAGCAATGTAAGTTTGTATGCTGGTCACCAATAAACAGCAATGTAAGTTTATATACTGGTCACCAATAAGCAGCAATGTAATATTATATACTGGTCACCAATAAGCAGCAATGTAAGTTTATATGCTGGTCACCAATAAACAGCAATGTAAGTTTATATACTGGTCACCAATAAACAGCAATGTAATATTATATACTGGTCACCAATAAGCAGCAATGTAAGACTATATACTGGTCACCAATAAACAGCAATGTAATATTATATACTGGTCACCAATAAGCAGCAATGTAAGTTTATATACTGGTCACCAATAAACAGCAATGTAAGTTTATATACTGGTCACCAATAAACAGCAATGTAATATTATATACTGGTCACCAATAAGCAGCAATGTAAGTTTATATGCTGGTCACCAATAAACAGCAATGTAAGTTTATATACTGGTCACCAATAAGCAGCAATGTAAGTTTATATGCTGGTCACCAATAAGCAGCAATGTAAGTTTATATGCTGGTCACCAATAAACAGCAATGTAAGATTATATACTGGTTACCAATAAGCAGCAATGTAAGATTATATACTGGTTACCAATATGCAGCAATGTAAGTTTATATACTGGTCACCAATAAACAGCAATGTAAGATTATATACTCGTTACCAATAAACAGCAATGTAAGTTTATATACTGGTTACCAATAAGCAGCAATGTAAGTTTGTATGCTGGTCACCAATAAGCAGCAATGTAAGATTATATACTGGTTACCAATATGCAGCAATGTAAGTTTATATACTGGTCACCAATAAACAGCAATGTAAGTCTATATACTGGTTACCAATATGCAGCAATGTAAGTTTATATACTGGTCACCTATAAACAGCAATGTAAGTTTATATACTGGTTACCAATATGCAGCAATGTAAGTTTATATACTGGTCACCAATAAGCAGCAATGTAAGATTATATACTGGTTACCAATATGCAGCAATGTAAGTTTATATGCAGGTTGCCAATAAGTAGCAATGTAAGTTTATATACTGGTCACCAATAAACAGCAAGGTAAGGTTATATACTGGTTACCAATAAGCAGCAATGTAAGTTTATATGCAGGTTGCCAATAAGCAGCAATGTAAGTTTATATGCAGGTTGCCAATAAGCAGCAATGTAAGTTTATATACTGGTCACCAATAAACAGCAATGTAAGATTATATACTGGTTACCAATAAGCAGCAATGTAAGATTATATACTGGTTACCAATATGCAGCAATGTAAGTTTATATGCAGGTTGCCAATAAGCAGGAATGTAAGATTATATACTGGTTACCAATATGCAGCAATGTAAGATTATATACTGGTTACCAATAAGCAGCAATGTAAGTTTATATGCAGGTTGCCAATAAGCAGCAATGTAAGTTTATATACTGGTCATCAATAAGCAGCAATGTAAGATTATATACTGGTCACCAATAAACAGCAATATAAGATTATATACTGGTCACCAATAAGCAGCAATGTAAGTTTATATGCTGGTCACCAATAAGCAGCAATGTAAGTTTATATACTGGTCACCAATAAGCAGCAATGTAAGTTTATATACTGGTCATCAATAAGCAGCAATGTAAGATTATATACTGGTCACCAATAAACAGCAATATAAGATTATATACTTGTCACCAATAAACAGCAATATAAGATTATATACTGGTCACCAATAAGCAGCAATGTAAGTTTATATACTGGTCACCAATAAGCAGCAATGTAAGTTTATATGCTAGTTATCAATAAGCAGCAATGTAAGTTTATATGCTGGTTACCAATAAACAGCAATGTAAGATTATATACTGGTTACCAATATGCAGCAATGTAAGTTTATATACTGGTTACCAATAAGCAGCAATGTAAGTTTGTATGCTGGTCACCAATAAGCAGCAATGTAAGATTATATACTGGTTACCAATATGCAGCAATGTAAGTTTATATACTGGTCACCAATAAACAGCAATGTAAGTCTATATACTGGTTACCAATATGCAGCAATGTAAGTTTATATACTGGTCACCTATAAACAGCAATGTAAGTTTATATACTGGTTACCAATATGCAGCAATGTAAGTTTATATACTGGTCACCAATAAGCAGCAATGTAAGATTATATACTGGTTACCAATATGCAGCAATGTAAGTTTATATGCAGGTTGCCAATAAGCAGCAATGTAAGTTTATATACTGGTCACCAATAAACAGCAAGGTAAGATTATATACTGGTTACCAATAAGCAGCAATGTAAGTTTATATGCAGGTTGCCAATAAGCAGCAATGTAAGTTTATATACTGGTCACCAATAAGCAGCAATGTAATATTATATACTGGTCACCAATAAACAGCAATATAAGATTATATACTGGTCACCAATAAACAGCAATATAAGATTATATACTGGTCACCAATAAGCAGCAATGTAAGTTTATATACTGGTCACCAATAAGCAGCAATGTAAGTTTATATGCTGGTCACCAATAAGCAGCAATGTAAGATTATATACTGGTCACCAATAAGCAGCAATGTAAGTTTATATGCTAGTTATCAATAAGCAGCAATGTAAGTTTATATGCTGGTTACCAATAAACAGCAATGTAAGATTATATACTGGTCACCAATATGCAGCAATGTAAGATTATATACTGGTCACCAATAAACAGCAATGTAATATTATATACTGGTCACCAATAAGCAGCAATGTAAGTTTATATACTGGTCACCAATAAACAGCAATGTAAGATTATATACTGGTTACCAATATGCAGCAATGTAAGTTTATATACTGGTTACCAATAAGCAGCAATGTAAGTTTGTATGCTGGTCACCAATAAGCAGCAATGTAAGATTATATACTGGTTACCAATATGCAGCAATGTAAGTTTATATACTGGTCACCAATAAACAGCAATGTAAGTCTATATACTGGTTACCAATATGCAGCAATGTAAGTTTATATACTGGTCACCTATAAACAGCAATGTAAGTTTATATACTGGTTACCAATATGCAGCAATGTAAGTTTATATACTGGTCACCAATAAGCAGCAATGTAAGATTATATACTGGTTACCAATATGCAGCAATGTAAGTTTATATGCAGGTTGCCAATAAGCAGCAATGTAAGTTTATATACTGGTCACCAATAAACAGCAAGGTAAGATTATATACTGGTTACCAATAAGCAGCAATGTAAGTTTATATGCAGGTTGCCAATAAGCAGCAATGTAAGTTTATATACTGGTCACCAATAAACAGCAATGTAAGATTATATACTGGTTACCAATATGCAGCAATGTAAGTTTATATACTGGTTACCAATAAGCAGCAATGTAAGATTATATACTGGTTACCAATATGCAGCAATGTAAGTTTATATGCTGGTCACCAATAAGCAGCAATGTAAGTTTATATGCTGGTCACCAATAAGCAGCAATGTAAGTTTATATGCTGGTTATCAATAAGCAGCAATGTAAGTTTATATGCTGGTCACCAATAAACAGCAATATAAGATTATATACTGGTCACCAATAAGCAGCAATGTAAGTTTATATACTGGTCACCAATAAGCAGCAATGTAAGTTTATATGCTGGTCACCAATAAGCAGCAATGTAAGATTATATACTGGTCACCAATAAGCAGCAATGTAAGTTTATATGCTGGTTATCAATAAGCAGCAATGTAAGTTTATATGCTGGTTACCAATAAACAGCAATGTAAGATTATATACTGGTCACCAATAAGCAGCAATGTAAGATTATATACTGGTCACCAATGAACAGCAATGTAATATTATATACTGGTCACCAATATGCAGCAATGTAAGTTTATATACTGGTCACCAATAAACAGCAATGTAAGATTATATACTGGTTACCAATAAGCAGCAATGTAAGTTTATATACTGGTTACCAATAAACAGCAATGTAAGTTTATATACTGGTTACCAATAAGCAGCAATGTAAGTTTATATGCAGGTTGCCAATAAGCAGCAATGTAAGTTTATATGCAGGTTGCCAATAAGCAGCAATGTAAGTTTATATACTGGTCACCAATAAACAGCAATGTAAGATTATATACTGGTTACCAATATGCAGCAATGTAAGTTTATATGCAGGTTGCCAATAAGCAGCAATGTAATATTATATACTGGTTACCAATAAACAGCAAGGTAAGATTATATACTGGTTACCAATAAGCAGCAATGTAAGTTTATATGCAGGTTGCCAATAAGCAGCAATGTAAGTTTATATGCAGGTTGCCAATAAGCAGCAATGTAAGTTTATATACTGGTCACCAATAAACAGCAATGTTAGATTATATACTGGTTACCAATATGCAGCAATGTAAGTTTATATGCAGGTTGCTAATAAGCAGCACTGTAAGTTTATATACTGGTTACCAATAAACAGCAAGGTAATATTATATACTGGTTACCAATAAGCAGCAATGTAAGTTTATATGCAGGTTGCCAATAAACAGCAATATAAGATTATATACTGGTCACCAATAAGCAGCAATGTAAGTTTTTATGCTGGTCACCAATAAGCAGCAATGTAAGTTTATATGCTGGTCACCAATAAGCAGCAATGTAAGTTTATATGCTGGTCACCAATAAGCAGCAATGTAAGTTTATATACTGGTCACCAATAAACAGCAATGTAAGATTATATACTGGTCACTAATAAGCAGCAATGTAAGTTTATATGCTGGTCACCAATAAGCAGCAATGTAAGTTTATATGCTGGTCACCAATAAGCAGCAATGTAAGATTATATACTGGTCACCTATAAACAGCAATATAAGATTATATACTGGTCACCAATAAACAGCAATGTAATATTGTATACTGGTCACCAATAAACAGCAATGTAATATTATATACTGGTCACCAATAAGCAGCAATGTAAGTTTATATGCTAGTTATCAATAAGCAGCAATGTAAGTTTATATGCTAGTTATCAATAAGCAGCAATGTAAGTTTATATGCTGGTTACCAATAAACAGCAATGTAAGATTATATACTGGTCACCAATAAGCAGCAATGTAAGATTATATACTGGTTACCAATATGCAGCAATGTAAGTTTGTATGCTGGTCACCAATAAACAGCAATGTAAGTTTATATGCTGGTCACCAATAAGCAGCAATGTAAGTTTATATGCTGGTCACCAATAAACAGCAATGTAAGATTATATACTGGTGACCAATAAGCAGCAATGTAATATTATATACTGGTCACCAATAAACAGCAATGTAGTATTATATACTGGTCACCAATAAACAGCAATGTAATATTATATACTGGTCACCAATAAACAGCAATGTAAGATTATATACTGGTCACCAATAAGCAGCAATGTAAGTTTATATGCTGGTCACCAATAAACAGCAATGTAAGTTTATATGCTGGTCACCAATAAGCAGCAATGTAAGTTTATATACTGGTCACCAATAAGCAGCAATGTAAGTTTATATACTGGTCACCAATAAACAGCAATGTAAGATTATATACTGGTCACTAATAAGCAGCAATGTAAGTTTATATGCTGGTCACCAATAAGCAGCAATGTAAGTTTATATGCTGGTCACCAATAAGCAGCAATGTAAGATTATATATTGGTCACCTATAAACAGCAATATAAGATTATATACTGGTCACCAATAAACAGCAATGTAATATTGTATACTGGTCACCAATAAACAGCAATGTAATATTATATACTGGTCACCAATAAGCAGCAATGTAAGTTTATATGCTAGTTATCAATAAGCAGCAAATGTAAGTTTATATGCTAGTTATCAATAAGCAGCAATGTAAGTTTATATGCTGGTTACCAATAAACAGCAATGTAAGATTATATACTGGTCACCAATAAGCAGCAATGTAAGATTATATACTGGTTACCAATATGCAGCAATGTAAGTTTGTATGCTGGTCACCAATAAACAGCAATGTAAGTTTATATGCTGGTCACCAATAAGCAGCAATGTAAGTTTATATGCTGGTCACCAATAAACAGCAATGTAAGATTATATACTGGTGACCAATAAGCAGCAATGTAATATTATATACTGGTCACCAATAAACAGCAATGTAGTATTATATACTGGTCACCAATAAACAGCAATGTAATATTATATACTGGTCACCAATAAACAGCAATGTAAGATTATATACTGGTCACCAATAAGCAGCAATGTAAGTTTATATGCTGGTCACCAATAAACAGCAATGTAAGTTTATATGCTGGTCACCAATAAGCAGCAATGTAAGTTTATATGCTGGTCACCAATAAGCAGCAATGTAAGATTATATACTGGTCACCAATAAGCAGCAATGTAAGATTATATACTGGTCACCAATAAGCAGCAATGTAAGATTATATACTGGTCACCAATAAGCAGCAATGTAAGTTTATATGCTGGTTATCAATAAGCAGCAATGTAAGATTATATGCTGGTCACCAATAAGCAGCAATGTAAGATTATATACTGGTCACCAATAAGCAGCAATGTAAGATATACTGGTCACCAATAAGCAGCAATGTAAGATTATATACTGGTTATCAATAAGCAGCAATGTAAGATTATATACTGGTCACCAATAAACAGCAATGTAAGATTATATACTGGTCACCAATAAACAGCAATGTAATATTATATACTGGTCACCAATAAACAGCAATGTAAGATTATATACTGGTCACCAATAAACAGCAATGTAAGATTATATACTGGTCACCAATAAGCAGCAATGTAAGATTATATACTGGTCACCAATAAACAGCAATGTAAGATTATATACTGGTCACCAATAAACAGCAATGTAATATTATATACTGGTCACCAATAAACAGCAATGTAAGATTATATACTGGTCACCAATAAACAGCAATGTAAGATTATATACTGGTCACCAATAAACAGCAATGTAATATTATATACTGGTCACCAATAAACAGCAATGTAAGATTATATACTGGTCACCAATAAACAGCAATGTCAGATTTTATACTGGTCACCAATAAACAGCAATGTAAGATTATATACTGGTTACCAATAAACAGCAATGTAAGATTATATGCTGGTTACCAATAAACAGCAATGTAAGTTTAAATGCTAGTTGCCAATAAGCAGCAACAGATGCTAATATGCTGGTCACTAATAAGCAGCAATGGATGTTAATATGCTGGTCACCAGTAGTGGTGAGGAAAATTGATTCACCATATTATCATGATGTTTTGTGTGGCAACATTATATTGATTAATGGGCACAAAGTAACAATACTTACTATATTAATTGCAAATATATATGAACGTTTTGGCACTAGAATAATGAAACCAATTGCTTTTAATGATTGTGTGGATGTCAAGGGTAGTTGATTCCTATAAGACTAAAACCATATATCACAATCTATTTCTTCTCAGCATATCACAATAATGTCATATTGTGACTTCATTACAGTAATATTGCCTTTGGTGTTTCCCACCACTAGTCACCAGTAAATCCAGCTATGTTGTGTTTGGTGCTGTTAAGACCAGTCTAGACCAGCATAAAAACATGTGGGTCTGTGCTGGTTTTGTCAATTTGTGTTTCTAATTTTACCATACAGAACATATACATCCACAACAATGAGTTTTACACGTTTACTTTATTTATCCTTCCCAACCATTCACCAGTGTACACAAGGTATGTGCATTTAATACAGTAGTAATTCATTCCAGTGCATGTTTTCCAAAGGGGCCAGTGAACATGCATGATAAATGTATCTGCTGTGCAGAGACCATTCGTGGCAGAGTTCATGCGTAGAGGTTGTCATGCAGAGGTATATAGACTTATATAGATCCTCAACATGTTAATTCAGATACTGGGAGCTGGAGCTTACCATAGGTTCAGCTACACTTTGCTTACACAGGTTGTGTTGCTGTGTGTAGTTCAGTGTGCAATATGAAATGCATGCCATATGTAACACTGTGCTTTAGACTAATGTTTTCTTCCCTCTGTAAACTTGATTCTGAGTAATATTAAACATTTGACACCAGTTTCACAAAAACATGTTGCATAGTGCTGGCTAACTGCTAATACATGACTGCCCACGCAGCTTGTCCTTACAGCAGAGGATATAACAAACGACAGTATTTCTGTGACAACAGTAGAAAAAAGTATTTCTGTTCACAGATTGTCATAAGCCTTTATACGTTTGTTACCATGTAACATTTCCATATATCCCACCAGTAAAGGCCAATTTCACACAAAAATCATTCTGTATAATTGTTATCACCTGGGGCCGTTTGTTTATTTGTCTGTTTTCATCAATTATCTCTGATTGATATCAACAGAGAACAGTTTCAGGGGTCTTTTGCACATAATATTATATTTCCCCAGAGTGTCTGTGAAGGATCTACAGAGTACAGTCTGTGTTTCACAACACAGTTTTGCATGATTTTGGAGTTGGAGTCATCTGGGCCAGGGTTTAGAGCTTGGAGTGGACCAGCGACCTAAAAGCTCCAGCAGTCATCTCACCAGGTTTACACAAAAGGAGCCTCCAACGCTAAAGAATAGAGCATGTTTTTCCCTGCTGTTGAAAGTAATCTGTGCATGTTGCTAATAGAGTTTTAGGATGGTAAAACTAATTCCATGTATTAACCTGTCAAGTTTTCAAAGAAACCTCCACTTAACATGCCTTTAGAAATCCCTAATAAATATTGCCAGTAGAAGAGGTAAAATGTTAGAATAAAGACAACAGTGCAACAGTCAGCAACAAGTTAAAAGTTAAAAGTAAAGGCTTAAAAATTAGTGCACTGCATTATCCTATCCCACAACCAACCAAAATAATTCTTCAAAACAATTAAAAAGTCCCAGCAAGGATCTAAAGGTCTATTCACAAAGCAAGAACACATTCTGTGTGCCGTGCGCCAAACATACTACTACAACTACTTCACAGCCACTATCGTCATCATCATCATTATCATCATGTACTCTTACTGAGTAGGTTTTCATTCAGTGCTATGACAGTTGGTATGAACTGGCTCTCGGTAACAAAATCCGCTGCTATGATATTGAGGGAGCCAGTGTTGGAGCCAGGCTTCTGCTCCCTGACCCAGCTGAGCAAGGCGGGGTAGGTGGACATCACCAAGTCCTTCAGGGATTCCGTAGGATGCGAACAGATGTACTTCAGGTCTTCAGTGAGGTTGATCCCAGTCACAAAGAACCCTCCTGTGAAATAATACATATATAAAAAGTATTTTTTGTTTTGTGTTTGATGCTCTTCAAAAGGTAGTTATGTTGTTTTTGAAGCAGTCTTTTAGTTACCTGGGCGACCATGCTTTTTTCTCCGTTCAAACTCCTCGATCAGTGCTTCAACTTTGCATTTGTTAGCCCACCAGTAAGGGATATGAGACCACAGCTCCCTGTGGCAATTTGCTACATGGTGCTCATAAGAAACAATGAGCTGGTAACCCCGACTCCACAAATTCCTCAGCGTAACATCTTCCTAATAAAAAAAACATTATGAACAAATCTGTATTCTACAGTAGAGTTGTCATTGATTGAAGTGTGCAATAGAACCTCATAGTACATAATATACTGCCATACTTAGCACAATCAGCTGTGAGTGGCAAAACACCTGTTTTCTAGTTAGCTTTAAAGAGGTTAATTATAAAGATGCCTAGTTACATCCTACAGCTACCTACACCTACTGTATCACAGTAGTCTCCCAAAGAGAGTTTCTGGTTCAAATAATAAAAGTCCCTCCTGATTAGGGAGGAACCTCTTAACAATTACAAATGGTTTGAGGTGGATTTGGTGGACAGGCAGTTAAAAGCCCAGTAAAATAATGTAACTGCAAAAAAAAATAATAATAATAATAATAATAATAATAATAATAAAAAATTAAATACAGGCATTTCACTGTAATCTCCAAATCATCATTACATTAGACAGAATGGACATGTTAGATTTGTAGATAGCCATGGTAAGAGTTATTATAATGCTAGCTTAATTGTGTTTATTGGCCAATAGATCAATGGCTAGGAGGACAGGACTCCTTCCCAAGGTTTGTATGATGGAAATGCTTAATGCATGCTGGGTACTGTAGTTAGAGAACACATGAATGAAAACCATATAAAACTATGAATTCTATCAATGGGATACAATCTGTCGCCACAGAATACTGTCTAACATAATTAACATATCAAGCTATATTTGATCCTGATTTTTACACAGTTGAGCCTAAACGTTATGATCACTCAAAAAGCGAACAATGCTGATTATCTCATAACAACAGCACTTATGAAGGTCTGCGATATATTAGATGCTGAGTGAACAGTCAGCTCTTGTAGTTAGATGCATCAGGCATGAAATCCTGAGTGACTTTGACAAGTGCAGGACTGTTAATGGGTTGGATCTCTGAAAGGCATGTAAGGCCCCCAGTCAGCAGAGGTGAATACTTAACCGACAACAAACCATAGGACGAGCCACAGGGTGTTGAGCGCCCAAGACCTTCATGTTAGAGAACAATGAAGACTGTTCCATCTGGTCCAAACCAACAGAAGAGCTACAGTCAGCAAAGTTTTTAGTTTGTACCAATGGAAGAAAGTTTGTACTTTGAGTCCTGTTCACTTTATTACATGAACCTCTAGGCATTTGTGTGCCATTTACCTGACACAGTGATGGCACCAGGAAGCATGATGATGTGGTGCTCTCGGCAGTGCCTTGGCTCCAGGTATTTACGGGACACGTGACACCTACCTAAGCATGTGTTGGAACAATAAGCGGCTACATCGTGCACCCTATAGGAACGCCAATGATTTACTGCCAACATCTTGATGCCAGATACCACAGGGCACCTTCAGAAGTCTTACAGAGTCCATGCCTTGATAGGTCTGAGCTATTTTGGTGTCATGCAATGCAAAGGACCGACTGCATATTAAACAGATATTCATAAAGTCTAACTGTATTTATAAACTTTCCGTAGTACAGCTGAAGTATTTCTAATGTTGACTTTTATTAGGTACACCTCTATTTGATTCCAGACCCACAGGTGGGTCATGAATATAGAGATAAAGAGATGCATTCATAAATGAAGAGCTATATTGTATATGTCTCTTTATTTATGACATATTTATGAACAACAAGAAAAAAACACAGTAAAGTAAAAGGAATACGCAACCTGTCCAGCTAATGCCTGCTTTGTGGACAGAAACAGTTCATAAAACTGACCACTTACATATATTTCACAGAGCATACTGTACCAACACATCAGGTTCAAAATAGGTGCTTTATAACACACAAACCAGTTGAGCAAAGTATGGCAGGCTACACCTTTGTAGTTGACATGAGGCATCTCTGAGGTTTTGTATACAGAGTGTAGTTTTTTCTGTAAGCTGAATGTGAGATGAAGGCATACCGTTTTAGGACACAGCTTTGAGTCAAAAACATTCTTTATGGTGGAGATAAGCAGCGTATGGAGCTCTTGACTGAGGCCCAGGAAATGACTGAAGGACAGGATAACCACCTCTTTCGGATGAGCATCCAGCCATGCCTTGATTTCCCTCAGTACTGTCTGTCACAGCATAAGAATGCAGTCAGGCTACTGGAATTGCATTTGCATGTTTCTTAAAGCTCATAAGTGTTCAACAATGAATGAACACAATACCCAGATATTTATAGAAACAGTGGCAGAGACTTCAGTTGTATAACCTTTTATTACTCTTCAGAGACAGATACATGCTTATGAAGTGCAAATACAGATACTTATACCAAATGCTGTTATGTTCTTTGGACGAGTGTCTGTTAGCTTACCTCTACTGTAATAGTGGTATAAACCCCATGGTAGAAGTAGAGGTCAGAGGAGCTGTCACTGGGTCGATGTGCTATCCTTAGGTCACAGTACCTCACCCCCCAGTCCAACTGCTCAGACACACTGCACTCCTACAGTAAATAATGTACAACACAGCCATTAACAATGCAGGCAATGTGAAAGTGCTACAAGACCAACAGATATCTAAACTTTCCTGTTCATATTCCATCATCTTACCAATCACATTACCACAACTACCACAGCCATATTTTACAATATGTCTAAAGTATCCAGACACCCTGACATCAACAGAATGGAACAGAATGCTGGGGAGCAGATGCACATGAGCCTAAGTTCACTGTGCCCAAATGCCAAGCATCCCCTAGAGGGCCATAGCGTTGGGCTGTAAAGCAGAGAAGCAACAAGGAAATACCTTTGAGTGAACATCCAATATTAGTACCTAACATCTGTAATGTTGCAGATCCTTGCCTGAACAGCAAAGGCTGTTACTGCGGCATTAGGGGGAACCAGTGTCTTACTAATACCCTTGATTTTAGATGAAACCCTGGGAGGGCAAAAGTCCACAAGGTTTTGTACATAAAGTGTAGCTTGAAATATGGAAAGACTCAAAAAGCTTTCTAGTGCTTCAGTGATCGCTGCGGAAGAGCAGAAGGCAATTTGCTCCCTCCCGGGCTGATTCACTCCAGCGAGGGGTAAAGGCTCTTTGGGAACATGCTGATGCAAAGCAAGTTTTCCTGCTTAATGTTTTTAGCTGTAAGTGGGATATATATCACATACAACACAAAATCAACAAAACATGTACATCAAATCCTGTACAGCGTCACTCTACCTGGGTAATTGCCCACTTGTAAACAAACGGCCGTATGATGGGCTTCATGTACTTGTCTAGCTTCTGCAGCATGTCAGGCTGTGTGAGGTCAACTGGGGAGCGGTCATTTTTATCCAAACAGTAAGTGATAGCGTTGTGACTTCCTGTGGAAAAACCAAGATGCTCTGGAACAAATGGCCATCACCAAAACACAACACAACATATTTACGCTTCAAAGTAAATTAAGGTAAGGACTCAAGCGCTTTACGATAATCTGACTTGGTGTTGATCCCAGGGATGCAGGTTAGTATCAACACTGACTGTAAAACAGCGCTGACAGTGCACGTAAGCATGCAACCCGACACCGGCACACTTTCAGTAAGGCATTTTCCAACACTCCAGTACACAGTTACAACAAGGCGTAAGAGAAGAAACGCAGTAGGGTGTGGATCATCTGTCAGTGGTAGGATAAAACAGATGCAGATGGGGGGGGGGGGCTACCTGGAATGGTCAAATTAAACAGAGGGATATCCCACAAAGCATTAGGGAGATGGCTCATCCAGCTGTCCAGTGGCAGGTCTTTCAGGGGAGTTTGGGTGACCTCTGTCAAAGTAGTGGAAGACATCTTGAACCTGTCAACAGTGAGGTGGATGAGCAATCACATTAGTATCACTGACATCCCAATGATGTCGGAACAGACTATGAAATCAAGTTTCAGGCCAGCAGGGGCAGACCTATCGTCTGATGGCTATTCAAATGAATGTACTCATAGCTATGCAAATGGGAAAAGCTCTGGAAGCCTAAGCACTTCTGCTGTAGCTGTGGCCAATGCTCTCAGGATGCTGAAGACTTTGTAAGCATAAACATGTAAAAGGTTTAAGTGGCACTTACTCACGAGGGGTGGTGGATGCCGGGTCGGGTCAGTCCAGGCTCATTTTAAGCAAAGCGGTTTCGGTGAAAATGAGGAGAACTCGCAGAAATAGCTTTCCCAGAGACGTCGTTTAATCCCAGTGTCCCACAGAAGTCAGGTAAAAGTGCGGTAGCTGAGGTAGCAGCCATTGGCGGTGTCAGGTTAAACTTGAGCAGGACACCTCATATTCTCCGGCTAGGAAAACCCTGAAGAGGAAGAAACCCTGCATTTACCGCAAAGACGAACATTGTTGTTTCCGTTCATGTTCAGCCATCATACCGAGTCTCCACCGGCGCTGAAGCTCCGACACATCACTGCTTCAGCGATGCAGCCGAGACGGACAGACAGACTGAGGGAAACGTGCTGGTCTCTCTATGGCAGCCGGCGAAGGCGGAGTTTCTTTTGGGTTAAAACGGAGGAAACGACTAGTTCCGTATGCAGCGGGACAGGAACACCTCTCTCCCACAGCCGCTCATTAGATTAGCTTCTACATCTTTATTTGTACGTATATGTCTTTAATATGTCTCGCAGTGTGTCAGCAGTGGTCGACTAGCAAACTGCTTACCTCATTACTGCGAGAAAAAGCGACGTTAGTTTTCTCCCCACTCGTATTCGGGCAGGTCCCGCCTCCTACGCTGCGATTGGCTAGGGTTCCGCTCCCTGGGCTGTGATTGGCTAACAGGCTTGTCTCTCCTCGGAGGACTAGTGATAGATTCCAGCGTGGCAGGCGGGACTTGACGGAATACGAGTCGGAAAAAACCGTAGCCCTCCACAGCCCTGTGGGCTATTTAGTGATTACTGAGTGCCATCAATAGTGTGGGATTTCTCATTGAGGCTGTGCTCTGAGATTCAGATAAAATTTAAACAGATATGTTACTTCTCTCTTTGGGTTTAGTTACAGTTTAGAGCAGTATGGCTTGTCTACAGCAACGCTGTGTCTTCTGGATGCTGGTGTTCTGGTCAGCAGCAATGTAAGTTGATAAGCTGATCACCACCAAAACCATCATATCGTCTCCATCTTTGTTGATTTGTATTTTTCCGCATCATTTAAACATGACAGCTGCCGTTTACATTGTCCTACAGTTTCATGACGAATGGAACAATATAAATGCTCCAAAATAGCTTGGAAAAATGTCTGGTTCCATTTACTTACATTAAATGTGAAGAAGGTTTTTGGCCTCTCCTGTAAAACTGCCATTTTGGTTTTTCTTTGGACAGTGAAGATATGTTTTATCACTAGTATGCTGGTCAACCACTATGATCATGCTGAGGTGACCAGCTAGCATACACCAGCACAGATTATCATGAAAAGCATGCTTGTCCGTGCTGTTTTTTTCAGTGTGTGGGGGTGAACAGGGGTGTTAGGCTAACTTTTGGGTGGGCCAAATCAAATGTTGCCCAAAATCAACTTTGGCCCTTGGGCCACACTTTGTGCAGTGCTGCTCTAATGAATCGAGGGAGCCCAGAAAATCCATTAACAACAGGAATAGTCATTCTGTTCTCATAGAAAATGGCAACTACTTTTTTACACAGTGCTTCACTGGATTCCTGTAAGACTAGCGCTGAACCAACCCAACTGTCTGAGGACATCTGCACAATAAATAGAAGAAAAACAACAGCCCCTGTATTTCCTGCTAAATAAGGCTTTTACATATTGTATATAATACATAATGTGGTTTATATGGCTACACAAAGAGCAGAGGACACTAAAAACAGTCTCGTATAGTCCACAATGTGCCTCTCATTAGGCTGTTCACACTGTACCAGACTTTTCTGGGAGACTCCTGTGTAACACTGTAGTCCTTTGTTATCAGGAATGGATGCATGTTGCCTCAGTAATGGCCCCTCAGGGAAAATGGCTTTCTGTAATGAACATTTTAATTGTTTGACAGCAGAATGTAGGCCTGCGGTTAATTCACACTCACAGCTCAGCTTCTCTGCTCAAGTGGAAACTCTCCAGTCAGCAGAAGCATCTTTGAAAAACGCACCTAGAATCTCTTTGCCTGCATTGCGTTGAAGTTGTACTAAGCTGGTAGGCAAGTGTAATTACTGTTCAGTGTAATTTGCTGCATCGGGCAAAGTTCCTCTCTGGCTCGGGGCCTGAGAAACGTCAGGCCATTTCTGCTTTCTCAAGGTGTTTGTTTCTAAATGTACTAAAATGCATGAATGTTTTGTTGTCAGGGTATTGTTGCTTTCTTTTCCCTTTACTGCTAGACTTCTGATTATCTGACAAGATGACAAATTCTTTTTGTCTTCTTTTATTTTCCCTGTATGCGCTTAGCAAACGACAAACTCAAGTCAGCCTTTTTTCTTACCAATAATCAATGAGCGTCAGGCTGCACTGGTCTTACTGATTCATGATGGAACTAGCAAAGTCTTTTACCCAATAAACGTTAGAAGATAAACTGATCTATATATACAGTATATTTATATACACAAAGATGGAGAAAGTTTTCATTGGACAGCAACAATATATATATATATATATATATATAGGTCTAATTTAAGACCCATGATGGACATCCCTGTTATGACCATGTTAAATAGTGTCTGAACACCTGGACAAGGTTTATCAGATCAAGATTAATCCTAAATCTAGACTGAAAAGGACTAGAACATTGAAATCCATTCCAAGTCTAGGCTTTATGCATGTCGATTTAATCAGGATCTTAATGCTTACAGCAGTGTGACTGTCCTCTGATTGATATATATATATATATATATATATAGGTCTGATTTAAGACCCATGATGGACATCCCTGTTATGACCATGTTTATAAGTTTATCAGCAAGCCGAGAACGAGCTGGAGTTTTTTTTAGAGAGAAAATGACTGTTCAGTGACAATATGGTAATCACAATCTTTCAACAAAGTGTTGAATGGTCTTGTAATGGAGACAGTAACGTCATGCCACAGTTCACATTTGGTCCTTCAATACAAGGACCGTGTCACTGATGCAAAGCGCCACTCTTTTAAAGCACCATTATCTGCTGGAGTGTCTTCAGCAGAGATTCTTCAGCATAACTTAGCGGTTGAAATGTAAACATGCGTCTTATGAGCTTTTATTTCATTTTCAATGTATTTCTTTTTATTCTTGTACTTTGTATGACACCATCTATTATACAGTGTCCCTTGGTGTCTTAAAGGCACTTTTCAAATAAAGTGTTATCATTATTAAACATTTTCTTTGGGGATTATTTAGATTTACAACATGCTGTGTGAACCTCTTTGACATGAAAATACATTTCAGGCCAAAATCTTCTCTAAAAAATAATTGTAAACAATATCTAAGACCTCAGGCAATGTATCTGTAACAATGGATGAATGACTGGTTCCCATCACCACCACTGGGGAAACAAAACGACTTTAAGTTTCTCTAGAACAATCTATTAAGCAGACACATCTGAAAATTTAGCAGAACTAGTCTTTAAAAGCAATGGGCATGAGGGGCTTTTCATCTAAAACTATTTTAGCATATAAATCCATTACATGACTGTAGCAGCAACGGCTGTTTATCAAAACTAGAGATGCAAAAGAACCATGATAAAACATATTAGACAAGTTTGTTTTATTCTTTTAAGTTTATTGGAAAAAGGCCTTTTTCATTACGTAGTGTCAAGTAAAAACAAGTAAAAAAAAAAAAAAACAATGAAAAAGGAAAGTACTTCTGTTCCAACGGGTCGCATAGTTCATGCATGTCGTTACAGTGTTTTCCACCGGCGGCTAGCAACACACAGTACATGATTTGAGGTCTTCCGGGAAGTTCATGGAACATATAAAAGGCCAGTCGACTGCACAAACCTTGCTGTACACCCTCTACTCTACACAGAGGTACATATTGCACACACATAAACGTGTGGAATCTGTGGCTCTCACTGCTCTCTCAAACCTGAGAACATGAACATACATCATGTGAAGATGATGATAAACTGAATATCAAACCTTCCATCTGTATGTAAATTAAATCAATCTGAAACCATTAATACCAACATGAGAAACATGAAAATGAGACATTTAGAACACTAAACAGAATAGAAAGGCTCCCTCTGCACACTTATTTGTGCAAAAGTTGGCACTGAAAGAGCAACAGCTTGCTGTCGAGGGCTATTGCAGATACGTACTAGGAGTGTAAGAGTGTACTTGATTCACAAACATACAAAAATCTATTTACTTTATTGATTTAGGCAGAAACATTTCCTGCCCCAAACTAAAGAGATTTTCTTTTAGTGGAACATAATATTGCATATTTGCATTATGAACAGTAGAGTATGCATTTCTGTTCTATTATGGATGATCTGTGAGGAAACTCAGGTGCTTTTGTGCTGATGTTTACACTCCAAGTAAATACCCAAGTCGATTTTTGATTAAAACCCATAAAAGTGTTGACCACATCATATCAATAATAGACCACTTATCAATTATAGAAATGTATGCAGCATTTCAGTGTCTGACTCTTTATAACTGACATATGAAACATTTATTTGGTCCAAAGTAGTCATTTATGGAGATAATGGCAGTGCCTGAAACCACTCTGCCCTCTAGTGGCCACATGCCACTATTTCATCTTGGTGGAATCTCAAATATTCAGTTCAATTTCTTTGTGGCCAAAACACTGACAGCAAGTTGCTCCGCTATTCAGCTTTCATAACACTGCCAATTTCTATAATGTGGCACAGTAATAACAAATCCTAAAACCATTAGATATAAAACTGGTTCTCATGGACAAAAACAATTTCATGTTAACTCTGGAAACAATGATGGAAGACCATAACAGGCAACCCTTCCTTTTTAAAAGTAGGGAACACAGTGACATGATGAGCCAAGCATGCCATTGCTAACCAACAGAAAGAAAGAAGAAAAGGGAGAGAGGGAAAAAGGGAAGATCTACCTGCCAGTTTTTACCCAAATCGTCAGACTCCAACGCTGCAGTTCTTATGCTTTTATTTATTTGCATAATCATAAGAATCAAGGATGTCACTTAACAGCATGTGGAAATCACTTTCGACAACGAATTCCACAACCCTTGAGACGAGCTACTATATACAACCTAAAAAAGGAGGTTCTTTTGCACGACCAGTATTTACAGAAACACTGCTAGAAGGCCTGTCTAACCTACATTAGACGTTGTGTGGTCTTCATGGGTGGAGTCAGTTTGCAGCTGAAACCCTGTTATTCAGAGCAGATGCAGCTGTGAGACAGCGCTACGCTGAACCAGATGGAAAGACTGCGCTCTCCAACACTCAGCCAAGGAGAATACTTTGGCGCTTCTATTTGGTTGAGATGAGAGTCTACTCTGACCATGCAGGATGGCTGAGCCTTGCTCTGTGATGGCTTGACCCAACGGCCAGTCCAATCACAGGCATATTCCTCAACAAGGAATCCTTGGAGTGTAGCACTTCTGAGGACCGCCAGAGCATTACGATGACAGACCTGTAGCAGTGGGGTTGAGGGACTGAGACCGTGCTATTTCAGGCTTGTCACCTTTGCACTGCGGTCCTGGAGCCTAAAGACACTTTCCCTCGACTGCCCCCACGACCGTAAACTGTAGCTGGGCTTCTTTCGCTTGGCCCCCTGCCAGCCCGCAGACGCTTACCCTTGGCTTCAGGCTCCGAGTCACTGAGCTCCAGATCAGGGCAGTACCCATCGCTGTCCTGGTACACTCTGGTGCTCCCTTGCGGTCGCTCCGTGGATGGTTTAGCACAGTTTGTCCGCTCTTTGCCGCTGACGATTTTGCGAGCGTTCTTCTCTGCGCTCCAGAAGTCCTCTGTTGTCCGTACCAGGCTGACCGTCGCCTCTTTAAAGGATCTGCTGAAGTGTTCTATGGCGGATTTGTGAAAACTGCCCTGATGACCCTTTCCGGAATCCTCATTGCATGCGGCCTGCTCAGAGGACGTCTGGTAAGAAGTGTCTCTTTGAACTAAAGTCTTCTCCATGATACCGTTGGACTTAAGGAGACGAGGCCGGTCCTGTTCAGGCTTCTCCTTTCCATTGGACGAATGGCCATGTAGGGCGGCGTGCAGAGCCAGAGGTTTACCCGCTGGTTTAAGGGGCAGTGGCGATGCACTGGGGGTTCCGCTGTCCCGCCGCGCTACAGAGAGAAGGCCATTGGTTCGCTCATCCCTCCGAGCCCGGCTATGGTGGAGCTGAGGTTTGCCCTGCCCTACTCCTGTCCCACTAAGGTCATACACGTTACTGCTGTTATCTGGACACAGTGGTCCATTTCCAGACTTTGTGCTGGTTTTGTTGTTGCCCAGTGACACCTTGGGCATTTTGAGTTTGAGGGTTATCCTGGGAGGAGGCCGGAAGAGCAGGTTTTCCACAGCTGAGGACACTGGCAGCCCTGCACATCGAGATTTACAACAGCGGTTACATACTATTCAACAAAGGCAAGAATTTGTATATTTTGCATGCAATGTCAAGTACAGTTCCTCAACAATGTTACACAAACAATTGTTACATATGGACCTAGACATTCATTACCTGCAGACAGTTCCTGGTTGATGAGTTTGACGTGAAGGTTGAAGATCTGCTCCTGGGCTTTACTCTGAGAGAGTTTCAGCTTTTCTCGCCGACTGACCATGTAGCACAGGTTCCTCACCTTTAATATAATCACACAAGAAAACCAACATTCAGTCACACTATAAGATACCAGCTTAATTTGATCCAGTATCACCTTGCGATGAAGTACCCACCCTCTCCAGGTCTTGCCGCAGATGCATGAACATGCGCATGCGTGTGTGAATGCTGTCCTCCTGCGGCTGCAACAGAAGGTTCTCCTCATCCTCTTTGGGTGGCAGCAGAGCTTTGTTAAAGTTGGTTTTCCTTTTCAGTTTCCAGTACTGGTAGATAAAGTCGAGCAGATGGAGGGGCAGCCCCAGATCCTGGGCCACGTCCTCAGGCTGCACCAACTTGTAAAACTCCTCCTCTAACTCCTGGAGCTTCTGTGCTCTCAGACCCACCTTTTCAGTCTCGGTGGGAGCTTTGTGTCGGGCGGGGCTTAAACCAGGCTCTCCTGCTTTGGACTTGCTGTGCTTCAGGCAGTAGGATTTAAACTTAACCTCATCTCCCTCATCCAGGATGGTCTTCATTTCCAGGCTGTGCTCGAAGGCACAGGTGACATGAAATGGAATGGTGCAGTTCTTTACTGAACACTGAAAGGTGCGACAAGATAAAGGAATGAGAGACAAAACATACAAAAGCAACAGCATATGACCAAATATTACCAATTAATATTTACTCCAGCCTATCCTAACATCATCTTCAACCGTACCTGGATGCAAGCTCCAGTCTTGAGTTTGCAGAGACTACAGATCAGTGACCAGCGGCTGGGTGGAATATGGGACACTTTGGTGATTGGCTCCATCCTCTCCGGACAAGCAATACTCACCTGCAGACATACGTAAAGCTTAATAACCAACAGAACCCAGATGCTACACCAGGATGATTTTTGAGTGTAGCACACCAAGTTACCTACACAAGTGTATTTAACCCTACTACCATCATTAGGCAGAGAAGAGCTCACCTCAGGTATCCAGAGGGCGCAGCTAACATGTGCCCACTTTGTGCCTGCTCGTGTAGCCTTCATAGCACCTCCCTTCTTGGGACACAAAATGCACTGGGGGTCGATGCCAAGCACACAGGTTCTGCACAGCCAGTTTCCATCTGGAACCTTCACTATGCCATAGCAAGCCTAGAAACAAAAGGTTTTGTAATATAATAGTAAACCGTTTCTATAAAACTTGGTATCTTCCTTCAATAAATTTCTGTCACACAGAAACAGTAACAGTTTTTATAAACTTTTTTTAATTCAAAGTTTTTAATTGGTCTTTAGTTAAAACAATAATTAGCTTTAACAAAAAATAAAGATATTGCTATCTGAACAGCTAGCAAGAGGTAAATGGTAGACAACAGAAGGCCCAGTATATGGGCCACTATGAACACAAGCCCAAGTGCCCGAAATTCCCAGTCAACACTGTTCTTTTCGCCTCAAAAGCATTCCACAGTTCTAACCCCTCCTATTGTTCACAAACATGGCCTTAATCACTAAGGCTTAGGAAGCTGCTAATGCAGAGACATCAGTGTAACAGTGGTAGACAAGGCCAACTGTTTAAAAGAAATCGGAAACACCACATGTGGAATTAAATGTACATAACTGACTTTGTAAGGTTGTAAATTGGTGTATTTGTTCTGGAATTTATTAAATGAATATGTTTTATTGAAATAAGGCATCATCCTGCAAGCCACCAACCCCATTGATCGAGAGAGGCATCCCTAAACTCTCACTCAGTTCTTACCTGGTGCACGCAGATGTTACACTTGTCACAGAAAACCATGTCATTTCCCTCCTCGCTGTCAGGTGAGCGGCACACATCACAGATGACGTCCTCATCATACTCAATGCCGAGCCCTTCCTCCGTCTCTATAGCATGGTTCATGTTGTCATGGCACTTTCTTTCAAGAGCTTCCATCGCTTTCTCCATGGTTAACTCATCCATAGGTCCTTCCCCTGAAAGAGGGACAAACAAAAATGCTGCAAATAACACTTAAAATATTTAAATTTACAGGAGAATTAAAAAAAGCGTTCAGCTGGTCTGTAGCAAAGGTATGTATAGTCCAAGCCTTCTTACCCATTTGACAGAGCTCCATGTTGAGCTCTTGTAGCCAGTACAGGTCCATATCGTCCAGGTCATATCTGCACATTGCTTCAGCAAGCTCCTTAATGTTCACATATCCTGTCTCTGTGGAGTCCTGACTCCAGCACTGGATGTACTTCCTCTGTCTGGAGAACAGAATCTCCTTCGGCTTCTCTGCTATTATCCTGTACAAGGTCGCACAACAAGTTTACCTTAAAATGCAGTCATATGAACACCTGTGTAATGGAGCACTGCTAAGTATGACTGAAGGTATTAGTGTCATGATTACTATGTGGACGAAGAAAAAGAAAAAAAGGCAGTTAGACTACAAGCTTTGCATACCAAGCTGTGCATGCTGTAGGGTCTGAGACTGAAAAAAGGAAAAACAAAACCACAGAAAAGACAGACAGACAGACTTTCCGAACAAAACACACGGGATGTTACCAGAATACTGTTACCGATAATGTTTGGCCTTTGTGTAGTTCATACACACATACAGCTCAAACACAACTTTTATTTTACTGAGATGGAGACATTCATTCAAAGCAAACTGGACCTCAAGTTTTCAGTATTAACAACCAAGAGCTTCTTAATGTCTGGGCCATGCACAAAATTTACTCCCCACAAATATTTTGCTTTGCGAGACACTTTGCATAGATGCAGTTACTGTTTCTCTCTAAAAGCCATGTACAAATACATTCCTATGTATTTCCTTCATAAAAAAAAACAAACAAACAAAAAACATCATTTGAAATAGATGCCCCTATACTTCCCGATAATGTACTGGTTTTGTTTAGGTCTCTCGAGGGTTGATTTCCACATCAACTTTACTGGGATTTTCACTCCAAGTTGTGTTAACAGTTAATTCCTTCCTGTTTAATACCTGGGTAAAAGTGCACGTGTGCAAGAAGACAGTTAAAAGCGAGAGACTAACCTGACAGAGGGCTGAGGGATGGTATCTGGACTGGCAGGTACCTGCACACCTTTCTCCCACTCTTGCTTCCATGTGTCAGCCAGCAAGTAATAGTCTTCTGGAGAGATGTGGTGAGAATCTGGTAGCTTCATAGCACTAATCAGGTCTTTTCTGAACACCTGTGAAAAGACCATTTATTACATTTCATTAGAATGGAACTTACAGGCATGTGTTTTTTAACCATTTGTTTAGTTTGTTTTGTTCATTTAATCAGAAATCATACACAAAATGCATTGATCTTTAAAGAGAAGAGATTCTTTACACCAGAGTTACATAATAAGCTTTTTTCTTTATCAGCAGTCCACAGTCCAATGACTTATACTAAAAACACAACAATTATAATAACTAAATACAATAAGATAAATAAATTATAAATCCATATACAGCCTTTTGTTATCTTTATGATTTGTAGCTGACTGAATAAAACCAAATTACCACATTGGTTCTACACTGTCAATCATTTCTCATGTATATTTTAATGATATTTATTGTGGAACTTGTTCAGTCTTTAAATTCCTAAACTAATAAGCCTCACCTCTGCAGGCTTTTTCTGCGCAGAGGCAGGGGTTCCAGGTTTGCTTCCATACTTGTTTGAAGAGAAGGACGTGGAGGGAGCTGCGTGTTTATCAACACAGGTGCAATGGAGAATGAAATAAACAACAATGAACAATCTTACTTAAATAATCATATTAAAAATGTATAGAGATACTAATGAACCCACATGTACATCATGTAAATATTCACCTAAATTCAAACAGTGTTTGTTGCTCTACTTACTTTCATTGTCTGAACTGTCACTACTGCTTGAAGTCCTGAGTCGTTTCATCCTGACATATCCTAAAAAAGAAAGAATGAAACAAGAAAAGAAACGTTTATTCAACTTTATTAAAATTAAACTGTACATCAATACAATGTTTATACATAAATCCATCATATTGGCACATATTAGGGCCTGACAGATGTACTGACCGGCCAATAATATTTGGCAGCCCTAACAAGCATTGGTTTTATCAGCATGGGGAACAATTATAGCAGATAATTAGCTTTTTCTTGACATGACATCACTGAGACTTACTCAAACCACATGTCTAACCAAACTTATCCAAAATGTGTTTGAACCTAACTATTCACACCTGGTTTGTATTTCTTCCCCCTGTTTGCTTCAGTTGGTTTTACAATGCAACAGCTAAAGTGCAAATTATACAAGTGGGGGTTGGGAGACAAACAACTTTCACTAGTTTCTCCTGTTTAAGTTTGAAAAACCTGACAGCTGAAGTCTGACCATCATAACCATCATGACCACTGTCAAAGAATAAAGTGAATTTTGACTAAACCTATAGGAGTATCAAGTCAGAATTCCAAATATAATCACCTGATATTAATGGCAAATGTTTAGCTCCCTAAAACTGCCACTAGCTACAATTTCTTCATGGGTGAAGTCTTAACATGTGCCAAGCACAATATGGGAGTGGTGTGTAGCGGCCTGATTTTGATGAAAGCACGAGATGCCTTTTAGAATATAAGAGTGTCTGTGTTCACTCTCTCTCACTCCAAAGCCACAAAGATGAAACTGCACCCCACGCCTAACAAAAACAAGCCTGTAGAGCACGGGTAATTCATGTAATAATGCTCATTAATAAGGCAATACATTAAAAGACGTGTGTAGAGTCTTGTCCATATGTTGAGGACAAAAACATATAAGAATGCTAACATTTGAGTGGGGAGCGAAAATATCAATCACTCCACTCTACATACTCTGACACCAATCTTCACCTAACCTTTATACAAGCAGACAGTGCTACCAAGGAAGGGCATAGCCAATAATTTTGACCCTCACAAGTATTTGTAAACGTTCATGTATGCATGGATATCCTGTTGGCAGCAGAACAAAACATCAAACAAACAAAAATATAAATAAATAATTTGGTTTATTATTGTAATTGTTGCCATAGGCCTACCTCCCTTTTTAGTGACAAGACGAAATGTTTAAACATCAACAATTAAACATCCCACAGAGCAATACACTTCTAACCATGATTTTTGTGAGATGAGTAACATGACAGTGGCTGACTGATAAGCAAATGAGCTAAAGCTCTAGCTAACACTGGATGCTGAAGAGGACTTATCTTCTTCTACAGGGAACAAAGAAAACATAACTTTCCTGTTTTACTCAATAGGTGCTCAAACATCTGTCATTTCAGCATTTAAATACTAGCCCCTCAAACAGGTTAACCGAGTGCCCACACGTATCCCTATTATCGCCTACGTTAGAACGAAACACAGCTCAGGTGAACAGCGATTCAAATTTTCTTTGCGTCGGCTTCTCACTCACCATAAATTTCAAGTCGTACAGCATGCTAGGATATTCCTCCGGCCTGCTTCAGTCATCCACCTCTCATCCCTGTAAGATAAAACAGACAGTAAAGGATGAGGCGAGCATGGTTTGTGCGAGGTGAAACTGGTGGGTAGTGGGAGCGAAGGGAGGGCAACAGGATTATACTGTACCCAGACACAGAGCATGCACAGATTTATCATGCTCCAGTGCCCGACTGAGAGGCCTCCTTTAAATAAATATTAACTCAGCCCTGCATGTACACACTTACGCACATTCACTGTGGAGGTGGCTTATAAGACAGGTTAAAGCACTGACGCTATTAATAAGGCTCGCTCACCAGCACTGCTTTCATTTCTCCAAACACAAAACCAAAAACACAAAAAACAAACACATAATTTCCAGGACACATCCAGAGATGCAGAATTTCCCAAGAGGGTGGTGAACCCTGGAGACAGACACACCCACACAGTGTGATGCAGTACAGTAACCACTGTTCAGCATATAAAACCATGCAAACGTTTGTATCTCTATACTGTAACAGTATTCTTTTACATGTTATATATTATTTGTCTATCTTTGTGCTTAATAGACTCAATGTTATTGTAGCTTACTCTAGTCATTTAGTCTATGTCCCAGCTCGACCTGAACCTGGCAGTACTCTCCCATTTACTCTCAGCTTCTTAGCAGTGACACTATAAATACCAGACACAGGAAGCAGCAGTAGCGGACCTCTAAATGGAATCTGCCTGTTTCACAATAATCAAATCCCAGACAGAAAGCTCCCCATACAGTGAGACATATTTACACACTGTAAGCTAACATGTACAGGAATGCACAAATATCATGATCGTAATAATATAGTGAGCAATAAGGAGAAGAAAATCTTTACAGCTGCTGTTCTGTCCATTTAAGTCAATATTTAAAACTGAATTGGAGCATGGTTCAGAGATGATTGGCTGTTGGCGATATTATTCCGGCATCCTTCAGCAAGATCTCCATAAGAACAAGAACTGCATGTACTTAAATGAACCAGTAGATGTCTTGTGGCTCCACGTAAGGCTGGGTATTATCAGTGACAAAGATGAAAACACAGAGCTTTCGGTCACGTCAACAAGATTAATATAACTGCTGTTATATAAGATCAACTGTTACAGAGACTGTACTATTGACCCACCTCAACAAATATACAAATACTTACGACTCTAGGGTTAGGAAAGTAGGTTGCAGATAGGATTGTATCAGGTTCTACTCCAGTCACCTTATGCTTTACATTAACCATAAAAGCAACAGGAATGAGCTTTTTCTATCCATGACCTTAATAAACAAGCCTCCAGACTGTGAGACAAATAAACCAGACAGACAGGATTGTGTGCATGTGTTACCATACTTTCAAAATAAATAAATAAATAAATAAATAAATAAATAAATAACTACCTGAAACATACAGATTTTTCAAGCAATGAAAAGTAGAACCATTTTGTACGTTAAACATGCCCAGTCCCAATGTTAAGCATAGGAAATACAATAAACATGGAGAAAAAAAAGGTGTACAAAAAGGAAATCACAACTGTCAATTCCTAGTAGAACACCATTTCCACAGTCAGTTTCTGTTGTTTATTTGAGAAAAACCATAATAACTGAAACCAAACTTTTGGAATATAAAATATAAATATGAACTTATCTGCTAAGAGTAGATCACAACTTCCGATTGTTAAGCCCTCTAAAATCTGTACTGTGGCCAGAAAATGTTCATATCACCATGTCCTAATAAACAGATACATTACTTTCCACTCAGCAATACCTTACATAATGAAAACAAAAGGGAAAAAACTTTGAGAGGGCTAAGAGTCTTCTGAGAGGAAAAAGAATGTTTGTAGCCTCTACTCCAGCAAGTGAAGGACCACCTGCTTCTCACGATAAAGCCTTAACCAGAGACTGCATCTGATTGTGCCTCTTCCTTCCATACTTGACACCAGAGAGTGGTTCTCAGGGTTTATTGGCTAGACTCCATAAAGGAGGTTGTCTAAAACTGCTAGAAAAAAAAAATGGGGCCATAATTAGAAAGAGACTGCTCAGAATCCAGACATGTAGAAAACAAGAGTACAAAGTGTCGTTTGCAAGACTTAGAAATATAATTAATTGTGTACAAGATTAAGCCTATTTAGCCTTCACAAATCACTTATGTAGTCTACAGCTGAACAACTGCATGTGTCTGGACACGGTATGCTTATAAATGTATATGCTGTTTTTCTTCATGGTCCCAAACTTAGGCCAATGGAACCTTAACTCCAAAACAATTTCTCTCTGTGACACCAAAAGATTTACACTTAACTGAAGAGAACACAACAAAGGCAGGGGCAGCGCTACAGTACTCTGCTTCACAGCACGCCTGAATAGAGCGGGCCAAAGCCACATGGCCCCAGCACCCTCCAACCCCCATTCTCTAACCAAAAGCTACAGAACACAATGCCGTGCCCAAACACACCACACCATCTTGCTCATCCAACACACTAGATTAGCGGACTTCTGAAAGCTGGGCTGCAACCCAAACTCCAAGTGGAGCAACATGCCATGACAGGTCTGCGCTGTAAAACACTGCAAAGTAGCTGCAAAGAACTTAAAAGCAACTGAGCATAAAAATCTCTCTTTTTTGTTATTTCACAATTCAGAGAAGCAAAGATTCGTTTAGTGGCAACATTAATATGAGCATTCACAAGGGTTTATTTAAAGTGACGCTCTATCGGCTTTAGGGATTTGTAGATATCTCTGGTGGAAATTTGTAATTCTACTTAATATGTAGAAGAACATTTTGTATTATCGGTTGTGCTTCTAACCCCTTCCTGGAATCTGACAATTGTGAGTCTAATGACAAGGTTTGTTGAATGGCACATTCTTAATGGATGTAAACGAATAAACTACTATCAATATAATGTTCATGTCACATATGAGACTTACACATCAAACAAGCCTTCCTTCTGAGCCTGTACGTGTGTGACATGATGGTACTATTTCATTTAACTCAGAAGTTGGATGTTGGAGCTAGGAATGAAGTCACACCAGTGTTGACTGCGTTCCAGTAAAACCAAAGAAAACCTTTGCTTTACTTGCTTTTACGGAATACAGTTTTCTCACGAGACAGGTCAGCCAGTAGCCAACAGTAGCAAGACCAGTTTGCAAAGCCAAACACTGCAGCTACATGTCCACTGGACAGAAGCTGGACAGTACTGTGTATACGACTGATGTAAATAGATATAAGCTAATAAACAGTATAATACTACAGGTATGATGCACAGCCATCATGAAGATGACTTGTGACGGCGCTCCAATTAAAACTTCCGACTGAGGACAGGTAAATTATGCCAAACTTACGCACCACTATTCTGTAAAGACACATGATGTGGCTCTGCATAAAATCCAACCAGACATCTCTGACTCAAGTTTTTTTAGGTGTTACAGGGTGGCTTGCAGCAGCATATGGACACTGCAGCTTGTTTTATTTCTCCTACCTCAATAATGATACTACTTTCAACTTTTGAAGATTGCCCTACACCATGCAGCTTTAAGAGAATCCACTGGGGAAAGTGCTTGGACCCCTTACGTTTAGCTGGGATCGCGCATGCGCACAGGAAACACAGCCCGTTCTCGAGGAAGGCGCACCGAATTTTTTCTGAACTATTTCCTTTGACCGCGAATTACTTCACTGCTGCTCGCTGACTGAATAAAGCAGACATTCATGGCACACATATGGCAACCTTTTCCTCTCTCCGCTAATACTCATTACGCTATTAAAGTCGTGTAAAAATTGAAAACAGCGCTCCAATTCAGAGATCATGTAGCTCAGAAGCTAAACAGGCTCTGCTGTGAGACACCAGCCGTGTATGTTATATATCGAACAAAGTTTCTGAGTTCGTGAGTAATTAACGCTACGATAATGGTATGAGCACATGGCACCACGAGGCGTCAGAGGTGGCAAGGTTGCCAGGTCGGTGTTTAATCTTCTTCTAATTTTGAGCCGAGTTGTTCAACCGCTTCTATATAACGTTAACCGTGCTAACTTTAGTTAGCCTGGCGCTTTCCTGTTACATAGACACACGCGCGACACACTGCTGTCAACAAATTGTGTAATGAGAATCGGTCAGCTTGGTTAACACTGCAGTGGTAACCAAAAAGGCCTCTACGGCCGACCTGGAGAATTTAAGAATGAGGCAATGCCTTTCTGCGTTGCAGAATTGAACTGCTTGCCCTGCTGCTAGCTCAGGATGTGAGGCGGCCTTGGCGCCAAACTCGAGCCGCCCTACAGCCTACAGAGCAGGCTAGAGCGAACAGCGCCACGTTAAGTGCCAGAAACCCGCCTTCTGCGCGGGTATATAACCCGTTCATACTGGAAAACAGGAAAACGAGACTGCGAATATTTTCGCAGGAATCAAGGCCGGGAGCGACATGTTAGTATCCCGAGAAAAGACCCTCCCTTGAGCGAGCAATAGGAAGCAGGCCCGCTGCCTGGATAAACCCTTCAGCCCTGGCACACACAGCGCTGGGACACACCAGCAGTATTGTTCGCATAGCAGCCCTCACCTCAGATCCCAAACCGACTCTAACGATCCCCACGTGGATTTAAACGATGGCCTCCACACTGCTCTTCTCAAATGAACGCTCCTGGCGAGCTGCAAACGAACATATTCTGGTTATTTGTCCCTGTTTCTGCTCCACACTGTCAGTATCCCGAAGCTGCAATCTGCTTTCCACCACGGCACAACAGTCCTATTGTACAGTGCGGGTCGCTGGGTCCTAAACTCCGCCCATTCCATGGCCATGCTGGGAGCGCCCATGCTGTTTCCTGTCTTCTCTTTACAGAGCAGCAGTTTCATTAATCATATCCATACTACTGTTACTACTACTAATAATAATAATCATCTTTATTTATAGATTACTTTTCATACGAGTGACAGCTTAAAGTGCTTTACAGACAGTTTTACGTCAGTAATAGCATCAAGTCTTACTAAAGAAAGTTTTAAAAGTACTGAGATGTTATGAATTTTAATTAAATGGCAAGTTAAAGAGATACGTTGTAATTGTTTTGTAAAAAAGTGGGCACTGATCTTGACTGTCTAATGGAGTTCTGCAGGTTAGAAGGAGAGCTAACTGAAGGATGGAACGAAACTACTTTCTTGTTCTGAATACCGAGACTGAAACTTTGATATGCACACGATACAGAGCTCATATTTACTCACTAAAACCGACAAAATGTTAAAATACACTTTTTTAAAAATTAAATTTAACACTAGTATCTAAAAGTAGGATATCACTCCTAAACTACTCACTTTTCTACTCCTCAGCAAGAAAAACATAGCATCACATTGCACAATGCGTGAAGGTGTTATATTTCAAGATTTGTTACCAAATTGGATTGGATTGGATTTTTTTCATAACCGATCCTGCGTTTTCAGCGGATGTTGGCCTAATATCAAGAAATCTTAAAACCAATATACCATCACTAGCAAAAATTGTCAAATTCACAAGTTATGCACACAATAAAAAGAGCCATAACAAAATCTTTTAACAATTGAATATATTGATAAATCACAGTTTACATTCATTTCTACAAAACAGCCTCATACAAATAAGAACCGTTCAAAGGTATAAAAGTACATTGTGAGGCATTTCTCTCATATGTACAAATAAAAGGATTGTTTTTTTGGTCACAGGACTAAAATTGTGCTCTTCAAAACATTCGTACAAAAAAAAAAGAGACAGAGTATAAGAGAACTCCTCTGAGCAGTACATTCAGTTAGATCTGATTTAACAATGAATCAACTTCTGATAGTCCTTTCAAAAGCATTTCATAAATAACACAGACAAAATAAAGACTCTGGCTGTGTATAAGTGAAAACAAGACATTGAATAAGACATTAAAGTAGAAAGCATGGTCCAAAAAAACATTCTACTATGACATAAAAAGAAACAGCCTCTCACATAACAGGTATGATTCATGATTAATAAACTTCACATGTCCACATCTCGGCCTATATATACATACATTAGTGAAAATGTATACAAGCAAAGCATAATATACCATTTCCAGTTGTAGATCCCTAAAAATACAAATTAATAAATATCTTTATTATTTAACTTACTTTCAGCATGACTGACATTGGCCACGGAAATATGTAATTCGATTCTAAAATCCAGATCTATTTGTATTTTTTGTTTAAATTAATCATATTCTAATAAATTCAACATGGCTAGAAACACAGTAAAATGGCATAAACAACATGAAAAGTTCCAACCCTCGAAAAATATTTAGCAGCACTAATTTACTTGAGAAAGATGTAAATAGTAGTTTAAACAACCTTAAACTTGAGATACCTGCAGCTCTACATCCATCTCATTACTTTACTAGATTAGGCAAATTTATTTATTCTAATTCACAATACTGAAAGTCCAAAAAGTATCCAACAAAATTGATTTTAATGGATTCACAATCCCATCTGCATATCAGCAAAGTTGAAAAAGTTGTCAACATCCCGCGAGGCTGAATTTTTATTCTCAGAAACAAACACCTATGGAAAAAAGACACCAAAAGAGAAGTGGCAAACAGGAGAAAGAGTGTTAGTTTAGTCTAAGGCATTTTGTGTAAATAGGTTTAACAAGTTTCCCTTCTTATTGTAGTTACCTTTGACCCATTGAAAACCTCACTGGCAATGGTTCTGCAGGCATCCACCACACCATCTCCATTCAGCTCAAGGGCTACAACTGGACCTGCAGACACAGAGATTGCATTCTGTCAAAAACAACATAGCCAACACATAGGAAAGCACACAGACACAGCATCATTTGCTTCTTGTGGTTGTTTATTATACGCTGATCCCAAGTTGTGACCAGTAATCTAGCTCTAGAGTTGGTCACCAGGCCAAATTCTCCCCCCCAGTGGTTTATTCATTGCATTATAAAAAAAAGTCACACTTTCTTTACAAAACACAAGATCAGACTGTAAATTCACCTGTACTGCTCAGTTAATTTGATATTCAAACATAGCACTATATGTTAGATTTGTATAGATGTTGCACTTGTGTTTTTATTGTTTCTTTTTTTTAAACATGTTTTATATTCTATGAAAATGACTTGATCCAGATATCCCTTTAACAAGCACTGTTAACATAGTAAAATAGTGTTGAAATAAATACTGAAGTTGTCTTAGCATTTCTTTTATTTTTAAAATGTATTCCAATATATGTCATACTTGACAGAGACAGATCTAACTACTAAATTTGTTTCCATCAGCACAAACAGCTTAGTACCCACCTTAACATCAAATATCTGACCATGTGCTTACACCCCAACTTCCTCAGCCTATTTCCTCTTTGTTGCACAATATGACTCAAGGTAGGTGAGATTTTCCTTGATTTTATCTTTAAACCTCCAGCAAAAGATATACAAGCAAATACAAATATCTGCTTTCACAAGCCCTACGATAAGCTGAAAGGATACAACCTACGCTTGAGTCAACAACAAGAGTAACTTAAATAAAGCTCTCAGATGCATCATATTTATATTACAGTTCGGTTTCTTTTAACGTGCAACCAGTTCTCATGTTGCCTGTGGTTAGAAGTTTTCTGTAGCAGCACGAGGTACAACGTTTTATTTCTGATGCTTGTCAAAACTGATATGGCTGTGCTGCAGCCGTTCACAGACTGAACCACATCTCTCAAGAAACATGAATGGGGGCTTAAAACATTGTTTTATGTTGTGGTTAAACTTTTATATTATTTAAACAAACATCATTTATTGGTTGCAAACACACAATTTTTAAAACCTTTGGTAAAAAATACTAAAAAAACCCCACCAAACTAAAAAAAAAAAATCACCAAACTATAGCAAGAACAAATGTTTCACCAGTTTAAACAGGCACATGCCTAGCTCGTCATGTTGATATGGGTTACTGGAGAATGGGGCCATAAAAGGGTTCCTAGTCAGTCAGCGTTAGTAGCATCCTGGAGCTCATATTCATGGCTCCTTTCTCTGCGTGCCCTGTTTAACATGCTCAGACAGTGTGCTGGGGGTTTTGGGAAAGCAGTTTTTCCTTCCTTTTTTTAAACAACTGTCAATCAGTGAAAGGTGGCACAACGGAACAATGGTGTGCTACACACGATATCAGTCCCTGTGTTTTTTATGGCAGTCCCTCTACGCATAAATCTTTAGTAATAACTTAAAAATAATCTCTGAACAACAATATATGTACATTTCTATCCCCTATTTCACAAAATGTAAACTATTATTTTCTTAGGGCAGTTATTTTCATACACAGAAGCACAAAGACACGTTGCTATGTTTTTCCCTCAGAAGGATTTGAGCCTGGGGAGCATGACCGTAAGAGACAGGGAGATGCAGCTAACTAAGGTACAGGAGAAATAATCAATACGAAGACCCACTCACAGCCTTTGGCACATATAATAATAGACCGACATCATGTTAACGACTGGCTCTCTCTGAATGGTCTTACCCTTTGCAGCCCACTCCACGAGGCCCTCTGCGTTGTTCTGGAACACTCTGTTCACATCTTCAGGACGCATGGAGACCTCTTTGGTTTGGATGAGTGTAAAACCCTTGGCACTTGACTGTAGACGGACATAATATTAGGGACATTCATTATGACATATAGACAACGTGTGTTGTAACATGAATAGAACTCTTTTCCATCACACATTACTCACTGTGGCTCTCCTCCTCCTTGAGATTTGTTTGGTTTCACATTTTTATGGCAATCATTAATATAAGGCCACAGACAGAATCATGATCCAAGAAAACGGGGGGAACTTAACCAGATTAATTAACCAGATACTGAGACAAAGCTACACTCCTGACAAAAGACATTAATGAGTCTGGAGCCTGTGGTCCAAATAGCTCTGAAGAAGTTCATATACTGGTGTCCAATGAGCAACAACATGGTAAAAATATCAGTCAGCCTCAATCATCTTTTTCCATGTACATTTAGTATATTAGTTATGTTGACAATATAGAAATCAGAATGAATCATTTAGGTTAATATACATTTATCATATAGATTATTAACTAGATATAATAATGTTGTTCATGATTCATTTCCTGTGTTAAGACTCTGTGTTTATAAAGTGGAAATGTGACTGTTAATCCATATTTAGGCACAGATACTGATGCTGCAAACTTCTAGCACCAAGCTTCCTGTTCTCTGTAATAACCTAGTCATAGCAGAATGTCTCACAGCTGCTTACTTCTCCGTTTTTAAAGCCAGCCGTGAAACAGAAATGTTTAATAAAGGCTCCGTAAAAGTACGACAAAAGTGACTAAATGTAAAATAGCTCACTTCTCCTTTTTAAAATATCTGCTTGGGTGGAGTAATTAGAGGAAACTGATTTCATTTCCCAATGTGGTTGGTAAATTTAGCTTTCCGTGGCATTTTTAATCAGACTACCATACGCCATGTCAGCCTCTGTGTCCTTGATCAATTTACGTGAACGAGAAAAAAGGCCACTTAAATGGGAGTGCCACTTAAGAACATGAATCTTTTTACATTTCAAATGCAATCATTTTTGTACCTGTTAAGCCCAAACGATAAATATATATTGTTGCAGCTGGAACAAAGTCTTGTATCTCCAAATGGGAATCATACAGACGAGTAAAAAAAAACCAAAAAACAATAATAATAATAATTTAAAAAACATTTTTTAAAAAAAAAAAAAACAAGTTTTAACAGAAGTTAGTTCAATCACATGTATCCAAGGTCATTGTGGGTTATTTTTGTTGGTCTGTCCATCATGAAACTGAATTTTCAAATTAGTCAGTAAAAAACAAAAATGACTAAAATTGAGACAGAAACTGACCTACTGACTTATTAGCTATGTCATATGAGTCATACTTATTCATCATATTTTCCTCTCACCTCGTCAATGAGCTTGCGAGCATTGGCCGTGGTGTAGTCTCCAGCAAAGAACACAAACAGGCAGGACTCCTCGTTCTCCTTGCGCCTCCCTCCTTTGGTCAGAGGCACGATACTCCGGTTCACATCGGTAGAGATACGTACAGACTTGAACTCCGACTCCGAGTCTGGAAGAGGCACGTACTCCAACACCTCGGCATCCTCCGGCAGGAGACTCCAGTTGGTTTCTCCAGAGACAGGCGTGAAGTCGTGTATGTTGCTCCAGTTATTGTTGAAGATGCTGAGACCTGCATCCTTGAAGTGAAAGGCCAGGTCGGGATAATAGTACTGGAAGCAGCCGAACTTCATGCTGGTAGACGACTCGATAATGGGCTGAGTGGCACAACACAAAAAGACGTCCATTTTCTTGCAGTCCCTTGTCCGGAACTGCTGGCAGGCCACCACACACTTAATGTCTTTGCAGTCTCGGAAGAACACGCTGCCTTTGACTGGTCCAAGCACTATGCGACAGTTTACACAGTCGTCAATGGTTACGGTTGCCGAGTGGTCAAACACAAAGATGTTGCAGTTCTCACAGTCTTGAATGACAAACTGCTGCCCGTTCAGTTTTCCTGGCAAACGTCCTACTGTGGCATCCTTGACCCCAGTCAGCATGAAGTCTTTGGGATCAACCTGCATAACATGAGACAGTTAGGCATGTCGGCTCTTTCATCCCTTCATTAAAACCTGTATAGCTCAGAACATATACTGGGACTGCTACAAAACACATACACTCAGGTGTGATACACAAACATTCCATAAAGACCATGTAAAATACAGTCGGACTGAAAACAGCTGAACATAACTTCACCTCCAGCAAACTGAGCTTACTAAATTAAGGTGGCTGTGTTTCTGATCTCATGATTCTAGGTTTGCAGTCTATATCTCGGTGGATCTCTCACTTTGGTGAAAGGGCTACAAACACTGCAGCTCTCTCACCTTCAGGCAAGATCCATCAATCAGTCTCACCTAGTGATCTGGTACCTTTTCAACTTCTTAAGCCAGCTCCAGTGCTCCACCTGCCCTGCTGATATGAGGCTTTTGCTTCTGTACTGTTACAGTAAAACCTCTCAGCGGACTTAATACAGGCAGACCCAACATTGCCTAACAGCCTCATAAAACCTGGGCAGACTCTGTCCTGCTGTAAGGAAGAGGACCTCCGTGGCCTGGCTGTTGTTGTTCATGTGCTAATCCGCGCACAGCTATCTGGAGACCTGCCACATTAACAAGTTACACGTTGCCTTTAAGCCGATAAGACGCCTCGTCTACGATTTCAAACTCCTTGGTAAAAAAACACACACACATACACACTATGTCGACATGGACAGCTGAAACTAACCGAAAGTAAACGTTAGCTCGGGCTGCTCAGCAGTGACGACGGTTTAAACGCATATAAAGAGCTTGCAAATAAGATGATAATGTTACTGATACGGGCAGCCAGCAGGCAGCCACAGAGCAACACCAGCCCCGACCTCAGTGTTTTAAATGGAGTAACGTTACTGCCGCGCCCACCCGCTTCCCCTCCTAACGCTAATGTTGATATTAGCCGTTTGTTTAAGAGTCGTGCTAACTTTATGAAGCTAACAGACTAAGCAAGGCGCTTACCTTCTCGCGTTTGTCCCAGCTGTATTGTTTCGGTGCTGCTTGGTCGGCGCTGCCCAGCGCTGTGTTTTCAGCCACGTTATTGCCCGTAGCGTCCTCCTTCTCCGCGGCGGACAAGGTGGGCTCCTTGTCAGGAGATTTTCTCCTGGATTTCTTGGAGAAAAAGCAACCCATTTTCGAGTATTACCTGTCGAAGCGACGCTGAAGGCTCTCGGTCAGATACGAAAAAGCCGCCGAGACCAACTCCTTGGGCGACTGAGGTGAGATGTGTCTTAGTTCAGCTGCACTCTCCCAGTAACAAATCACTAAACATTACGCAAACCGATACAAGGCGAGTTCCCCGTTTCCTTCCACTAACAAGCAGCCAATCAACACCTAGCGCCGCGTTACTCAGGACTCCGCTCTCAAGGGCTCCGCTCACTGGCTGCGTCCTGATCCCCGCCCCAAGCCCTAAACCAAGCTTCAGGTCCGCACTTCAGTGACGGGGAGAAGGGAGCGTGAAAGCGTACCAGGGCTCACTGTTTTAGCATGAAAGGATTGGGACGCGCCCCATGACATCACTCGTTGCGTGGTTACCGCTGCTCATTCAGCCTAGAGGGCTCGCAGCACTTAAGACAGTCTGCAATCTTTTTTCTTTATTTGACCGTCACTGTTTACTACAGTACAGATATTCACAGAGAGCAGACTGTTATTACAATATTAAACAATAACTACTGCACCAGTAGGCTAGCTGCTGCTGCTGCCTTAAGCGTGAACACACACACACACACACACGTTTATCTTACTATGTGTGAGGTAATCTATAGGTTTCTATTGGTCTCTGCATTACTTTAGCTAAATAATACTACACCTGCACCTAACTCTAACCTTAACCTGAAGTAATACTGCACCTACACCTAACTCTAACCCCAATCTTAAATAATACTTCACCTACACCTAACTCTAACCTTAACCTGAAGTAATACTGCACCCACACCTAACTCTAACCCCAATCTTAAATAATACTTCACCTACACCTAACTCTAACCTTAACCTGAAGTAATACTACACATACACCTAACTCTAACCTTAACCTGAAGTAATACTACACATACACCTAACTCTAACCTTAACCTGAAGTAATACTGCACCTACACCTAACCCTAACCTTAACCTTAAATAATACTACACATACACCTAACCATAACCTTAACCTTAAATAATACTACACATACACCTAAACCTAACCTTAACCTTAAATAATACTACACATATACCTAACCCTAAATAATACTACACATATACCTAACCCTAACCTTAACCTTAAATAATACTACACATATACCTAACCATAACCCCAACCTTAAATAATACTACACCTATACCTAACCCTAAATAATACTACACATATACCTAACCCTAACCTTAACCTTAAATAATATTACACCTATACCTAACCCTAAATAATACTACACATATACCTAACCCTAACCTTAACCTTAAATAATACTACACATATACCTAACCCTAACCCTAACCTTAACCTTAACCTTAAATAATACTACACATATACCTAACCCTAACCTTAACCTTAAATAATACTACACATATACCTAACCCTAACCCTAACCTTAACCTTAACCTTAAATAATACTACACATATACCTAACCCTAACCTTAACCTTAAATAATACTACACATATACCTAACCCTAACCCTAACCTTAAATAATATTACACCTATACCTAACCCTAAATAATACTACACATATACCTAACCCTAACCTTAACCTTAAATAATACTACACCTATGCCTAACCATAACCCCAACCTTAAATAATACTACACATATACCTAACCCTAACCCCAACCTTAAATAATACTACACATATACCTAACCCTAACCTTAACCTTAAATAATACTACATATACACCTAACCCTAACCTTAACCTTAAATAATACTACACATATACCTAACCCTAACCTTAACCTTACATATTACTACACATACACCTAACCCTAACCCCAACCTTAAATAATACTACACATACACCTAAACCTAACCTTAACCTTAAATAATACTACACATACACCTAACCCTAACCTTAACCTTAAATAATACTACATATACACCTAACCCTAACCTTAACCTTAAATAATACTACATATACACCTAACCCTAACCTTAACCTTAAATAATACTACACATATGCTTAACCCTAACCTTAACCTTAAATAATACTACACCTGTGCCTAACCATAACCCCAACCTTAAATAATACTACACATATACCTAACCCTAACCTTAACCTTAAATAATACTACATATACACCTAACCCTAACCTTAACCTTAAATAATACTACACATATACCTAACCCTAACCTTAACCTTACATATTACTACACATACACCTAACCCTAACCCCAACCTTAAATAATACTACACATATACCTAACCCTAACCTTAACCTTACATATTACTACACATACACCTAACCCTAACCCCAACCTTAAATAATACTACACATACACCTAAACCTAACCTTAACCTTAAATAATACTACACATACACCTAACCCTAACCCTAACCTTAAATAATACTACACATACACCTAACCCTAACCTTAACCTTAAATAATACTACACATACACCTAACCCTAACCTTAACCTTAAATAATACTACACATACACCTAAACCTAACCTTAACCTTAAATAATACTACACATACACCTAACCCTAACCTTAACCCTAAATAATACTACACCTATACCTAACCCTAACCTTAACCTTAAATAATACTACATATACACCTAACCCTAACCTTAACCTTAAATAATACTACACATACACCTAAACCTAACCTTAACCTTAAATAATACTACACATACACCTAAACCTAACCTTAACCTTAAATAATACTACACATACACCTAACCCTAACCTTAACCTTAAATAATACTACACATATACCTAACCCTAACCTTAACCTTAAATAATACTACACATACACCTAACCCTAACCTTAACCTTAAATAATACTACACATACACCTAAACCTAACCTTAACCTTAAATAATACTACACATACACCTAAACCTAACCTTAACCTTAAATAATACTACACATACACTTAACCCTAACCTTAACCTTAAATAATACTACACATACACCTAAACCTAACCTTAACCTTAAATAATACTACACATACACCTAACCCTAACCTTAACCTTAAATAATACTACACATACACCTAACCCTAACCTTGACCTTAAATAATACTACACATATGCTTAACCCTAACCCCAACCTTAAATAATACTACACCTGTGCCTAACCCTAACATTAACCTTAAATAATACTACACATATGCCTAACCCTAACATTAACCTTAAATAATACTACACATATGCCTAACCCTAACATTAACCTTAAATAATACTACACCTATGCCTAGCTTTAACATTAACCTTAAATTATACTACACATACACCTAACCATAACCACAACTCTAACCTTAATTAATACTACACCTATGCCTAACCCTAACATTAACCTTAAATAATACTACACATACACCTAACCCTAACCTTAACCTTAAATAATACTACACATATACCTAACCCTAACATTAACCTTAAATAATACTACACATACACCTAAACCTAACCTTAACCTTAAATAATACTACACATACACCTAAACCTAACCTTAACCTTAAATAATACTACACATACACCTAAACCTAACCTTAACCTTAAATAATACTACACATACACCTAACCCTAACCTTAACCTTAAATAATACTACACCTATGCCTAACCCTAACATTAACCTTAAATAATACTACACCTATGCCTAACCCTAACATTAACCTTAAATAATACTACACCTATGCCTAACCCTAACATTAACCTTAAATAATACTACACCTATGCCTAACCCTAACATTAACCTTAAATAATAATACATCTATGCCTAACCCTAACATTAACCTTAAATAATAATACATCTATGCCTAACCCTAACATTAACCTTAAATAATAATACATCTATGCCTAACCCTAAATAATACTACACATATGCCTAGCTTTAACATTAACCTTAAATAATACTACATATACACCTAACCATAACCACAACTCTAACCTTAAATAATACTACACCTATGCCTAACCCTAACATTAACCTTAAATAATACTACACCTATGCCTAACCCTAACATTAACCTTAAATAATACTACACCTATGCCTAACCCTAACCCTAACATTAACCTTAAATAATACTACACCTAACCCTAATGTCAGTGTCCCAAATAATACTACATCTACACTGTAACTTAAGTATCCAGAAGGATATTTTTCTACTCTTTTAGATTTTCCAAAAATGTTATTTGTAGTAAAAAAACATGTGCTCAAGTAAGGACTAGCACAATGTCCTTACTGTACCCAAAATTTTATACTATCCTGTACTTGTAAGCACACGTGGTAAAACTATACCACTACAAGTCAATTCTATATGTACTTATAGAAATTATTAATAATTTTTGGTGCCATACCTCTGTCTGGCCCTGGGCAGACTCTGACTCGAACACTCACATAAAAGGCACAAGAGCGTAAAAGTTTAAATTGGAATTAGGCCGGTGTGCCTCTGTTTCTCTTAAGGCACAAGTCGTATACTAAATATCTAAACTTGTAAGGAGTGATTGAACAAAGTTCCAGCCTTAATTCACAATGTGTGTTAATACAATGTACATATAATTTTATGATTCATGAGCATAATCATTAAACAACATGTTATAATGCTTACTATAATGTCCTCCGCTCAGTGCAGGGGGGCTACTGTAGGATTATACTCTACTATACTCTAGAATTAAGCAACAGCTAGCTGAAACCCCTTTGGCCAGTCAACAACATAAGCTACTAGCCCATTAATGCTTTTCTAATAATAGACCGCTTCCTGTTTGTAACTCTTCTCTAAACCTAAGAGGCCTACTGTGGTCAACAGTGATCTACAGCTACTAGTAGTTAAATACAGTCAGAGATTGTGTTTCATTTGTTTATGACCTCTTTTACGTGTTCATGAAATATGTGTTTGTGTCTTCTGTGCATTCAGAAAGCCAAAGGCCCTTAACAGCACACATTTAAAAATATATCCTTAGCGCTAACGTGAAGAGTATGTAGTCCCAGAATCCCCTGCATTTAGTCTCCACTTACTCGAATGCTTTGTGGCAAACTAACGTGCTTAAAACGGACGTTTTATCTTTGTAAAAAAAAGTATTTTCCATTTAACAGCATGAACAAAGTGGACTATGAGGGTACAGTTTTACTAGTTTTAGTAAACGGATATTAACGAGTGGACAAGCCTTCCACCCTTACAGGACAGACACATTTGTTGCCACAATTAGAATGAGGTTAGTGTGCCTGTCATTCTGAATGTGACATTTGCCAGGAAGTGTTGGTTAGCACATGTACCAGCTGGCTACTGAGATCTGAGTTTGTAGATAATTGTAAGCAAGTCAAGTGTTTTTAATTGTTATTCCTCAATATAACCTGTAAACTTCGGAACAAATTGTTGTTCTTCCGGCCTCATGATGCAACGCAATAGCAGCACAATGTACAGAACTACACAGAGAGCAGATACACAACAGTGTAAAACAGGGACCCAAACCTGCCCCTTCAAAAAAACACACTGCCACCTTTTAATAAGGAAATAAATGAACAATTGTATAAAAATAGGGCAACGGGTGAGATTTTCTCCTGTTAATTTAAAGCTTTTGCATATCCTTACTGTCTAAAAAACCCAAAAAGCTTACTTTACAGGAGAAACCAAAAATGATCTCAGCTTTTAATGTCGGCTAATGTACAAAAGATTTATTTCAAGTGATTTTGGAACATTTTCATTTGTCCATTCATTGTGACATTGTTATACAGTGTGAGGAACAGCTGCCATGCTCAATTCCTGCAGAAAAAAACAAAAATAGACAAAATAGAAATGCATTATTTTGTTACCAAGGACAATATATTAAAAAACAAAAGACAGCTGGTTGCACTAGACATGACCCCAAATACTAGAAGCCACAGTGGACACATGGCGGCGCTGCTTCACTCAGTCTTTTGGTTGTGTAATTAAACTTGAGCACACTGCATGACTGTGGCAAAGGTGACTTTAGTATTTACATTCTGAACTTTTGCTTTCGTTCAGGTGACGATTAAGAGCAATAACCTTCAGAGAGGAAAGATGTTGTCGTATGAATGTAGGAATATTTTGGCTATCCCCTCTACGGCCTAAACTTTGAGCATGTAAACACCTGCTAGCTTTACTTTAATGAACCACCTGTGGGCAAATGAAAAGCAGTGAGCTCCAACGTGTGTGGTTCATATGATGAAGATGATGAGACCAGTATTTCTGGGCCTGAGGAAAAGGAAGTGTGATTGTTGTGATAAAGACCTGTCACTACATAAGATAAATAAAGCTGCTTGTTTTAGTCCGTCTCCTATAAAGGCATTAGTACGAAGTCCCTAAGCGACCATGGATAAAAAAATTAAATGAGGTTGTGTTGACCTCATAATGATTTTGCACACCCTTGCAAATGTTGTGCTTTCTCTTGTATTAATTTTGCTTGCATTAAAAATGTTTTTGTTCACTTTCAAATATTTGGCATTCCATTGCAATTATTATGCTTCGCAAATGTTTGAGCTCTGTTGCAAATGTCACAATAATTCAGCCTTCTGCTGTAAACAATTTGCTCTCTCTTGCAAATGTTTTGCATTCCAGCACAAACGTTTAAATTCCTTTGCAAATGTTTTGTGTTCCCGCACAATACTGTTGCACTGCCATTCAAACTTTTTAATTCAAGTTTCAATTCAAGTTTTTTTGTATAGAGCTTTTTACAATGATGTTGTCACAAAACAGCTTTACAGAAGTTTTGAAAACAGACAGTTACAACATATATCCCCCAGTGAGCAAACCAGAGGCAACAGTTGCAAGGAAAAACTCCCTCAGACTGGAGGAAGAAACCTTGAAAGGAACCAAAACTCATAAAGGGAGACCCATCCTCCTCTGATCAAACAGTATTTATAGATTAATAAACTAAACACTAAAGAAAAGAGTCTCTGTTTGAAATCTGGATGGCAAAGCTTTAGAAGCTGCACAGGTAGAGGCAGTCTCTGACTGAGGCAGTCTCTGACTGAGGCAGTCTATGACTGAGTCTTTATGTAAAGTGGGTGTGAGCTAAAACAGTCCCATCCTATCTCAATGCTGGTGCATGTGGATGTTACAGTGATGTAATTGAGGGTGTAGCAGTTGGCACAAATGGACAGGAGAGCTGGCTGATGATGGTGGGGTGGAGGCCCTGATGGTCAGTCTTCCAACAGCGTTCAACAGACAGGAGGACAGTGATTATCTCAGGAAGAGTAAAGAGAGAAAATTAGTTTGGCTAAGTTTTTACATTCCCTTGTAAACGTTTGCCTTTCCTTTCAAATGTTTTACATTTCACTTGCAAACATTTTGCAAATACAAGAGAAGGGAACGTCACGAAGGCACTTTAGGGGCTCAGTAAATTAGTACAGCAAATATACAAAGTCAAACAGGAACCTACCTATTACCCAGTTTACTCTTACTGGCATGACAAAATACTAAACCACAGTATCAGATCATGGGGATCTGTAAAGCCTCTCAATACTTGATTAAATGAGTGAATGTACAGGAGCTGTCACATACCTAAAAGACAGTGACCGTGTGAAGATGTAGGGAAGAAGCTGGTGGAGTGGAGCTTATCCTCTAAACAGGAAATGGTGAAGTTACAGTTTAGAAGGCTGCTCCTGGAAATGAAGGATTCAGCAGAAGTGAAGCGAATGTTTTTGAGCCTAAAAAACTGATGACTTTCTAATTTCATGAATTGTAAGGGAAGCTGGGTAACATGAAAAGGAAATATGAATATCCTGTTTGTTCTCGTCTGTGTGACAGTTCATCCATGCAGTTCACAGATTTCATATTAATAAAAGAGAAGAATAAACTCTGCTGCTCAAGTAGATAAAAGCTGGTTCCATGGTTAAATTCTGTTAAACTGGAGTTTTATGCAAGATAGAAATGTTGTAGTATGTTTTAGCTGAGAACAAATACAAGCAGACACTAGAATGCTCATTTAATATAGCATTTTATTCTAAAACATTGTAAATCCAGAAGCAATTTTGGGTATAACACATTTTTGAAAAGAGCTTACTTCTATCACAAAATATTAATATTATTATTATTATTATTATCTCTAATAAAATATAACATTGACATATTTCAGATGTGTAAAGCCCTATATATATATATATATTTATATATATATATGCAAATATATGGGAAGCAGGTACTGAGGTACTTTTTTTATTCAACATATTTCCAGTACATATTCAAATTTACACACATTATGTCCTTTGACTTTGTACTCTAAACAAAAGCGTCTATTGTCATTAATATAAACACAGACATGCTTGAAAATATAATGTATGTAAAATAGTATGATCAGGGATGACATATTTAAACCACATTCAAATTGAAAAATCTTCCCAGAGCCACAGCAAAGACCTTCCACATTATTGTCACTACATCTACTTTAAGAATGTGCAGAAGAAAAGTTTATGGAACTAATGCTAATGTAGGTGAGACAGAAGACTGAATTACTCAAAAAGAGACGTCCTGAAATTCGTTACTGCAATGCAATCATCTCCTTTCCTACAGCCCACACAAAGCTCCTCTGCTGAAGAGATGCATGTCTAACATTTGCCTGCGATGTACTCAGATGAGATAATAATACAGCCCTTTGGCAATAATACAGCTTATCATGTTTGGAGAAAGCAGGGCTGCCTACGGTGAAAAACAGAGGTGGAAGCATTATGATATGGAGCTGTTTTAAATATTTAAAATTGAATGTCATCAGCCTAGAAATCTCTGCTTTTACTTGTACGTGTGTGTATTTGTGTTAAAAGTACTTAGTTTACATTAAATTGCGTTTTAGTCATTAATATTTTGTTACTAATACCCTTTTTACTGTAATTCTGGTACATGCTGACAGCATCAGTACAGTACTGTGACTGGTAAGACTTCTGACTACTGAAATATATTATTTTATTTGACACCAAAAGAATCTAAACAGAAGAACAGCTGGAGTAAGAATCAGATGGCCCTGATGTCAGGTTCTGGTAATTGCATCCAGATGCTGGAATTTACTGGGGAATTCAGTACTTAAGTAGTAAGGTCTGATTAGTATCTATGTCACCTCTGTGACTTCTACAGGAGCTAGAATGGCAAAACATGTTTCAAACTGCAAAAAGCTTCATTCATGTGTCCAATGCCATAAAAACACTAAACAAGAATGGTGTTTATGGGGTGAAAACATAAAGGAAGCCACTGTTGTCCAAAAAAAAAAAACTAAAAAAACCCAACAACACTGTGGACGTTCTCAAGTCAGACCACCAGGATATTCCACATTGCTTCTGTGAAAATGTTTTTTGGATAGAGGAGACAAACGTGGAGATAGAACAAATGCACACCACTATGTTTGGACAAAAAGTACACCAACACTAAAATGTATCCCAACTGTGAAGCATGGTGATGGGAGCATCATGATTTTGTTTAGGGCCTGGATGCCTTGCAATCATTGAGGGAACAATAAAGTCTTATCAATACCTTATATAATATACTACTTACATACTACACGTAAAATACATACATACAGTGTTTTGATGCAAGTTTGAATTTACCCGTTCCCTCGTTATTTTGATACGACTTGCAAGGTTAAGGCCTCACTGCTCATCTGGAAAATAAGAAGGAAATGCTGTACATCAGCGCCCCCTACAGGGCGACTGAGCGCAGTCTCCACACAAACGGCGCCATGTGGCTTTAAAAGGTTGAGCTGCGTACTGAGCCTGTTTTCCTTGGCGCTACCTTTACGTACCACCATCACCAACACGGAGCAGAGACAGCCCGCCCTGGACTCCACTCGCATCCTGCATCATGGAGGCAGTCGCGCCGCTGAGGGGCTGGAAATGTGTCTCGCAGAGCCGCTCGGCGCTCCTCACTCTGGCCGTCGTGCTGATGCAGGCGACTCGGCTGAGCGCGGATGACGGAGGCGGCGGCGGCGGTATGGAGGAGCTGGCGACCGAGAAGGAGGCTGAGGAGAGTCACCGCCAGGACAGCGTCAATTTACTCACGTTCATCTTACTGCTGACGCTCACTATTTTAACAATATGGCTCTTCAAGCACAGAAGAGTCCGCTTCCTGCACGAAACTGGCCTGGCGATGATATACGGTAAGGAAAGAGCTGAAACGCATCCCCCAGCATGTAAACCCCCCTCAGGAGCTCCTATGAATGAGGCAGCTTAGCCTGCTAGCCGCTACACGCTCCAGCCCCAGCGCTAATCCTAACGATGCTCGAGACGATACGACACGAAAAACGAGTACATTCGGAAAGTGTTTCGTACGTTTCCGTGGTTTGCTGGCTGTGATGTGTAAGTGGGAGCTTCTGCAGACGTTGGCGGTTGACACTTTTGGTGTAACGTTAAGACTCAGCTGATTTCTAGAATGTACCATTTTAGAGCATCCAGTGTGACTTCACCCCCTCTCGGTGCTTCAGCCGGGGCACTGACCTGGTAGGTGTCACCCGTTGCTTTTTACCCAGGCTTTGTGCGGGAAAGAAATCTTTGTGGATTTACATAACACTAAAATAATGGCAGCTTTTAAGCAGCTCGTCTCGTACTTGGTAATGTTGTTGGGAAGACTCCAGTCGAGTGAGGCTGGTTGCTTTCCCAGAACCACATTAAGTCTGAGCCTAGACTGCAGAAGTGTTGCCAGCAGTAAATCACCGCTGGCATTGTGATTTCGTCCCAGAACGCAGCTTAATCAGTTTCTGGGACTTGAGGTAAAATGTAACTCAGCAATGTAGAGCACTCGGTGGTGAAATGTGTAAGGAAATGTTTAAACACGCTAAACTGGCTCAGTTTTAGAGAAATCTTAATCTGCCTCTCGTGCACTAAGATGTTCATCGTAATGGCTTCTAGAAAAAGCTATTTCTTGGGATTTATTTAAAGGGGAACTCCACAGTTTAAGACAATATTCTACATGATTAAGATGTAAACAAAGTCATTCAGAGTGGCTTAATGCTTGATTGTTCACAGTGGTGGTCATGGGAACCAGACGTCTGCCTCTAAAGGCTCCCTCACAAAGTTATAACATGAAAATAGGTGTGAAAACGCTGCTCAATACCTCAAACTATAAACTATAGAGAAGTTTACAGAAGGTTCAGGGCACTCTAACAATCCTACGGTGCATTGCGACAAGTCGTATACAAGTACTGTATCGTGACAGGTAAGACATACCCATAATGCACTGCTTTGTTGTAGGTAATAAACAAATCTATATAACGTTAGTGTCTGAAATTATTTACTGCTGTCACAAATTCTGTATCCCATGGTGCTCTGTAAGTGATCCCGGTTGATGAATTTAGGATGTCGTGATTAGGGGGCGAGTTTCAGGCACAACAGTTGGTTTATGATAGTTTCATGATAACGTTTTGGCTTGCAGTGTCTTGTTAATCTGTTTGTTTGAATCTGTTAATGGTGGGAGGTACCTGTAGTGTGTTTTAAGACAAAAAAATTACCAAAGAAAACTTGTTTTCCACTATTTTACAGTCATCCGTGGCACATAACTCCGAAGGCATGTGTAGGTTTGTTGGTGGTTTTGGATTGTAAAAAAATGGGTATATTTGTTGTAAACATTGGGACCCCTGGTTCCTTTAAGCACTGCTGTAAGGAAATCAGAATTTCTACAGCAGATCAGTGTGCATCAAACCAGTATAAGTGACTTTGCTTATATTGCAACAACGGTATTTTGTAAAAATGGGTGGAATTCTCCTTTAAAGGTAAAGGTTAACAAATACTATGAGTATGCTTTTCATTTCGTCACTGTCCAATGGGAAACATGTACCTCCCTTTTTGTCGATTTTGAGTTTTGTACATCATTTGAAGCCGCCAACGGTCATTTATATTGTGTGAAAATTTCATGATCAACGGACCAATAGAAATGCTCCAAAATAGCTTGGAAGAATTCTGGTTCCATTGACTTACATTGAAGGTAAATTATGTTTTTGGCCTCTTCTGTAAAGTTGCAAATTTGGAGTTTCAACATGAGGTTTCAGTGTTTTCATGTCACCTTGACATTGGTCCATATTCAGATCTTTGATCAGGAAATTATTAAACAAAACATGAAAACAGAATTGTCCACCTCCACCATGCTGGAGATTTCTGTTCTTTCTTTACTTGCAGTAAACATTTTGAGGGGAAAAACACACACAGTTTCAAATTTCACTGGGGATTCCACAGATCCCAAATTTGATGGTTTTCCCAGCTGTAAGCTCATCATGTAGTTTCTGTGCTCTTCATGAACTGAATCTGGTTTGTTGGAGCTCAAACTTCCCTGTACTGGAGATTTCCCTTCCTACAAATACTCCAAGATGGCCTTAGTCACAGAATGTGGAATGCACCTACTGATTTGCTGTACTGAGTTGAATGTGCTGATGGTAAAACAGCAGTCATTTCCATTCAAACGTCATGCACATAAAAAGATAAGGGGCATACAAACCACGGTGGTTCAGACATTCACTGGTTAGTTTCATAAACTAGATAAACTAGAAGAACTAGATTCTGCTATTTTTTCATTCTCTGTTTAAAATAGCAGCCCAGTCACTACCGCATTTTGTGCCTGAAACAGTGAACCTGTACTTCCCTGCCTTGACATTCCATTGATGTTTAATAGTGATCTTACGCTTGGGCTGTACAATAGATTATACATTAATCATCATCACAGTATCAGCATGTGCATTGCTGCCATTGCAGAAAGAAGTAGAGAGCTCTCTAACCAGTCAGTGCTTTGTACTGTGAGCTCTGAGCATCCTGAGCAATTACGGTTCCAGTGCAGGTATTTCAGCGGCTGTTTTAGTGAATCAGTGTTTGTGACCACATCTATACTCAAAGTAAAGCCTAACGAAGGCCAGTATGTATTTGATTTATATTTGCATTTTGATATATAGCAAGGCAATTAAGTCAGAGTACTTGTATTTTGCCCAGACTGTAATAAAGAACGTTACTTTAGGTTTTTCAGCTATTCAGGTGTCACAATGGTGTGACATTTGAAAGTATGGGGTAAATGCTCATGCCTTCATGCTGATGAATAACCAAATCTTTAATTCTCATTCAAGAACCCCAAGCTTGCAGCTGGGTATTCCAATACTGGACCCACACAGTGTCCTAGAACTGAACTTCTAAGAGGAGGTCTAATAGCACGCTGTTGTCAGACCAGCCTTTCATGTACAGTGTGTATGGAACTAGTGCTTTTTAATAGAAGCTGAACGGAGGAAATCTTTAACCCGGGGTTATAAGCTCACTGATGTGTGTAGTAGGACAGTCTGTTCAGCAGAGCTTTGTAATTTGGACAAGTTAATAACGAAGGTCCTCACCAAGGGTAACGCTCCATCGGCATCATTTTGCATACGCGCAGGAGACTGGATTAGAGAAGAAGAGCTGATACTGCTGGATGATTGTAGACTTTAATCTTCATACTTCTAAAAGAATTGAGTACACTTTTGGCAAGTCTTTGAATGATGTGGTGCTCCTTTAGGTCTTCATCTGAATACGTATGTGGGTCAGCGTTGACTTTCCAAGGAGAGCTTGCCCAAGTGTTTTGAATAAATATGATTATTAGTCTTCAGTTTGTTTATTTCTCCACCATAATGGTAGCAAAAGGTATACAGGGGATGGGTTATGGTGAGGAGAGGAGGCAGGCTAAGCAGAAAGACATAACATATTAAATGAATGACACAATGAGGTCCCCCATCCATTACCTCTGGAGATGCCAAAACAAAATCTATCAAAATGTTTTGAAAAGTGTGATAGACAACATACTAGCAGTCACTGTGTAAACATTTCTGCTCAGTGATGGATGAAACTAGTGTACAGACAGCTTTAGATCAGACCTCTCCATGTTTTGCTAAATTTTTGAAAACCAGCAACAGGAAAACTGTGCCATATTTTTTAGCTTCTTTAAACCCAAAACACTTGGTGGAAGTTCTTTGGTTTAGATGTATGATTTACCTGAATCTGAGCTGCTGTTTGTTAAAAATGTGGTAGCTAGAGGCAGATGGCTTTGTGTTGTTGTGCTTCTACGCTGCTTTTGTCAAATTCAACTATTCAGAATTCATGTTTAAAGAAATTCACAACAGCAGATATAGATCAGCATCCACGGAACTGGTTGCTTTACTCTAGCGTTACATGCGTGTTTACATACACACATACGTGTATGTGGGACCAGCAGTGGTATTACTTCTATGGTGCAGTGTGTTTATTGTATACAGAATGTGGCATTGGACATGGTAATATCAGTATAACGATTTAAGGTAACTGCAGAATCAAGTTTTTGATATATACATTTTTCAGAATTTCTTAGGCATGAACATAGCACATTATAGGCTCCCCATGTTTGTGCAAAAGCTTGTGATGAATAGATCAGATCCTGCTGGGAGTGATCTAAACACGTGCTTCTGTGCAGGATTTCTTTATTTTATTTTCCTTGGCCACTGGATTCAAAACAAATTTTGATGTTTATTTCCTGTTTTGAATGAACATATAGCCCCAGATCTTTGGGTCTTACCTTGTGTACATACATGTTAACATACATATTGTCACCGTCCAATGAAAAACATTTTTGTCGATTTTTCTTTTTCTACATAATTTGAAAACGAGAGCTGCTGTTTACAGTGTGTAACATTTTCATTATGAGTGGATTAACAGAAATGCTCCAAAATAGCTTTGAAAAAAATCTGGTTCTATTAACCTACATTAAAAGTTCAGACTGTTTTTGTTCCCTCCTGTAAAGTTGCCATTTTGTAGATACTTGTTTTTCTTTGGACAGCGATGATGTGTTTGTGTTGTGTGAGCTTGTTACTGCTCTGATCTTTTGGTTCTAGTGCTCTAGTTCCAGCCCTTTATATCACTCTGTAAGTCTTTTAACTAGTGAGTATCTGCTGGTCAAGGCAAACACACATGACCCGTACACAAATAGCTTTCATAGTGTCTAAAAGTGGTTCTACTGGTGGAGAGAACTGCTGCGAGTCTCATCCTGTATGGAGCTGAATGCTGAGTTTTCTGTTTTAACAGGATGCAGACTCAGTGCTTGCACTTTTTAACTTTGGTTGGTGAGTGGATTTGTTTAAAACTGTCTCAACTGAGGAAAAACCCATGAGGTTAACAGCTGGTATGTTGTATGTAAGGTTCCTCCATGCTTATGTATTGTAAGGTGATATGTGTGATGCTCCATGCTCATGTCACTTTTTACTTCGTCTGAATTCAGTTTTCTGATCAGTTTCTAAGTTTAAATTTGATGGTGCCTGCATTTTTTGTACTATTGTTGTTTGTCAGTAGTTTTTCATTTCTGTTTTATCAGCCTGAACTGTGGTTCCTTGTGTTCCTTCTCCAGGATGCTCCACACAGTTTTTTACACCACACACACACACATACACACACACATACACACACACATGCACACATACACACACACACATGCATGCATACATACATACACACACACACACACACACACACACACACACACACACACATTGTACATACTTTTATGCTGAGTCAGAGTGATTTCACAGTGAAACATACTGGTGTCTAGGTCACTGTATACAACCTCTTCAAAACTCACTGTACAAGTCATTTTGAGGGGCCTGGCTCTTCTCCTGGGAGGAAGACTGGAGTTTAGTGTTTGTTGCAGAAATCCAATTTCATGCTTTCTATTTTCTGTCATGTAATCCAGAATGTTTTAATGGCAGAATGCCAAAACAGCATAAGACTCGCTAACTTCAAACCACCTGATCTGATATGCTCCATTTAAAAAGATGTGAAAATTCCAATGCAGTGGTTCCATGTCTGTATAAACTCATGATGATTGTGAAATGTTTTGGGTCACTTAAGTGCAAGTTTATTCATGGGTGGATCTGATTGTTCAGGTTTAGAAGATTAACGTTGGTTAATTAATCATAACTAATCATTACATAACAGTTAAATATCCGAAGGAGAGCTGAGATATGATGCATTCCCTCATCAGTCTTTATGTAGTTCAGTGTGCACAGTTTTCTCAGTTGGTTTTCTAAGAGACATGTGGCTGAAGTTTGCCTCTGTGCTTTTATCTTGCCACAAAATGTATCTAACAAGTAACGGAAGCTAAGTAAGACAAGGGCAACGGCGGCATGGAAAACTTCCTAAGAGGCCTGAGCCCTCTGGTCAACACTGGATAACAATACAATTATATGACATGAACAATATGAATAATTAATATGGTTTGACATTTACTGTTTAATAATGAATATAGATTATTATTAAGTTTTGTGAGTATTAGTGTTGTTGGTAATTATTGTTGTTAGTAATTATTGTTATTGTGTTATTTATGTTATTTATTTTATTATTATTTACTATTACTGTCATTCCTTTTTTAAATGTGGGGTTAAAAGAACAATAAAAACATTTGGATAATAATCCTAATAATAATAATATTGAATATAGAGAAAAGTAATAAGTACCTAGATGAACAAGGGAGGAATCGTTCTGTGAAAGCCAGTGTCTACTCTTAAGACCCTGTCACAGTGAAAATGAGAGTCTATCAAAGACTTCTGTTCGAGGCTAGTCGTGACTGTTAGGATGATTATGTGGAAAAACTATGATTAAACAGCTCAAGTTATGGTTATGAGCGTGTGAGAGCAGTCGAATGTCTGCACTGACATTCTCAGTTTACCATTATACTTTATTCGCATGCCTTTTTATCTTATAGAGAAACTAGTGTAGTGTATGAAAAAGCTCTACATCCTGTTTTAGCCTTATTAATCCCAGTGAACCACGGATCTTGTGATCTGAGTAGCCGTGATGGTTCATAAAAAGAGAAGTTTACACAATCGCTGAGAGCGTTGTGTGTCACTGGCTGAATATTTGGTGTTATTTTTATTGCAGAATATAAAAAAATAGATTTTTTCCTAAGACAGTTTGTTTAAGTTACATTACTTCCCCCCACCAGGGTGTGTTCAGTGTTTCTCCCTTCATGGTCTGTCAGTCCACTGAGAGTTTTGCAGGGTTTGTAGGGACTTTCTGATCCGTATCACTTTGCTATGTCTGCCACACACACAGCTGAAGTTAGTCAGCGGCTCTTCGGTCAGGAGGCTATTTTTCCTGTTCGGTGGACTTAGTGGATTGAGTGTTTTCGTCCTGCGGTGGCCTGTGTGAGAGCACTAAGCTGTATTAGCTGGATACTGGGCAGGCTGTGGCCAAGGTCAGGGCTTGCCCCTGCTTGGCTCGGAGTGTGCTCCCGGGGTTCTAACCCAATTACTAATGCCCCCCATGCTGGTTTAAGCCTGGTACCTAACAGCACACAGCATGGGCACTGTCTGTGCATTGTGTGTGTGTGTGCCTGCTTGTGAACATAATTCTAAGCATTTTTTTTCTTTGTCATCATTTGATGCCGTCTTCCTTTTACGTTATGGCAAAATCTGATGAAGAATGGAGCAATAAAAATGATCTGAACTGCTTAAAACAAAAGCAGACATTGGAAATGTTTCTCTTGTAAAGTTAGGATATGATTTTTGTGCGACAGTGACTGTATACAGATGTGTGTCTTTTATTTATGTACAGTGTTTGCATGTGTATCAGTCCTTAGCTTAGTCAGGTGAACCATGCACTCTGTACATACTGTGCACAGTCTATACCGGCAAACATGGACACACACACACACACACACACACACCTCTCCTAATCCAGTTACATGGCAGACTTCAGTCTGGTGATTACTGAAATGTGAGCTCTCTCTGAAGCCTGACTAGTGCTGGAAACCCTGCAAACTTCAGCTGTAACAACAGCGACTCTCATATTATAACCATCTGCAAGGTCATCAGTTTTCATTTCTTTAGCGCTAATGCTATCAGTTATACTGGCGATGTGTGTATAGCGGCTTTTTCCTCGAACGAAGCTGTGCATGGCTGGTAAGCATACATGTGTGCCAAATTCAAATCTGAGCTTGGCTTTGTGTTGCTGACTCCACATGGCAGCAACACATTAGTATGGAAATGCTTTCCAACTGATTTGACACAGCGGGCGCGTACACTCATAATGCACCCTCCCTGGCCGTGCGCATGTTCGCGCGTGCACTGTATATGCACGAGGAGTGCAGTTAGGGACGTTGACATAAATGCCAGTGTCTGTGAAAAGTAATGAAGTTTCTGCTGTCTGCTTCTTCAGGTTCTGTCCTTCTGCCTGTGCACAGTTACTGTTAGTGTTTTGAGTGCTACAGGAAATGGCATTAACAAGGTTAAAGGAAACATTCAGCAAAATGTGTCTGTAAACCAGGCTAGTCTTACCTTCACTTGACCCCTGTCTTTGAGTGGGATTTCTCAATTAAGCTGTCAGTTGAGCTCATGGTTTGTTTATATATGTATATATCGTTGCTGTCCAGGAAAAAAACATGTATATTTTTGCCGATTTTGAGTTTTGTACATTATTTGAACAGGCGGCCAATGGTTGTTTACATTGTGTGCAAATTTCATGATGAATGGACCAATAGACGTCCTCCAAAATAGCTTGGAAAAAAAGTCTGGGTTCCATTGACTTACATTTAAAGTAAAGTATGTTTTTGGTCTCTCCTGTAAAGTTGCAATTTTAGAGGTACTTTTTTTTTCATTCATTATTTTTCAAGATGCAGAGAAGCATGATACTGAATTTTAAAGTAAAAATACAGTTAATATTATATAAATAGTAAATTGGGATTTTTCATAAGCCTTCTTTTGATGTCCTTAAGAGATTTTTGAGCCATGCTATGGAAATTGGGGACTGATGCCTATATACAATATTTTACATGTACATCTCCATATGCCAATACATAAACATTTATTGGTACTACATCCATCTCGAGTGGCAGTGTTGAGCATGCATCTTAGGCCTTGATTCTAATCTTTTTATTCCAGTGAAGGAAACATGCCCTACCTAATCCCTGCTGTCCTCCTCAGTGGTTACCCTTTCTTCTCCAGCCATGCATGGCTCCAGACTGTCTGTCTTTGCTGTGTAGTACATGTTCTGTCAGGCAAAATATTGTGCCATGGTTTTTATTTATTTATTTATTTATCCGGCGGTGCAGCCGTAGTTTTCTCTTGCTTTGCAGATCTGTTACCAAAACATGTTATCATATAACCTCACATGCAGCATGGCCGAATTAATCTGTTATTGAGTTTGGCCTGAATTTACTTTGCAGCACCTCCTGCGTTGTGGCATGTAATAAATGTTTAAGACCGTTGTTATTGCACAGTCTACAGGGGGTGCCACAGAGCAAGCGACCTCGGAGGTGCTGTGCTTGAAAGTGTGTGTTTGGGATGGACAGTATATGTATCTTGTCATTCCGTAAATAAACAGCAAAGGTAGCTTTAAACATTCAAACAAACCAGTTGTGCATTTGACTTTGATTCAGCAAATTAGCTAAATATTTTAGTTTCATTAAGTTTTATATCAACAGCACTTAATTACTTAATTTTATTTCTTCTCAGACATGAATTCAAAAGCGCTAACATTAGCATTATCTACTCTAAAATAGTCTTTTATATTGGGGGGGGGGTGTTAACATCGTGAGGGTTTCCTTATAAGCCCATTCTTCTGACACTGTAAACCTGTATTTGTGTGTATTACCTAACATTAACATCACAGGCAGAAAATGGTTTTTTAATTCATTTCTCATTTCTCTATTCTTAGCGGATTTGAATCTGAGGCTGGGTAGATGTCTAAGCACTGTCCATGTCTTACTGTCACTCACAACTATCACTCTCTGGGTATGAGCTCGTTTTTGACCTTGTTTTCTTTTTGCACGCAGGTTTGTTGGTGGGTGTAATCCTGCGATATGGCATCCCATCCACCAGTTACCACAATAAAACTCCCCCCAGCTGCTCTCTGAAGGAGGGTCCGGTCAGCACCCTGCTGCTTAATGTCAGCGGCAAGTTCTTTGAGTACACACTGAAGGGTGAGATCAACTCCCGCGAGATACACAATGTGGAGCAGAACGACATGCTTCGTAAGGTACGCCACTGAAACACATGAACCCCCATATGCACATCGACAGACCTGTAATGGTTTGTGTTGAACCTTCTACCCCAAATGTGGTCATTCTGTTAAAACCTGTTTAGAGTCTAAAGACAGTTTGCTTTAAGACAAACTGACAATGAACAATACACTGAGCATTTGTAAGTCGTACTAGGTCCTAAACCAATAAATAAATGTTTTGGGTAGCCATGCTTTCCTGTTTGTTAACAATGTTAACCTAAATATTATTTTCATCAAACTATTCCAGTAACTGGGGCAACAGATTTAGGGAAGTGTAGCAATTTAGGAATGCAGTTTTTGCAATTGAAACTTGTAGTGTATAAACATCTATTACTTGTTAGGTACATTAGTCGTGTGGTTTAAAGTAGAATAAAAGAAAAACAAATACATGTTAGCTAATAAACGGCCTTGGCTGATCAACTACAGCTCTGTTTACAAAAAAGGAAATGCAATAATGTGCAAGTGGTTTAAACGTTCTAACATATGGAGCCAAGTTTTTTAAGTGGGCTCAGTTTAGCTCTCAGACCCTTTTCCCCATGGAGCCATGCTGATGTGATAAGTTTAGTATGTGGTTTGGCATTGTGTTGCTGAAATAAGACCTTCCCTGAAAAAGACGTCATCTGGATGGCAGCATACGTTGTTCCACAACCCGTATATATATTGTTCAGCGTTGATGATGACACATACCTAGTGCACTAATGCACCTTCATACCATCACAGATGGTGGCTCTTGAATTGCGTGCTAGCATTACGCCTGATGGTCCCTCTACTTTTTAGCCCAGAGGACGCAGCGTCCATGATTTGTAGAAAGGAATTTACATTTTTGATTAGTAAGACAACAGGACACGTTTCAACATCAACTTTGTCCTTCTTTAAAGAGCTCAGGTCCAGAGGAGGTACCAGTGTTTCTGTATCCTGTTTGTATTTGGGTTTTTCTTTGTATGGTAGATTTGAAACTAGCATTTGTGGATTTCCTGTCAAACCACTACTTCAACTAAACCAGGAGATCCTCTTTTGGATTTGTTTTCCTCTGGCACCCTGTCCAGTTTCAGCAAGGGTTAGGAACTCTGTTAATTACAGCATGTGTGTGTATGTGAGTATGTGCGTTCACGTCTGCATTATTAAGCTAAGTTTTAGCATTTGTTTAATCCGTCGACCAATGCTTTTTACTATTTTCCAGGTCACCTTTGACCCAGAGGTATTCTTCAACATCTTGCTACCTCCCATCATTTTCCACGCTGGATACAGCCTTAAAAAGGTAAGCTGGTGTTGTGGCTGGAGGGTTGGAGGGACTCTTCTGGTCTGTAATGCTAGACTTGGCTCCTGTGGTTGGGTGATCAGCCTTTGTTTTGCTGTTCAGTGAAGCATTCCTGAATGGTTTCTGTGCAGCAACCTTTGCATTTTGAAATTGACACATGATAGTGCAGTAGCCCTCCCGCTCCCACTTGTGCGTGGGTGGAAACACCGCTGCTGGAAACTGGGGGATCTGGCTGGTTAAGGGCATTGACTTGCTTTTGTTGGTTTAAAAAAATGCTGATTGCCTGCGAGTAAAACAGCTCTGTTAGGGGAAGCTGAGTCCAGATGTCTTTCACTTCCTTTCAGTTACCTTCCACCAGTGTCGTTTTTTTATTCTCGGCTTGTCTGCCAGACAAAGGGCCTTTTATTTAAGGGCTTTTTAAATGCTTGTAATGGTCTACCATGTGGGTTTGCCAGATGTAATCTAAGAGTTGTTGCTGTCCAAGGAAAAACAAATATGTCTAAAAAAGTAACTTTGATGTAGAAGACAAAAACATTTGTATATGTTAATGCAAGTTAATGTGAAGAGGTTTTATTCCAAGTGGTTTTGGAGCATTTCTATCGGTCCATTCATCAAAAAAAACCTCAAACATAAAAGAGCAGCTGTCAAAAATCAACAAAAATGAAGACACGTTTTTCTTTAGACAGCGATATATTGTTTGCATGTTCAACAATTGATATTGTTTTTTAATATACATGGTTAACGTTTTGTTTACAACTATTGAATACTGATAAAGGACGACACCAACTAGGCTAATATACTGTTTTCCAGCTGTGGTAAAGCTTCAGCTTTAACCTTCTCCAAGACGTTAACCCTTCATGCATATTCATCTTTGTTACATAATTTGTTTTCCTTTCACAATTTGAACTGTTGAAGACGCTGAAATGGCTGTTATGTGCTGCTGCATCTCTGTGGCTCTGGCTCTGTGTGTTTAATATTTAAAGTATTTGATACATGTATAATTAGAGACATGGTATTATGTAACGGAGTAGTATCTTGTGATTTAGTCTTCCACAGTTTACCAAGTTCCTAAGACCTCTTTACTGTTGTTCTCTGGTGGGTGTAGAAGTACTAGGAGATTCTAAACCAGTGAGATTAATAACTGTAAATGGTGACCATGCTACTTAGCTGAAATGTCTTATGACAGCTTTGGAGTGAGAAAACTGTTCAGAGGCTGCATCATGTGCTAGTTTGTGAAACAGTTTAGTTTGCATGTGTGTGACCTTCCGCAAGATGTGTCTAATTACTAACCTTTTATAACAAATATTGATTGATTAAAATAATGGACAAAAGTGCAGGTAAAGGTTAGGCTTCTATGACGCTGTGTTTTTAAGCTACCAAGGTTGAGATTTAACAGCAAAGTTTGAAGCAAGTTTGTGGTTTACTTGAGGCTGCTTGGTAAGGTATAGGGGCTTAACGAAGTATCAAATATTGCTGTATTATATTTGGTGATACTATATTGATTTCCAAAAAATACAGTATCAGTTTGTAATGAATACTTTCGTGCAGAGATTTGTGGCAGACAGTGTTGTGTTTAAACCCTGATCACTAGATAGCAGTGTTGTAATCTGTCTTTAGCCATTAGATTCTTCCAAATCCTCCAATGTAAACATATAGTGTAGGGATGCACATTGCATTGCCAGGTTCTTGCCAATGTATAGCCCTAGTGGGGAATAAGTCACTTAAGTCTTTATTTAGTTTGTTCCACCAGTTGCTGAAGTACCAGCTCACTCATGCCTTTTACACCTGAATCCTTCTGAAGTTGTGCAGTCTGTGAATTCTATCAGGAGATAGTAGGAGAGAGCAGTAAACGTGGTTTCCTTTTCTCTCAGAGTCCCTTTTTTTTCAACAGTGTTTAGCTGATTGTGAGCAGATGGTTGCAATCTGGCAGCAAACAAAGGGAACACAAGTCAGCAGACAGTAGAGTCGTACATGTGGAGCGTCAGTAGTGAAATCTCTGCATGCATGAGTTTAGCATCATGCATCCATTGCGGAGTGTCGGATGTCTGAGTGGCGTTCTTTTACCTGGAGCTGCACCACAAGCACAGCTTGCAAACTGATCTGGACATAGCTGGGGATTTCCTTTGCATGCTTCTGCATCTGTACACTCTATGGTCACTGCTCCCATTTTTGAGAGAGACCAGCGGGCTTGTTTGATATCGTCGCTGTCCAATGAAAAACAAGTATCTCTAAAATTGCAACTTTTCAGGAGAGACCAAAACCTACTTTACTCTTAGTGTAAGTGAATGGAACCAGAATTTTTCCAAGCTATTTTGGAGCAGTTCTATTGGTCCATTAATCATGAAATTTTTACACAACATAAACAGCAGCTGTCGTGTTAAAATGACTAAAAATCTACAAAAATGGAGGAGCATGTTTTCATTGGACAGCAATGATATGCATCGCATACATAAATTGGCACCCCTCACACACATGCGCGCACACACTCTTGTACACTTCCTCTTGCTGTTGGTGAAGGTGCATCATAGTCTGCGGGAAGGAATGCACCGAAATTTCAGCCACCAAAACAGATCGAAAGTAGTACTTTCGATTTTCATCCAAAAGGGGATCCGACCGCAAGGTTAAGTTACAAATGTAACCCAAATTGAAATAACCAGATGATTTGTTCCAAGTAATTTTGCACCATATCTCAAGCTCCATTCACCATGAAATGGTATTAGAGAGAGCAGAGGTTTAACTGTGACAGTGATTTTATGCTTCTTTCTATGGATTTCTGCTTTTCCTGCGTTAATAATATTCAGATCTCTCATTGGTGACTCTGGACCACTTTCTAAATGCAGTCTGCGATGCTTGCTTCATTGCGCTGGCACTTGTTCTCACTGTTGCCTCTGACCACCCGTTTAAGTGGGACTGGTGGGAGAGGGGTGGGGTGACTCAGCATCTTGAGACTGAGAGCCAGGCTCAGGGGAGCCTGCCCCACATCGTTGCACTCTGAACAAGCAGAAGCATGGAGAGGTGAGCTGGGAGGATTGAGGTTTATTAGCTTTGGCATCAACAAAATGCCTTGAACCTGCAGACCTTCAACCAGCAGTGAGATGCAGCTTTCAGAGGCAGCTTTTATTTTTCTGGACCTGGCCAGAAACATGTTCAAAATATTGATACAGCAGTTTGTTGTGGTATGCCTGTAACACAGCCAGCCTTTTTCCATAGTCCTCTGGCCTATATCGTGTGTAAATCAGTGTTATATTGCCAAAAGCTTCAGCTGCCTGTTCGCAAATGGTGTAACTTCATGTGATTCACAAGTTTAGAGTTTAGATTATCGGGGCTGTGATACTTATCCTTCCTCTCATGTTGAACTGGTATGAGTCAGCACTCAACTTCTATCAACCTCAAATTACAAATTAATTGGTATTACAGGACAGGATGGGTTGTGGCTAGCTGGTTAGCATACTAACTTTGTAGTTATCTTTGCAACACGTTACATAGCCATCTTTGACCATACCGTCATACCAAAACTATTAATTCTTCACATTCTGTTAATACATTTAGTTGATTTTGAAATGTTTTAAGCTAAAAATCGTACATATGGAATAGGGGTGTAAGAAAATATTGAATATCGGGATATTATGTTTCGTGATACTGTATCGATTCTCAAAAACAGAGTATCGATACACAGATTCCTGGCAGACAGTGAATCATTGTGTGTTGTGTTTAAACCTCTGACCACTAGATGACAGTGTTGGAATCCATTTTCAGATCCACTCCAACATTAACAAGCAGCACAAGGATGCAGTGCTATTGTAAGCACTGACAAACCCTTCCATACAGTTGTGTGTTTTAATAATAGTATTTAAAAAATTGCAATATATCACTTTGCTTGCAGTATCGCAATATATTGAATCGTGACCGCTGTATCAAGATACGTATTGTGTTTCCAGGTTCTTGCGAATACACAGCCTTAATATTGAACCTATAAATGTATGTAGGCTGGTAGTTGGCAGATACAAAAGATTGGTATGTCATACAGGGTCACAAGCTAATTTTTCAGTGTGTCAGCAAGATTTCATTGTTGAGGCATAAACATAGTCATTCATACAGATTGGTTTGATGTGAAGTAGTTAATTGTTGAGCAACTTCTGTTTCTTTTTTCGTTATCCAAAATGGGCAGTGAACCTACACGTCCTGTGAGCTTCATATGGAATGCTTTTTAGGTAATAAAGATGAATCTGAGAAAATTTAAATTTGGGTACTATTTTGCATCAAACGACCTACATGTACTTGTTCACCTAGCAAGTGATTTAAAATCAAATTTAAAAATGCAGAACAATTTTCACTCTGTTTCTCTAAAACAGAGCATTTTACATCAAACCACCCTGTCTAGTTTCAGGCATTTAATTATGAAACCGTCTGAGGCAGGTGTGTAGTTCAGGCTTGCAGGTTTGTATAATGTGAATTGGTGACTGTAGGCTTCTGTTGCTTATTAACTAAATTAGCCTCACAGCCCTAAAACAAATAAAAGCATATATCATGGAATGAAAGGATGTAAATAGCTCCTAGTGCTTTGCTGTGAAGGTAAAGTGAGAATGAACTGTGATTTATGTAAAGCGTTTAAATGAAATCTTTATAATTTTTCCAAAGTCTTCACTATTGGGGTTTAGGTGGCTGTTATTTACAAGTGTCTAGGCAGTGCTGTAGTGGTTTTGCTCTGTGGAGCAGACAGTGATGCATGTCTGCCTCTCTTCCTCCAGAGACATTTCTTCAGAAACCTGGGCTCCATCATAACATACGCTTTCTTGGGCACAGCCATTTCCTGCTTTGTCATTGGGTAAGTCCACATCACCCAGTGCATCACAGCTACGATCTGAACTGAACCTGCTTGACATCTTTAAGATGAACTGCTTAATCATCCAGGCAGAGTATGTTGTTGTTGTTTTTGGAAACATGCTGCGGTTACTGTAATATGCAGGGCTTTTGGTAATAATCTATATTTTAGCTGTTGGATTTTCTTTCTGGGTTTGAACAGCTGCTCTTGTTTGTGTTTCAGAAACCTGATGTATGGAGTGGTGAAGCTGATGCAGGTGGTTGGGCAGCTCACTGATAAGTTCTACTACACAGACTGCCTGTTTTTTGGAGCCATAATTTCAGCTACAGACCCAGGTAATGCTCAGTCTCCTCCGTTTCACCTCTACTCGTCTTTGATGTCTAGCCTTTTGTTGATAATTGTGTAGCTCCTGTTTAATGTTCATGTTTTAGGATTGTAAAGCGCAGGAACGGCACTAATGTAAATAAAAGGTGATGATAATTATGTTGCCAAAATATGTTGCTAAGGAATTCCTCAGGTTTCTGCATACTTCAGTTCTAAACAAATGAATTCTGTGTTGTTTAATGTAAAAACAATTTTATTTCTTTATATTGGAGGCAAAAACAATTTGCCCATGTCGTATGAGATTTTTAAAAATATTTAATGCTAAAGGCTAAGCACCACTTATGGACACCCCTGGTGATTTCACATTTTTTTACATTCTGACAATATATAAACATGACTTTAAATGAAATTCACTGCTTAATTTGCTTTAAAATCTATAGAAAATAGATTTTAATTAAATTGACAGAAAAAAAAAACATCTCGCTAAGGAAATCCTGAGTCTAAACAGTATCTAGCTAAATAACCAACATTTATTCATGACAACAGCCTAGCAACCAGCTAAACTCAGATATAGAGGTACAGCTATATTGTAAATATGATCAAAGTGGAATTCACTCTCATACGACACTATAAATCTTCCTAATTTAACTTTGTTACCTTAGTATAATTTGAGACATTGAACTTATCAAGTGAAGCTAATTAGTTAACATCAGCTAAAACAGGAGAAGTAACTGTGTTTACCTGGTTTACCTTCACGTACACGGAGGCTCTTGAACACCTCTCGTTGGTTTCCTTACACACCCATACTGTTGAAACAGCGCAAGTCTTAAGATCCAGTCGTCGTGTAAGCCTACCTTCGATAGTTGTGGTAACCTTCAGGTGTGAAATGATCGCTACAGATGACTGAGTGAGAGGATGGTTGTTGTGCATCTTCTAGCGTTGTTGTCCACCATCTAAGTCATGTGCATAACCTATGGTAGTTTCCAAACAGTGGGCGGAGCTAAACAACAGTCTTTTAAACCGCATTGCTTAAATTTGTACAAAATAAAACATCTGACTTTTAATAATCACAGGTTAGGATCTCAAACTTCTCTCTAATTATGTGTTTGACATTTTCATATTAGCTCAGCTTTTAACTAATGGGCATTAACAACTACTCTTTTGCTCTTACAATGTTTATTTTAAATAACTTAATTTTAGACCAAAGCATGATCTTAGAGCAAACGTTTAACAGCCACCAGGCTATGTATTTAAACCATTTAATGTAAAAGCTTTATGTGAGGTAACTCGTAGAAACATTGAATGCCTCAGGCCTCTGGTTTCTATCACCACCACTATGAACAGTTCTGTCTCAGTTTCTTCAGAATGGAGCATTTCATATCAGACCTCTCTGAATGACATTGTTTACATCTTAACCCTTTAAGGCTGATGCAGAGAGTGATATTTTCTACTCATTTGTCTGCTCTTTTTAGTTTAATAACATTTTTTTCCTAAGTCTTTAAAATGTGAAATAACACATCACTATAAAGTAACCAGTATTCAGCTCAGACAAACGCTTCAAGATTTGTGCTGGCACACTCACACAGTATGTTTTGTAGAGTGGTAGAAAATAAGGTATTACGCAGGAGCTCTGGGTGTACATGTGAAAATTGCTAAATTGATTTTGCCAATAGCCAGAGGGGACATGGAGGGGACATCTTGACACATCTGGCAGCTTAAAACATGTGTCTTCAGGGTTTGTGTGGTTAACTGTTGGATTGTGCAACAAAATCATTGGAATGTTGGGACATAAACTGAATGTATAATAGTAATCAAGCTGCCACTGTAGTCATACTTTGTGTGTTTTTGTGTGTGCATGTTCAGTAACTGTATTGGCCATCTTCAACGAGCTCCATGCTGATGTGGATCTCTATGCCCTGCTGTTTGGAGAGAGTGTAATGAACGACGCTGTGGCCATTGTCCTTTCATCGTAAGTTCTTTCACTTCGCTCTTTCTAGTTGGCCCAAACTCGTCTGCTCGCTAGCTTACTTTCTCTCTTGCTCTTTCTTGTATTTTCTCTCTCTTTCCTCTCTTTCACTCTCATGTACTCTGTGCACAAAGATACACAGTGTTTCCCTCCTTTCCCAGACTGCCAGGTCAGTGTGTCTGTGGGGGAAATTCCACAATCTAATGTGAAACCAATAAAACGCATGCTTTTGCAATACTGCCTCTATTACTGCCAAAGCATTAGAGGAATTGACCTTGAGCTCCATCTGCTGGCCACAAACGGGCAGTAAACATTTGGCACACTTCTTGAAAATTCCCTCCTATGTAGCAGAAAAATCATTTAAAGACACCATCATTGATTTTTATTTACCTTTAATAAAAAAAATATAGAAGTCCTGTGATTTAGGATTTAAACACTGCTAATATTTCAAACTATACAACGCTCAGTTAGAAAACTAATCTGCAAAACAGTCTTGTTTTTATTTAATTATTCTTTAAAACTATTGCTTTTAGGAATTGTAAGTTGTGTCTCTAAGTGAAGGCTTTAGGTAAGACCTTCCCAGCACTGGTATATGAAGGCTGCTTTTCAGTGCTCACTAACGCTTGTTCACGACCATCAGATCAGGCTGTAGCAGCACCTCACGGCATGCTAATGTAAACAATGTAACATTTATACTTGCTTTGTTTAGAAATATGTTTAATTACAAAGTTTGGCACCACTGCAGCTTTCCGTTTGCATTTGCTTCTAGTGCTTTTCAAATGGTTTTGTGCTGAAGAGTAGATGTAAACTGACTGAAGGTTCTTGAATGATACACCAGCTGCGTTTTTCATTTTCTTGGAAATGAAGGATGCATTTGTTGGCCGCATTCTAAGGATGCTACGTAATGGGACCGCCTGCAGTGTGTATTGACAGAGATGCAGCCTTTCTCATCACGACTGTAACCTCCATACTCAGCTTACAACAGTCCAGCTTTACTCGTCTAGGTTATAAAGTTATAAGTAGTGATTACTGACTGGCACAGCAGAGCACAGTCAAAGAGAGTAATTGACATCTATCATGCTTTAAGGGACATAATCTAAAACAAACTGTTTAATTTTAAAGTCTGAATATTGGCTGTTTTGGTACAGATGAAACATACGGACAACATATGGGCCCTTTTAATGTAATGTTATGTTTAGAAAATATTAGTTTCTTGTACGTCCCTGTCTTAATGAAGCTGTGTCATGCCTTATGTGCCCTATTTCAGGTATAGACATGTTAAATGGATTTGATGTTCATGATGCACTGTCAACTGTGGCTTGTTTTCGTGTCCTCTTTAGGTCTATTGTGGCGTATCAGCCCAGTGGAGTAAACACGCACACGTTCGATGCCTCCGCCTTCTTTAAATCAGTTGGTATTTTTCTGGGGATCTTCAGTGGATCTTTTGCTATGGGTGCAGTCACTGGAGTTGTCACCGCCCTCATATCCTTTCATCCGCCTACTTCTACAATCTCAAGAGATTTAAGGTTAATAATGAGCTGGGTTTAATGGCTGTGTGGGCTTCTCTCCATTAACGTGTGTTTAAAAGCTTTAACTCAGTTCTCACGTCACTAAATTCACCAAGCTGCACTGTTTCCCTCTGCTGGAGACCGCACTCTTCTTCCTCATGTCCTGGAGCACCTTCCTACTGGCAGAGGCTTGTGGCTTCACGGGTGCGTGCAAGTGTTTATTTACTGTCTCTGTTATCTTTGCAGTGGCCCCAAAAAGTATTTGGACATGTGGATTCTGCTGATTTTTTTTGTATAATTGAGTTGTTGACATGTAAATAGAGTTTTTATGTGAAGCATTGATGGTAAAATAGTGCCCAGCATATACATCCACACCATGAATAGCTAAACTACGTTTTAATCCAGAACTTTCCCAAAGCTCTTGGAAAACAATGTCTCTGACATCAGGCAGCACATTCCCAACCATTTCATGTAATTACTTTTTATTCTTAACTATAAGGTTTTAGAAATAACTTTCTATAAGGTGGCTTTTAGAGTTGGCAGTCTATTTTCTGTCATCAACAGTATGAACTGTTCTGACTTTTTTTTAGAGCGTAGGATTTTTATCAGACTATTCTTAGGACTTTATTTATAATTTTTTTATTTATTTATTTTATTCCTCATCATTTCATTATGCAGAAATCTGGAAAAGATTGTGAAGTGTCCATTAAACCATGTGGTCATTCCTTTAATAAAGATCTTTACGTTACTTCATAATGTTTAGCTGTAGGATTTAAGTTTTAGAGATACAATGTTAAACTTAAGCCGGATGGATGGATGGATGGATGGATGGATGGATGGATGGATGGATGGATGGATGGATGGATGGATGGATGGATGGATGGATGGATGGATGGATGGATGGATGGATGGATGGATGGATGGATGGATGGATGGATGGATGGATGGATGGATGGATGGATGGATGGATGGATGGATGGATGGATGGATGGATGGATGGATGGATGGATGGATGTTTTCTTACATAGTAAATGGAGTATATTTGCAAGAATAGAACAGATGTCCAAATATATTGGATATACACATATATGCACATATATTCTGTGAATTATCAGAATGTACCACTTGTGTTATGTTATTTATATATTTAAATATTTGTGGGTGTTAAACTTTTAGAATTCTTTCAGTTTTGTTATTATATTTTTTTCAAACTTGTGTAGTTTATTAGATCAACACATTTATGTGTTATTGTGTAATTTTTTTATTCAGGTGTTGTAGCGGTGCTGTTCTGTGGGATCACGCAGGCTCACTACACGTATAACAATCTATCTGAGGAGTCTACCAAACGCACCAAACAGGTTCTGCTCTTCCTCCTGCGTTCGCCTTCTCTGTCCATCTTTGCTGTCGCATTGCTGCCCCTTGGTGTCCTTTGACTGTGTTATGAAGGCCAGTAGGGGGCAGCAGTATATATATATATATATATATATATATATATATATATATATATATATATATATATATATATATATATATATATATATATACACACACACACACAGGCTAATTGTGTTGTTGGGCTAGTTACACAGCTGTAGTGTGTTTTAAATCGGAACAGAAATGAAACAGTCTGCATTTTAATAGATGTTGACTGAAGGATAAGCAAACTGTTTACTAGTGTATTTGTTTGACAATCTGGAGAATTTGGGGATTCTGTTCAAGACCCTGAAAACAGACCTCAGCAAAATGTACTTATGTAAAATATACAACGTGTAACGTCATAGTCGTATTTGTATAGTTGTAGATGTTTAGAATTGTTCACAAGTTCCAGCTGCCTCTTCTTTGAGGACAATATTCTGAAGGCCAGTTGGAACAGCTGCCCGTGTGTTTAATAACATCCTACATTCCTGCATGTGTAAGAGGTGAAAGGAACGATTTAGAGATGGAGAAAAAGTGTGGCAAGAAGGATGAGTCTGGTCAGGGTTCTAAAGAGCTGGATATTTAACTCTCAGAGACCCCTTGCTGGTGGCTGCTGTCAGTCAGGATGATGTTAGAAAAGAAGTGCCCGCACCCCCTGCAGCGTTCCGCCAAGTAGCTCACACTGTGCTAGCCTGAGAGGGAGGAAATTTCGGGGCTGTGATTACACTCTGGGGTTGTTCTTCTGCCTCAGGGGTAACACTTAACCCAATTACCAGAACTCTGCTGAAGTGGAGGAGACACTACAGAAGTTGAATCCTGGCAGGCATGCTGTGTGTTTTCGTGTGCGTGCGCTGTGGTGGGAATGTGACCCCTCTCACCTATTTTATCATCACTTGTTTCAGCTGTTTGAAGTGCTGCACTTCCTGGCAGAGAACTTCATCTTCTCCTACATGGGGCTGGCTCTCTTCACCTTCCAGAACCATGTCTTCAGTCCCATCTTTATCGTTGGAGCATTTGTATCCTTTTTCTCTCTCGGCTGGCAGTTCAGGTCTGACCAACAGGCTTGAGTTAAGTGATATTTCACACTGTAACTGTCTCATTCAGCTTCAAGAAGCAAACCAATAATCAAGACGTTGAATATAAATGTCCCTTACCTGTACTATTGGACAGACGTAGACTTTGGCTCAAGTTAATTGTTTAACTATGAAAGGTTGATGTACTGTGTAGTCCAGTGTGTGTATATAAGTAAACCAGTATGATCATACGTGATGAATGGAATCATACGTGATGGATGGCATCATACGTGATGGATGGATGGATGGATGGATGGAATCATACGTGATGGATGGATGGATGGATGGAATCATACATGATGGATGGATGGATGGATGGATGGATGGAATCATACATGATGGATGGATGGATGGATGGATGGATGGAATCATACGTGATGGATGGATGGATGGATGGATGGAATCATACATGGATGGATGGATGGATGGAATCATACGTGATGGATGGATGGATGGATGGATGGATGGAATCATACGTGATGGATGGATGGATGGAATCATACGTGATGGATGGATGGATGGATGGATGGATGGAATCATACGTGATGGATGGATGGATGGAATCATACGTGATGGATGGATGGATGGAATCATACGTGATGGATGGATGGATGGAATCATACGTGATGGATGGATGGATGGATGGATGGATGCTTTATTGATCTCGGAGGGAAATTTAAGGCATTCCACAAGTGCACAAAGGTAAGGCAAAACAGGAGGGTTGCAATAAAGAATAGAATATAAAATAAATAGAATATAGAATATACAAAGTAGAAATAGAAAAAGTCTCACAGTATGTGTATGAGTGATGGCAGTAGTGCAGTTGACCAGTATAAACCGTGTAGACCACTTCTGTAGTGTAAATACACAGTTATGCAGTTGGCAGTGCAAATGTAGTTTGGTTACATTGCTGTGTCCACCTCTTACCTGTCAGATTGCCCCAAGACCCTCCCTGTTAATGTGTTGAAATGTGTCAGAAAGGCTTAAAAGACTTAAAGATGAGGTGAAGAATATTTTCATCTCTCTTTTTTTATATAGTTTTATATATATGCCCTTGTCAATCACTGGTGCTAGTTTAAGGGCTCCAGTACTGCAGTGTATCCTAGAGTGCATTAGGCAGGAAGCACCCAGGACAGCAAAATAAGTTTCTGATTTCATTATAATTGTGATAATTGAACCACCATGGTTTCACTTTAATTCTGATGTGTGATAGTTACTTCTCTAGAGTGACAGACTTTGTAAAACACTTGTAAAACCTGTATGTGTGTCTCCTATTGTCTGTTATTTGGATCAGTGACATGGTGCCACATAAAACACAATCTGGGAGCCTGTTATTTTACAACCTGTGACGTGCCTCTCCTGCCATTAATGGGTGACTTGCATTTTTAATGTGAACAGCAGGTGGCGTTCTAATGATTTTCTTCTCTGTGCATCTGCTAGCCTGCTAGTTAGTGAGCTAAAGGCTTCACAGATAGCAACAGCAAAATAGATGCAATACATCATAGTTCTAAATGAACACTTCTAATCAGACAAGAACACTTATGTACATGATGTTCAGACTGAGGCTGATCTAGCCGAGAGCAGGTCCGTTCTTTACTGTCTCCTCGTCCTTGTGTGCCGTGGATCGTCGCTTCTGTCACGTAGGTGTGATGCGCTTCCTCAGAGTTGGCGAGGAAACGGTAAGACCAGTATTGAAATAAGGCTCATGGTTTCCAGTAACATGCATCTCTTAGTCATCGAAAGGAGAGGATGCATGTGTGTATGTTACTTTTGTATTTTTCCTTAACTGCTTCCTGATTGGTAGATTGCCATATTTATTGGGCGGGCATCCAACATCTACCCTTTGTCCTTCCTGCTTAACCTGGGCCGCAGGCACAAAATCGGCGGAAACTTCCAGCACATGATGATGTTTGCAGGTATCGTCTTATCGCTTCTCATTGAAAGCAAAGCACTTTGGAAGGGTGCATGTATTCTGTTTTTTTAATTATTATTATTTATTAGTATTTAATTACCTACTTCATCTTTTAATATTATTGTGGCCCATTATGAACCATGTTGATGTTCCTTTGTGTGAGATCTCTCCGATAGAGCAAATCATGACTTAAAAAAAAACAACAACAACAAAAAACAAAAACAAGATGCTACAAAAAGAGCACATTTTATTAGTGGGTTCTAATCTGGAGCAGGTCCCCTGCTAATACCCGATCCATGAACGGGAGGAGTTATCAAAGCAGCTGGAGTTTTTCAAACCTCTTGAAATAAACACGCTCAAAATCTGTAAACATACTACATCATGGTAGCGTCTCTCCCTGTGGCCCTGTTGTTTTTGTCTGTCTGATCTCTGTGGTTTGTGATTGTGTGTGTGCTGCTAATGCAGGGCTGCGAGGGGCTATGGCGTTCGCACTGGCGATCCGTGACACGGCGACCTACGCACGGCAGATGATGTTCACCACCACGCTGCTCATCGTGTTCTTCACCGTATGGGTCTTTGGTGGAGGCACGACGCCCATGCTGTCATGGCTGCATATCAGGTCAGGAAAGACTCTCGGTTTATTAATAGTTGGAATAGTTTGGTGAAAAATCAAATGCTCTCCCCCCGCTTACTCCGAATGTAGACGAACAAGACAGGCTCTCTTCTTAGTTTTTGCTAATAATATTACATTAATATATTTTGAAATAATTTCAATTATTGTGTCACATACAGTTATGTCACACAGCTGTAATTGGCAGTAGCAGCTTGAAATCTGAGCTTTTGTTCAGTTGTTTGTTCATCTTTATAGACAAACATCTGGTATAATAAATCTTTGACATGACTTGTTTTGAGGCACCTGTGTGATGGTTTAGACCTGCCAGATGCTAATTGGTGATTTGTATGCTTTGGTTATTTGTTAGCTAGTCAGCTGCCTCCTGACTCCATCAGAAAACTTAAGCGCTTTGTGTGTCCAGTCAAATGTTTGTTTATTAAATTTGGTTAAGTTAATTTTGGGTTTTTTTCACTGCAGTTACTCGCAGAGCCCAGCAGGGGGTGCAAAAGCTCACCATCCCAACTAATGACCCCTTTGAACTGTATTGCTCTTGTATGATTTCCATGGTGACTGATGGTCTGAGAGCTGAGCCAGAGAGGATTGGCGAGTGCTTCAGTGAGAAAGGAGGCACAGAGAAGTAGGCTTTTATTTATAGCGAAGTTTATATTAAGTTTGACTTGTGACGCAGATCCTTCACTTTCGAGTGCAGAACATCAGGATTCCGAAAACCTATAGAGAAGAAAAGAGATAAAAGATGCTGCGTGGCTCAGCTTATGCCGTTTATACCAGATTGGTCAGCTGTGAAAGCATTCACACGCAAATCCTCTTATCATCTGAGGTCTAGGATGGAATGATAAATGGAATCATAATAGAAGCCGTTTGTATATAATACGCTAAATGGTTTGTGGCTGTTTTAGAGCAGCAGTGGGTTCAGGGCTGATGGGCTGATGGAAAGAGGAGGTGGTGGAGTTGTTTTTCTAGGCTCTGTAGCTTCTGCACACTGTTAATAAGTGCCTCTAGTTCTCCAGATAAAGAGGATTATAGCACTCTGATGCTGACAGATGCTTCATGGGACTAAACGGCTCATGTTATTGTGTGTAATGCTGCTGCAGTAAAGGAGCTGTAGAACGGTTTGGCAGGAGAAACGAAGAGGAAGAGAACTGAAGTGTGAGACATCCTGTACTTAAATGCGGGCTGGTGTTTTATCTAAATAATAGGTGTAGACATATAATCTCACAGGCTTTATTGGTAGAGATTGTAGTGCTTTCGGGGGTGTCTGACACAGTTAATCAAAATTGCTGCTTACACTTCTGCTGCAGTATTCCAATTGTAAAGTCTGCATCTGCATCCTGAGGGTGGGAAGCAGGACCGGAAAGATTTTGTCTTTGCCCCCCTTTAATCACAATTTCAAGCAATGGCTATTATTTCTGAACCAATCTAACCAAAGAGGCGTTTTGCTGTGCAGTGTGAAGATATGTCCTTGATTATTTCTGATTGGCTTATATTGTAATTTTCTAATTATATTAGTATTCTTACTTTTTTCTGTTTCCTCTTCTGAGTATTATTGTCTCAACCTGTGTCCAGGTACTTTTGTCAGCTTTGATTTAAAGTTGATTTGAAGTTGATTTAAAGTTGTACTAAAGCTTTTCACAAAACACAGTTGTTCTATCAGTGTACTTCCAAAATTAATTAAGGGAGGTTATTGAAATTAGTCACAATTAAATAATCTTTTTTAACTTTCATAAGCAAACTGTCCTCTTCAGTCATTCGGTTTTATGTTTAATTTAAATGCACATGCATCATTTTTATTTCTTTATCTCATATATTCATTTAAGCCAGTATCATTAGATCTGCTCTCCTTATTCATGCTCAAATCAAGCTGTAATTTTTTCTTTTTTTTTGTTTCTGGCTTTAAAAATATCCACATTACGTTTACCCCCCCCCTCAAGCAAAGCAGTCCAGAACCGGGGCTGGTGTGAAACGTGGCGATGTTTGCCATGTCAAAGAATTTATTTCCTCTAATAATAATTTGGGACTGGTGTTTGACTTCTAAGCGAGCGATCAGTGTGTTGTGGTGATACAGGTTTTTTTAAACATAGTGCCTAATCTTTCTCCTGATTCCTTCTAAAGTTTCACTGGCGTCACTGCATTGCTGGGATTTGGTGCTCTGCAAACTTTTTCAGGCCTGTGGCTCTAATTATAGATCTTTTTCTGTTTACTTTCCCAGACTGTGTGAAGATTTATGTGTCAGCTTCCTGTAAATACTAAAATCCTGCTCAGATATGCTTTACAGTAGATGGGAGCACTTTCCAGTCATGTCTTCCTAGTATGGTTTAGTGAACTATTGCTTTAAGGGCTCTTTTCCACCACTGTGTATTTTTTTAATTTAGTTTATGGAGTGTGTTCTAAATATAAAGCCACGTCGCAGGAAAGGAAGGAGAAATGTGAAATTTTGCGTTGAAGAGAAAGTTAGGTGGCCTCTATCAGCCTCTCTGGCATTTTGGTTCTGGCCTCAGCTCTGTGCTATACCATGAATGCTTGTATAGCTTGAGAGTACTTGAAGAACATCTTATCTGGCGAGGTATGCAGAGTCCAATGGGGTGACACCCCTCCCATTTCCCCCCCCCTACTGCTACTGCCTGCTGCGCCTTCCCAAACGAGCCTGTCAAGACTGCGGTTTGTCTGTGCTAATTTATATAGGAACAGCGTCAGTAGCTTACACGAGTCACCTTTTGGCACAGTGTAACACAGCCATGTGTAAGAGCCTGATGTGTTTTGGCTGCGTTTGGCCATTTCCACCGTCCCTGGCCTCCTTTGTTTACAGCGGTGTGACAGCGAGCCTAGGCAGGGCTGTGCTGTTTAGCAGATGCTGTGCCAGGTCACTCAGGAGTTTCCTGAAGGAAGAGCAGTAATCCCCCAGTACAGTGAATACAAGTAGGAGCACTACAAATGCAGCCAAGCGAGGGAGTTAAAGTACTTCTGTGGCTTGTGAGAGTTAGTAAAGCGAGCGAGCATTAGCTGCTTCTTTAAGCGGATCTGGTTTCTTTAGTTGCAATAGATCTGCTATAAACAGTTTTTACTATAACTGCACTCGAAGGCATTTGTATCAGTATTGTTTGTTTTGTATTTAGTGTAATGTTTTTTTTTTATTTTAATCTTCTTATTCCTCAAGCCTTTTTTTCCCCAGTAAACTGTATTTAAGGACTTGTGGCTTTCCAGATGTCACATTTGCTGAGCTTCAGAATGATAGCAATAAGATTTTCAGTATTAGTATAAACGGCTTTATGAGCTTTACGATTGAACAGATATATACAGCTTTAATATCACACTGGTAGAAGAGCATTTATGAGTAAACCAGTTAATGAATATGCTTTAAAAAGTGTATGCAAGTGGAAAGATATACAGGATTTGCTCTGTCGTGAAGCTACGTCATGCTCGGTTGAAGCCCAACAGCACGTCTTTTCAAGCTTTCGACTCTGTCGCAGAAGTGGAAAAGCTTAGATAATCCTATTGCCTAAGCCAAAGCCCTGTGTCTTTGTAGGGGTCGGGGGAGGAGGGAGATGATATCCACTCTGCACTTCCTCCCTGTCATCCTCAGGGTTTCCTCTTCCTGTGATTCACCATGCCCAATATGTGAAATATTTTGTAGCCAACAGGGTCAGCGCTGTATACGTGACCCTGCACAGGTCCAGACTAGCTGCTGTATATATGGAGAAATGTTGCCATTTTTCTTCTCCAGTAAAACGTTGAATGTTAATGAAGCAGAGTTTATCTTTGTATTGGTTACCGAGGGCAACCAGAATACTTATTTATATACACTGCAGGACTAAAGTAAGATAAGCGCTTATGCTTTGCGCAGGCAGGGTTTATATATATCTCACCGCTGTCCAACAAAAACCATGTATTTAAATTTTTTGACAGTTTGTCCACCTCATTTGAACACAACGACTGCTGTTTATGTTGTGCAAATATTTCATGATTATTGGACCAATAGAAAAACTCCAAAATAGCTTGGAAATAATTCTGGTTCCATTGACTTACATTGAAAGTTAAGTTGCCATTTTCAAGATATATTTTTATTGGACAGCCATATATTTATATATGATTATCAGTAAATTGTCATAATTATTATTATTATATATATATATATATATTTTTTTTTTTTACAAAATATACATTTGATTTGCAGTGATGTACTCTGGTTCTAAGAAATAACATGATTATTTAATTAGAAAGGTATCCTTTTTTAAATGATTATTTTTTTATTATAATGATTTATTACTTGCAAACTCCAAATTTATTTTAAATGTATGGGTGAATAAAACAAAATAGCGAAAATTATCACTATACTTGTACAGACAATTACTATTTTGGGACATACCTATTGTGGCACATTTAATTTTTTTAAGCAAAATCTATGCTGACAGTTATTCTCTTCAGTGTTGCAAATATAGTGCTACACTCAGTCCAGTTTAATTTATATAATTTTAGTAATTCATCATCATGTAAAATATTAAGTTTACCCATATTTAAACAAATGTGGAAATGAAGTGCATATGATTAAAGATGCAGTAAATTAATTAGACATGACAATTTATTTTGGCCAGGGCACTTTTGGTTTCTGACAGAATAAAAAAAAACTTTGTTTCATTAATTCTCTTTTCTGTCTAGACATGTCAAGTCAAGTCAAGTCAATTTTATTTATATAGCGCTTTTTACAACGATGTTGTCTCAAAGCAGCTTTACAGAGTTTTGAAAACAGTTATAACATATATCCCCCAGTGAGCAAGCCAGAGGCAACAGTGGCAAGGAAAAACTCCCTCAACTGGAGGAAGAAACCTTGGGAGGAACCAGACTCACAAGGGGAGACCCATCCTCCTCTGGTCAAACAGTATTTACAGTTTGAACTAAATACCAAAGAAAGGAGTCTCTGTTTGAAATCTGGATAGCAAAGCTTTAGAAGCTGCACAGATAGAGGCAGTGTATGACTGAGGCAGTCTCTGGCTGAGGCAGTCTATGACAGTCTTTATGTAAAGTGGGCGTGAGCTGAAACAGTCCCATCCTATCTCAGTGCTGGTGCATCTGGATGGCACAGTGATGTTAATTACAAAAAGCTTAATTACAAAAAGCTACACTAAACAAGTATGTTTTTAGTCTAGACTTAAATATTGAGACTGTGTCAGAGTCCCGAACATTAACTGGGAGATTATTCCACAATTTTGGGGCTTTGTAGGAAAAAGCTCTTCCCCCCATTGTAGTCTTCTGAATTTTAGGAACTATTAGAAAACCAGCATCCTGTGATCTGAGTGAACGTGGCGGTTCATAATAGGAAATAAGATCTTGCAGGTACTCCGGTGTGAGACCGTGCAGGGTTTTATACGTCAGTAATAGAATTTTATAGTCGATACGGAATTTAACAGGAAGCCAGTGTAGCGCTGATAAAACTGGACTGATGTGATCAAATTTCCTGGTTTTAGTTAGTACTCTAGCTGCAGCGTTCTGAACTAACTGAAGTTTATTCAGGTTCCTGCTGGAGCATCCTGACAATAATGCATTACAGTAATCTAGCCTTGAGGTTATAAAGGCATGTATCAACTTTTCAGCATCAGACACAGATAATGCATTTCTTAACTTTGAAATGTTTCGTAGGTGAAGAAACGCTGTTCTTGTAATATTACCGATGTGTTGATTAAATGTCAGATCTGAGTCAATTGTTACACCAAGATTTTTGGCTACTGAACCAGGAACTACAGAGAAGTCAGCAAGATTTAACATTAAATCTGAACATGTAGTCCGAGTTCAAATGTTCAAACAGGTAAGTGGCAGCAGTTAAACAGTGAATATCTTTCTTGTGTGGAACCATTGTATGGCTTCTGTGAGGGACGTTAGGTAAGCGATTTCTAATGTATGTTCATGCCACGTCAAGATGCAACTTTGCCGCTGCAAGTTTGATACCACTTTGAAACACTCACTACTGAGAATACAACAAACCTGAAGGAAAATGAAAGTCTAGTGGTAGTGTACTGATAACATCTGTAGCCACAGTTTTCTAAAACAATTACCAACAAAGCTGCCACAGTGCAAAATGTAACCAGAATAAATAACTGAATCAGTTGTCTTGCATTGGATGACCAACCGTGCCTTGTTGTTGAAGACTCTGGGTTTTTTGTAGGCACATACATTAATCAAGTTTGTTTTGTGCAGGATGTTCTATTTATTACAGTGTTTTTTATCTTTGATTAGTTGTTTTGTACAATTCATTAAAAAACATAAAAAGTTAAAAAAGTTATCTATGCAGAATTACATTTAAGACAATACATACCAGAACTGAACCAGTGGTAATTGTTTATTATTTTCGTCATAGTTTTTGTCAACAAACCTTTTTTTTCCATGACAAAAACGAAATGATAACTAAATAAAAACTATATAAAAGGATAAAAACTGAAATTAAATTAATTGACACTTCAGTCAATGAATAAAAATTAACAAGACGAACATGTTTGGCAGGAACAACATCCAATCAGAGTAGATTAAGTTTTGTGAAAGGAAAACATCCAATCATAACTACTTCTGCGTGTATGGAGAAGCAGGACATACTGACTAGCCGTCAATCAAACGCACACTTACACAAATTTGGTCTAAACCCGGGAAGACCATATGAGCCTGTGACCTGTCGCTACTCATGATGGAACTAATTAGTAATAACTTAAGTTATCTAGACAGTGTCAGCAGAGAGAAAGAGAGTTTAGAGTTTGTGTTTAGAGAAAATCACCACCGCGCTGAACATCAGCCCTCCAGCACCACCGTTAGCTAGCTTTACCGCTGCTAACGCTAGCTTAGCTTTCTAAATCCTAGTCCTGAAAACACACTGCCCTGTACAGTTCAGAGCGTGTCCTGCTGTAAACGCTGTATTAACTCAGTAAGGTGGTGTTAATGATCAGATTAGTTGATCAGGTATGTGGGAAGCAGGTGAAACGCTGTATTAACTCAGTAAGGTGGTGTTAATGATCAGATTAGTTGATCAGGTATGTGGGAAGCAGGTGAAGCGCTGTATTAACTCAGTAAGGTGGTGTTAATGATCAGATTAGTTGATCAGGTATGTGGGAAGCAGGTGAAACGCTGTATTAACTCAGTAAGGTGGTGTTAATGATCAGATTAGTTGATCAGGTATGTGGGAAGCAGGTGAAACGCTGTATTAACTCAGTAAGGTGGTGTTAATGATCAGATTAGTTGATCAGGTATGTGGGAAGCAGGTGAAGCGCTGTATTAACTCAGTAAGGTGGTGTTAATGATCAGATTAGTTGATCAGGTATGTGGGAAGCAGGTGAAGCGCTGTATTAACTCAGTAAGGTGGTGTTAATGATCAGATTAGTTGATCAGGTATGTGGGAAGCAGGTGAAGCGCTGTATTAACTCAGTAAGGTGGTGTTAATGATCAGATTAGTTGATCAGGTATGTGGGAAGCAGGTGAAACGCTGTATTAACTCAGTAAGGTGGTGTTAATGATCAGATTAGTTGATCAGGTATGTGGGAAGCAGGTGAAGCGCTGTATTAACTCAGTAAGGTGGTGTTAATGATCAGATTAGTTGATCAGGTATGTGGGAAGCAGGTGAAACGCTGTATTAACTCAGTAAGGTGGTGTTAATGATCAGATTAGTTGATCAGGTATGTGGGAAGCAGGTGAAGCGCTGTATTAACTCAGTAAGGTGGTGTTAATGATCAGATTAGTTGATCAGGTATGTGGGAAGCAGGTGAAGCGCTGTATTAACTCAGTAAGGTGGTGTTAATGGTCAGATTAGTTGATCAGGTATGTATGAAGCAGGTGAAGCGCTGTATTAACTCAGTAAGGTGGTGTTAATGATCAGATTAGTTGATCAGGTATGTGGGAAGCAGGTGAACCGCTGTATTAAGTCAGTAAGGTGGTGTTAATGATCAGATTAGTTGATCAGGTATGTGGGAAGCAGGTGAAGCGCTGTATTAACTCAGTAAGGTGGTGTTAATGATCAGATTAGTTGATCAGGTATGTGGGAAGCAGGTGAAGCGCTGTATTAATCAGTAAGGTGGTGTTAATGATCAGATTAGTTGATCAGGTATGTGGGAAGCAGGTGAAACGCTGTATTAACTCAGTAAGGTGGTGTTAATGATCAGATTAGTTGATCAGGTATGTGGGAAGCAGGTGAAGCGCTGTATTAACTCAGTAAGGTGGTGTTAATGATCAGATTAGTTGATCAGGTATGTGGGAAGCAGGTGAAGCGCTGTATTAACTCAGTAAGGTGGTGTTAATGATCAGATTAGTTGATCAGGTATGTGGGAAGCAGGTGAAGCGCTGTATTAACTCAGTAAGGTGGTGTTAATGATCAGATTAGTTGATCAGGTATGTGGGAAGCAGGTGAAGCGCTGTATTAACTCAGTAAGGTGGTGTTAATGATCAGATTAGTTGATCAGGTATGTGGGAAGCAGGTGAAGCGCTGTATTAATCAGTAAGGTGGTGTTAATGATCAGATTAGTTGATCAGGTATGTGGGAAGCAGGTGAAACGCTGTATTAACTCAGTAAGGTGGTGTTAATGATCAGATTAGTTGATCAGGTATGAGGGAAGCAGGTGAAGCGCTGTATTAACTCAGTAAGGTGGTGTTAATGATCAGATTAGTTGATCAGGTATGTGGGAAGCAGGTGAAGCGCTGTATTAACTCAGTAAGGTGGTGTTAATGATCAGATTAGTTGATCAGGTATGTGGGAAGCAGGTGAAACGCTGTATTAACTCAGTAAGGTGGTGTTAATGGTCAGATTAGTTGATCAGGTATGTGGGAAGCAGGTGAAACGCTGTATTAACTCAGTAAGGTGGTGTTAATGATCAGATTAGTTGATCAGGTATGTGGGAAGCAGGTGAAGCGCTGTATTAACTCAGTAAGGTGGTGTTAATGATCAGATTAGTTGATCAGGTATGTGGGAAGCAGGTGAAACGCTGTATTAACTCAGTAAGGTGGTGTTAATGGTCAGATTAGTTGATCAGGTATGTGGGAAGCGGGTGAAACGCTGTATTAACTCAGTAAGGTGGTGTTAATGGTCAGATTAGTTGATCAGGTATGTGGGAAGCAGGTGAAGCGCTGTATTAACTCAGTAAGGTGGTGTTAATGATCAGATTAGTTGATCAGGTATGTGGGAAGCAGGTGAAGCGCTGTATTAACTCAGTAAGGTGGTGTTAATGGTCAGATTAGTTGATCAGGTATGTGGGAAGCAGGTGAAACGCTATATGTGCAGAGCCAGAGTCAGGAGACTAGCTAGCGAACTCCAACCATCTGCTTTTGATGATCGTGTCCCAAATCTCTCCGTACACACTAGAAAGTGCACGAAACAAAGTAGCTAGTTTTATTTACAATTATTAGTGCATGTAATATGCAGTGTGTGTCTCTAGTAAACACTGTGACCTGGAGATGTGGCAGTTTTTCATTCATTGATTTACTGTTATGCTGAAATTTATTTGAATTGCACAATTAAAAATACTTTAGCAAAAAAAGATTAATGCAATTAATGTAGTTTAGTTCATCACAGAGCATGTAATTTAATTAGAATGGCAGCACTAGTAACTATTCTTAAATAAACAAGAGATAAAAAATAAAAAGGTGATACAAGAATAAAATAACAGTTTTCTGTTATTCACTTTGCAGTTACGGAAGAGCTCAGATGTTGTTTGTTAAATCTGTTTGTGTGTGTATTGGTCTTTCAGACATGAATAATATTCCATAACTGGTTAATAAATGTTTGTTTCATGTAAGTATATATAATGACTTCAATATTTAAAGGGAACTGAAGAAAAAGCATTTACATTTAACACCCTTTATATTTTAGTCGACTGAATCGACTGTAGATTTAATCTAGACTATAGTCTTATAATTAGTAGACTAAAACTAAAAACAATTCAGATGACTAAATTACCGTTAAATCTAAATGCCATACTAAGTGAGGTGATGGCATCATGATAGTATTTTATGACTGATTTGAATATCGCCTTGTGGACAGATGATGTGAATTCCAGTCCTGAGTGTAAATCTGCTGAGGGCATCCACATTTGGCCAAGAGTTTTAATTTTAGTGTATCACAAATGACTACTGGAGTGGATGTTGCTTCTAAACCTCAGGTGCCCAAAAGTATTTTAACGTTTAAGAGATGAAGCAAATTGTCAGATTCCTATAGATCTATAGATAACGTCTACATAAGCTTAATTTCACATTTATGTGTACGACTCATCTGTAAATCATTTAGAGAAGAAAACATCAGCCATCAGTTTCTCTTCCTCAGCTTTCATAGAATGCATTAGTCTAAGCATGAGTGGGCCCATTAAATTCTCCACACTGAAAGATCCAACCCACACTCTTTATACCTTACAGCCACGAAAAGGTCATGTAGAAAGGCCATAGATAGAAAGGTCATTGGTTAAATCATTGTTCTGCATTTTTGCTGCTGTATCGCTGCTTTAAGTTCATAATCACACTTCACTACACACGTATTTCAAAAAGGGTAAAAGATGCTGGTTATGTTAAAACCACTGAATAGCGAGAGCTGAGAGCATGCAGAGCTCTTTCTAGTGCATACAGATGTACTGCACTAAAGCCATTTCTTTAATTTCTGGAATTCTGGCAAATAAACATTTTCTACCACAATTAGCCTTTCATTCTGTTTAGTTTTGCACTGGACTAAAGGAATGTTCACGAATTCTGCTGTTTGTTACATGTATAAGAACATTTACCAAAGTTATTTGAGGAATTGGCTTTCAGTTGAGTTAGATTACACTCAGTGAAATGGGACTGGAGTGCAGAGATGCTCCTGTTTCCTCTCTAGAGATGTACAACAATTGACTCACTGGACTGTACAGCTTTTTCCATGTTATAGCGTGAGCCTGCACCACTATGCATGCACGCAAGTACCTCCCTCTCTCTCCTCTCTCTTTCCTCTTTATCTCTCTCTCACCCCTCTCTTTCCTCTCTCTTTCCTCTTTATCTCTCTCCCCCCCCTCTCTATCTTTCCTCTTCTTCCTCTCTCTCTTCCCCCGCTCTCTCTCTCCCCTCTCTCTCTCTCTCACCCCTCTCTTTCCTCTCTCTTTCCTCTTTATCTCTCTCTCCCCCTCTCTCTCTATCTTTCCTCTTCTTCCTCTCTCTCTTCCCCCGCTCTCTCTCTCCCCTCTCTCTCTCTCACCCCTCTCTTTCCTCTCTCTTTCCTCTTTATCTCTCTCTCCCCCCTCTCTCTATCTTTCCTCTTCTTCCTCTCTCTCTTCCCCCCCTCTCTCCCCCCCCTCTCTCTCTCTCTCACCCCTCTCTTTCTTCTCTCTTTCCTCTTTATCTCTCTCTCCCCCTCTCTCTCTATCTTTCCTCTTCTTCCTCTCTCTCTTCCCCCTCTCTCTCTCTCCCCTCTCTCTTTCTCTCCCTCACCCCTCTCTTTCCTCTCTCTGTCCCTCTCTCCCCTTGGTTCTCTCCTCTCTTTCTCTTTCCCATCTCTCTCTCCTCTCTCTCTTTCCCATCTCTCTCTCCTCTCTCTCCCCCTCTCTCTCCCCCTCACCCCCCCCACTCTCTCTCACTCTCTCTCTCTCTCTCTCTCTCTCACCCTCACACTCTCTCTCGTTCACCCTCACTCTCTCTCTCTCTCTCTCTTACCCTCACTCTCTCTCTTTCTCTTACCCCCCCCCCTTACTGCCCCCCCTCTCTCTCCCCCCCTTACTGTCTCTCTCCCCTCTCTCTCTCTCTCTTTCTCTCTCACGCACACTGCCCCAAACCTGACTGAAGTGAATTTCCTGCTCAGGGCTAGAACAGACTAATCAATGCACAATTAAAATATGCTGTCAGATCAGTTATTGGAAAAATACGAGCAAAGACGTTTCACGTCAGAGAAAAGACCAACAGTGATTCCCCGTCCCGACCAGAGCATTGTTGTAGTTCATTCGAACATCCTGGCTGAAGATTAAAAGATGCTTTTAGCTGAGTTTCCTGTGCCACGAAAATCAATAAGTGTTGTAGGTCACGCACTGGTCAATGTAGTTCCAGCGTGCTGACCTGAACCAAACACATGCATGTGGTTCCCTTTTAAACCCTTATTCACGTGTCAGTTGGATGTAATCAGTTATTCGTTACTTGTGCTCATACTTATTTGTGTCACAGCAGATAAATGCTGCTCCTGCTGTTGTAGTGTTTGTAGTAAGTTAGAGGTGGAATAAAAGTGGCTTGTTCCCAGTGTCTGTCTGCCATAGTCATCAGTAATACAAGCTTTTTTTTTTTTTTTTTTTTGTAAAAGCAAGCTCAGTGTTCTCGTTGGTGTACCCATGGCATTCAGAACACTGTACACAAACATGATCTCAGCATTTTCCAGAAGAACTATCTGGGTTTATGCTTTGGAAAGGCATCTTCACTAACCACAACGGGCGTTGTGGTGACAGATGTCATTGGGGAATGCTCATGTAGTGTTTATTATGGTACAGTTCAGAATTATTTTAGGGAAATAAAACACAGAACGCAAATGTGAACTATTCACACAGTGCTTGGATAAACTTTAAATACTTTACCAGGCAGTTTTACCGAAAGAATTTTTTTACAAAAAACAAAATAAGCTTTTTTAACTATTACTATAATAGATTTTTTCCAAAACCGATGCAGTTGCTCCCTTCAGACGGAAGGAAGGAGCTTTTCAATTTTTTAAATTTTTTTTTAAAGGCTTGGGCCAAGCACTGAGCATCGTGCCACACTGGCAGTAAGTTTTTGTGTGTGTATGTTATTTGTACACAGCATGTTGGTGTTTTGTTGTTTCTGACTGATCTAAGTCATCTGCAGACAGTTCACAAGCTCCATGTGACCTCCAGCTTACCCCTCCTAAAGCTGTTAGATGACATGATTAATCATGTATGCTTTAAAGGGCTCTATTAAGCTTTTTCTGCCAGAGGTAAACGTTTTCTCCCCAGAAACACTTTTTTTTTTCCTATGCTGCTTGAAACGCCTTGAAATTTCAGCCCTTTACTTTGTTATAAGGTGATATCATCGCCTAACACAATCCTTATTTCCTGCCTACCGGTCAAGCTTGGCACAATCTCACACAACACATGGAGAGCTGAAAAGGTAAAGAAAAAAACTTGCCACTGTGAAACGTCCTGCTCCAGTCTAGCTTGTAAAGAAGTATTTACAAACTTGTTCTAGCTGACTTTCAGGATCGAACTCTGCCTCAAACTGTAAGAATAATCACAGTAGTGTGGTGGCCGAGCTTGTAGCAGGGTACCGTTCTGTTGGTTGGGCAGTCAGAACAGAGTGGGAGAGCTGACCAATCAGAGCACTCCGGGCTCATCGGGAGGTGGGGCCTAAAGACACAGGAGCTTCTTACAGTGTGTTCCAGATGGAGCATGAATACAGATGAAAAATTGAAGCATGTAAATACGTTGTAGTACGTAGAGTAGATCTCCTTTAGATCAATTTGCAACGCTTGATTTTGATAAATGTGTTGATTTCTGTCATTTCTGCCATATAAGACTGAGTGGACAGTGAGTCACTGTGGGTCAGAGTACTCCAACTGTGGCTGTGTACACACTGTTGCCAAGGACTTGAGCGAGGAGGCTCCCTCTGTACCTCAGCTGCAGCTTAACCTGTTTGGGCTTGCCTCCCTCCAGAACAGTCTGGGGAGGTCCTACTTCCTCTGTAAACATGGATCTTGGTGAACACAGAGAACCAATTCAGAACAGCCGGTGGAGAATAGTGCAGGACTTGTTATTAGTGCACTAGAGTCCTACCAGTTGGTTGAGTTCACGAAATGTTAAAGAAAACATCATAGGAGAGGAGGCTTAATCTTCAAAACACCCCATTTTATGTCTGAAAATGTTGGGACCTTGCTGTCTGTCCTGTCAAGTAATTAATGTAATAGCTTCAACAACTGTGTTTTGATGACTAATGGTAATTGAAAGACGGCAGCCAGAGCTTAATTTGAGTGTGGACCACTCCCCTGATCTGACTGAAAAGCACCCCCTTATAAAATGACCCATTTGTTCTAATTTGGAATAACGGGATGTCACTTAGGATGCCACGTTGCTTTTGGATTAATGGAATTTAAGGGAAACAGAAATGCTCTTAGGGGCAGTTACTTCTTAATGTAAGCAAACTCATGTCTGCTCTTCTAAAATCTACCTGTCCTAGTCATTCTGCATTCTTCTTTAGTTTTTTTGTGTATTTTTACTTTAACATTGATTAAAATAGGATTCATGCACAGTTCCAGATGGGGCTGGGCGACACGTTGAAATTACATCGATTAGCATAACATGTGTCGTTTTACTTGTTTATCTTATCTTAGCATATAATTTTAAGATTAACACATGTAACATGTTTCTTTAAGCAGTAGTCACTAGAAAAGTCACATTGCTAACTGTTTCTTAAGCGTCCAGTGTAGATACTTAACTGTTTTTAATACTGCGGGAGCTTTAAACACACGTAGCTGCTTCTCAAATAACTCTCTGATTTCTGATTTCTCTCTGATGACTGTCTGATTTCTTGTCCATGAGGCGTGTAGGCTACGTGTCATTTGTGCCTGTAAAAGTCCAGTCATACATTAACTATATATATATATATATATATATATATATATATATATATATATATGAGTGTTGGCCATGCGATGGATTGGCGCGCTGTCCATGGTCTACCCCGCCTTCACCCGATTGGCTCCAGCCCCCCATGACCCCGACTGGCGGGATTAAACGGCAGATAATAGTTGGATATATATATATATATATATATATATATATATATATATATATATATATATATATATTCATAAAAAATACTCAAAATTTTAATTCCTAACACACTCACATTTGGGTAATCCTGATAATTAGTCATTAGATTAATCAACTATTCAAAAAAGGAATTATTAGGTTAATCGATTAAGAAATTATTCATTAGGTGCAGCCCTAGTTGCATATGGAAGCTTCAATAGCAGTAAATAGATGAGTCATCAACTGAGCACTTCATCTAGCTACAGCTACATCTGAATGTATGACGGAGCTCCAGAAAATAATTTCACTCTCCAACTGTGTTTGTATACTTTGTAGTTTTGATCAGTACATTGAATTAAAATCTCAGTCACTCATAAAATCAGATAAACCAGATGTATTATAGCAGGACAGTTAAACGTGTGTGTGTGTGTGTGTGTGTGTGTGTGTGTGTGTGTTTTCCTCCAGGCCTGTAAAATGGCTCATTAAGAAAATGTCAGGTTTAAGTATGTGTGATCTTTTGAAATGAGCTTGAGGTGCGGCTGCTCTGATGATAACAGTCCTGAGGGAACGTTCCTGTGCTCTGCTCATTCAGGGTTGGACAGGCTTCAGCCGCAGAGAAAGAAAGACTGCTGAAGCTGTGGTATTACCTCAGGTAAAGTAGACGTAAGCTTTCACAGAGTTGCTGGTGGTTGGGTCTCTTTGGGCTCACTTGGCTACACACCTTTTTGGGAGAGTGTGTGCGGGTGTGAGTGTGTAAGGGACACTGATAAGCTCTTAGTGTGGTGCTGTGTCAAAACAGATGTGCCCTCTCAGGTTTCCTCTCTTTCTACTGTAAAAAGCCTTCGCAGCCCTCATTATGTGTTGTCAGGCTGTAACTGCTTCATGCACTATGTTTTTAGAAGAGTTTTTTTTGGGTTATTTGTTCTTTTTTGTTTTGTTTGTTCTTTTTTAATTTCAGTAATGATGAACACCAATTTAGAATTTCTGCTTATTGACAGTAGCTGGAGGACATTAGCAATTGCAGTCAAGTCAGTTGGCATGAGTGTTCAATAGCAGGATAAACCAATGAAAGTTGGTGGGTCTTCTGGGTCCCAGGAATTATTCAGGTGGAGTTTAGGAGTTTGGCTGGATCTTTGTGATTTGTTGTGATCAATGTGATTATAATTTTATTATATAAATATTTTATGTTAAACAATGCTGTACAGACTGATATAATTCAGTTCAGATGTCAATGTAAGCTATATAAACTGTATCATGTTCCCATATTGTGTAGTTAATTGTGACAAGTCACTTTTTTCATTTGACCTGAAGGATTTAAACAGTATTCCTCATAAAAATGCTTTATAAGTAGACAAAACCGGCTTCATTGAAATGTGTTCATGACACCGTGTAAGATTTACATGAACCTGAGCATGAAAATCATATGAAAGCTTAGTGAACATGGGCATTTTCCAGTTTCATCACTAAGAGCAACAGTGGATGTGTCTTTCAACCAATGAGTATATTTATCAGTCTATTTACAGGAAGTGGTTTCCGTCTCCCGGCAATAACAGGAACGTTGTATCTTATTTAGATGAGAACTGTAGCTTTTCACTTTGTCTCTGCTTCTGTCTGTTTACTGCATGTAGATTTATTCATAGGTATTTCATGAGCACTGTCTGTCGTTGTTTGCTGATGGCATCCTCCAGCGCGTACGCTACTGATAAAACTGGTATTACCTGCACAAGCGCCGTGTTGAGTTGTTCAATTGAGTGGTAATGTTCTTCACTAAGAATCAAATGCAAGGCATTGTGGTGGCTGGAAATAACTTTGGGTTTATCAGAAAAAGACATCAGTGGAACAGGTCATTGCATGTATTCGAACAAGAGCGCTGCAGTCATGGTGTCATAGCAGCGGCACACAAGCAGCTGCGCTTTAAGCCCATTAAATTAACAGCATTTATATATATATACACATTTCCGCATTAATAGATTATTAGCACATGGCATCATTAATATATCTTGTAGGAATTCTTACTGGTCTTGTTGGTTTCTGTTGATCATCTCTGATTGTTTTAACTTTTAGAACAACATGTTTCAGCAAATAAAGAGTAAGATCTTAACTATTTGTTTGGTATTAAACTTGAGTTATATTAAGCTTGAATGAAGATATAAATAAATATAAATATGATACAATATGGCTTCAAATCTGATCAGTTGTGTCTGAGAACTGTGTGGGTGTTGCTAATAAACTAAAATAAACTTTTGCATGACTAGTTACTGCGACTGAAACTGTTTTTGTGGGCCGGCCAACGACAGGAAATGCTTCTGGAAGCGTTAATCAAGATAGGACCCCCCAGTTTTACATGGGAGGAAGAGAACTATAGTGAAATATAGCTGTGTGTAATTAGAGTTTAGGAATGTGTTAGGACGACAGTCACGTGCATATTGTAGTCTAGAGAAATGAGATTTACTGAATTAGAAAGAAACACAGATTACAATAAAGACCTGCTACCCGAGGACTGATGAAAAATGGATTGTATGTTGTTGTTATTTTAGCCATGGTGGTCTATGTTCAGCCTGTTTCTCAAAGATTAACAAGAGATGACTTACTGGCCGTCTCAGAAAAGGCTGATCTCATAAAAGTCATGAAACTGTAAAATTCCTCTGACAATAGAAAACCTCAGCACAAGCTGTTATATGTGCGTTGGTGGGATTTCCACAGATGCTCGTAAATCATTGGAAGTCTAATATGAAACTGCTAGTCATTGGAGGCGAGTTAGAATACAGCAGAGATGGTTTGTGCAGCACATTCCATGAATTTTAAAACTGGTGAAAAAATCAGCGGCTTAAAGAATCTGCATTGAAAATAACTCCGCTATTTCTGAAGGTTCTTTCTGGCTTCAAAGGGAGCTTTGGCCTCGTTTAAGAGAGCTCTGCTCCCAAGAGTCTTCTGTTGAATTTAAAGCACCGTACAGCGATGCAGCGAGCTCAGAGGCAGCTTCTTCTTCCAGCACAGGCTCACTGTCTCGGCTAAGGTGTTTGCAGATGCGTCATGGAAACAGGTTTCTGCCAAGATTGCTAGATCTTGCCTGTGTATGTTTAAAAAAGAGGAAGATTGGTGTTCTGTTTTTCTCTGTGTTGTCTTTCTGATTTTTACACTCCGGTGTCAGACACTCTGCTCCTTTTGATGTGTGTGTGTGTGTGTGTGTGTGTGATGGTAAGAGGCAAGAATTATACTGTTGACTCATCCGAAAAGAAGAAATTTACAAGAGCAGCACCGTTTTAAATCTCTTATCTTAAGCCTACAAGTTGTCGTCTGCGTTTGCATGTGGGGGCTCATTTTCTGCACTTGCAGGAATGTGAAAACGATAATGAGGATCAGTCGTTAACAGGCATGAGTAGAGAAGGTGAAACCCACTCAGGTGAAGCTGCTGTTACTGTATTAAAGTACCGACTCAAGTAGAAGTAAAAGCAGCCAATCAGAAAACAACTTGTGCATGAAGAAAAAAGTATGATGCAAAATACTGAAGTGAACTGCGGTGGAAGAAGAGCTATAAGTACAGGTGTATACGTGTACAGGTACAAGTACAGGCTGCTCGTTTTTTAGTCTCAGGAAAAATTCTGAAAACCTGTATTTAACAGAAGAGTACATAAAAACCTTAACAACCAATGCAGTTAAATTGTTTCCACCTTTAATTTTATTACAGCTTCCATTCTTTTCAGAAGACTTGCTTTTACATCTGCAGATTTTTTCCCCCACACCTTTAATGTTTGGTCTTTCCTTCTGCTTCTTTCTTCTGTGTTTTCAGCTTCTTCTGATGATCTAAGTATGTTAAATGATAAGGTCTGGACTTCACTGAGGTGGACTGTCCATTGTTCCGAATTAAAAATGTGGATTTTTTAAGATCTGATGCAAAAGTGTGTGTGTGTGTGTGTGTGTGGTTTCTCCACAAGTTTCTAAGGGATGCTACTGATTTATAATCCTTTTACTTCTGCTCATACACACACATACTTTTTCTTGCCACTGTATATATGTGTACATGTAAACCCTTTGAAATGACCTGGTTTTCCACATGAATTAATCATAAAACATGAACTGATCTACTTTTATGTCCCAAGTATAGACAAACTCAATGTTCTTAACCTAATACCTCACAAACAGTTATAATATTTCATGTCTGTATCAGACACATCCATTAAACATTCACAGTGCCGGTAGAAAAAGTAAGTGAGCCCTTGCATTTAATAACTACTCGAACCTCCTTTGGCAGCAGTAACCTCCAGGAAGTGTTTCTGCTGATCAGACCTGCACAGTGTTCAGGAGAAATTTTGGACCATTTCTCTACACAGAACTGCTTTAGCTTGTATATTCTTAGGATTTCTGGTTTGAACAGCTCTCTTGGGGTTATTCCACAGCATCTTTATTGGATTCAGGTCTGAATTTTCTCTTTTCGAAGCCGTTCTGTAGTAGATTTGCTTTGATGTTTAGGGTCATTGTCCTGCTGCATCACTAAACTTCTACTGAGCTTCAGCTGGCGGACAGCCACCCTGACATTATTCTGTAGGATACCTTGATAAACTTGAGAATTAATTTTCCCCTCTATGATGGCAAGCCGTCTAGACCCCAAAGCAGCAAAGCAGCCACAAATTGTGATGCTCCCACCACCGTACTTCACTGTTAGGATGATGTTTTCATGTTTGTATGCAGTGCCCTTTTTACGCCATATATAGTGCTGTGTGTTCGTCCTGAATAATTCACCCTTGGTTTCATCAGTCCACAAAACATTTTCCTAGTAGCGTTGTAGAGTGTCAGGGTACTCTTTGGAAAACTTCAGGCCTCAGTGGTTACCTGCCATGGACACCATGCCTGTTCAATGATTTGCGTTTGGTAGACATATGAACAGAGATGTTAACCATTTCCAGTGATTCCCTCAAGCCTCTAGCTGTTACTCTACGGTTCTTTTTTACCTCTCTGAGAATTCTGCGTTATACTTTTGGAGTCAACTTGGCAGGGCGCCCACTTCTAGGGAGAGAACTGTGGTCGGGTTAAAATCTAAAGTCTTGGAGATTACTTTGTAATCCTTTCCAGTTTTATGCAAATCAGCAATTCTTGATCATAGGTCTTAGGGATCTCTTTTTTGTGAGGCATGGTTCACATCAGCTGATGCTTTTTATAAAAGACACCCAAACTTTTAGTTTGCTATTCAAAGTAGCTCTACACCTCGCTCTTGTTTCATTGATTGGACTCCAGGTTCGCTAAATCCTGACACTTAATTAGTTTATGTTGAAGTTATTAGCATAAGGATTCACTTACTTTTTGTAGCACTGTGAATGTTTAATAGATGAGTCCAATACTAGGTGGTATTAGGTTAAACACATTGGATGTAAATCAGATCAAGTTTTATGACCAATTAATGCAGAAAACCAGGTCATTTCAAAGGGTACTTTTTCTTCCCTGTATGTGTGTGTGTGTGTGTGTGTGTGTGTGTGTGTGTGTGTGTGCGTGTGTGATTATAATGCTCAGAGAAATATAAAATCCTCATTACTTGTAGCTGCCCACCTCTGCTAGTGAGTTTAGAGTCTGTTCCATATGTTTTTAAATATCTGTTCATTCACGCTGCATGATCTATAGGCCCCTTCTGTATAGCCCCCGCTCCCCCTTCCCTCTTCTCCTGCATTCTTTCAGTCTGAATGTGTGGCAGTGGGCGTGGGCTACACCATACAGTTCCTTGTCTCTTGAACTACTTCTTTGGTTTTCATATTTTGGTAACTGCCCCTCCTCCAGCGTCAGGACCCTTTTTGTTTTCCCCAGGCCCCTCTGACCCCTCGTCATTTACTCATGTCCCAGAACACCCAGCCTGCAGGCCTGCTTCCTATAGAACCTTAATACTCTTTCCTTTTACTGTAATACTATACCATCTCTTTCTTTCTAAACCTTTTTCTTACCCTCTCTCTCTCTCTCTCTCTCGCACTCACACTCACTCATACACTCTTATTTCACGTCTGCTTTTCTTAACTTCCTGCACTTAACTCTTCTGCTCTTTGTCTTTTCTTGTTAATGAACTTTCATTAATTAAGTTACGTCTCTCTTTTCTTCTCTTGTCTGCTACTTCTTTTGTTCATCTGAAACAGTTTCCTCAGTTGTTATATCTTCAGACTGTTCAATGTTGTCTTTTTTTAATCAGATTTTAGGATGAGACGATCCATCAGACATGTATGCTGCCCATGATTTAGATTAAGTAAGAAAATTATTATCCTCATAGATTAAGATGAAACAGCTGTTTATTAGAAGTGTGGTTCAGTTCACAGTTCACTGGTTTAAGATTAAAGAGCTATTGAAGAACTATTTTTATATTTATAAGCAATGCTTCAAGTAAACAAATGAATAGTCACCATAAATGTATTTGTTTTGTAGCTCTCAGCTTCATGTTCGTCTAAGTGTGTTCTTAGGTTGAAGAGCAGAATTTTCATTGAATGTTCATTGAGTATCTTTTTTTTTTAAAGGTGATTAAATAACTGAAAGCTGTGTAGCGCCAAGTGCTGCCACGAGGAACTGAAATATCAGTACTTTATTTACAATTGATTTCTTTTAAAATGGACAATTCTGTGATAAAAGTCAAGTTGACGTTGATTGATCACTGATGACATCTTGAAGGTCTTCAGGAAACCAGAACTGGCTGCGTTTAGTATTGGGTGTTTAAAGCCGCTGTAGATCAGCAGAGAAACGTTACAAAACAGCCCAACTCCATGCTTTCCCTGGATCACATTGCTAGCCTTCAGGAAACCAGACATGGACCCCAAAGTCACCTCGGTCCTCACTTGTCATCTTCTCTGCGGTATCCATGTTTTAATGTCATTTTCATTTGATCAGCAACTAGCAGTAGCGAACCGTGACCCTTAAGCCTTAAGACAAAAAAATAAACTGATAAACTGCAAGTCAAGAAACAAAAAATGAGACGTCAGAAATGCAACAAACAATAAAATGTCGAAACTCAAGCGCGCAAAAACGAGAGGTGAAGATTTAAAGCTGCACGTTTGAACATTTCGTGCACGTAAATGTTTCACCTGTGAGCGTAAATGTGAAACTCACGAGCACAGAAAGATATTTTTCCTCGCACGCAATGTGCAATACCGTTGGCTGCTCAAGTTTTTGGGGGGGGTGGTTTTGACAGTTTGGGGGCGGGACATGGGCTTCCATCGTGACTCAGCAAACTAGCTAGCGATGGTAGCCTAGCACCAGCTAGCTGTTTCTCCAGCTAGCGTCGCCACAGCTGGCGGAAATGATCCTACAGTTAAGCCCGCCCACTTAGAGGGAAGATATGATTGGTCAGTTTTACTATCATTTAAAATTGGTATCGCTGAATTATAACTGCCTGGCCCCCTCTGTACATGAACAGCGGGACCACCAATCATTAACATTCTCCGGAGCCATAACAGTCCTTATAGGGGGAGACACAGGCTCACAGGCTTCCACTTAACCCTTCACGTTCCAACACAGATCGAATAGATTGAATAATTTATTAGCCTATATTTTTATAATTGTTTAGATGTTGATTGTCAAACTGTTAGTTGATTAAAATAAAATTATATATATGTGTGTATGTGTGTGTTAAGAATATTTTAGGCCCTCTGAGAGGGTGTAGAGGGCCATGACGGTTCCCCACTGGTGACTAGTCAACATCAAGCTTAAAGGGTCATCGCTGAGCAGTCAACTAGTTGGCTAGTCTTGTAGTATTGTAGTGTGTCTTGTAGTGTGTCGGTGGCCTACTATACTAAGCTATACTGTGGACATGGCAACAGGAAACTTGCTTACATGTGCCTGTGCTAACATGTTTTACTTGAATGAAAAGTTGGGCTATGTGTTTACGCTGTTAGCCAAAATAAGCAAATGACGTTGGTCATTAAAATTACGCTGGTCTTAGATTTATAGTCCACATCTATGAAACTGTCAACTGTGGTGTGTGCAGCAGGTTGAGTAGCTGATTAGTATTCCACTGCAGTAGCTCAGCATCCCACTGCACAGGGTTTATTACACCTCACTAAAGCTTCAAGTATGCAGGTTTAGAGAATAAAGACTCAAATCCGAGTGAGTAGACCTGCTTTGTGTGTGGAGCTGTTAGCATACAGGAGGTATTTGTAACATGACATAACCTAGAAAAATGTAATTGTCCCCACAATAGTGGGTAACATATCACCAGGAAATGCACAGTGATGCCCTCCTCTTCCTCCTTCACTCCTTACCAGTCTAGAAGAAATGTAGGTATATAGATACTTTAATGATCCCAGAAGGAAAATCAAGATCTCTGCATTTAACCCATCCGTGCAGTGGAACACTCACATAACAGACACACTAGACCAAGACACAAATGTGAGTGAAAGTGACTACTGACCTAATCTTTCAGATTAATAATCACACAGCGAGAGCTTTGCTTAGCCTTTGTTCTGATGAAGCAGCCACAGGAGGAGAGGTATGCAGATAGGGGGAGAATAAAGCAGGCTGATGTCTCTCTTCCTGTGTGGAGGTCTACTGCTAGAGCCCCTGGCATTCAGCCTGCACCCCTCTGACCTCTGGGCTAAGGAGTTTGTTTGGACAGTTGCTGCCCTGTGCTCAGGCGCCTCAGCTGGAGGTCTTTTGTTCTACAAATTCCACTAGCTCCACTCCAGACATGGCAGAGATGGCAGCAGCTCGTTAAAAGCTCAGCCCACCACAAGCGTGAGTCAACAGCCACACTGTTAGATTGACTTTCCCTTTACTTTCCCTTTTTTAAATGTATTTATTTATTTTTTTTGCACAGCTGTGCTACGTGCACTGTGGGACGAGAGATCATGAAGCGCTCAGTAGTAGTTTAATCATTCATTAAGCCGATGACAAATTATAAGTTACTGTTTTTTGTACTTTGGTCTTTCAGTGAACACTTATCGAATCTCAAACACACAGATATCCACAGGCCTTGCTTGATAATGATGTCTTGGTTGTTGAGGGGATTGCAAGACTTTGTCTTTTAGCCGTGACTCTTTAAGGCAGGCAGTTTCGCAAATATATAACACCAGCGTACTTCAAGATATTTTCATGATACAGGGTATAGTACAGGTTGGTTTCCTGAGGTTTGGTCCAAAAGTCTGAAACACATTTAAAACACATTAAAAATATTTGGAAATAAACAAGAGAACAAATTTCTGACACTGACCATATTGAAGCCTTCTTACACAAATGTACCAAAATTAGTTTTGGGGTCTTGTTTTAGTCTTATCTCTTATATTGAAGCACTTGTTCAAGCAACTCAACAGAAGCTTTTGCATGAACTTGTAGAGTCCATGCCAGCTTGAGTGCACACTGTCATTAGAGCAAAGGAAGACATACCAAATACCAAGAAACTCTGAAATAAACGTTTCAAAGATGATACTCTTTGGAGTTTGTAATGGAAAATCTTTCTATTCCATTACTATAAGAAAGGAAAGCAAAACAGAAGCATTTCCGCTAGTTGTCTCAGACGTTTGGACCCTACAGAATGTTTTGTCTGTACATTCCAAACTGAAGGAGATCATCCTCTTTTATTCCTTTATCTTTGTTGTTGTTATCTTGCAAATGAAACTGTACTACTCCTACTGGCCACTACTACAGGAGTACTACTGGAGAATGCAATCGAATCTGGAATGAAATGCCTGGGAAGGATCAGTGAGTGGTGACTCACATGCCCTTTGTGTTTTGTTACTTCAGCAGAGTAAGCCATGTGTTTTGTCACAGCTCCAAAGGTTATTGACAGATGGGTCATATTTCAGCTATCGAGCAACGGGCAAATCAGGGAAGAGGCGCGTCGAGCAGACGTGTGTTTTCTGTGCCGCAGTTAGAAATTACGTTTGGTTCCTGGCTTACAGATATGATGGTGAGAGTTTATTTGCTGAAGCTGATTATGTTTCTCTTCCCTGTTTAGCTTCTACTCCCTACCCCCTCTCCCTGTCAGTGTGCTGACTAATCTCTGATGTTCCCATGGAGTGTTATGTGAGCACTCTAATAAAACAGCCAGCCGCTCATGTGGGCACTCAGATCACAGGCACCAGCACAAGACTGCCATGACTCTGCTGGAATGTGCGAACTGTTAATTGCCATTAATACTGGCAGGCACAGTGTCAGTGGAACTAATGAGAATGGGTGTTTGTGTGTGTGTGTTGGAGAAAGAGAGAGAGAAAGAGAGAGAGAGATTGTGCACACATGGCTGAGGATGTGGGCAGGGAATCTCTAATGTGTGTGAGAGTGCAGAATTCTTGGCGGCACCGACTGAAATGCAGCACAAGAGTGTTAGCCTGATAGGAGCACAGACAGAGTGTCTACACACTGGAACATTCAGTGCTTTGGATGGAAAGAAGTACATGGGGCTCACAAATCCCCCCCAGCGTGAAAGAGATAGCATGAACCATCCAGGCATGACTGTATATTTAGACCACATACTGAACTACTAAATGACCAACAGTTAGCAGCAGTTAAACAAGCATGTAACAAATAAAATGCTACACTGCTGAACAACGTATGTTCATTAACATGTTTCTATTATATTTCTCAACTATCCATAATATGTGATATAACTTTATAGGACAAAGCATGTCCTATATCCTATCCTAACCTAGCATTGTGAAATTTGCGCTGTAGGTGGGCCTGGACATGTGAACTGCACTGCAGCAAAAGATTGTTATTTTTCTGTATATTATTTATAAGATTTTTTTACATTTTTGCAAAGTTTACCAGAGGGTCAATTATTATTGCACCCCTCAAACCACCAGAATTCTGTTTGGTATCAAGAAGTAATTGAGGTATTAAAAACCATGAGCGTCACGTGCTTGGATTAATTATATGATTTTTTTTTTCCCCACCTTTTCTAACTATAAAAGCCCCTCCCCAAACAAGTGAACAGTACTCATGCATGGTCAACATGGGAAAGACTAAGGAGCATTCCAAGGCCATTGGAGACAAAATCGTGGAGGGTCACAAGGCTGGCAAGAGTTGAAAAACCCTTACCAAAGTTTTGGGCCTACCTGTCTCCACCGTTGGGTAAATCATCTAGAAGTGGAAGGTTTATGGAACCACTGTTAACCTTCCATGGCCTGGACAGCCTTTCAGTCGTTTCCTCCCATGCCAAGGCCAGGCTTGTCCGAACGGTCAATGCTGACCCAAGGACAACAAGGAGGGAGCTCTGGGAACATGTCATGGTGGTGGGGATACTTATTTCAATAAATCCATAAGTAACGTGCTCCACCACAATGGTCTCCATTCCTGCCGAGCCCGAAAGGTACCTTTACTTTCAAAGCGTCATATAAAGGCCTGTCTAATGTTTGCTCATGATAACTTGGAGGACTCTGAGGCAGGCTGGTTCAAGGTTTTCTGGTCTGATGAGACTAAGATCAAGATATTTGGTGTCAGTTGTGGGGCTGCTTTTCAGCTAAGGGGCCTGGCCGTCTGGTCCGCATCCATGGGAAGATGGATAGCACAGCCTACCTGGATATCTTGCCCAAAAACCTCCGCTCCTCCATCAAGAATCTTACAATGGATCATCATTTCATCTTCCAACAGGACAATGGCCCCAAGCACACGGCCAAGAAAACCAAGGCCTGGTTTAAGAGGGAAACGATTAAGGTGTTGCAATGGCCTAGTCAGTCTCCTGACCTTAACCCAATTAAAAACTTGTGGGGGGAACTTGTGGTGGGAACCAAAGTCCACAAGAGATCCTAGAAGCTAGATGACTTGGAGAAGATCTGCATGGAGGACAGGGTCAATATTACTCCAGAGACCTGTGCCGGCCTGATCAGGTCTTATAAAAAAGGGTTAATAGCTATATTTGCAAACAAAAGTTATTCCACAAAATATTAAACCTAGGGGTTAAATAATAATTGACCCTAATTCTTAAGTTTAAAATGTATTAATTGAATTGTGCAGTTTATTTTTTATTTGTAACACTTAGGCATCTGTTAATAAATGCTACTCTTTTTCAGAGTTTGAAGGCTCTAACTTATTTGCAGCTTGTTGAATTTGCTAAATCTGCAGGGCGTTGAATACCACTTGGAGGCATATATATATATATATATATATATATATATATATATATATATATATATATATATATATATATATATATATATATATATATATATATGTATGTATGTATGTATGTATGTATGTATGTGTGTGTGTGTGTGTATGTATATGTGTGTGTATTCAGGTGTATTCTGACACCGGAATGTTCCTGTAACTGCTGGTAAATTAGTGTAAGCTTCATGTCTCTTTGTCTTAATGCAGGCAAAACCCATGGCATACCTAGAAAAAACATATTGTGTGAACTAATTTATCACAATAACATATCGTCACATTGCCCCCATCTGCATCTTGCTGTTTATTTTGATATGACATTAATGACAGTATCCAGATTTACATCCATTTGTTAAATTAATTAGTAACTAAAATGTGGCTTCAAAACTATTGTAAAAATCCTCTTTCCATAAGCCTGTATAGAGCAGAATACAAATCTCTGTTTATTAAAATCTGAGGCGTGTTTACAGGGACATATTTCATGTCAGGCAACTTCCCTTTAGTTGCATTGTTTAATTTTATGGCTTTGAAACACATCATAAGAGCTCAAAAACATAATAAAAATGTCAGCTGCAGTCACCTTATATCTCTGTTTTCTGCTTTGATAGAACAAAGACACATTTCTTCATCAGTCTAGTGATACCTGCGGCCATTTGTTTTGTTTTTTTCGACAGCCGGGCTTAACAGAATCACCTGACTAGTCACATGACTTTATTATGTTGGTTTTTTTGTTGTTAGTTTGGCAAAATATAAATCCATCTAAAGTGAACAAACCTCTGTGCAGTGTTTGGAGATTCACTATTTGCTGTTCAGTATATCAACATACGCATACTATATGTGAGGAGAATTTCAGCTAGTGATGATATGAATGTACATTTTGGATGTTTATCAGTTTGGAATAGCATCAGGCAAACTGCCTGCCTAATTAGACATTCTTACCTCAAACCATGCCAGGTTGTTAAGTCATCTTCGGGTTTCTATTGGCTGCTGCTACTATTGTGACTATGCTATTTTTTTCCATTTATATAGAAAACAGTATGTCATGCAGTGTCAGAAGTCTGTTTGAAATTACTTAAGAAAAGATAGAATCAGGGCCTGCATGTGCCTCTCTCCGCATCCCTCAGCCTCTGTGATCAGTTTGTGCTTTCTCTGAACTTTCTACAGAGGTCACTGGTTTCTCTGCTGTGTGCATGTTAGTAAACTGACACTTCTTCCTCATGGGGTGCAAACTCTGCAGTGTGCTGTGGATCACACACCAACGTAGCAAAACATAAAACACACAGCACGCCTGACCTGGAGTTTTTGTCTGTTTCAGAGTTGGAGTAGACCCTGATCAGGATCTTCAGCCATGTGGGGACAGCTTCCAGGTTCTTCAAGGAGTGAGTTCAGTCTCAAATATATACAACATGGGTTTATTTCTTTTCTGCAAAAAATAAAACGAGACCGTGGCCTTGGCCGTGCCTTAGAGTGAGCCATGTGTTTATAAATAGCCATCTTGCTCAACATATCTGGTTAGGTGTTCTAGTTAGGGCCCTTATATAAGACTGTTTCAGTTAAACCTGTGAGACAGTTTTACTTCTAAAAGATTAGATTAGCAGAGCTTGCTAGAAAAACAGACGGCTATAACCAACCACAAAGTCCTTTGTTGTGTAAAGATGTTGCTTCCTTTTAGCACATGTCTGAGAGCTTTCCTCTCTGTCCAGAAAGTCAGACCACATCTTCCTCTTGCTTCAAGAAGAGATTGTTCCCCCCTCACACAATTAAAGTAATAATTCTAGGTCAAAGCAGTTTGCCTCTTTGCCTTAGATTAAGAAGACCAGCTTTAAAAAATTGGTGGTATTTTCTTACAGGGTGGCCTCATGGCTAGTTGTGAAGGATTTAGTAATGCAATGTTAAAGGTTTGCGTGAGGTGAGATTTGAATCATACTACCAGGGTCTGATTTGTATAGGCGTACAATCTACTTGAATGTAGGCAACCATGCTATCTACAGGTGCTGCATTAGTTTTCCAGACTTCCATAAATGGTATATGGCGTATGTTGATAGCGGCCATCTCTGTCTAGAACTGGAGCTAGCCCAGGGGTGTGTTTAGGGTCTCTCTATAGCAGTGTGTTTCTTCCTGTCCTGCACAAAACATTAGCTATTTTAATGATGTATTGAAACTGGAAATGTCCCCAGTTTTCATTATAGAAATCTTATCACCTTGTTGTAGTCAGCGTCAGCCGAGGCATGCTTAATGTCTGAGTTTGGCTTGTTTAGTTCAAGTTAAGAGTTAAATGTAGCTAACAAGCAGTGGAAGCTTATTCTTCACTAGTTAGCTCTGTTCAAACATAAAATAAATAATAAAAATAGTGATGCCTCAAACTTCAAAAAGGTGTTGCCTAGCTAAAAGCAGTAGTTACAGCCTGGTTTTCATGTTGACAACAGTTCGCCCATTACTGAACGGCAAGATAGAAGCTCACAGCTTCTTTGCAAGACTACTTTGAACACCAGACCAGTGTTTGGAGATTGACTGTTGGAAAGATGAGCTGAATAAACGTTATGCTGAGAGACTCTTTTTGTTTTTCTTGTGGTGTTTCCCGTCTTTTCTCTAGGATGGAAGTCAGCAGGAGGGCCGGAGTAAGACCAAGCAGGAGAGCGCCTGGCTTTTCAGACTGTGGTACACTTTTGACCACAAGTATCCTTTCAGTGTGTTGTTCTGTGGAGCTCTCAAACGTGAACTCTCAGCCTCATGCACTTTTTAGAGCCCCGCTGTCCAGGAAACACTTTGTCATCAGAGCAGCCTTCAATTTCTGAAGCTGCTTTCTCGTGCTCCACCCTTTGTCTCTCTGCTCTCTCTTCTACTTCCTTCTTTTTCTTCCTCCATCTCTCAATCCCCCCCCCTCCCCCACGTCTCTGCTTATTGTAGTTGCTTTACGTTCACACGAACGACTAGTGAAAGGCACCTCTTGACGTTTGCTGCGATGTGGCGAAGGGATGAAGGCGAGGACAGCAGGCGCTGACAGGATCTGGGAAAGCTGTTCAGGAAGCCGCAGATGAATTTCAATGTGGGTTTTGGTTGGTGCGCCTGATGGGGCACATTTAATCAAGAGAAATGAGAGAGAAGAGGGAAAAAGAGGAAGAGATGATTAGAGACTAATACCAGGCTTTAGTAAGTTGCGTGATCCTTTGAGGGAGTTCCTCAGGGATTGGAAGTGGGGCGCTAAAAGATTCTCCCTCCATTTACTGCTCACCAAGTGCTCCACGTTCACCCCCACCACCCCTGTCCGAGAGCCCTCTGTTACTACAGCAATGGAGGCAAATCAGAACACCCGATATAAGCTTGAAAGTTTGGTTGAAAATAGAATTGGTACATTCAGCCTAAAGGTAGTCAGTAGGGAATGTTTGGTATCTGAGGTTCAGATACGTCCTTGCTGTGAATTCTTAATGTAACATGTGGCCGACGTGTTTATTCCACCAGTTAGACAAACTGCATGCCTGATTACACACATTCTTGCTATAAGCCATGTCAGGTTGTTAAGACATCTCAAAGTGACTTGCTTGTGAGGTTTCTGACACTTGTGTGTGATATACTGTAATCTGTAAACACTGAGGAAAGTACTAATGAAATTCAGGTTTCTATTGGCTGCTGCTACTATGTTGACTATGCAAAATACTATGTTTTGCATTTATATAGAAAACAGTATGTCAGTGTCAGAAGCCTCAGGAGTCTGTTTGAGATTGCTTATTATCTTGATGTGTTTGGGACGAGCATGTAATGATGTAGGCAAGTAATCTGCATGAGGCTCATTGGTGGGTTTTAAGCTACGGGCAAAAACTTGAGCTACCATTTTAAAAGCTTGGATCCGCTTGTCGTATGTAATTTTCTATACAATAACAGATTTTACAATATAGATTTACATTTCATGAATGTTTATTGAAATGTTACTTTGGGAACAAGAAGATTTACCATTAAAAAATTATAATTAGATGATAAATATATTAAATAAATTAATTAACATTAATTGTAATTAAACGGTAATTATTTTTAATATGTTTTGTCAGTTTATCTGCTGCATTATCACCACTTGACCCAAAACTGGACCCAAAACTGGATTTAAGGTCCATATTCGAAGAAAAGATATATATATATATATATATATATATATATATATATATATATATATATATATATATATATATATATATACTGCACACCTTTGTTTATCAAGCTAGCTGCATCTGAAAATCTTTTACTTTAGAATCAGTTTATGTATTTCTCTGCGAAGCAATTGGATTTATATTGTTGAATTTTAAAAGAGAAATAAAACTCCATGCTTTTAAATGGTAGTTCATGTGGCATAACTAGAAAACAGCTGCTGTCTTGGGACCTGATTGTTTTCTGGGCTTCTCTTCATTTATCTAGATAATAGTTACTGCTCAGAGCAAACGTGTGCAGCTGCCTCTCTGAGACTCTTAGAACCTTAATTGTCAAATCTGTGTAAGACGCAGTGTTTCTGAAAGTTCACAGTGCACAAAAATGGAGCAGTGCATGACAGAAGAAAACAGCAGCAGGATAGGAGAGGTGGGCCACAGTTAAGATGCAGATGCGATAAATGGCAGCATCGAACGCATTAGCCCTCCTCTCACTTCCTGCACTGCCGGGACAACACGTTCCCCAGTTGACTCACAGAGCTTCACTATAGGCCAGCTGAAAGCATGTGTGTGTGGTACCTTGGGACTTTGTCATAGTAACACATGCTTATTCAGATATGGGCTTGTGTGCTTTATGGCATGAATTTGTATGTGCTTATTACTCATTATTATTATTTATTAGCTGCTTGTGAGAACAGGTGTGTTTATTTTTGTATGTTGCCAGAAGGTTCCAGTATTGGACTGGCTAAGGAACATGCAGCTTTTGCTCTTTGTCTTGGCGCCAGGACACCAGCAGAGATATTTTTAGTGTCACCGGGAGACCCCTCACCAGCTCTGTGTGAATAAACCTAACTGTACTGTAGCTCAGTTCAAACAGCTAAACAGACATGAGCTGTGTATCATCATAGGGTCTGTTCAGTACCAATCTTCAGCCCCCAGCTGGGTCCAGACGTCGAGTTGTAGTCCTCCATGCCTGAGTTTACCTGAGTGGCATGTCTGTAAAATGTACTGCATGGGTATATGAATGTGGTCTAAACCAAAAAGAAACCGCAGCCCTGTGAAGCAGTCAGGATCTGATAGCCGTCTAAACATAGCCCATGTGTGTCTGCTCTCAACACCAGAGTCCTAAAAGCCTTTATAATAGTTTATCCTTAATAGAATAGGCTTCTAAAGCTTTTTTCCTTAGTTTTTTAACATCTCATTTCTACAGTACTAAGCAAAAGTCAGACAATCCCTTGTTTATTTCCAGTCAAAACAGCCATTAACTATATCAGTATATCGTCGCTGTCCAATGAAAAATGTGTCTCCATTTTTGGTGATTTTGAGTTTTCTACATCATTTGAACACACCAGTGGGTGTTTACATTGTGTAAAAATCTTATGATAAATGAACCAATAGAAGTGCTCCAAAATAGCTCGGAAATTCTGGTTCCATTGACTTACATTGAAAGTAAAGTATGTTTTTGGTCTCTCCTGTAAAGTTTGACATGAATAGGAAAGGTAAGATCAAAGAAAAAAAACATCCCAAAACTGATGTGTGTGTGTGTGCGTATGTATATGTATGTATATATATATATATATATATATATATATATATATATATATATATATATATATATATATATATATACACAGTGCCTTGCAAAAGTATTCGGCCCCCTTGAACTTTTCAACCTTTTGCCACATTTCAGGCTTTAAACATAAAGATATGAAATTGTAATTTTTTGTGAAGAATTAACAAGTGGGACACATTCGTGAAGTGGAACAAAATTTATTGGATATTTTAAACATTTTTTAGAAATAAAAAACTGAAAAGTGGGGCGTGCAAAATTATTCGCCCCCTCGCGTTAATACTTTGTAGCGGCACATTTTGCTGCGAATACACCTGCAAGCCGCTCGTGGTATGTCTCTATCAGTTTTGCACATTGATACGTTTATTTGTGAACCATTCCATTGTAGATTTTGCTTTATGTTTTGGATCATTGTCTTGCTGCCAGATAAATCTCGGTCCCAGTCTCAGGTCTTTTGCAGACTCCAACAGGTTTTCTTCCAGAATGGTACTGTATTTGGCTCCATCCATCTTCCAATTTTAACCATCTTCCCTGTCCCTGCTGAAGAAAAGCAGGACCAAACCATGATGCTGCCACCACCATTGCACAGTGCTACTTGAGATGTTTAAAGCTTGGGAAATCTTTTTGTATCCAAATCCGGCTTTAAACTTCTCCACAACAGTATCTTGGACCTGCCTGGTGTGTTCCTTGGTCTTCATGATGCTCTCTGCGCTTTAAACAGAACTCACACAGAACTTCTGGAGTGAGTTTGTTGCACTGAAAGTAAAGGGGCCGAATAATATTGCACGCCCCACTTTTTTAGTTTTTTATTTACAATTTCATATGTTTGTTTGAAGCCTGAAATGTGACAAAAGGTTGAAAAGTTCAATGGGGGTAATACTTTTGCACGGTATATTTGTAATATACATATTTTTCTTTCTTTTGACAGTGTGTATATATATATATATATATATATATATATATATATATATATATATATATATATATATATATATATATATATATATATATATATATACACACTGTCAAAAGAAAGATAAATATGTATATTTCTCCTTTTTTGTCTATCTTTCTGTATCATTTGAGTTGCCGTTTACCAATAAATGGACCAATAGGAATGCTCCAAAATCACATGAAAAAAATGCAGTGGTTCAAGTGAAGACCTCTCTTGTAATGTTGGTCTTTTGGAGATAATTGCTTTTGTTATATGTGTGTTAGGATAACCTAACATCTCTGACCTGGTAGACCGCATTAAACCCATCAGATAAACTGCAGTTCTTAAGCTTTCATCTTTGATTTCTGAGAGATGTTTAAATGTTAAGAAGCTGTTACAGATAAAAGATATCAGATAAATAAATAACCTGCATTTCTTGTTACTAGGTTACTATAAGTTAAAGAAATAAAGAGTCTTGTCTGACTGTTAAAGACCTAACCCATAGAACACCTTCATTATACTCAGTACCCCCTTTGATAACACTCTGTACTACAGCGAGACCTACTTTTACGTGAAGAACACAGCTGCTGAGTGTGCGCCAGGCTTTCCAGTGATGACGCAAATGGATGTGGTTTTGCACTGAATTCGTGCTGAGTGATATCATTACATGAAGTGATGCTTAACTGATTGAGAGCCCTATTCTGGCACAAAGCCTTGTCCCGACACATTTGTAGAAGCATCTATTTTAAGCAGTGCTGTTTTTGAATCTGTAACCCACATTGAAGTTTGGCATGCGTGGATGTACCATGCCAAGTCTAAGCATTTGATACATGTAGGCATTTAAGTCTAACACATTATGCCTACGCATTTAAACTCTTAGTGAATTGGTAGTAATCCTATTATTTCAACAGTAGTTATTATATATTGGAGTTGATATATTTTAAAATAGAAATGTCTGCAGTGCTTTTAATTTTCTTATCACTCCTCCCAGCAATGAAAACAAAGGATGGCCATGTTTAAGTGAGAAGTGCATTTGACTGGCTTTAGCAGAGCAGTACAACAGCTGTGACTTGCTGAGGCAAGCACGGGCCTGGAAATCAGCTTGTGCACTTTTAATAACCATGATAGCCTTAGTAAGCAGCAGCTACGTTAAGCAGGCCTAAGCCGCTGATTGTGTTGCTGACATGTATTTGTGTTGGAGGACAGTGAGGCTCTGGGTTTAATGAGAGACTTTAGCATTACAATCATATTAAGGACTTTTTGGAAGTGACCTGGAGGCAGAGTTTATGTGGAGTGTTAATTTGAGATGCATACCAAGGCTGCTGGGTAAAAATGTCTGTCTCTTTTTTCCAGGAAAAGAACAATTCAATTGAAAAGTACTCTGGAAGGGTTGAACATGTAAAGAACCCTTAGCATGATGAAGGGGTTCTTCATACTATACTTCTCTATAGCGCCAAAAAATATCTATACTTTTTTGTCTAAGAATTTCATATTTGTTCTCCTGAACCACAAGCACAGTTATCTGAAGCCCATCCTGACCCACAGTGGTCCTCCACTCACCACCACCTTACCAGCCTGCTGTGGTCCCCTAGCCCACTGCCTCACCAGCCCCCAGGCTTACGAGGTAAGAAACAGTTGGAGCATATTTATTTGGTATGTGTGTGTTGGATGTGTTCACTACAGCTTTTGTGTGATTCTTTTGGTCTTTTGGTCAGTTTTATGTAGTTTTGATGTTAAGATTAATGAAAAACTTCAGTGGAAATTCACTCACTTCAGAGCATGTGACTGCCTAAAACCAGCAGTGGCTGAAACAAAAAACCAGCATACAGCATGTGTTATTCCACTATTGTGGAAGTGGAACTTCTGAAGGCAGAAGTTGAAGAAGCTTCATGTGATAGAGATATTAATGAGAGTTGATGCTTTTTGTGTGTTGCATTATAACCTACAATCTGAAGTTTGGATTGTGACTATATATGCAGAGTCAACTTTCCTTGTATACCCTTATTTATAGCTATATTTATTTTTTTTACTTTGTGTCTAATCTTAACCCATCAGTAATAGTGGAGCTTCGGAATTGCATCAAATTGGCTTGTTAGGAACCGTGTCCATATAGCTATCCAGTCAAAACACTACAGTCTTATAAAAAAGGTTCTTTAAAAAAGAGAATGACCCCGTTTAGGCTTCTATGTAGAACCATTCCTTGGTCAGATGTTTTTTTTTTTTCTTGGAAAAGTGATTCTACAGATTGATGGAAAATGGATCATATATGTTTGTATACGTTTATTTTTTTAAATAATTGTTTTAGTACAAAAAATAGTTTTTCTATTTTACCTGGTTAAGCTTATTGGAGCTATATAAGACAGTGTGTACAACTCGTGACCTGCCCATGTTCCAGTTATTGCTAGATTAAACTAGCTTTACATGAATTCTCTGTAATTCAGTTAAAAGTCCAGTTTAAATGCTATGCTGCTACGCTGGACTGTGTTGATGTAGTTTGTTGACATGAAATTTTAACAACAGTACATTTTCCCCCATGCTAACTACATGGTTTTTCCGAACAGGTTACATTTCTTATGCTTAAACTGTAAATAAGATTTGAAATCTGTGTATTTTGGGGATCCCATGATGGCTGGCTTCTCCAGCATTGACTGACCGCTAACTCACCCACTGTAGTGGCACTAATACTAGATCCAGTGACAACAACATGTCTGGTTTAATCATTTCTTTTTCTGAAAATTCTATTTTCTAGTTAACTAATGTCTTTAATGAGAAACAACAAACTTTTCCTCCAGTCTCTTGTAAAATTGGTCAAGTTTTCAGATTTACATGCTACAGCATATTGTAAAGGTTCCCAGCATAGTTACAGTTGTTAGAATGAAGGACGAACTAGGGGAACAAATTGGCCACAGTGCCATCATGAAGCACACTGATGCTGCATCTCTTATTAGGTAAGAATACCAGAGACGGACGCTTGATGACTGGTTAGGTTGAAGTGGGCTAAACAATAACCTTTCAATGAATTTCTATTTGAGACAGTCTAAAAGACAACAAAACGCCAAAGTACGTTTGTTTTGAGGGACACCCCAGAATTTTGTTTTTGAGATATTCAGTGTGGTCAGTTAATGTATTTCAGACCTTTCGCAGCTACGAAAGGACTCATTTGTGGGCGCAACATGGTGCATTCAGTTGAACAGGCCCAATGGTAGACCTTATTTTCAGAAATACAATGACTAAACATGCAGGTGATGTTTTCTCTTTAATGGTAATGAGCGCATTCGAAAATGTTTCAGAACAAAATGGATTAGTTTAGGTATTGATACTCGTTGCAGGGCTCTGGTGCCAGACGTGGCATGCGTTCAGCACTTAAAAGTGGAGTAAATGCTGAATAACTGGCTTTAAGCACATTCAGAAATTCTTCAGATTCCTCCAGTGTCCTCACGCTGCACTCTCCTCTCTCTGTTCTGAAGAAAGTGGCTCTTGGCGAACTTCTCAGTAGTGAGCTTTAGCCTCTGTAGCTTGACTGCTGACATTATTGTGGCGCTATGAAGCTGCGTTTGAAAAGAGAGAGAGAGGGAGAGAGTGAGTGAGTGAGTGCACAAAAGCGCCAGAGCTTTTAAACTGAAGGAAGACGCGCTCTGTATTCATTTCTTTACAAAAGAGGCTTTCAGTAATGGCACTCTGATGAGCGTGGGCCTGCGAGCCATTCCGTTCCAATATCTCAAACACGGAGAACACTGCCATTCACTGTGCGGTCACAGTCTGATTCACTCTGGCAAATTCCCCTATTCATCTCAATGCTGATACTGTAGCTGGGAATGCTTGGCTGATTCCACAAATGTCTCACAGTCCTCCATTGTGCTGCTTGGGCACAATGAGCCAAATGTCCTGCAGGGCCATCCTACCCCCCTCCAACCCTCGTGCCCCCAACCCCCTTTTACTGCAGGAGCTCAGAGTGAACAAAAGCAAAGAAAAATGATTGTCACTACTCAAAATGTGATGTTTAACATCTTCACCCTCACAGCTTCTTTGACATTGGAGCCCACCGTAGTTTCGTCAGGACCGCTATGTGCGTCCAACTTGTTTTAGTGTTTGTCAGCATTTGCTGAATCACTTTGGCATGTGCCTCTGACCGTTGCTCTCAAGGGAAAGTAAGAGGCAACCAGGGAAATAGTTTACCCAATTTTTCCACTCTTCTGTAGTTTTGCACTAAACCTGTGAGTCTAATGTAGTTAACACACTGAAATACTAGTCTCATATCCTCCCCATTGCGTGTCTAATGCTTTGTTCAGGCAGGAAGCTCAGATCCAGTATTACATTTCATATGAACAGGAAAAAAAGAAAACATAGAACTTGCATGCCGAAGTCACACACTTCCCTTAAACTGAAAACAGAATTTATATATATATATATATATATATATATATATATATATATATATATATAGTAGCAGCCTAAAGCTTGCACACTTGTTACTAGAGCATAAGTGTTCATTACTTCTTTGCAACATTGGCTTCAGAGCTGTGAAACTGAATATGCAAATTAAAATTTCAGATGCTAAACTTGTCTTGGCTGATCAGCTGCAGAAGTTTGTCTATTTTCTTTTGGCAGAGTTTTATATTTTTGGACAAAAAAGTTTTATTTAAAATAAAACGTGTCCTGTGCAAACACTAGGCATGATTTATATAGTATGTTTTTTTACCGATATGTTTGTAACTCAAATGAAGAGAAATGGCTCACATAGTTTAGCAGAAAGATGCCATATTCAAATATGTTCCCTGGAGAGGACTTGTTAACTTTTTTTGCTTAGAAAGCTTCTGTGTTGCTGCCGCCTGACATTGTTCATTCTTAATGGTTAAGGTATGTATCCTGTGCGGGTTGTTGGCCCTGATAAAGTGTCTGTAAACAGTCCACCTTAGTCAGCTGTGTTTCAGTCAGATGCGTTGTTTTGCCTGGAGAGATCTCCGTGCATGAGTGTTGACAGTGAACACATGAGGGCTGCTGCTCATTAGGGTGGTAACAATAAACTCAGCCCACAGTTTGATTGGTTTGTCAATACTCTGGTCACAATTCAATACTTTTGCAAGCTTTTAATTTGAATTAGAATAAAGAAAAATCCTAAAAAAAGATTACATAATCTAATTAACAGAATTAATAATATTCCAAAGCACATTTCTACGTAAATACAGTGCACTGTTACTCCTCCCCACTGCTCATTCCATTTATTTAATCCTTCTGTTCTGGATTTCACTGCATGTCTTTTGTTATATTGTTTTTCCACAGATTCTTGTTGTTTCAAGTGCCGTTATTCATTAATTGTCTGATTTGCTCTGAAGCTTTTATGTTATCTCTATGTTATGTTGGATGTTATGTAATAAGCTTTAGCTCGTTTCATCCTTCTTTACATGCAGTAATCCTTTCAGTGACATGCTGTACTTTTGTCCCTCCACCATTTGACCTGTTAAAATGACTAACCAAAGCCTGGGACGGATCAGATCCACAGCAGCGCCAGTGCTCCATCAACGTCTGACTCAGTTCTAAGAAGTCACTGTTATCGCAAGTGTTAACATGTTGTATTTATTTTGTTGTTCTCATTTGTAGTAAACAGATGAGAAAGTTCTACTTTCGGTACCACATTTGTGTTAGTAAACAGAAGAGAAAGTACGTTCAGATGATTTTAATTTGATGATTGTTTTCTTTACAGTCTTATTTTGCAAAATGTGTTTTTTGTGATTTGAAACAATTGCAGACTGACCTCGTCAATACACAATAATGTAGCAAAAATCAGACCCCATGCTTTCATTTATTTATTTTTTAGTCAGCAGCCATCGTTTTTCAGCATTACAGTTTTTTTCCTACACCTTCACAGTTCAGTCTTAGAAGTTAGTTACATTTTCTGCTTCTCATATTACAAGAATAAGAACACTCCTGTTTGAACTGAACTTTAGGGCAGTCAGTCTGGACTTTAGGGCAGTCAGTCCCTTGCTCTGAGAACACAAACAGCTTTTTTTCCCACAACTTTTTTTCTTTGTCTGTTTTATTTTCGGTTACTTAAAATGTACACATCTTCCCAGACCAGAAGTTGAGTTGGAGATAAAAAGGTGGAGAAAAACACTTTTTTACATCTTTTTTTACATTTTACATTTGAAGCACGAGTGAAGCTTGATTTTCTCGTCTGTTGATGAAAGCTCTACCGGTGACCTGTTATGAATTTTTCCTTTTCCTTCACTGTGTTATGTTTGTACATTTAAACAGTCTGCTTAGTTATAAAGCCCAAAGTACAAGCCAGAGTGAGAAGCATAACTACAAGAATAACTACAGTGGTTTGGGGGCGGAACTGGGTAGCAGGATGCTGCTCTGATGGTTAACCAGCCATTACAAAGTGGGCGAACTGGTCAATCGTAGAACACTGGGCTCATCAGGATGCGGGCCTTAAAGACACAGGAGCTCAAACAGCACTTATGAGCATAATAGGTCCCTGTTACTTACAGTTTATCTGATGGTGATTTTTGGTGGTCTGCTAAGCTTTGCATTTTCTCTGTATCTTTTTAATACATTGTTTTAGTTTTAGAAACCCCCTATACAGTGAAAACCTAGCTGTACAGTAAAAACCTACCTGTACAGTGAAAACCTACCTGTACAGTGAAAACCTACCTATACAGTAAAAACCTCCCTGTACAGTGAAAAAACCTACCTGTACAGTGAAAACTTACCTATACAGTAAAAACCTCCCTGTACAGTGAAAAAACCTACCTGTACAGTGAAAACCAACCTATACAGTAAAAACCTCCCTGTACAGTGAAAACCTACCTATACAGTAAAAACCTCCCTGTACAGTGAAAATACCTACCTATACAGTAAAAACCTACCTATACACTGAAAACCATCCTATACAGTGAAAACCACCCTATACACTGAAAACCTAGCTGAACAGTGAAAACCATCCTATACAGTGAAAACGTACCTGTACAGTGAAAACCATCCTATACAGTGAAAACCTTCCTGTACAGTGAAAACCATCCTATACAGTGAAACCCTAGCTGAACAGTGAAAACCATCCTATACACTGAAAACCTAGCTGAACAGTGAAAACCATCCTATACAGTGAAAACGTACCTGTACAGTGAAAACCTTCCTGTACAGTGAAAACCTTCCTGTACAGTGAAAACCATCCTATACAGTGAAAACCTAGCTGAACAGTGAAAACCATCCTATACACTGAAAACCTAGCTGAACAGTGAAAACCATCCTATACAGTGAAAACCTTCCTGTACAGTGAAAACCTTCCTGTACAGTGAAAACCTTCCTGTACAGTGAAAACCTTCCTGTACAGTGAAAACCATCCTATACAGTGAAACCCTCCCTATACAGTAAAAACCTATCCATACAGTGAACATTTTAAACTTTAAATCACTTTAAATGAAAAACACTGAGTTTTAGTGACTTTTACACAGCACTGGAAAGGTAATTCATAACCAATTAATTATTAAGTATGTAATACTGCAACTACATGAAATAAATAAAATAGGACTGGCATGAACGTTTTTGTCTGTGTACAAGATGATCTAAGTCTAGTTCCGCTCTTTACTCTGTTCTTGTGTCTCTCCACAGTGTCCCTCATGAGCCTTTGTTCTGAGCGTGCAAGTGCGTCTGTCTGTGCGGTCTCGAACTTTGGTCCTGAAGCAGCTCTATCCTGCACACTTGATGGTTTTCCCTGCTCTAACACCATCTCAGCTCAGGAAAAGCTTGTTAACCAACAGATTGATTGCATTCATTATGTTAGAGTAGGGTGACCATTAAATTATGCAGGACAGATGTCCTTCAGTGCTAAGCTTGAGCTCCACAGGATTACCAGCATGTGAGCGTGAGTGTGCGCGTGTGCCCCCAGCACCCCACCCCTGTCCCCTCATGTCCGACTTGTCGCTGTGCTCCGCAGAACAGTGAGCAGCTGAGAGATGCCGATTCGGACCTCATCCTGACGGATGGTGACCTGACGCTGACCTACGGTGACACAGCCATCACAGCCAATGGAGCCTCCTCCAGCACGGGCCCTAGGGGCCTCAACGGCAAACGCAACGGCAGCACGTCAGAGGAGGCGCTGGAGCGAGAGCTGGACACGCGAGAGCAGGAGCTGCTGAGCCGAGGAACAAGGCTGGTGTTCCCCATAGAGGACCACGCCTGAGTAGAAATTACCACTACTGACCGCTCCCTCTGTCCCTCCACCCTGGCTGCTGTCTGACCACACCCTGCCCTGACGTTTCACTCCATCTGACCGGACCCCCTTCCAAAGACTTTAATGCAAGGGGTGGGAAACCTTTAGATAAAGGAAGTCAAAGATGGAGAGCCAGAGGGTTTGAGAGGTTGATGGAGAAAATGGGGCGCTTTTATTTTTTAAATCCTCATTTGTTTACTGGACTTTGATGGCCGTAGAGGCCAGGACCACATATGGTGACCCCTAGGTTCACAGACAGGCCATAAATATATATACTGTGATATTCTGTTCCACCATTTCTCTTCATTTGTGATAGGAAAGCGCAGGTGAGAACAGGAAAGCCCTTTGTGGAACGTGTTGAGAATCAGCTTTGGGCGTTTTAGGAGGGATTAAGTGGGTGGGTGATGTGGCTGGTTTCAGATGTTGGAACAGCAGGTGCTGTGGTTGAATTGATGTGTCAATCATCATCTACACCAAACGGCAGTGCTGTTTAAAACCTGAACGCTGAGCACGGACAGAAGATCTGCTGACAAATATATAGCTTTTTCATTCTCTCACACTGCCACATACTAGAAGCAAAGCCATTATATCAGTTTCAGTATTCACTTATAATAAGCTCCTCTCTAAAGCGCACTGTATTACTATGATGCATCATTTGCATCCGTATTTATCACCAGTCATATACTTGACATTGGGCCGGCAGTGTCGTGAGCTCCCATAGGCCAGCCACCCCTATTCTTTTTGTACAAATGATCAGATACAATCTACTTTGATTAAAACCATCATTCACTGTCCTGCTCTGCTTTACATACTTTGCTCCAGCATTCTCAAAAGCCTAAGCTGGCTGAAGTGCAATGAACGTCCATGTCATACTTCATTTGCGTAACCTAAAGGTGGTGTGTCATTGGTTGCAGTCACCCAGCACTCACAGGCATCTAAATGTGACCGAAGCTCACAGCTGTGGCTGTGTTTTGTTGCACGCTTTGACTCCAGCTTTATTGGCCACCATCCAGTAGTTGGCCCGCATTACATTCCCAATGACGGCAGCAGCCCTGTGTCATTGCCCCGTTGCAGTGACTCAAAGGTTTCACAATGCATAGCTGTGTGCAGTTTCTCCAACCAGCCAATGTAAATATGAGCAGTGCAGCGCAGCCTGGGACTGCATTGTCCTTCTCAGTAGGGCTGGCCATCTGGGATGAATCTGCACAGCTGTGCACAGCACTTTAGAGGCAGTGGAGCTCGGCCACTCAAGCTGCATAAACCCGGGTGCTGCTTAGCATAGCCACAAAAACACCACCGACGGCTGGAACTGGACTCATGCCAGGGTTGAAGTTGAAACTGAATGATTTTGATTTTTTGTCTTGTTTGCAATCTAAGGAATTGTCACTGGGATATTTTACACACACACACACACACACACACACACACACACACACACACACATATATACATATATGCATACATAATAATTTTTTATTACATGCACACGTAAGTAGCAGGTGATGAAGTGCTGCATCCGTTCAGCGTAATGTGAAGGTTGCAAAAGTGACTACGTGGATTCTGGTTGGCAGTGCAGTTTGTCTAAGCCTCAGGCCACTTCATACACCTCCCAAAACGCTCAGCGCTCTGTGTTTTTGTTCTGACACTATCCGGCACAACACGCTTTGAAGGCAAGGTTACAGTCCGTTGTGAAAACATGCTCAGTTTGATGACTAATCCAAGCATGTTAACTAACTGCTTTACAGAAGAACATTTAAACAGTTCACATTTCACCTCAACGCTAGAACCACCAAACGGCATTTAGCTTCACGCTATCCCCGAACTGATATATAAGCTACTTTTCGGGCAGTGAAGCTTAAGGCTGTATTGACTATGTAGTGATTTGAGTTCTATTCATTGGTTTTGGGTCCCCTCAGCGTCATTATCTTTTTTTTTTATATAGTTCACACATGCATGCGTGTTGCTTTTTTATCTTGCTGAAAGAAAAGAAAATGAATATGTTAACGTAAGCGCTGCTTTATTAGAGCCTCTGACCTGTGGCTGGCCTTACTTTCTCGCAGGACTATCACAAACCTGAGAGCAAACTGTGAAAACATCCATATGTCAGTTGTGACCTGCTGGAAAGCATTTTTCGGTCGCTGTATTAGCACAGCGGCTGGAAAAGATACTTAAAATAAATAAATAAATAAATAAACAAATAAAAATCTCTCCTAGCAGCAGGTCTACCATCACATTACAATCCTAATCCTGTCTCAGCGATGAAAAGCTAATGTGGGTGCGGAAAGGTGGGTATAGATAATTGCACTTTGTTATTGGTAATCGAGCTAGAACTTCCTGGGGTGGTATGAGTCGATCCCAGTCTGAGGAGCATGTCGTAATATGGATCTGTACCCAACTGTGGCTTAAAAGACTTTCTGGGACTACGTATAGCTGCTTTTGGGACTGTGTGACTTCACACCCGCTCGGAACAGACTCTTACATGTTACAGCTGGTGTTTGTAGCCACAGTATGATGAATTTGTACATATGTCTAGGTTATGCTTATGCTCTGTATCCTGTAGCCATCCTCTCCTACCTGCTATGTTGTGCATGTTAAAAAAAAAAGATATATATCAAATAATGCCATTTTGACTGTGTGTCGAATACCTATATACCAACATGTCCTGTATTGCTCTGACAGCATTCCTTATTAATATTCCGGAATTAAAAATGCACTCAGCCTGTCCGACAATATGTGACAAAAACTGTGGTATGCATTGTAGTATAGTTGTGCATTAAAAACATATCTGAATATTCTATGTATGGAACTGGTTTACAGTAGCAATATTCTGAAAATGAGGGATCTGCTTTATTTTATGTCATCAAATAAAAACAGTGACAGTGTTTACTACAAAACTATTTTATTTACAAGCTGTTTCTTTTCCCCATAAATATCAGTATCATTCACAGAGGTTGCTTCGAGTCATTAGTTCCCTACAAGACAAATGAAGAACATGGCTTGTCAAAAAAAAAGAAAATGATACTGTCAGCATGTCTGACCAAGCAGAGCTCAACATCACTTTTCTATAAATATCAAATGGTTTAAATTTTTTTATTTTTTTTGGCTTTTTCTTTCTGTTGTCGCGATCATCAGTTGTGGTCCTGCGTGGCTGGGGACCAGTGCTGCTCAGACTCACCACAAACCATGGGTCTGTCTCACTAAGCAGTTCTGGGGCAGGTTAAGTCTGGAACTGCAGATAATAAAGAGCTCTTGGTTCCGTCCAGGCAAGACCAGAGTGGGTTCCCGTGGTGCTTTTCAGGTCACTTTTATTTTTTCCTCATTGTGTCGACGGCGTCAGTCATGAGAACAATGTTGCACAAATATCAAAATTTTAATTTTTTAAGCCCTTTTCACTGTTAATTTTAAACCATTAAAATACCTTGTTTTTTACATACTTGCATGCTATGATTTTTCTTTTGTCCCTCCTTTGAAAAAAAAAAAAAAAGCTGCTCACAGGCCTGACCAGGGCAAACCAGGCTTCTGATCATCACGTTGCATTGCACCAACCTGCCAGAGATTTGTGTTTGTGATGTCATTGCACAAGGATTGTTTGGTTGCTTCTGATTAGCCAAATTCATTTAAAAGCCGTCCTCAAGCTCTGTGTTGTTACTAGGTGAAACTGTCCTGCTTAAAACTTGCAATGTATCAACTTTGTCAATAATGGGGTGAAAGGAAAATATTGATTAACTTTTTTAATGAATAGTTTACATGCAAAGATTGGTGGCAGACAGTGGTTCACTTTGTGTTGTGTTGAACTGCTGACTAGCAGCCACTGAACTCTTCCACTCCAAAATAAACAAGTAGTGTGTACTTGGAAATAACCAAACTGTGCTGGACTCTGTTCTGCCAGGAGCTGAAGTGAAGACCCCTGGTCTAGATACTGTCCATCTGAACATTCAAATGTTTGACCATCGTACAGTCAGCAACACGCCCCCCCTATTTGTGGCTGCTGGCTGCCGTGCAGAGCTACTCCATGGTCTGTGATGACGGAGACACTGTCCTGTATCATTGCACAGTCTCAGAAGGGAACAGTGCTTCTCCTTCGTCCCTCTTTTTAATTTTTTTATTTTTTTTTATTTTACTAGACATCACCTCGGCAGACGCTGTTGTGTGCTGCTTGCCCCTTTGGTGGTCATTCGTGAGATGGCTAAACTGGAATTTAAGTGTTTGTGGATGTTTATGTGCATCTATTCCAGAGTTATTGTTTTTTTTAAGCAACATGGTCTTCAGGAATGTTTAGATGACTCTAATTCTGGGCAACCCAGCAGTGGCATGCCAAAGACTAAAGTAGGACAGCTAAACACACAGCTCCTAAGTTTCCAACATCCCAAACTGACCACATACACAATACAGACGCACACACACACACACACACTGGCCCAGAGCTCCATCTCCTGGGGCTGATTAGGGGCTGTTGGGGATTGGAGAAGGATTAGCGCTGATGAAATCTGGCCGTCAGGACAGCCTAGACTGACGCGCTCTCTTTCTCTTCGTGTAACCCTCTTCCATCTCATGTTCAAGCTCACTGTCATTGTTAGTGTTGTTCTCAAAGGGTGGGGGGGCCTTTGTCAGTGTCCCTCATGTTGGTCTGTCTGGCTCTGCCTCACACAGCACTGGAGGCCTCTCCCAGAAAAGGAAACATTCCTAGTGTCAGTCCCTCGCAGCTCAGTGCCAGTCTTCACACCTCCTGCTGCAGCTTTAGCTCCGCCTCCTGTCTCTGCTCTTCTCTTCTCACACAGTCCTTCTCTTCAGGCCCCTGTCATGAAAGGACACATTTACAGGGACAGATTTACATGTGCATGATCGCTTTATAAGATAAGGTATATTTTTATTGACCCGTAAAGAGAAATTCAGTTGTTCCTGTAAAACATAGCACCGAGTACAGGCACGCTATAAACATAGGACCAGAATGACTTAGTGACTGATACTGATTTTAGTTAATAACTAATGACTGTGATAGTGGCTAACTGATATACTGGACAGCCCCTAGTAAGCACAGTCCAATAATAATAATAATAATAATAATAATAATAATAATAATAATAATAATAAATACAATTATAAATTACATTAATTGTAAATAACTGAATTCTGGGAGAAAGACCATGCCTGAGGCTCGTTCTCCTCCTCCCAGTCTAAGGTCTTCCATCACTTCCTTCAGTTTTCCATGACACAGTTTTCACACTTGACCACCACACCGTCTCCTCCCTGTTCCTCTGTCCCATCTCTCCCATCTCTGTTCATTTAATGGGTGGATTCAACTTTCTAGCTTAAAGCAGAGGCCGCCCAGAACTCCAGCCTAAGTTCTCAGAGTTCTCTCCACATCTACAGTCTCTTTTCTTACTCTGGCCATACGTAGAAAGCATGGTCTCCACTTGTCAGTATATTAGTAAGCACTGATAGAAGGAGCACTAACATAGTAACATGGCTTAAACTGTCTATGGGCCCAGATAAAGCCTAAGCCTACACTAAAATGGTGATTCGCCATTGGTACTTCAGACTATTCTAGGAAACCAGCCCCATAGGTTTAGGCACAAGTAAAGCCCACCTGAAGTGTAGCGTATTTAAATGTCCATGTATTATGGGCAGTGTGGCAACATTTCCTGTTACTGTGCTGAATTATACTTTATATCATGCCATCATGTTTTTCTGACCATATCGTGTATGACATTGAAACACGTTTCACCACAAAGAGTGTGTAATATAATAAAACATGTTTACTTGAATTTAGTGCAGTGCAATATAGAAAACCACTGTATTGATAATGTTGATAGTATTTTACCCCAAGTATACCACTATGTGTGGTCTCTGGGAAAAGAGCCCAAGACCCTAGCCTTGCTCAGTCAGATCAGCTTCAGTAGCGACATGTTCAGATAAGAACCATGTGCGTATATACTTTTCCCACTATTAGCCTGTTGGGTTAGCCCAAAACAAACAACAGAATAAATGCATTTTAGCCGTGTTGTCTTCAGGGTACACTGTGTCCAGCGCATCACAAAGACGCCTACCAGCCCTAAACATTCAAATTAGACAATCATTGTTCCGTGACAGTGGTTAAAACCTCGGCTTATCATGTTTCTGTGGTGGTTGTTAAAGAATACTGTGTCGGCAGCTGTGTAGGAGTAGCTAAATTACACAAAATCCCAGAAGTTTTCTTTTTTACCTCTCCTTCCTCTACTTGCACTGTGATACTTCTCATTCCACCAAATCACCTGCAGACTTCTTATTCAATGATTAATCGAAAGACTTATTATTCAGTAAGTACGACACATCATTCAGTAACTGCTGTGTAACGTGTTCGGTTAAGGGAGGGTGGAAGTGAACTGCAGGCCCTTGAACTTTGAGAGGTTTGAGTAGATGCAGAAACTTAGGCTAAAGTGGAAAACATCACAGCGCCAAAGTACAAGTACAATAAAATGATTACATCATTAAGTGTAGACAGATTCATGATGTTTACTAGTGGCTTTTCCTCTTGACATCAACTCGATACAAACTGATATCAGCCGTTATGATCAGTTATTGAATTTTTAACTTCTTCACAATCAGACCACAAGATCCATTTAGGAAATCTGAAAAGCCCTGTACTGAAAACTGCGAGTGGAAGAACATTGTGTAATGTTGGCTGTGCTTCGGACCCCCACGAGGGAGATAAATTTGATGACTGCAAGTACATCAGAGAAGTATTTGAAAAGTAATCAGCCACCATCTTCTGAGGAGATGATTCATCAACTAGTAATGTATAACACTGACTGGACTTTTCAGACCTTAATATTGATCCAGATCATCTTCTTGAACTTGTGTGTTATTTCAGGCGTAACCGGCTGACGCTGCGGTGCATGAAAGCTGTACTGCAGCATTTATTTCAATTTTAACAACATAGTTCAGCTTTTAAACCTGGTATTGATGATAAAATGTTCATAACACTGAGTGGAAAAAGCCTTGTGTGAGACTGGGCTCTCCCTACTTAATGCACTGCTATGAAAAGCCCTGATTTATTTCAGTGGTGGGACTGCAAGAGTTGCTGTTCCCCGTTGAGTCTGGGACACTCAGCAATGCCTCATTCAAAATTCAGCATTTCACACCTTAAAAACACCTCATCTTCAACACCTTCACAGCAGCATTAGCCACGGTTTCACAGGTAGTTAAAGGTTAAAGAGTGAAAGGCTAATCTGTAATCAGTTAAAAGGCTGGGTCCTTTCATTCTAGGTAGTGGAGAGTGGGGCATCAGCTTGATCACAGCTGTGGCTGCCACCTTAGTTAAAAGAAGCAGGTATGCATGTAAATATGTTAATCATTTCTATTTAAGAACATCATGCATGTTTATGCCTGGTGTTATAGGGCAGTATATATGACTGGTGTTATAGGGCAGTATATATGACTGGTGTTATAGGGCAGTATATATGACTGGTGTTATAGGGCAGTATATATGACTGGTGTTATAGGGCAGTATATATGACTGGTGTTATAGGGCAGTATATATGACTGGTGTTATAGGGCAGTATTTATGACTGGTGTTATAGGGCAGTATATATGACTGGTGTTATAGGGCAGTATTTATGACTGGTATTATAGGGCAGTATATATGACTGGTGTTATAGGGCAGTATTTATGACTGGTGTTATAGGGCAGTATATATGACTGGTGTTATAGGGCAGTATATATGACTGGTGTTATAGGGCAGTATATATGACTGGTGTTATAGGGCAGTATTTATGACTGGTGTTATAGGGCAGTATTTATGACTGGTGTTATAGGGCAGTATATATGACTGGTGTTATAGGGCAGTATATATGACTGGTGTTATAGGGCAGTATTTATGCCTGGTGTTATAGGGCAGTATATATGACTGGTGTTATAGGGCAGTATATATGACTGGTGTTATAGGGCAGTATATATGACTGGTGTTATAGGGCAGTATTTATGACTGGTATTATAGGGCAGTATATATGACTGGTGTTATAGGGCAGTATATATGACTGGTGTTATAGGGCAGTATTTATGACTGGTGTTATAGGGCAGTATATATGACTGGTGTTATAGGGCAGTATATATGACTGGTGTTATAGGGCAGTATATATGACTGGTGTTATAGGGCAGTATTTATGACTGGTGTTATAGGGCAGTATTTATGACTGGTGTTATAGGGCAGTATATATGACTGGTGTTATAGGGCAGTATATATGACTGGTGTTATAGGGCAGTATATATGACTGGTGTTATAGGGCAGTATTTATGCCTGGTGTTATAGGGCAGTATATATGACTGGTGTTATAGGGCAGTATTTATGACTGGTGTTATAGGGCAGTATATATGACTGGTGTTATAGGGCAGTATTTATGACTGGTGTTATAGGGCAGTATATATGACTGGTGTTATAGGGCAGTATTTATGCCTGGTGTTATAGGGCAGTATTTATGACTGGTATTATAGGGCAGTATATATGACTGGTGTTATAGGGCAGTATTTATGACTGGTGTTATAGGGCAGTATATATGACTGGTGTTATAGGGCAGTATATATGACTGGTGTTATAGGGCAGTATTTATGACTGGTGTTATAGGGCAGTATTTATGACTGGTGTTATAGGGCAGTATATATGACTGGTGTTATAGGGCAGTATATATGACTGGTGTTATAGGGCAGTATTTATGCCTGGTGTTATAGGGCAGTATATATGACTGGTGTTATAGGGCAGTATATATGACTGGTGTTATAGGGCAGTATATATGACTGGTGTTATAGGGCAGTATTTATGACTGGTATTATAGGGCAGTATATATGACTGGTGTTATAGGGCAGTATATATGACTGGTGTTATAGGGCAGTATTTATGACTGGTGTTATAGGGCAGTATATATGACTGGTGTTATAGGGCAGTATATATGACTGGTGTTATAGGGCAGTATTTATGCCTGGTGTTATAGGGCAGTATATATGACTGGTGTTATAGGGCAGTATATATGACTGGTGTTATAGGGCAGTATATATGACTGGTGTTATAGGGCAGTATTTATGACTGGTATTATAGGGCAGTATATATGACTGGTGTTATAGGGCAGTATATATGACTGGTGTTATAGGGCAGTATTTATGACTGGTGTTATAGGGCAGTATATATGACTGGTGTTATAGGGCAGTATTTATGACTGGTGTTATAGGGCAGTATTTATGACTGGTGTTATAGGGCAGTATATATGACTGGTGTTATAGGGCAGTATATATGACTGGTGTTATAGGGCAGTATTTATGACTGGTGTTATAGGGCAGTATATATGACTGGTGTTATAGGGCAGTATATATGACTGGTGTTATAGGGCAGTATTTATGACTGGTGTTATAGGGCAGTATATATGACTGGTGTTATAGGGCAGTATTTATGACTGGTGTTATAGGGCAGTATTTATGACTGGTGTTATAGGGCAGTATATATGACTGGTGTTATAGGGCAGTATATATGACTGGTGTTATAGGGCAGTATATATGACTGGTGTTATAGGGCAGTATATATGACTGGTGTTATAGGGCAGTATTTATGACTGGTATTATAGGGCAGTATATATGACTGGTGTTATAGGGCAGTATATATGACTGGTGTTATAGGGCAGTATTTATGACTGGTGTTATAGGGCAGTATATATGACTGGTGTTATAGGGCAGTATATATGACTGGTGTTATAGGGCAGTATATATGACTGGTGTTATAGGGCAGTATTTATGACTGGTGTTATAGGGCAGTATTTATGACTGGTGTTATAGGGCAGTATATATGACTGGTGTTATAGGGCAGTATATATGACTGGTGTTATAGGGCAGTATATATGACTGGTGTTATAGGGCAGTATTTATGCCTGGTGTTATAGGGCAGTATATATGACTGGTGTTATAGGGCAGTATTTATGACTGGTGTTATAGGGCAGTATATATGACTGGTGTTATAGGGCAGTATTTATGACTGGTGTTATAGGGCAGTATATATGACTGGTGTTATAGGGCAGTATTTATGCCTGGTGTTATAGGGCAGTATTTATGACTGGTGTTATAGGGCAGTATATATGACTGGTGTTATAGGGCAGTATATATGACTGGTGTTATAGGGCAGTATTTATGACTGGTGTTATAGGGCAGTATATATGACTGGTGTTATAGGGCAGTATATATGACTGGTGTTATAGGGCAGTATTTATGACTGGTGTTATAGGGCAGTATATATGACTGGTGTTATAGGGCAGTATATATGCCTGGTGTTATAGGGCAGTATTTATGACTGGTGTTATAGGGCAGTATATATGACTGGTGTTATAGGGCAGTATATATGACTGGTGTTATAGGGCAGTATATATGACTGGTGTTATAGGGCAGTATTTATGCCTGGTGTTATAGGGCAGTATATATGCCTGGTGTTATAGGGCAGTATTTATGCCTGGTGTTATAGGGCAGTATATATGACTGGTGTTATAGGGCAGTATATATGACTGGTGTTATAGGGCAGTATATATGACTGGTGTTATAGGGCAGTATATATGACTGGTGTTATAGGGCAGTATTTATGACTGGTGTTATAGGGCAGTATATATGCCTGGTGTTATAGGGCAGTATTTATGACTGGTGTTATAGGGCAGTATATATGACTGGTGTTATAGGGCAGTATATATGACTGGTGTTATAGGGCAGTATATATGACTGGTGTTATAGGGCAGTATTTATGCCTGGTGTTATAGGGCAGTATATATGCCTGGTGTTATAGGGCAGTATATATGCCTGGTGTTATAGGGCAGTATTTATGCCTGGTGTTATAGGGCAGTATTTATGCCTGGTGTTATAGGGCAGTATTTATGACTGGTGTTATAGGGCAGTATATATGCCTGGTGTTATAGGGCAGTATTTATGACTGGTGTTATAGGGCAGTATTTATGCCTGGTGTTATAGGGCAGTATTTATGACTGGTGTTATAGGGCAGTATATATGCCTGGTGTTATAGGGCAGTATATATGACTGGTGTTATAGGGCAGTATTTATGACTGGTGTTATAGGGCAGTATATATGCCTGGTGTTATAGGGCAGTATATATGACTGGTGTTATAGGGCAGTATTTATGCCTGGTGTTATAGGGCAGTATTTATGACTGGTGTTATAGGGCAGTATTTATGACTGGTGTTATAGGGCAGTATTTATGCCTGGTGTTATAGGGCAGTATTTATGACTGGTGTTATAGGGCAGTATTTATGACTGGTGTTATAGGGCAGTATATATGACTGGTGTTATAGGGCAGTATTTATGCCTGGTGTTATAGGGCAGTATTTATGACTGGTGTTATAGGGCAGTATATATGACTGGTGTTATAGGGCAGTATTTATGCCTGGTGTTATAGGGCAGTATTTATGACTGGTGTTATAGGGCAGTATATATGCCTGGTGTTATAGGGCAGTATATATGACTGGTGTTATAGGGCAGTATATATGACTGGTGTTATAGGGCAGTATATATGCCTGGTGTTATAGGGCAGTATATATGACTGGTGTTATAGGGCAGTATATATGACTGGTGTTATATGGCAGTATATATGACTGGTGTTATAGGGCAGTATATATGCCTGGTGTTATAGGGCAGTATATATGACTGGTGTTATAGGGCAGTATATATGCCTGGTGTTATAGGGCAGTATATATGACTGGTGTTATAGGGCAGTATATATGACTGGTGTTATAGGGCAGTATATATGACTGGTGTTATAGGGCAGTATATATGCCTGGTGTTATAGGGCAGTATATATGACTGGTGTTATAGGGCAGTATTTATGACTGGTGTTATAGGGCAGTATATATGACTGGTGTTATAGGGCAGTATATATGACTGGTGTTATAGGGCAGTATTTATGACTGGTGTTATAGGGCAGTATATATGCCTGGTGTTATAGGGCAGTATATATGACTGGTGTTATAGGGCAGTATATATGACTGGTGTTATAGGGCAGTATTTATGCCTGGTGTTATAGGGCAGTATATATGCCTGGTGTTATAGGGCAGTATATATGACTGGTGTTATAGGGCAGTATTTATGCCTGGTGTTATAGGGCAGTATATATGCCTGGTGTTATAGGGCAGTATTTATGCCTGGTGTTATAGGGCAGTATTTATGCCTGGTGTTATAGGGCAGTATTTATGCCTGGTGTTATAGGGCAGTATTTATGCCTGGTGTTATAGGGCAGTATTTATGCCTGGTGTTATAGGGCAGTATTTATGCCTGGTGTTATAGGGCAGTATTTATGACTGGTGTTATAGGGCAGTATATATGCCTGGTGTTATAGGGCAGTATATATGCCACATAATGCTATATGAATCCATTTATAGGAATCGCTACCAAACCTAACTTTTATTTCCATCCATTTATTCATTATCTGCCACTTAATCCCACTAGTTGGGGTCTTGGGGAGGCTGGAGCCAATCCCAGCATCATCGGGCGAAGGCGGGGTACACCATGGACAGTTCGCCAGTTCATTGCATGGCCAACACTCACATACACACTCACACCTACAGGCAATTTAGAGTGACCAATCAATTTATCATGCATGTCTTTGGACGTGTGAAAGGAAACCCACTCAAGCACGGGGAGAACATGCAAACTCCACACAGAACGACCCAGACCAGGAATTCAACTCGGATCGTCTTGCTGTGAGGCAACAGTGCTAACCACTACACCACCATGGTGCCCCCTAACTTTTATTTGTACAATACAATATCAACGTTTGGCATCCATGCATTTACGAGGTACTGCCATGCAAAATATGCAAATACTGCACTGTACAGGGTTTGAACTCACTCCTAGTAGATGTAAGGGGCACTAAAAAGTTCAATTAATGCAAATAAAATATATATAGTCGAATTTTAAACATTCAAAAATGCATGAACCAAAATGAATTACAGCACAGAGCAGATAACTTTGCTTAAGTTCATTATTTAAACCTTGTGTGGCATTTAGAGGTAATAGTGAGCCAGTTCTGGGGTCCTGAGCATTGCTGTGGCTGTTGCTAGAAAAACGAATCAGTAAAGAGACCCAACAGATTTAGCTTTGCAGTTCAATGAAAAGAAACGTGCTATAGGAGTTCTGAAACGTATTTTATTTACATGTATACTTTTTGATGCAACTGTAAATAAAACGTAAAATCTAAAAAAAGAATCAGCGAGAGGACATGGACTCCTCGTTGTTTCACCCACTAACCACCAACTAACCACACTGTGTGGGGGCTGTACTTTAGCCTGCCTGGTGTTAACTGTGGGTCATCTGTGTGCTTCAAAACAGTGCTCTTAGAGCCATCAAGAGGAGGTAATAGGTATAGATAGGTGTGAATACTGTGACTTCCACACACAACTACTTAAATAGTGTGATTAAAAAAAGTGACTTTCGTGCTACGAACATGTCAAGAAACATCAGCATGATAGCTGTCAAAATTCACAATGTTTCCCGCCAGCCTACCGCAGTGAGACTCACACGGCGATATATTTGACCCGTCCATTTTAGTGCCTCTTATTGGCTGTTTTGCTGCTCATCGGCATCGTTCCTTTATTTGGTTTTGAAATGCAAACACAGTTGGGTGGATGTGCGTCGTCTGTCAATGGGATGCATTTGATGGTGCAGCTTAGTATCTCTGTAATAAGTATTTAATGGCTCCTATGAGCTCAGCTTTAGGCTTTGCTGTTCATCAGCACGTCCATCCAACATGTTTTGTTATGGCAGAGTCTGCTTTCTTTTATATACAATGCTTTCTAGTTTCTAAAGCTTTCTTGTTTATAAAGCTGATGTAAATGAGAGTTTCGGTCACATGATTAGAGTGTTGTTGTTTTTTTTTGATAGTGTTAGAGACGTGACAGTGACAGCAGCAGCAGCTACGTTTGAGGCGCCCTACTTTCAGAGCACACTGAGAAGTCTGGTATGGGTTTGGAAACTCTCCGCTGCTTGAGCATACGGTGGGAATGAAAGATTTAGCTGCTTCGAATTTCACAACCCGCGTCACGTTCTGTATGTGGGTGACTCTCGCACAGTTGGAGATACAGTGACCTTCAACAACAAGTTCTCTATCTGTTGTTTCCACCACTCTACATAAACCCCAGTCAAATCAGATGAAAATCGGCTACTGGAGGTATCCAGAATGCTGATTACTTCATGATACCAGCAAGCACCCAGTGGAAGAGGCTAACAGCTTTACAGGCATGAACACACAATGTTTTCTCCTTTTATATTGCTTCCTCTTCACACTTCTTTCTTTTTCTAGTGAAATGGGGACTTCCTCACCGCTGTCACCTCTGACCTGCTCTTCTCACGCTGAGGGCTGACAAACGGCTATATGCAAACACCTCTTGTAAGAGCTATTTAACACCTACATCTGCATACAAGAGCCCATAAGGTATAAACGCTGATTTAGCAGTACGGTTCCTGTCCGCTTACCGCATCATTTTCATTTCAACAGAGCTTGAATTACATGAAATACTGCTTCAGGGTGGAGTTTTGTTCTCTAGCTTCCCAGTAATAATGTTCTACACTTAGCAAGATAGTATTAATATTTAAAACACACCAAAATGTAGCCGCCAGCCTACATAGAGATCCCACACAGAGGAGGCAATCGTTTCTCAAATTTTCCTACCACCTCTCATACCATCAGAAGACAGTTTTTATAGTCATGCTGAGTCCTTTAAACTTTCACCAAAGGAAGATGATAACAACAATCATTATCTTCCTTGAATCAGAGATGGGTTATATGTAAGTTATAAAAGAATGGAGGAAACCCCTTCAATTGAATAAGGCCTACACGGTTTGAGGACTGTGTAGGAATAAGCAGAGTTCTGTACATAGAACTGATGTATCATGAACCTCAATCACTGTTGTCTCCTCCTTTGAATAAAAAAAGAAAGGCTGTAAAACTAATTGATTCCAAAATTCCTAGGCTGTTTCGTAACACTCCCTAAAAATGTATACATGCTAACAGAGCAACAGCAGTGAAACTGAAACACTGTGGAATATTCTACTGTGCCAGGCTGTGAAGGGGTCGTCAGCACTTTCCATAGCCTTTCCAAGGAACCGGACAGTCATGAGGCGTGGTGGATGTTCATTCTTAAAAAAGGCCGACTTCTTAACCGAGTAATCCATTCCGCCTTAAACGCTACAGCTTGTATAGGTGCTAGAATGCAACTGCAGCACCATTTAAGGTGGAAGAGTAAATTTGCAAACTGTGAATAGGAGGTTAACTTCCACATCCCTAACAAGATCCTGTAACTGTCATTCAAAGTTATTCATTTGCTCTGCACATTTCACTCCAGACAACTTCTCAGATCTTGGACACTATCGAGCAGCTTCACTCCACGTTTAACACGGAATAGACGGAAGAGTGGAGAAGCAGTTCCACCTTTATTAGCTTCACAACCTCAACAGCAACCTGTAATCACCGAGTCAATCACTGCTTACTGGTTGAAGATCATCTTAAACTGAATGTTTTACAGTGAGTAACAACTTATTTTACTGTTTTGTTTTGTTGTTGAGTTTGAAAGCAGGTAACTAGTACAGGTAACATTAGCTACTAGCAAGCCTCAAGTAACTAACGCTAGCATAGCTTACAACTAAACAGTTGTATATTGTTACTGTACAAAGAAAAACATGTGTCTCCATTTCTTGCGATTTTTATTTTTCTACATTATTTTAATGCTGCTTCACAACTGGTCGTTTACATCCTGTTAAAGTTTCATGATAAATGGACCAATAGAAAAGCTCCAAAGTTTCCTTTGACTTACATTAAAAGTAAAGAAGGTTTTTGTCCATTTTTGAGACATGTTTTTCTTTGGACAGCAACAATATATAGCTTATTTACATGAAGGTCTGTTTATTTTCGGCCTGTTGCTTCTGTATGAGTCATTACTGTGTCTCACTGTAAACCAGCCAATCAGAGCAGAGCTCATCAGATTTTTTCATGAGTTCACCATAAAAGGGAAAACAGCAAAGTCACATACCTTCTATGCGTTTTCTATGGCAGCTTTAAAAGGTATAAAGGCCCAGTGCTTGCTTATCCTAACTGTGAGCTTTCCACATCAAATGCTTTGGACATTAAGTTAAAATAAATAATAGATTAATAAAATAGAAAACAGCATGTCAGATTGTTTACTTCAGACGTTCTTGTTTTTTTTTTTCTCTAATAATGAGAATAATGAGCAGTGCAGTTTGCACGGGGCAAAACTGTACTTATAGGCAACGTTCGCACTAATATTCACAGTGTTGTTCACTTCCTTCAGTAAAAGTGCAGAAAAGAGTGGAAAAGCTGTACACAGCATGTGCTACCTGTAGCACCCCTGCGCTCATCCCGTTTTTCCTGCACTAACACACCTGACTCAGCCGGAGCTGTTAGTCATGGAAAACTAACGTGTGAAGTGCGGATGGGTCCCTAAGACTGGAGCTGGAAACCTGGTACTGTATGTGACTGCCATCCAACAGCTCTACTCTCAGTTAATCAATTGAATCTCTTCATAGTATTAGGCTATTATTAGGCACGCTGTGAGACTGTGTCATAGCATTAGCTGTACTGCTGTGTAATCTGCGTTCCAACTGATTAGCTTCTCATCCAGGCCTCTTGTGATAGTTTTTATTAACGTTTGTTGTGTCTCAGTCAAACTGAGCTGAGGCTGCATCCAGAAAAGAGCTTAGGACTTTAAGAAGCTCATAACGTCGCTGTCCAGTAAAAAAAAAAAAAAAACATGTATCTTAACAAGTTAAACAAGTTTTATTTTTCTACATTATTTGAACATGACAGCTTCCGTTTACACTGTGTGAAGATTTCATGATAAAATGGACCAATAGCGAAAAACTATATTGCCATAATAACAAAAAACACTATTATATCATACTAGCTAGCTATAATAATCCAATGATCTTAGTACTACTAGTACTACCACTAGTAATAATACCATTATTATCAGTAATAATACTAATACTACTACTACTACTACTACTACTAATAATAATAATAATAATAATAATAAAGTCCTTACAGGGCTTTATTTCTTTCCATCTGTGTTGTTGTTATGGGGGAACACCCCCCCCCCCCCCCCCCCCCCCACCCCCCACCCCCAACACACACTCTATTGTTCTGTATGGCTTAATAATCTTCTCTGTAATGCAGCCGGGTTAGTTTAGTAGAGCTCCTGATGGAGGAGGGAAAAAGAACTCTACTGAACTCTGAGCGCTCCACAGTGCCAAAAAAAACAGCTGCATGGATTTTTTACAGAGCACACGATTCCCAAAGGATTCAGTGGAAAAAGGGAGGTGGCAGTTGGGAAAACAATGTTATGTGTACACTGTCTAGTTGTAGTAAGTCAAAGAGCCTGGACTTCTTGTGTAATCTTAATAGGGATGCGCGACTGAAGTAGGCAGGTTTTCTCTCCAAACACACAACTGGCCGCTGAAGAATGAATGATTTAGGTTATCTGATCTATGTTGCTGTTTTATGATGTATATAATATCAGACAGGTAAATTTAATAAGCGTTACTTCTGCAGTTTACGGCTTTGTCTGCACATTAAACAGCAAATAATGGTACTAATGTTATAGTTATTTATTTATTTATTTTTAGTTATATTCCTATAAGCATAGGAAATGTCCTGCTGTGCTTCATGTGTTCATTTTTGCCTAAAAAAGGTCTCTTAAAAATTTGGCACTTGGCCAGTTCGGCTATAAAGAAGCAGAAATTGCTGGGTGCAAGCCTAAAGCCCTAAACTGTGGATCCTTTAATATTACATTCATGTCATCACCCATCCGAGTGGCTTTATCAGTTGATCTGATCCGCCCATTTAAACTGATAGACTCCTTTATTGTCTTTCACACACAGTTACACTGCGCGATGAAACCCTTGATTTGTGGTTCCCTCTTGGCATCGCTAAGAAGCTGTTCAAATATACAACATAGTGCCAAAGTACAAAATATGAACAAAACATTTATTACACCATGTAGCAGCAGCAGCAGCTGCAGGAACGCTGGCGATCTGTTTGTTAGGGAATAGCAGTCAACCGATTCGGAATTGGCTACAACAGTGGGTCAGAACTGTTTACAAGCCTGAATGTCTGGTGGCCACAACATTATACAAAACCCTGTCATGTGGATTTACTAATACTGAACTACTCAAAGAGCTGCTGAGATCACTGGCGTTTAAACAGACTGCTGGTGGAGGATTTTTTCCTGTGCTTTGTCCTATTTTGAGCCTCGTTGAAACTCCCACTGTCTTCAAATCTTCTTAAAGATCATTCCACAAGTCCAGCCACATTGACCACTAGAAGATTTGATGACAGAAACCCTGACATACTGCTAACTGGGGATGTGCAGATATGGAAACTATGGGTGATGCCAATAGCAACTTCAATGCAGAATGTCTGTCGATGCTGATACATAATAAAGAAACTACCTGCTAAACAATTGCTAAATCTAAATGGATTAACATCAGCTTTGAGGAAAAACTGATACAGCATATTAGTGTGATACGTTGTATTGCGATACTGTATCAATTTACGTTCGCCGAGTAGCAATATTTATTATATGAATTGCAAAATACTACAAAAATAAAATAAAACCAGTTTCTCTGTGCAAAAAGCAGAAAGACTCGTATTAAATTGTGATGACTGGAAGTCAGGAGCAGTGGATTCCTATGTGACTACAACCACACAAGGTTTTCCTTTGGGGAACATAATTTGCAGCAGATCAAAGCTATAAATCACAGTAACTCGCAATACATTACTGTTGTTGGAAGAAAACCTTTCGTTTTTCCGTTTTATAAAATATCTCTTCCCCCTTTACACTGTGAATGGATTAGACTGATTAATGAACCACAATAAATGGCCTAAAAGGAAAAGTCTGCTTACTCTGACCTACACTGAACGTTTAAGTATGTTTTCACTTCTTCTATAAAGTTAGCATTTCGAGCAGCAGTGTGTTGCAATACGTGCAATAATATTGAGACACGACTTCAGTATCACAATGATATCACAGCCTGGGCCTTTCTGTGACTCCCACCCCTAACAGATGTTACAGAGATAATTGATATGATACATATTTCCGTAAGCTTACAAATGCAGTAAATGATTCAAATACCAACGTTTCAGTGCAGTAACCCAGCATCGAATAAACGCTCTACCGGAGTCCAATAAGTATGTCATCCATTTTTTATTCATTAATTTTCTGGTATTACTGATAAGATGGTGTTATTATCATTCACATCTACTGCTACTGCTTTTCTACATCCCCTTGGAGGAACATCTTTTCAGCTCATTTTAACTAATTAACTAAAAAGAGGGAGAAAGCAGACTTATAATAATATCATAATAATAATTGTTATTATTGTTATTATTACAATAATATAATAGAATTAAATTTTTTTGTGAAAATTGAAAAGCTTATCATGTAAAATTACATGGAAAAGTATATCATTTCCAAGGGTCTGAAAAACAAGAGCATTTTTGGGACCATCTCTTTGAATGGCTTGATCATCTGTTCTGTGATGTAACCTGATTATTTTATTAAAGCTCCAGATGTTGGAGACAAACAGCAGAGTGATCACTCGTTAGTTGATCTAGTTGTACCGTGTATAACTATGCATGTGCCAAATATTTGATTTGATTTGATATATCTGAAATATGAGGCTGAGATGTTTCAAGACCTTCTGTCAGTCCAGCATCGGTTCACTGAAACCCACAGATGAAGATTTGTGGTCTTTAAGATTGCTCTAGTCACCAGAACTCACTAATTCTGGACCAGTGATTCCCAGTCCAGTCCTGGGGGACCTCTCAGCACAGCTGTGCCAGGTGTTTTAGTCTTAATTGCCTGGCTTGGGTGTGGAGAAACTAGAGTTTGGAGGTCTCCCAGGGCTAAGCAGTGAAACACTGTAGACACTGTAGAGTTAAATGTCCTGTCTGCTACCCCCCACAGACCCACCGCTCCCTCGCGAGGTTCTCTCTTACTTGTTGCCTATGTTTGCTCCAGGTTCCTCTTCTGGTAGCCCAGCTGGCGCATGACCTCGCTGCAGTAGGCCTCCACCTGGTTGACCTGCTCCACGTTCAGCCGCTCCCTCCAGGCGAATATAGCTTCTTTGGCGTCTCTGGACGAGATGAGGAACGGCTTGTCGGAGCTGTAGCCTCGGCCGCGCGTCATGTTCAGCACGAACTTCTCGAGCTCCGGAGACACCGGGAGGTCCGCGAACCGGTACAGGCGCCTCAGCTCGTCCACGGGCCGCAGCACCAAGTCCTCGTAGCGTATCTGCATGTAGTTCCTGCGCAGCCAGGGCGGCGCGTTGGCCACGAGCAGCATGTCCCCCAGCCAGCCGTCGCAGATGAGCTCCATGGCGCTGGCCACGTAGTTCTCGGCGCGGTTGGCGCGCGCTCCGGGCGCGAGGAGCCGCCGGTAGCGGTCGGCGTGCTTCTTGCTGCGCAGCACCTGGATGCTCTCGCGCACGAGCGCCAGCTTGGACTTAAGGCGCGAGTTGTGCACGGCGCGCGGGTCGCGGAACAGCTGCACGACGCGGAGGTTGAGCGAGGGGTCGCGCATGAGCGGCGCCAGAACGCCGACGTCGAGCACTCGCACGTCCTTGATCACCACGGCGCGGTACTTGCGGCACTCGCGCTCGAGCTCGGCGAGGTCGCGCGGCGGGCAGCGCCCGCACACGTCGCCCTGCACGAGCCCCACTTCGCGCTTGCTGTAGGCGGCGCACAGCGGCTCGGAGCAGATCACTTTGTTGGTCTTCCAGCCGAACACGAACGCCGTGCTCACGTTGGCGGCGCCCGCGTACAAGCGGAGCACGGAGAAGTCGCAGCGGAACAGCGAGCTCATCATGTCACGGACGGCGCCCTGCAGGCTGGCCGCGTCTCCCGGGTACAGCGCCTGCCACATGTTCCACATGGGCTCGTACAGGTAGAACACATCTGGGTGCTGGTTGAACAGCTCGCCCAGGAACGACGAGCCCGTCCTCCACGTGGCGTGCAGGTAGATGTGGATCTTAGAGTCGCTCCTGTTGCCGTTCTCCTCGCTCGCCGCCTCCACGCCAGTGCCGTTGCCGTTGCCGTTGCCGTTGCCCCCGCCGATGCCGCTGCTGCTCCACAGCGCCATCGTGTTCTCCAGGTCGGGGCAGCGCTGCTGCTGCACCTCATGTCTCGTCTGAGCCGAGTGACCGCGGTAGTCCAGCACGTAGGGGATGAGCAGCAGCAGGACCGAGTAGGCGACGATGAGGATGATGTACTTCTTCTGAAGCCTCCTCTTCATTGCCGCAGCGCTCGGCTCTGCGATCCGCTCAGATCTGGCGCCCCCGGAGCGAACGGCCACCGACAACCCTCAGCTCCGCTGCCTGTACCGCTGTAAACACGCCCACACGCGCATAGAGGTACATACGCACACACACACACACACACACACACATACGCAGCTACAGAGGCAGACATAGCCCGACAAAATAAGAGTCCACACAAAGAGCGAAGCAGTATAAAAAAAAAGTTGCCAAACATAAACAATATAAAAGCCCAAAAGAGTTCTCAGGTATAGTAAATACGGCTCTATAAAGCAGGCAAAATAAATCGTAAAATAAGCAATGTAGAAGCCTACAGTGAAATAAGAGTCCCCAAAAGTCTACAGTCAGGCAAAAAAAAATCCACCAGTAAGCAAAATTAATCGTTTTCATTTTGACCTGACAAAGTAAAAGTCCTCAAAAATAGCAAGTTTTTTTTTTAAACCAACACATTGCCAAAAATAAAACATTGAATTATGTCCTATAAAATCTCCCGACCAGACAAAATAAAGAACCACAAGCAGACTAAGCAGGCCACCGAGGGTCCTCACAAACAACTGCGGTAAGGGTGCGTAGATGGTTCACAGAGCCCCCCTGCATGCAGAAATTGGATATAGGATACCCTATGGTCGCCACGGACACGCACAAATAATAGGCCTTTCAAAGAATGACAAAAGAGAATACACACAAAAAAAATCAGTGAGCAGACACAACAAGAGTGAGCAAAATAAGAACCCATGCCACATGTATGCTTAACACAACCTCAACCATCACACTGAGAAGAAATGAGTAAGAAATGTTAATTTGGAGGCAGGTTACAGCTGCATTTGTTTACTGTAGACAGTTTGTATCTGTTTTAAGATGCACTTGTTTTTGCTGATTTGTTTATTGTCCCGTGCAGCTATCTGCATGAACGCTTTTAAGTGATATAATTCCTGATCCCATTTGTTTTGTTTTAATGTGGGTTTATGTCTATTACCCGATATTTTACATGAAAACAGTATTATAGACATTTTCATTTATTTTGTATGTGTTTAAAGACAGAATATTTATAAAACTGAACATAATTTTTCTTTGTTTTGTTATGGAGTTATGGAGTTCTAATGGTAATGATTACACTGTATTTTTTATGTTTATTTTTTTACTTTAGGTTTTATTCGGGTATGCCGTTTTAGGGCGTGTCCGGACCGATAGGTGGCGCTAGGGAGCTGAAGCGCTTTGGTAAGTTCGAGTTCAATCACAGAAGAAGTATCATAACAAGCTGAGCGGCAAGAAGCAGCAGCGGCGCCGAACGTATTTTTAATAAACTGCAACTTTCTGTGGCTGAATTATTGTCGTAGCGACTGAAAGGATAAAACCTGCCCCGCTGCATCTAGCAAATACCTTCAGCGGAGATTTTTAATACGTTCTTCGTTCCGCCTGTCTTCTATCGTAGCTGAATAACTGAAGCTGACGTTAGGTCGGGGTTAGCTGGTTAGCTAGAATGCGGGCTCTGGAAGTCAGAGCAGCTTTAGCTCAGTTACTATAAAACACCTCAGCGCGGGAATGAAGAATCAGTGAGGGGGTATAATTTAGGTTATTTTTGCATAACCGGGGGTCGACAAAGTAGCGGACATCTATGTAAATTAGCTTGCTTAGTGACTGCAGGATGGCGCAGGCACATTGGACCAAATTCGAGAAAGAACTGGACCAGGAGGTGAAGAAACTCGTAACGCATATGACTGGCGTTCAGGATGAAGAGGACCAGAACTTCCAGATGGCTCTCAAATTCACCTGGTCAAATTTCAGGTGAGGATGCTTTGACCGTGTAGTGTCTGTAAACTAAAGAGCCCCTGGATTTGACACACTGCCAGATTGGGATGTAGTATCCACTGGTTGCTCGTAGTAATTGTGGAATTAGTAAAAGTAGTAGTAGTAAAAGTGGAATTCCACCGGATTTTTCAAATTTCTGAATAATTAAATACGTAAAAAATCATTCAGAGTAGTCTGATTTGAAATAATTAATTGTAGAGAAACTTAGCAACTCAGATTACTTTACAGTGGTCCTGAGTTGTGTCTGTGTCTGCTCTTAAAATAAAAATATTAGGACACCTTTTTTGCCTTACAACACATGTATTCCCCCACCAAATATATGTTTTAGGCCAAAGTGTTCCTTTAGACTCCAGGCAGCATCACAGCATAATGTAGTAACTTAACATATTGCTGCTTTTAGCACCATTAAATGGTTCAGGCATCTGGTTCACCTCCATGATGACCAGTTCTGATGTGATAAGTTTCTTTAGAACGGAACATTGATTTATTATCAAGTTATTTACATCTTAAATATTTTATCTTTTTATTAAGTTTTACAATAGACAAAATACAAACAATCCAACTTCCCAATTCCACCCACTCCCATCCAGCCCTCAAACCTGTAACAAAACCTTGCCCATTGTAGAGTATTAATAAAGTACAGAAAGCTAACATATTTAACATATTTATATGTACTTAGGTGAGAGTCTAATGGTAAGACACTAAATAATGCAGCATAAGGAATCTATTTTTTTATCATTCTAAATGTGGTTGCTGAATTAATAAAAACTGCTCTGCTCTCGACAGCAGTTGCAGACTTGAAGTTGTAAATGAAATGACCTGATGAAGTTTATTTCTTCTCCTCACACTATATAGGTTTCACCGTTTCCTAGATGTCAGCAGCCACCAAGTGCAGCGCTCAATAAAGGGGTAAGAATGTCATTTAAGCAGTGCTTCACAAATCTGGCCACATCAGTGTTTTTAATTCTTAAAGTCCTGTCTGGGTCTCGGGTCATGTTTTTCAGGATCTATGAGAAACTCATGGTGCACTCTGACCTGAGTAAAGCTGAAAGCTGGATGCGACTAACTGAGGAATTTCTAAACTCCCCTCTTCCTAATACTGAGGGTACTATGGTAAGACACTGTAAATCATATTGTACCACTAAGACAAATCATAAATCATATTATACAAATAAGATATATAATACTCCACATATGTGTACCAGTTGTTGCCTTTTTTTCATGCAGACTGATGTCCACCATGGTTTACTGGCCTTGTTACTGTTCCTGTCTGATTCTCCATCCAACACTAACTACAGTGAAAGACCCAGACTGAAAGAGTCAGGTCAGTTAATAATAAAGACATACATTCATAGTAACAATATTGCAGAAAGATTACAAGTTAAAATTTGAATAGAAAGAAATTAATACATTATAGAAAAGATGGGGAGAGAGAGATATGAGCAAGATAGTGAGTGAGAGCGCCACCATCATAAGCTTTAATGTGTGTATACATTTTAAATGTCCATGTGTAGACAGGAGTATTATAGAATATAAAACTTGATGCTCTTTTAACTTGTAAGTTTAAGAGCTAGTAGGAATTAGTGTTATTGTTGATAAATAAATGCTGTACATATTGGGCAACCACATACTCAGTTCTGCTATTTACAATGAAGACTATGAGAAAATGGTTTGGTTAGCTTTAATAAAGCCTTTTATTATTTTTCCAAATACAGTAATGTCATAATACTGTTAACTGTGATGAAAAGGTTAGATATTTATTGTGTTATATTTAGTTTTTATATTTGGCATGTGCCCAATTTTTAGTCAAATTTTTACTTATCGCAGAAAAAGAAGACGATTTTGACTGGGCTAAGTACTTAATGGAAGGCGAGGACATCGACACAGGCCCTTTTCCAGACACTCCGGTGAGTAAGCGAAGTTGAACTTTGTGTTGATTTGAATGCTGGTAAGGGTCTAAATCTGTGTCGGCCTTTCACCGTTACATATAGCATACTCATTCTCTTATGATTCTGAAAATGTGTCTTTATGTGTAAAGCAGCCTGGCAGTATTAGAATTAACAATAGCTGTGCTGCTCATGCCTTGGGGGATGGGGGGGGCTGTATTTGGGTACTTAATATAAACTTAACTTGGGTATGAATTTTACTTTCAAATTTATCCCATTTGTTTTACTCAAACACATTAAATAATACCAAGTAATATTTAACAAAATAGACGGAAGTGGCGCCATCTTTAAATTTTTAAACGAAAGAGGAGAGCTGGATGACCAGCTGTAGCTATCTCTAGACTTTCAGACTCTCAGACGTTGAATCTTTGCTCTCTATTTAAATACATCCTAAAGTATCTGTTACTAATGGCGCCAGATTTGCCGTCATGTTGAGGCGGATAGAGCTCTAGCCAAATATCTGAAAAGAGTAACTTGCAATAGTCACAATGCACCTCGCATTTAGTCAGAATGGAGTGCTTTTAAAAGAATCCCCGCTGCTGAAACAATCCTATACACTGCATAACATCATAACACCCTAATAATAACTTCTCAGCTTTTGAACATGCTCCCCCTGACCTCCCACTTTGTCCCACACAGCGTGTACAATTATTGTTTCAAATAGTGTTGCACCGAATAAAATACATCATATAAAAAGTGGAACACTATAAATATCTGGATTTATAGCCATATATCTAGCAATTAAGTCAGAGTTGGTTTCGGTACTCTGTATCGGCAGATACCTGAAAAGCTGGGAGCGGTATTGGTATCGGTGAGGAAAAAGTGGTATCGGTGCATCCCTAGTGTCAAATATCGGCATCGGGTCTGATTACATCACCCAATGGCCAGGCCCAGATGTGAGTGTATTGAAAAATGCACTTTGCTTGTGTATACTTTTCAGGAGTGGTCAGAGGAAGAGAGCGAGGAAGAAGAAAGTCAGCAGCCTATCAGCAGAGAGGATTCTGGGATACAGGTGGACAGAACACCACAGGAAGACCAGGACCGGAACAATAAGACAGTACAAGTCACTTGGACTGGGAAAGGTGCAGACTCCGCATGAAAAGTCTGATCAGTGCAAGTGGATGGATATAACTAGTGAACGCTACATTGCAAGCCTCTCTGCACATTCCTGAAAGGCTGTGTTGTAGAGTTTAAATTGTAAATTAAATAATTGAATAATTGTAAATGAATTCTGTGAACTCTGTTATTTATTTAGTGGGTGAGCCAGATGCTCGTGCCTGGCTGGAGCTGCATGTTGTAACGCCGTACTGGGTTCCCCACTCATCCCGTTTTCCACACAGTCTCCATCTACACTCTAACCTGCTCAATGTCTGGTGAGGAACAGGCCTGAGGGTCCAGTCTAGCATTATTTCAGCTTAGTGTTCATAATCAGACTGTATGGCTCGGGGGGTTAATTATATTTTTAAAAAGTCTGACAATGTTTACAGACATCAGACTCTGCTATTTCATAAAGAATGGTTACAGTTCAGTTTTTCACAATATGGGCCTTTATTTAGTTTATTTTGGAAATTTAGGTTTGATCCTATATGACATGTTGTAAAGTTAAAACTGTATTAAACACACTGTCTCATTTGATCAGCGCTCTGCTAATTTGCTGGTTGAATTGTATGTTCATATAAATGTATCTTATTAATTGTAATAGAAATGGCAAAATAAGTCCATGGAAAAGCACATGTACACTAAAATGGGTCTGCTATGCTGGCAATAATTTTATTTAGTTAAACCAGTAGCTGCTGGATCTCAGGAGTAACTGAAGAGGAGCTTTAATTAATGGATGCATCTGTTTGTTGAGTCAGTGTCAATGTGCTTCCTTTTATTCCCTCTTCAGGGATCAGCATCTCTACAACACTGACCCGCTTTACGTGCCAGAGGAAAAAGCTTTTGTTACAGAAACTCAAGTGATTCGAGAGGCTTTATGGTGAGACTTCATACGTTTATTTTTTATTAATGACTGAAATAGGAAAAGCATTAAGACTGGATGTTATGCCTAGTTCACACTACTGGATTTTTACTAGTCGCTGACAGTTTTAAGAAGATCAGAGTTGTCACTGCTATCAGCAGTGCTAACTCGTATCGCTTGTTTGTCGATGTTCTACGTGGTATCGCTAGCTCTCACATGCGTTTAGTTTTCCTGTGTTCTCGTGACAAAAACGATCAGTCATGTAGTGTAAAAGCCACAACGGCTGAAAGACTCACAATTACAGCACAACCAGTCATGTAGTGTGAACGGCACAAAAGCCTGACCACTCAAACAGTCGTGTAGTGTAAACCAGGCTTTAGCTGTCCCTGCAGTTCCTTTCTGTGAAGGTTATGTTGAGTGTTACATTGACACCTCCTAGAATTGTCGTGGTTTGTGTTGTTTACCACCTCAGAGGAATTTTAATGTTCATTTCCGTGACTAGCCAGTACCACATCTGGAGTCCCAGAGGTGGGCTATTCCGTTTTCCTGCTCTGCACATGGTCAAACGCTTTTGATCCCTGTATTCTTTTTTTTTGCTCAGGCTGTTGTCAGGAGTAAAGAGGCTTTTCATATTTCAGCACCATGACGGCAAAGTAAGCGTGAGGAATGACGTGGTGGTCACCCACTTGACCAATGTAAGTAAAAGCTGGTTCTCAGTGAGCTGATTTTAGTTGAGTTTCTTGATGTAACTCATTACAGGAAGAGTAATTAGTATAACAGTAAGAGTTCATCAGTAAATGTTATATAATAGAGTAATTAGTATAACAGTAAGAGTTCATCAGTAAATGTTATATAATAGAGTAATTAGTATAACAGTAAGAGTTCATCAGTAAATGTTATATAATAGAGTAATTAGTATAACAGTAAGAGTTTATCAGTAAATGTTATATAATAGAGTAATTAGTATTACAGTACGAGTTCATCAGTAAATGTTATATAATAGAGTAATTAGTATTACAGTACGAGTTCATCAGTAAATGTTATATAATAGAGTAATTAGTATAACAGTAAGAGTTCATCAGTAAATGTTATATAATAGAGTAATTAGTATTACAGTAAGTGTTAATCAGTAAATGTTATATAATAGAGTAATTAGTATTACAGTAAGAGTTCATCAGTAAATGTTATATAATAGAGTAATTAGTATTACAGTAAGAGTTAATCAGTAAATGTTATATAATAGAGTAATTAGTATTACAGTACGAGTTCGTCAGTAAATGTTATATAATAGAGTAATTAGTATTACAGTAAGAGTTAATCAGTAAATGTTATATAATAGAGTAATTAGTATTACAGTAAGAGTTAATCAGTAAATGTTATATAATAGAGTAATTAGTATTACAGTAAGAGTTCATCAGTAAATGTTATATAATAGTGTAATTAGTATTACAGTACGAGTTCATCAGTAAATGTTATATAATAGAGTAATTAGTATTACAGTACGAGTTCATCAGTAAATGTTATATAATAGAGTAATTAGTATTACAGTAAGAGTTAATCAGTAAATGTTATATAATAGAGTAATTAGTATTACAGTACGAGTTCATCAGTAAATGTTATATAATAGAGTAATTAGTATAACAGTAAGAGTTAATCAGTAAATGTTATATAATAGAGTAATTAGTATTACAGTACGAGTTCATCAGTAAATGTTATATAATAGAGTAATTAGTATAACAGTAAGAGTTCATCAGTAAATGTTATATAATAGAGTAATTAGTATTACAGTAAGAGTTAATCAGTAAATGTTATATAATAGAGTAATTAGCATAACAGTAAGAGTTCATCAGTAAATGTTATATAATAGTGTAATTAGTATTACAGTAAGAGTTCATCAGTAAATGTTATATAATAGAGTAATTAGTATTACAGTAAGAGTTAATCAGTAAATGTTATATAATAGAGTAATTAGTATTACAGTAAGAGTTAATCAGTAAATGTTATATAATAGAGTAATTAGTATTACAGTAAGAGTTCATCAGTAAATGTTATATAATAGAGTAATTAGTATTACAGTAAGAGTTCATCAGTAAATGTTATATAATAGAGTAATTAGTATTACAGTACGAGTTCATCAGTAAATGTTATATAATAGAGTAATTAGTATTACAGTACGAGTTCATCAGTAAATGTTATATAATAGAGTAATTAGTATTACAGTACGAGTTCATCAGTAAATGTTATATAATAGTGTAATTAGTATTACAGTAAGAGTTAATCAGTAAATGTTATATAATAGAGTAATTAGTATTACAGTAAGAGTTCATCAGTAAATGTTATATAATAGAGTAATTAGTATTACAGTAAGAGTTAATCAGTAAATGTTATATAATAGAGTAATTAGTATTACAGTAAGAGTTCATCAGTAAATGTTATATAATAGAGTAATTAGTATTACAGTACGAGTTCATCAGTAAATGTTATATAATAGAGTAATTAGTATTACAGTACGAGTTCATCAGTAAATGTTATATAATAGAGTAATTAGTATTACAGTACGAGTTCATCAGTAAATGTTATATAATAGAGTAATTAGTATAACAGTAAGAGTTTATCAGTAAATGTTATATAATAGAGTAATTAGTATTACAGTACGAGTTCATCAGTAAATGTTATATAATAGAGTAATTAGTATAACAGTAAGAGTTTATCAGTAAATGTTATATAATAGAGTAATTAGTATAACAGTAAGAGTTTATCAGTAAATGTTATATAATAGAGTAATTAGTATTACAGTACGAGTTCATCAGTAAATGTTATATAATAGAGTAATTAGTATTACAGTAAGAGTTCATCAGTAAATGTTATATAATAGAGTAATTAGTATTACAGTACGAGTTCATCAGTAAATGTTATATAATAGAGTAATTAGTATTACAGTACGAGTTCATCAGTAAATGTTATATAATAGAGTAATTAGTATTACAGTACGAGTTCATCAGTAAATGTTATATAATAGAGTAATTAGTATTACAGTACGAGTTCATCAGTAAATGTTATATAATAGAGTAATTAGTATTACAGTACGAGTTCATCAGTAAATGTTATATAATAGAGTAATTAGTATTACAGTACGAGTTAAGTAATATTCAAATGTTTCATTCACAAATTATAAGAATGATAACAGGCACGTTGTGTTTCAAAGTAGTTTTAAAGTACTAATGTGTTAATTGTTAATAAATGTTTATGGACGTTTAATGTCACTCCGCTTCAAAATACACAGTACACCGTGTTCCACAATATATGTTTTTTCTTACATCTGGCATGCCAGAACACACAAAAAACAACCAAAGTGCCTCATTTTTTTCAACTAAATGGGTTATAACGTAACAGCCCTAATTGTCCTCTAAGCTGGTCACTATGAAGTACTGATCACGTTCATGGTGTTCTCTAAGAAGCGTACTGTTATGTGATTTATCACAGTAAAAACACAAACTGTCATTTCACTCTGCTCTACCTTATAACTAAAGATTCAAAATAAAAGCCCAGCAGCACCGCTGTGTCTGATCCACTTATACCAGCACAGTACACACTAACACACCACCACCACCCAGTCAGTGTCACTGCAGTGCTGAGAATGATCCACCACCCAGGTAATGCCTGCTCTTTGGTGGTCCTGTCAAGGTCTGGTCCTAAATGTCAAAGAACAGTGTGAAAAGGGGCGTTAACATAGTATGCAGAGAAATAGATGGACTACAATCTGAAGTTATGTAAGACCTTATTGAATGTAAGCTGTATTTATTATAGATCTAAATAAATAGTTCCTGAGCGCTTAGTTCCCAATTGCTTTTGGGACATAAAACATAAATATATTGGCACATTAACAAACTTGAATACATGAATAAAGTAACTATTTAATAATCTTGTTACCATTACTGTCATTCTATAATGGCTATAAACTATTTAATCAAATTTAAAAATCATGTCTTTATCATTTGTTAAAGATTAATTGCCACATTACCAGTGACCATGTTGTAAAGCTTGTTCCTGTATTAAGTAATAGTGGTAGTGGTGCTCTTACTTGAAAGCACTATCCAAATTAAACAACACCAATGTGTCTCTTTTACATCACACTTCTGATCTATAGGGATTTTTTTAAATATGAGGTGAAGGTGCTTCTGGTTTGTGTTTATATATGTGTTTGTATCTGGTGCAGAACTGCCTTCGCTCAGTGCTGGAGCATGTAGCAGCCTATGGTCAAGCAGTGTTCCGCCTACAGAGGTTCATTGATGAGGTGACTGGTCACAGTGCAGAGGCATGTCCTCCGGGGCTCAACTCTTCCTCCTCATCGTCCAAGAAGAATTCCGATCCCCCGTTCAGAACCTACCAAGCCTTTGTGTGGGCGCTGTACAAGTACTTTACCAGCTTTAAAGAGGAGCTCACAGCCATTGAGAAAGATATCATCGGCAGAGGTGAGCAGTATTTACCTGTATATGCAGCATGATGACGTCAGATGTGCTGCCCGTTCTTTTTTTTATCATGTTTATTTCTGGGATGCGTGTGCAGATGAAACAGTGACTTTATCCGCTGTGCTGGAGCGTCTCAGCCCTCACCTGGCACAGATCACAGTGTTGCACAGGGTCTTCTGCACAGGGGTGGCCGAGGTCCCTCCCGGCACGCCAAACGTAGTACGAGCCTCACATTTACTCAACACCCTCTACAAGGCTATCATAGAGTATGACAGCGTGGGTGAAGCTTCTGAGCAGTCGGTAAGTTTGGGTAAAATCTTTTTCATCCATAGTAGAACACAGTGAACTAATTACGAGAAGCAGTTTTCTAGGTTTGTGTACTAAAGGTGTGTGTACTATAGGTGAGACACTACAGGTTAAAAAGAATACACAGTGAATCTGTGCACAATGAATACACAGTGAATCAGTTGATTACTGTTACAAAATAATTACAATTAAGTATGCAAATAAAATATTAACTGTTTAAGAAAGCAATTATTTGTATATTTGTTAAAAAATGAAATCTGTAGATGTTTGTTGGATATTGGATATTTACATTGTAGATGTACAATAGAGCTGAGCGATATAGCAAAAATGCTTCAAGAGGTGTTAATAGTACACAGTATTTCACACCATAACTCTCTGACATCTGATGGAACAGTGCCACATTTAAAAAGTAGGATCAAAAACTATGAATTCAGTCATTTGTATTCAGCGCTTGACACCATGTACAGCATTAAATCCAATTAAACAGATTTATTATGCTCTCTTTTAGAGATGGGCCGATCAGCGTTTTTGAGGCCAATTCCAATCACCAGTCACCTTTCAGCGCGATCAGCCGATAGCCGTTACCGATTGAGGGCGGGGCTGTATGCCAGGGCAGGGCCACGTGTAGTTATTAGCGCAAGCAAGTCATGAAACATGGTCTAAACTGGTTTATTACCATTTTTAACCAGCTCATGTGAAGCAGCATAATATTTTTAACAAAATTATCCGTAAATAAACAAAATAAATCAAACAAATATCTCCAATACTGCAGTTATTACATTTAGACCCTTAATTTAAAATGAAAAAAGCTAATTAAATAAATTAAACGCAGACTCTGGGTTATTAAAAAAAAACTGCAATCATTAAATGTAGATCTTGAATTGTTGCCGCTGTTCTGTTCATACCGGTCAGATCTGGTCTGCATGGTGTTCTGGGTTGTTTGTTTTGTGCTAGCTGCGCGTGCTAGCTCTGCTGTTTGTTGATACTCACTGTATTCAGCCGTGTGGTGTACTCTTAAATGCTGTATGAGATTAGTAGTGTTAAATGTCTTTGTCTTGGATCCCCAAACAGACACGTTGATTTTACTAATTTTACAAAATGTACTGGATGAGTCTGCGTCACGCACGGTAACAAACTGCCAGGCGGACAATGTTTTCTTTCTGCACGCGCCCTGAACGCAAACTGTTCTTGCGAGGTGCGCTGCTTTAGTCAGTCTGTTGAAAATGAAAGGGTATGTGTTTCCACCTAGCAGTTCAGATAGGAATTGCAGGGACCTGGCCGGAGGGGGTTTTAACGAATCGCTAGCTGGAAATACAGAAATTAAGCTCATTTGTTTAGTGCTATCGATCGGCTCTCAGGATCGGCTAAATTAGAGAAATATCGGGCGATCACTGATCACATATTTTGATTAAAAATCCCCGACACATAGCCGATCGTTCTTTCCATGTCTACTCTCTTTGTAACCAAACATACAGATGACAAGTGTTTTTTAAGTGCCAACACTATCCAGAGTATACACAGAAAAGCTTACTGTGACATACTGTGACAGTTTATCATAATGATGATCAGTATTGTAAAACTGTGCAGCCCTAAGCCCTATTACAAAACCTATTACAGATTCTTTTGAAGAACAATATCAATCAGAATATAACTGGGGAAATACAATTAGCGAAACCTTTCGCGGTATCTGCCAGAACAGAAGTAGTGAAATGAATAGAAATGTAACACTTTATTGATGCCGGTTTTCTACAAGCACAGCTGATTTTAAAGTGCCATAAGGGCATTACCTAATGAGGTCTCCTGCGTCTTCATTAAAGTTGCTAAGTTTGTGGTTAGATATGAGTGATACATGACTACTGCTGAAATAAATCTTTTTGCTAAAAGCTGACATTTTTATATTTAATGGTTTAGGAGAATGTATGTGTGAGATGCAGTTAATCAAAAAAACCTTTTTGTTTTATTTATTATTGACAGGACCCAACTGAGGATTTCTGCCTATAGAGCCTTGAATACATTTTAAGCCTGCTTCTGTTTAGATGCTGTAGTATGTGTATATGTTGGCAAGTAAATGCTGATTGGTTGTCTGTACTTGGGACTGTTCTTCTCCATGGTTTAGTGTTGTGCTTGCTCTGTAGCACATGTATTACTGCTTGACAAACAAATGAAGTAAGAGGTCACAAATAAGCTATCTGATGCCCACTTGCCTTCTCATCACCAGGTGGCACTTCTCTTCTCACTTTGGGTTGAAACGGTGAGGCCATATCTGGAGATTGTGGATGAATGGATTGTTCACGGTCACTTGTTTGACCCAGCCAAAGAGTTTATAATCCAGAGGTAATAAATAATAGTGTTTAATAATTGCTTTTGTTTTGCATGTTCACGCAATGAGATTAGAATATCTCACAGAACCACTTTAGGGTTATTCTCCATCACCGTCTCAGTAGATGACACAACTGTGTAATACATAACTCCTGGAAAGATGGCTGCCTGTGAGGCTTATTTCAATATTTAAATATAAATCATGTTTATCTAGCCATTGAAATATGACACTATGTATATCATGATCTAAGAAAACATGGCTCAACTCAAGTGACTTCATCTGATTAAGCTTTGGGTCTGTGTTCTGTAGAAACAAGGACGTGCCCGTGAACCACAGGGACTTCTGGTACGCCACCTACACCCTGTACAGTGTGTCCGAGGCAGTGGAGAGTGAAGAGAGGCTGAGTGATGCTGCCAGTGGAAGCTCTGGGGGAGAACAGGGCTCCAGTAGCAGACAGCACACCATGGTGTCCTTCCTCAAGCCTGTCCTCAAGCAGATCATCATGGCAGGAAAGTCTATGCAGCTCCTGAAAAACCTGGACTGCAAGGAGACAGAGCAGGCTGATGGATGTTCTAGAGGTCAGTGTTTGGTTCAATATGGAAAGGTTGTGATTTCTGTGATTTGCTCTAGTAGTATTTACCGTAGTTCACCACACCCACTTTCAAGCGTGTTTCTTTCGCCTTTGTGTTAGAGCTTCCGGTCAGCTAACCAAAATAATTACAGCTGCATGCAGGGAGACCAGAGAGGCAATAAGAACTTCGAATGGGACAACACTGTCTCATCCAAGGTTAATACCACAGTGGGTGGATGATATGAAAAGGTGGCCTAAAGGTTACTTATGTCAACATTTTTAATTATTTTGTACTCTCGGAAGGTGTAGACGGTTCGGCAATAAAATAAACTATAAAAGTACTGAAGCTTATCAGTACCTGCATAGTGGGAAGGTCGGTCGTGTACTCCTACACAAAGACGATGAGTTTATATTTCTAAAAGCCGGTTAAACCCAAATCAAGCCAGCTACCCGAGTCACTTTGTGTGGGTGTTAATTACAGCCCAGATAGCCTAGCGCGGTGGACACTGATCAGAAAACAGTTACTTAACTCGCAAACACTCAGAGCTTCTCTGGATATTTCTCTGGATAAGGATGCTCTGGTGCTGGTTCTCCTCCACAGAATGGTAAGAGCAGATATACAGAGGTTTGGGGTGGATGTTTTGAATTTTGCGCCTTCAGCCAGAGACGCAGGTCCTCTTCTTTGGAAGGCAGCTTTACAACACTCTGATCTTTATGTGCTGTGTTTGTAACTCTGTTGTTCAAGCCAAGTTTTTATCTTCCTCCAATTATCGTGACACCTTCTAACTGAATATATTATGCCAGTCATTATGTATGTTTGTTGTCGTTTGCTTGTAATTAGTATCAACGTATGCATGGTCGCACCAGAAGTTCTAACACAAAGTAAACAAAGATGCCCCCCCAGTGTTGTCATGCAAAATAGCATGAATACTTTTCCTAGATTGTATGCGTAGTGCTATAATCAGGGTAAAGATAGAGTTGTATGCAATTATCTCAGATGAAGGACCAGAATTTCAGAATTGATAAGCCCTGGTTATACCCATCCAACTGGAGAAGGGGTAAGAAATGTTTCTATTGCACAGACCTCGCTTTGGGCTTAAGTTATGTAACAAACATTTCCATTTACCCTACATGTAGTAGATCAGCCACGATGTGTGTCCAAATTGTGCTTCTTTAATTTAGTGGACCTACGAGGCTAACGTTGCTGACAAAAAGTCAATTGACACTGGGATCTTCTTCGTGAACACATCATCAAAACCTCTTAGCCCACATCCAGATGCATCCAGGTCATGCAGACTTGTCAGTGTGGCTTAAAGGAACTACTCCTTAAACACGCTAACCTGATATCATACTTCTCAATCTTGCTTTCATATGCTTTCATCGTTTACTTGTTTTCTCTCTCAGATGCTGAAAGGAAAAGTCTTTATACACTGTTTCTGGAATCAGTGCAAACTCGCCTGCGCCGTGGAGAGGAGTCACCCACAGATACAGTAACAGAGCAACAAGCCACCAAGAGGAGCCTCATTAAGATGCAGTCCATTGTGGCACGACATCTGGAAATGGATGACATCCATGACCCCCTGTTGGCCATCAACTTTGCACGGTGATCTGACAGTCCACAATCTGGGAAATGAATTGTTCTTCTGAATATAAAGAATTTAAGAACAAAATATCACCCGCACATTATTACATGCATGATTAGATCAGGAATAAGGAGGAACACTAAGAAGATAATGTATTTTCCTAATACATTGTCTGCCAAATCATTCTCAGGTTGTATTTGGAACAGAAAGACTTTCACGAGAAGTTCTGTGGTGGTGACGTGATTGTGGACCGCTCGTCAGAGTCGGTGACATGTCAAACGTTTGAACTGACCCTGCGCTCCTGCCTGTATCCACACATTGAGAGGAGATACATTGAATGCTGTGGAAACCTCATGAGAACCCTCAAAAAGGACTACAGGTAAAATGCTGCCTTTGAGACTGTAGAGGTCTGCTTTGAATGCTGTCTATGTATATTATGCTATTAGTATTCAGGACACTGGCCGCGTCTAGCTGAGTTTATATTGTTGGTATTTTTGAAAGTTCTGGCTGAGCAATTTCACGCCTTGGCTGAGCGGTCTCGTTTCTTCTTTCAGGTTGCTAGGATACCTTCAGGCCATGAGAAACTATTTCCTCTTGGAGGCTGGTGACACCATGTATGACTTCTACACAGCCATTTTTGACAAGGTGCTGGAAAAGGAGAGCTGGCAGCAGCTGGCGTTCCTCAATGTGCAGCTGCAGGAGGCTGTGGGACAGCGCCACCCAGAGGACAGCAATAGGTACTGCCAGAACTGGAACACCACATAGGCTCTTTTACTTCTTTGATCACTTTGATGTAACTCTGCATTACTGTTGTGTCTTGTGTCTGATTTCACAGATTGTCAATTTTTCTGGAGACAATCGATCCCACGAGGAAAAAACAGCCAATCAATAACCTTGATGGTCTTACTTTGAGTTATAAGGTAACTACATGTACATTTTTCAGTATTTGTGTTCAGATGTAGATTTTTTTAAATGTTTGTTTAACATAATTATGTTTGTGTGCCAGGTTCCATGGCCTGTGGATATTGTGATTAGTTCTGAATGTCAGAAAATCTACAATCAAGTTTTCCTTCTCCTTCTACAAATAAAATGGGCCAAATACAGTCTGGATACATTGCGATTCAGTGGTATGTGTGTGTGTGTGTGTGTGTGTGTGTGTGTGTGTGTGTGTGTATATGTATGTATGTAATGTTCATTCATTTTTGATGAAGGGCAAATCAGACTTTGAGAGGCACAACTTTTTAGGTTCATTTGGGAAAGTGCTACAGAGATGGATCAAGCTGATTTGATTTAGGTCACCTGATTTTCTGTCTGCTAAAAATGTTATTTCTCCACAGATTTGACAGCAGCTGCTAAGAGGCATGAAGGAGGCCAGCCTGAAGAGTACACAGCCAGAGAACCCATAAACCAGCAAATCCACAGGATGTTCCTCTTAAGAGTCAAGCTAATGCATTTTGTTAACAGTCTACACAACTACATTATGACCAGGGTGGGTATTCGACGTTTGTGTTCGCCTAGTTTGTTTTTGTTACAGGGAGGATCCTGATAAATGTCTTGTGTGTATTTATTAGGGCTGTCAAAGTTAACACTCGTTCAGTGAGACCAGTACATACAATCAACAAACAGCAAACAAACAAAAGCAATTGCAAAGTGGAAAACTACCACTCCCTTCCACTGTAACAAGAATCCACAACATGTGAAAGGCAATAAGAGTAGGAGGCTATAATCTTGGAAAAGTTGAAACCATTGAAACTATATATGTGATGTAAAATCTGTATTGGCAATTCAGTTTGCATTACATAAATAAGAACAGGAAGTGTGTCTTTGCTTAAGAAACAGTATAATAGAAAGCAAACAAAAAGAAAGTGAAATAGTTAAAGGTAATATATATATACACTCATTGGTTGGAACAAGCCACTCTTTAATGTGTTGTAATTTACATGTTTAAGACCACTGCATTTACATGATGAACATAATGTTCCTACTAATGTCAATTACTAAACTACTGATGAAGCTTAGTTAGTCCCTGTCTGTATATGTAATGATATTTTTATAGGAAGAAAAACATTCGGGTAAGATTTAAGCACATGAGAAAATCACAATTAACTACACAAACCTTGTGATAAATTTTAAATTAGATTAATTTACACTTCTTTGCTGTGCTATTTTCAGATCCTACACAGCACAGGCCTGGAATTTCAGCACCAAGTACAAGAAGCCAAAGATCTGGACCAGCTCATAAAAATTCATTACAGATATCTGTCCACTATCCACGACCGCTGCCTTCTGCGGGAGAAGGTAGGACACGCACATACAAACACACACATCCCATCTCTTGGCATTTTGGGGCAGCATCTCAGTGGAGCGTATGTTTATTTTAAGTGCCCTGATAAAATCAAATTGCTTTCTGTCGATGCTGGTTACAGAACTTAACAAGGTTACTCTGTCCTTGCAGGTCAGTTTTGTCAAAGAGGCCATCATGAAGGTCCTCAATTTGGTTCTCATTTTCTCCGACCGATGGCAGGCTGGCTTTGGAGCGTGGAAGTAGGTCATGTTAATATGAAAGATATTTAAATTTAACATCATGTCTTTGGCTCTAGTTTGTTGTTGGAGTTTTCAGAAGACTCCTCATGTTGTATTTTTCTTTTTCAGAATCGAATCTATTGACAAAATGGAGTCGGATTTCAAGAACTGTCACATGTTCCTGGTGACCATTCTGAACAAGGCCGTCTGCAGGGGATCGTTTCCTCATTGTGAGACTGCTGCTGTCTTGCTTTGTCCGACTACTTCCCCTCTTGCATCAATTTAGCGTTTTCTTCATGCAAGTTAACTGTGTGCAAGGCTGTTTGTTAACTCTTGTATTTTCTCTTTCATCTCCTAGTGGAGTCCCTGGCTCTGTCGCTGATGGCTGGTTTTGAGCAGTGCTAGATGACTCTCAACTGCAAACGCAGCACACTGGTCCAGCTGTTGACTGCCACGCCGTACGATTTCTTCTGTACCGTTTGTCTCCACCAAGATCTTTCATGTTAAAGCACACGAGGGACTCAAAGCACAAGAGGGGCTGATGTTGTGTCAAAACAACAGCTCTTCTTCAGTTTGGAGGGGGCTGTGTTTGTATGCATAGGGGCCAACTCAGAGAAACAGTGAATAATTATCATATTATTATAATTATTATTCCCTGAATGTTGTGACTTTGTGCTTGATGTTTTTGAATCAAGGCTGAAGATTCTTTCATTTGACCTCATAAAAACCACTGAGTGGTCACTGTTGCGTGCTGTAAATGTTGTAAAATATATATATATATGGTCCCCAACAAAGGCATCTACATTGTATTAAACAAGCAGATGCAGTGTTTTGCTACTGGTCGTGTGTTTGTGTCCAGTCTGTTCAAATAGGGACATTATTCTTTGTGAAGATGCCTGTATATGTTTATATCAGCTATGCTTTGCCTGTATGTACTGTTACTGCTTAAAACTGTATTTTTTTCCATTTGGTGACAATTTGCGCTCAATAAATGAGCCATTACTCTAAATCTGTGATGTTTTTGTTTAATTCTAAACTAATTTAGTTAAAGTTAAGTTGAAAAACAATGCCTTCAGTGTCTGAAAGGAAACCATGTGCTTAAGAGACAGGCTTTCTATGTGTGGTGATGTGAAGGGGCACCTTGAATGGCTCCTGTATACAATGAAGTTCTGTAGCGGTAGCTCTGGAAGGTCAGTGTCCACCACCGTTTAACAGTTGCTCTACTCAACAACGTCTAAAAGAACTCCTCACTGTTCCAGGGTGGTGTTTTAAAACACTGTGTCCTGTCACTGTCCACTCTAGTGCATGCTTATACCTTTTGATCCATTTTGCAGACAACGTTGCACTGGTCATCCTCTATTCCTTCATCAGTGGTCACAGGACGCTGCCCAGAAAATACTGTTGGTTGGAGAGTTTTGGTTGGTGGACTTTTCCCACTGAGGTGTTTAAAAACGCAGACAGCAGTGCTGTGTCTGATCCATTCACAGCAATGCAACACATACTAACACATCTAAGCCAAGATTAGCCCCTGTGAAAGAAGCCTTTAGTTGTTTAGAAGTTGATGAGTTTGAATCAAGGCCGAGGATTGTTTAATTTGATTTCTACCATAAGAGCACTGAGTGGTTTACTGCTGTAAAAAATGTATGGTCCCCAGCAAAGACATCTATATTATTTAATATACAGATACAGAAGTGCGGCTGGCTGTGTGTTTGTCTCCAGCCCATTCAAATAGGGACATTATCTTTGAAGCTCTTGTTTAATTCTAAACACTTAATTGACTTAAGTATATGGTTTATGTGTAGTGATATGAAAGGGCTGCTTAAATGGCTTCTGTACACAGTAGATATATGTAGCTGCAGTTCTGGAAGGTCAGTGTCCAGCACAGTCACCTACTAAAGAAAAAGCTCCTCATTAATGGGTGTGTGATCGAGGCCTTTAGTTGTTTAGAAGTTGAGTCCCTTTGGAAGCTCGTGGATTATGACATGACTTGTTTTAGGAGTGATCTTAATTGGTTGACCACTCTTGGGGAGAGTAAGTTTTTCCATTTGTACACAGTCTATCTGTCTATTTATACAGGTTTTCATATATATATATATATATATATATATATATATATATATATATATATATATATATATATATATATATATATACATACACACACACAAAAATAAATAAAGAGCATTTTAAGCCCTGTGTTTACAGTGTGATGTCGGGCGCCTCCTGGTGGTCAGGCTGGGTGGGTGCTCCTGTGGACTCTCCTGCTGAGTTTTCCTGTAGTAGAGAAACGAGAACTCCCACACTGGGCTGGCCGCCTGCCTGCGAGCGTTTCAGGCGAGAGGTTTTCAGGATTTCAGCACGGAGTGAAGTTTCACTTGTAAGTACAGTAAGACGGGAGAGAACATACACAGGTGCTGAGATATCTTCGCCACGACTTCAGCAGATGGATATTTAAACGACCCGAAGGACGGAGCAGTTTATCCCTGGAAGTGAAAAAGCCCAGAAAGTACGGGTGAGTAGCCTGTGCTAGCGTCTGTCTGGCTCAGCCCAAAACTTTTCCTCCCTGCTTTTGGGTGTTGGCTTTTGTGCTCGTCGCGACTCGTTGCGCTTTAGATGAACCGTTTCTCGGAGTTTTGTAGACACGGACATGCCGCCGAGAGCGTCTGTTAGGGAATACGAAAGTAGTACAGCTGCTTAATTCTCACACGGTGGTAAGGTTTGAGGCGAGCTCCTGGGAGCGGAGTTAGGCCTCTGCCCGGATGAGTACTGACTGACTGAGCAGTGGTTTATGGAGCTCAGTGAAACCAGGTGGGAGCGAGTCTGTCTCAGGAGCTCAACTCGGTAACGAGCGACGAAAAGGAAAAATAAAAAGAGAGAACGGGCTCTGCTCGCTTTAAAAAGCCACCTGTGTTTCTTAAGTGTCTTCCAGTTGTTTGTGTTTTTAGTTCTATTTGTGTATGTTTATTAACTAGTCCTTGTTTTGGTAGTAAAGCTCCGAACTGAAACTTGTTAGCTAGCTGTATGAAAGTCAGATTGAAGTCATGGTTGACTGATAATGCATGAAAAATGAAATTAAACCGCCGAACACAAAGAACATGATCAGTAATCGTGAAAAATATATCCATGTTGCTTTTACTAGGAACTTCCTGAATGGGTGTTTGGCCAGGAATGATTATTTCATTGAGGAATGTCAGATAGCAAGCAGCTCACAAGTGCGAGGCAGTTTACATGTTCCTGCTTGAACTGTAACTGAGAAATATTGTTTATAAGTCTGGGACCCGTTATTGAGAGTGAATCTGAAGTAAGACGTGGCTGAAGTTAGCTTTTTATTGGAATTCCGCAGGTCCACCTTAAATGGTGTAGCCGGGCCACCTTAAATGCTGCGTCGTATGTAGATTTGGAGTAGTTGTTGCGCGTAAGCGTAAAAAAGGAGGGGCTGAAGTTAGCTTGTAATTCTAATTCCCCGTTCCACCTTAAATGGTGCAGCAGTCCCAGTCTGAGTGTAACTGCTGTACCAATTTAAGGTGGAACGGGTGTGTGTGTGTATATATATATATATATATATATATATATATATATATATATATATATATATATATATATACTTCAGTAAGCAAGCAGTTCAGCGCTTTTCCAGCAAACTGAGCCTTATGGTTACCCAGTAAAACACAAGCTGCTCAGATACAGTGTACAGTAGGTACTGGGTTGTGGAAAAGAAGAGGTGGAGATGATAATGAGGATGAGTTTGAGGAATTCTGCCTAGAATTCAAATCAGTGATCTTTAATTCACAGCATAACATCCATATTAATCCATATCCATTTTAACACAGCATGTTTTTATTCACAAGAGCAACAAATGTCTGTTTAAGGCAGAGAGGAACTGTAGTACTACTGTCAGACTATAACATGCTATTGCTGGTTTTATCTCTGTATTAAACTTATAATATCTGAATCTGCTATGAAATCAGTACAAGTTGTGTACTGATAGGATTCCTGTAGAAATGTCTTGTGGTCTTGTTGTAGTTCTTTTTTAAAACCTACACTAAAGGTCCTGAAGCATGCATTAGCCTTCAGCTTTGTCCTATGCTCCCCTGAGCAGACAGTCGGCGATCAGCCTGTATAGGTATCACATGTTTTGTGATACTACGTCCATGTTCAGAACCGCATATTAATTTTTTGTTAATAGTTTACACTCAAGGATTTGTGGTAGACTGACCGTCACAGCAGTGTTTTAATTTTCAGCTGGTAGACCCGTCCACTCCAGTGTTAGCATAGCAAGCCTGTGCATATAGTTTTTAAAAGTTAAACAAAACTAAATCACAATATGTAGCCTTGTTTTTCGTATCATATTATATTGCACTATATTGAATTATGATGTCTGTATATATATATATATATATATATATATATATATATATATGATATAGCCAGGTTCATGTTCAGCCCACAACTGCATGATTTAATTAAAAAATATATATTTCAAGAATACACTACTGCAACAAAATTTAAATTAAATTGTATTATTGCATACAATAGGATATGGCACACCCCTAACTGAGATATTAAAAGATTGTAACAGAAGTCAATGATCCAGAATGTCACAATACTAAATAATGCACTCCAAATATCTCAATTTATGAAGGACTGAAGTAAAATGAATGATATTGGAATGATATAAAATCTGTCTCTAGTAGATATATAATGGCAAATGAGAAAAGTGTGAATTTTTGTTGCTAAAAACAGTAAAAGTAGTACCCTGATGTGATAATAAGGGCTGGCTGATATGGCATGATATTTCAGGGTATAATATCGTTCACGATATTCAAAAATGTTGGCGATATTATTGTGTACAATACGATATGGCACTCCTCTAGTTTGCACCTTTAGTAGCATGTTGAGTGTCGGCATATTTACGTCAAAAATCACTATCTGGTCATCTTGTTTATCTCAGTAAAGCATGTAAATAATAAAGAAGAAGAAAATGTATGGATTTTAGAAAACATGTCATGCAGAGTCAATGCTGCGTGTGTTTAAACCTCAGTAATGCTGTTCTACATCATTTAATTGACTGAAAATGGTGTAGTTTATGTACCAGAAACAGTTGTAATTAATTTTACATGAGTGTTTCCCAACGCTCTGGTTTGGTCTGGTTTTCCACCACCCATTTGAAAATATCTGATTGAGGTTCTACATCATAGCATCTGTTCTCTCTAGCGGTGGGGTATCTGTTGTGAAGATTTGGACAAACTTTTTTTTTTGAAGACTAATGCATATGTAAACAATCTTTGTTCTTATTGGCTAAACCACTAAGCAAGCTAAACCGCTGTGGGCTGATTATATTTGGACTTTATGAACTGCATCGCACTACATGAAAGTCAAGAAAGTGAATATAGTTCATAATATTGGAACTTCGGAATCTGTATTTCTCTTCACCCTACAGTGGGTTTTCATTCTGGATTCTCTATGAGCTCCCACGTGTTTGGTATCTTGAGTAAAATCAGGGATGGCTGTAGCAGTTGGGTTTTGGTTTTTGGGTCGAGAGGCCTGTGGATATTTGGGCTTCTTGAGCACATTCCTCACTGAGACCTTGGATCAAGGCAGTCTGATCTTATCTTCTTACAATCATCACTGCAGCTTTTCAGTCTTCCTGTTTTGTGTTATCTGGTGGAAGAGAAGGTTGAGAAAGCAGTCGCTTTGCTTACGACTGTTAATAGCTGTCGCAGTTAACGTGGCGTTCTTAGTATATTGACCTAGCACATGTGATATGCAAGTGTGTGAAAGAAGTGTACGCATGTGTGGGAGGGAGGTGTGAAAGTGCTGGCATGATGAAGGAAATGCAGTTTACAGAGAACAGATTTTACTTGCATGTTTTTTGCGTCCGTCTGAGCGAGAGAGAGCCTGTGCAGCGAGAGAGAGCCTGTGCTGCGAGAGAGAGCCTGTGCACCGTGAACAGCCTGCATGAAAGGATTCTTCTTTTGGGAGGAACTTGTTTGCCAGCTTGTTTGGTCTGGTTTGCCACCACCCAGGGGAAATATCTGATTGAGGTCCTACAGCATGGCATCTGATCTCTCTAGTGGTGGGGTCTCCTTGAATGAGGCTAGGTAAGATTTTATTTATTTCAACAATGTAAGAAAGTAAAACTAAGACATACTTCATAGCGACATACTGTCGTAAACGAAATATCTCTTTAGCGACAGTCATACAATCATCAAATAAGCATCGCACAGTAAACATGCGTAAACCATTGAGTAAATATGTAGCCTCATCGACTGCAGTCTGAGTGAAGATGGAAGTCGGTATGATAAAACTGCATCAGAAGCTTAATTTGTACTGTTTAACTGGATTCAGTGCAGTGCAGTAGACGAAATGTTGGAAATCAACACTAAAAATCATAGTATTTATAGTTGACTTGTATTACAAGTATATACTGTAGAAATCGACCTATATGGGTTTTTCTATAGCTGTTGCTGGCACCAATCTTTAAAGGTCAGGGTCAGATTTTTTTGCCTGATTTTTAAGGCCGCTGTCTATAGAAGTTTTCCGCTTTATTTGTAATAACAAGTGGATGCTCAGCATTGGTGAACACTGAGAGATGCGATAGACAGATACACGATGGTATGCTGTAATGATTGTTGTTAACACAGCTGAACACTATCTGAGAGACTGGCTGTTTTCGTATCGGTGTTGTTAAAAACGTCACTGTTCGCTATAAATTATTCATTTTCACTTTTTGGCCAAACAGTTCCAAAAGTTGCGGCTTAGGGTTTTTCACATGCGGCGGCAGCAGCACATTCCACTATACACAGGGCTGCCCGCGACTTAACATTGGCGCTACCAAACACTGATACTGACCGATGCTGATATATTTAAAAAATGGCAAATATCAGCCAGATATATCGGTGGATGTCTAATATTCAGCATATGAAAGTTCTTGGTAGTAAACATGCCACAGAGCCATTCTGTCTGTTCCAACTTATCAAAAACTCAGTTTTGTGATTCATGTTGGTCCTAAGGTACAAATTACTGTGTCTGATTCGTTCAATGTGTGATAACATATGTATGTTATCACCTCAGTCAAGGTTTAAGGTGAGCTAAGCTGATACTGAAAGGTAGAATAAAAACTCTGCAGACTGCTGATTGGTCGGCAAGAATCATAAAGAGCAGGAAGCCACTTTCAACAATAAACACGCTAAAGCTAGCTGCCAGCTACCATATTTTTTTTGTCACCTTTGAACAACCAGAACCATCTTCTCCAGTTGAATGTGGTATTTCCCAAACTCTCCTTCTTTTCCAGCAGTCTAACAGACTCTAAGAACAGAGTTTGTCTCTCCATTAACAGTTTCATGCACAATTGCAATTACAACCAGCTTTAAATGGGGGGCACTATATCTGCCGTGTACAGTGTAATGTCTCCCCCTTGGTTATAAAGCTACGAACCATCCAGGGTGGCAGTTCCCTTACAGTAATGTGTCACAGTGGTAGTAGTAGTAGTCACAGTGGTAGTAGTAGTAGTCACAGTGGTGGTAGTAGTCACAGTGGTGGTAGTAGTCACAGTGGTAGTAGTAGTCACAGTGGTGGTAGTAGTCACAGTGGTGGTAGTAGTCACAGTGGTAGTAGTAGTCACAGTGGTGGTAGTAGTCACAGTGGTGGTAGTAGTAGTAGTCACAGTGGTAGTAGTAGTAGTCACAGTGGTGGTAGTAGTCACAGTGGTAGTAGTAGTCACAGTGGTGGTAGTAGTCACAGTGGTAGTAGTAGTAGTCACAGTGGTGGTAGTAGTCACAGTGGTGGTAGTAGTCACAGTGGTAGTAGTAGTCACAGTGGTAGTAGTAGTCACAGTGGTGGTGGTAGTCACAGTGGTGGTAGTAGTCACAGTGGTAGTAGTAGTCACAGTGGTGGTGGTAGTCACAGTGGTAGTAGTAGTCACAGTGGTGGTAGTAGTCACAGTGGTGGTAGTAGTCACAGTGGTAGTAGTAGTCACAGTAGTAGTAGTCACAGTGGTAGTAGTCACAGTGGTAGTAGTAGTAGTCACAGTGGTGGTAGTAGTAGTCACAGTGGTGGTAGTAGTCACAGTGGTGGTAGTAGTCACAGTGGTGGTAGTAGTAGTCACAGTGGTGGTAGTAGTCACAGTGGTGGTGGTAGTAGTAGTCACAGTGGTAGTAGTAGTCACAGTGGTGGTAGTAGTCACAGTGGTGGTAGTAGTAGTCACAGTGGTGGTAGTAGTCACAGTGGTGGTAGTAGTCACAGTGGTGGTAGTAGTAGTCACAGTGGTAGTAGTAGTCACAGTGGTGGTAGTAGTCACAGTGGTGGTAGTAGTAGTCACAGTGGTGGTAGTAGTCACAGTGGTGGTAGTAGTCACAGTGGTAGTAGTAGTAGTCACAGTTGTGGTAGTAGTCACAGTGGTAGTAGTAGTCACAGTGGTAGTAGTAGTCACAGTGGTAGTAGTAGTAGTCACAGTGGTGGTAGTAGTCACAGTGGTAGTAGTAGTCACAGTGGTAGTAGTAGTAGTCACAGTGGTGGTAGTAGTCACAGTGGTAGTAGTAGTCACAGTGGTAGTAGTAGTCACAGTGGTGGTAGTAGTAGTCACAGTGGTGGTAGTAGTCACAGTGGTGGTAGTAGTCACAGTGGTGGTAGTAGTAGTCACAGTGGTAGTAGTAGTCACAGTGGTGGTAGTAGTCACAGTGGTGGTAGTAGTAGTCACAGTGGTGGTAGTAGTCACAGTGGTGGTAGTAGTCACAGTGGTAGTAGTAGTAGTCACAGTGGTAGTAGTAGTCACAGTGGTGGTAGTAGTCACAGTGGTAGTAGTAGTCACAGTGGTAGTAGTAGTAGTCACAGTGGTAGTAGTAGTAGTCACAGTGGTAGTAGTAGTCACAGTGGTGGTAGTAGTCACAGTGGTGGTAGTAGTCACAGTAGTAGTAGTAGTCACAGTGGTAGTAGTAGTAGTCACAGTTGTAGTAGTAGTCACAGTGGTAGTAGTAGTAGTCACAGTGGTAGTAGTAGTAGTCACAGTGGTGGTAGTAGTCACAGTGGTGGTAGTAGTCACAGTGGTGGTAGTAGTAGTCACAGTGGTAGTAGTAGTAGTCACAGTGGTAGTAGTAGTCACAGTGGTAGTAGTAGTCACAGTGGTAGTATTAGTAGTCACAGTGGTAGTAGTAGTAGTCACAGTGGTAGTAGTAGTAGTCACAGTGGTGGTAGTAGTCACAGTGGTAGTAGTAGTAGTCACAGTGGTAGTAGTAGTCACAGTGGTGGTAGTAGTCACAGTGGTAGTAGTAGTCACAGTGGTAGTAGTAGTAGTCACAGTGGTAGTAGTAGTAGTCACAGTGGTAGTAGTAGTAGTCACAGTGGTAGTAGTAGTCACAGTGGTGGTAGTAGTCACAGTGGTGGTAGTAGTCACAGTAGTAGTAGTAGTCACAGTGGTAGTAGTAGTAGTCACAGTTGTAGTAGTAGTCACAGTGGTAGTAGTAGTAGTCACAGTGGTAGTAGTAGTAGTCACAGTGGTGGTAGTAGTCACAGTGGTAGTAGTAGTCACAGTGGTGGTAGTAGTAGTCACAGTGGTGGTAGTAGTCACAGTGGTGGTAGTAGTCACAGTGGTGGTAGTAGTAGTCACAGTGGTGGTAGTAGTCACAGTGGTAGTAGTAGTCACAGTGGTAGTAGTAGTCACAGTGGTAGTAGTAGTAGTAGTCACAGTGGTGGTAGTAGTCACAGTGGTGGTAGTAGTCACAGTGGTAGTAGTAGTCACAGTGGTGGTAGTAGTCACAGTGGTAGTAGTAGTAGTCACAGTGGTAGTAGTAGTAGTCACAGTGGTGGTAGTAGTCACAGTGGTAGTAGTAGTCACAGTGGTGGTAGTAGTCACAGTGGTGGTAGTAGTCACAGTGGTAGTAGTAGTCACAGTGGTGGTAGTAGTCACAGTGGTAGTAGTAGTCACAGTGGTAGTAGTAGTCACAGTGGTGGTAGTAGTCACAGTGGTGGTAGTAGTCACAGTGGTGGTAGTAGTCACAGTGGTAGTAGTAGTCACAGTGGTAGTAGTAGTAGTCACAGTGGTGGTAGTAGTCACAGTGGTAGTAGTAGTCACAGTGGTAGTAGTAGTAGTCACAGTGGTAGTAGTAGTCACAGTGGTGGTAGTAGTCACAGTGGTAGTAGTAGTCACAGTGGTAGTAGTAGTAGTCACAGTGGTAGTAGTAGTCACAGTGGTAGTAGTAGTAGTCACAGTGGTGGTAGTAGTCACAGTGATAGTAGTAGTCACAGTGGTGGTAGTAGTCACAGTGGTAGTAGTAGTCACAGTGGTAGTAGTAGTCACAGTGGTGGTAGTAGTCACAGTGGTAGTAGTAGTCACAGTGGTAGTAGTAGTAGTCACAGTGGTGGTAGTAGTCACAGTGGTGGTAGTAGTCACAGTGGTGGTGGTAGTAGTCACAGTGGTGGTAGTAGTAGTCACAGTGGTAGTAGTAGTCACAGTGGTAGTAGTAGTAGTCACAGTGGTGGTAGTAGTCACAGTGGTGGTAGTAGTCACAGTGGTAGTAGTAGTAGTCACAGTGGTGGTAGTAGTCACAGTGGTAGTAGTAGTAGTCACAGTGGTGGTAGTAGTCACAGTGGTAGTAGTAGTAGTCACAGTGGTAGTAGTAGTCACAGTGGTGGTAGTAGTCACAGTGGTAGTAGTAGTCACAGTGGTAGTAGTAGTAGTCACAGTGGTAGTAGTAGTAGTCACAGTGGTAGTAGTAGTCACAGTGGTGGTAGTAGTCACAGTGGTGGTAGTAGTCACAGTAGTAGTAGTAGTCACAGTGGTAGTAGTAGTAGTCACAGTTGTAGTAGTAGTCACAGTGGTAGTAGTAGTAGTCACAGTGGTAGTAGTAGTAGTCACAGTGGTGGTAGTAGTCACAGTGGTAGTAGTAGTCACAGTGGTGGTAGTAGTCACAGTGGTAGTAGTAGTAGTCACAGTGGTAGTAGTAGTCACAGTGGTAGTAGTAGTCACAGTGGTAGTAGTAGTAGTCACAGTGGTGGTAGTAGTCACAGTGGTGGTAGTAGTCACAGTGGTAGTAGTAGTCACAGTGGTGGTAGTAGTAGTCACAGTGGTAGTAGTAGTAGTCACAGTGGTAGTAGTAGTCACAGTGGTAGTAGTAGTAGTCACAGTGGTAGTAGTAGTAGTCACAGTGGTGGTAGTAGTCACAGTGGTAGTAGTAGTAGTCACAGTGGTGGTAGTAGTAGTCACAGTGGTAGTAGTAGTAGTCACAGTGGTGGTAGTAGTCACAGTGGTGGTAGTAGTCACAGTGGTAGTAGTAGTAGTCACAGTGGTGGTAGTAGTCACAGTGGTGGTAGTAGTCACAGTGGTGGTAGTAGTAGTCACAGTGGTAGTAGTAGTAGTCACAGTGGTAGTAGTAGTCACAGTGGTAGTAGTAGTCACAGTGGTAGTATTAGTAGTCACAGTGGTAGTAGTAGTAGTCACAGTGGTAGTAGTAGTCACAGTGGTGGTAGTAGTCACAGTGGTAGTAGTAGTCACAGTGGTAGTAGTAGTCACAGTGGTAGTAGTAGTAGTCACAGTGGTGGTAGTAGTCACAGTGGTAGTAGTAGTCACAGTGGTGGTAGTAGTCACAGTGGTAGTAGTAGTAGTCACAGTGGTGGTAGTAGTCACAGTGGTAGTAGTAGTCACAGTGGTAGTAGTAGTAGTCACAGTGGTGGTAGTAGTCACAGTGGTGGTAGTAGTCACAGTGGTAGTAGTAGTCACAGTGGTAGTAGTAGTAGTCACAGTGGTAGTAGTAGTCACAGTGGTGGTAGTAGTCACAGTGGTAGTAGTAGTCACAGTGGTGGTAGTAGTAGTAGTCACAGTGGTAGTAGTAGTCACAGTGGTAGTAGTAGTCACAGTGGTGGTAGTAGTCACAGTGGTGGTAGTAGTAGTAGTCACAGTGGTGGTAGTAGTCACAGTGGTGGTAGTAGTCACAGTGGTGGTGGTAGTCACAGTGGTGGTAGTAGTCACAGTGGTGGTAGTAGTCACAGTAGTAGTAGTAGTCACAGTGGTAGTAGTAGTAGTCACAGTTGTAGTAGTAGTCACAGTGGTAGTAGTAGTCACAGTGGTAGTAGTAGTAGTCACAGTGGTGGTAGTAGTCACAGTGGTAGTAGTAGTCACAGTGGTGGTAGTAGTCACAGTGGTAGTAGTAGTAGTCACAGTGGTGGTAGTAGTCACAGTGGTAGTAGTAGTCACAGTGGTAGTAGTAGTAGTCACAGTGGTGGTAGTAGTCACAGTGGTAGTAGTAGTCACAGTGGTGGTAGTAGTCACAGTGGTGGTAGTAGTCACAGTGGTAGTAGTAGTCACAGTGGTGGTAGTAGTCACAGTGGTAGTAGTAGTCACAGTGGTGGTAGTAGTCACAGTGGTAGTAGTAGTCACAGTGGTGGTAGTAGTCACAGTGGTGGTAGTAGTCACAGTGGTAGTAGTAGTAGTCACAGTGGTGGTAGTAGTCACAGTGGTAGTAGTAGTCACAGTGGTAGTAGTAGTAGTCACAGTGGTGGTAGTAGTCACAGTGGTAGTAGTAGTCACAGTGGTAGTAGTAGTCACAGTGGTAGTAGTAGTAGTCACAGTGGTAGTAGTAGTCACAGTGGTGGTAGTAGTCACAGTGGTAGTAGTAGTCACAGTGGTAGTAGTAGTAGTCACAGTGGTAGTAGTAGTCACAGTGGTAGTAGTAGTAGTCACAGTGGTGGTAGTAGTCACAGTGGTAGTAGTAGTCACAGTGGTGGTAGTAGTCACAGTGGTAGTAGTAGTCACAGTGGTGGTAGTAGTCACAGTGGTAGTAGTAGTCACAGTGGTAGTAGTAGTAGTCACAGTGGTGGTAGTAGTCACAGTGGTAGTAGTAGTAGTCACAGTGGTGGTAGTAGTCACAGTGGTGGTGGTAGTAGTCACAGTGGTGGTAGTAGTAGTCACAGTGGTAGTAGTAGTCACAGTGGTAGTAGTAGTAGTCACAGTGGTGGTAGTAGTCACAGTGGTAGTAGTAGTAGTCACAGTGGTGGTAGTAGTCACAGTGGTAGTAGTAGTAGTCACAGTGGTGGTAGTAGTCACAGTGGTAGTAGTAGTAGTCACAATGGTGGTAGTAGTCACAGTGGTAGTAGTAGTCACAGTGGTAGTAGTAGTAGTCACAGTGGTAGTAGTAGTCACAGTGGTGGTAGTAGTCACAGTGGTAGTAGTAGTCACAGTGGTAGTAGTAGTAGTCACAGTGGTGGTAGTAGTCACAGTGGTAGTAGTAGTCACAGTGGTGGTAGTAGTCACAGTGGTAGTAGTAGTAGTCACAGTGGTGGTAGTAGTCACAGTGGTAGTAGTAGTAGTCACAGTGGTAGTAGTAGTCACAGTGGTAGTAGTAGTAGTCACAGTGGTGGTAGTAGTCACAGTGGTGGTAGTAGTCACAGTAGTAGTAGTAGTCACAGTGGTAGTAGTAGTAGTCACAGTGGTGGTAGTAGTCACAGTTGTAGTAGTAGTCACAGTGGTAGTAGTAGTCACAGTGGTAGTAGTAGTAGTCACAGTGGTAGTAGTAGAAGTCACAGTGGTGGTAGTAGTCACAGTGGTGGTAGTAGTCACAGTGGTAATAGTAGTAGTCAAAGTGGTGGTAGTAGTCACAGTGGTAGTAGTAGTCACAGTGGTAGTAGTAGTCACAGTGGTAGTAGTAGTAGTCACAGTGGTGGTAGTAGTCACAGTGGTAGTAGTAGTAGTCACAGTGGTGGTAGTAGTCACAGTGGTAGTAGTAGTAGTCACAGTGGTGGTAGTAGTAGTCACAGTGGTAGTAGTAGTAGTCACAGTGGTGGTAGTAGTAGTCACAGTGGTAGTAGTAGTCACAGTGGTAGTAGTAGTAGTCACAGTGGTAGTAGTAGTCACAGTGGTGGTAGTAGTCACAGTGGTGGTAGTAGTCACAGTGGTAGTAGTAGTAGTCACAGTGGTAGTAGTAGTCACAGTGGTAGTAGTAGTAGTCACAGTGGTAGTAGTAGTCACAGTGGTGGTAGTAGTCACAGTGGTGGTAGTAGTCACAGTGGTAGTAGTAGTCACAGTGGTAGTAGTAGTAGTCACAGTGGTAGTAGTAGTCACAGTGGTGGTAGTAGTCACAGTGGTGGTAGTAGTAGTCACAGTGGTGGTAGTAGTCACAGTGGTAGTAGTAGTAGTCACAGTGGTAGTAGTAGTCACAGTGGTGGTAGTAGTCACAGTGGTGGTAGTAGTCACAGTGGTAGTAGTAGTCACAGTGGTAGTAGTAGTCACAGTGGTGGTAGTAGTCACAGTGGTGGTAGTAGTCACAGTGGTGGTAGTAGTCACAGTGGTAGTAGTAGTAGTCACAGTGGTGGTAGTAGTCACAGTGGTGGTAGTAGTCACAGTGGTGGTAGTAGTCACAGTGGTAGTAGTAGTCACAGTGGTAGTAGTAGTCACAGTGGTGGTAGTTATATGGTAGATTAGCTGTTACTTTGAACAGACTGCATCATGGAGTAATGACTGTTGGAGAAATGTGTCTGACATAGAGAGAGGTCAGGCTTAGGGCAGTGTGGCTGGAGCAGATGGACTGCCCAGCTGAGCGCTCCAGTGCTGAATGTGGGTAGTATTAAAGGCCTGTGTCTTAGACATGGATAAAGCCTAATCTTGGACTAAACTGCAAAGCCAGTGGTGATTCATCATTGATAGTCCTTTTAAGACAAGACTTAGACTTAATCTGGATCAGGGAAACACTCTGAAAGTGTCACAGACGATGGTTTTTAATGAGTGAACTGCAGTGTTGGAAATATGCTGTTGTCTCTGTACAAGATCTTTTCTCTGAGCAGGACCGTATTACTGTCTACGCTTGAGATTCATCATGCTGACACGTATTTGATGGGCTCTATAGGGTTAATTAAAAAGCCTTAATGTTCTTTAGGCATTTTCAGGTGTGTGAGCTTAATAGATGTTTTTTTCCTTAATGCCTATTTTGATTAGACAAAGGCTGCCTCTGATAATGAACATTATATTTTCTTAATAGAAATGAAGAGTGTGAAGCATTAACCGATTAAGGAAAGAAACAAAATAATATAAAACTGAACAGCTCAACATCTTTAAATTACTGCTCACCTCATGATTTAAAAGTTGCTGCAAATATTTGCATTTGTGAGCTCCTGCTGGTGTGGGGTTTGAGGTGGTGGCTTGTGTGCTCAAGTTAGGTACTGTTGTTATAATGGATGCTCTAGAAATTCAGCTGTGGAGGTCTATGGAAAACCATTAAGTCATATATACCGCTCATCAGAACCATTACGGCTGTTAAGCTGTACAAAATATGTATATATGTTATTTTTATAAAATGCATGATAAGGTCAGCATTCATGCTTTTTGAAAGAAACTGGGCAATAATGGTATTCATGGAAGAGTTGCAAGGTGAACACCACTGACCATAAAGAATATATAGACTATAGGAAAAACATATATTGAACTATATACATCTATATACATTTCTTGAATGGCGTTTGATTGTATGATGGAAAGTTACAGCGGTTTATTTACATCTGACATGAAGCCAACACAGCATTCCACAATAAGAACAGCAAACCAGCAGTCAGTACATGGTGGTGGTGGTGTGAGGGTATGTAGTAGTAGTAGTAGTGTGTAGTAGTATGTAGTATGTAGTAGTAGTAGTGTGTAGTATGTAGTAGTAGTAGTGTGTAGTAGTATGTAGTAGTGTATAGTAGTATGTAGTAGTAGTAGTGTGTAGTATGTAGTAATAGTGTGTAGTAGTATGTAGTAGTGTATAGTAGTATGTAGTAGTAGTGTGTAGTAGTATGTAGTAGTGTGAGGGTATGTAGTAGTAGTAATAGTAGTAGTGTGAGGGTATGTAGTAGTAGTAGTGTGTAGTAGTATGTAGTAGTAGTAGTGTGAGGGTATGTAGTAGTAGTAGTGTGTAGTAGTATGTAGTAGTAGTAGTGTGAGGGTATGTAGTAGTAGTATGTAGTAGTAGTAGTAGTGTGTTGTAGTAGTGTGAGGGTATGTAGTAGTAGTAGTAGTAGTAGTAGTGTGAGGGTATGTAGTAGTAGTAGTAGTAGTAGTATGTAGTAGTAGTGTGTAGTAGTAGTAGTAGTAGTAGTAGTGTGAGGGTATGTAGTAGTAGTAATAGTAGTAGTGTGAGGGTATGTAGTAGTAGTAGTAGTAGTGTGTAGTAGTATGTAGTAGTAGTAGTGTGAGGGTATGTAGTAGTAGTAGTGTGTAGTAGTATGTAGTAGTAGTATGTAGTAGTAGTAGTAGTGTGTTGTAGTAGTAGTAGTGTGAGGGTATGTAGTAGTAGTAGTAGTAGTAGTGTGAGGGTATGTAGTAGTAGTAGTAGTAGTAGTGTGTAGTAGTATGTAGTAGTAGTAGTATGTAGTAGTAGTAGTAGTGTGAGGGTATGTAGTAGTAGTAGTAGTATGTAGTAGTATGTAGTAGTAGTAGTGTGAGGGTATGTAGTAGTAGTAGTAGTAGTATGTAGTAGTAGTGTGTAGTAGTAGTAGTAGTGTGAGGGTATGTAGTAGTAGTAATAGTAGTAGTGTGAGGGTATGTAGTAGTAGTAGTGTGTAGTAGTATGTAGTAGTAGTAGTGTGTAGTAGTATGTAGTAGTAGTAGTGTGAGGGTATGTAGTAGTAGTAGTGTGTAGTAGTATGTAGTAGTAGTAGTGTGAGGGTATGTAGTAGTAGTATGTAGTAGTAGTAGTAGTGTGTTGTAGTAGTGTGAGGGTATGTAGTAGTAGTAGTAGTAGTAGTAGTGTGAGGGTATGTAGTAGTAGTAGTAGTAGTATGTAGTAGTAGTGTGTAGTAGTAGTAGTAGTGTGAGGGTATGTAGTAGTAGTAATAGTAGTAGTGTGAGGGTATGTAGTAGTAGTAGTAGTAGTAGTAGTGTGTAGTAGTATGTAGTAGTAGTAGTGTGAGGGTATGTAGTAGTAGTAGTGTGTAGTAGTATGTAGTAGTAGTAGTGTGAGGGTATGTAGTAGTAGTATGTAGTAGTAGTAGTAGTGTGTTGTAGTAGTAGTAGTGTGAGGGTATGTAGTAGTAGTAGTAGTAGTAGTGTGAGGGTATGTAGTAGTAGTAGTAGTAGTAGTGTGTAGTAGTATGTAGTAGTAGTAGTAGTATGTAGTAGTAGTAGTAGTGTGAGGGTATGTAGTAGTAGTAGTAGTATGTAGTAGTATGTAGTAGTAGTAGTGTGAGGGTATGTAGTAGTAGTAGTAGTAGTATGTAGTAGTAGTAGTGTGTAGTAGTAGTAGTAGTGTGAGGGTATGTAGTAGTAGTAATAGTAGTAGTGTGAGGGTATGTAGTAGTAGTAGTGTGTAGTAGTATGTAGTAGTAGTAGTGTGAGGGTATGTAGTAGTAGTAGTGTGTAGTAGTAGTGTGAGGGTATGTAGTAGTAGTAGTATGTAGTAGTAGTAGTAGTGTGAGGGTATGTAGTAGTAGTAGTAGTGTGTAGTAGTATGTAGTAGTAGTGTGAGGGTATGTAGTAGTAGTAATAGTAGTAGTGTGAGGGTATGTAGTAGTAGTAGTGTGTAGTAGTATGTAGTAGTAGTAGTGTGTAGTAGTATGTAGTAGTAGTAGTGTGAGGGTATGTAGTAGTAGTAGTGTGTAGTAGTAGTGTGAGGGTATGTAGTAGTAGTAGTAGTGTGTAGTAGTATGTAGTAGTAGTAGTATGTAGTAGTAGTAGTAGTGTGAGGGTATGTAGTAGTAGTAGTAGTATGTAGTAGTATGTAGTAGTAGTAGTGTGAGGGTATGTAGTAGTAGTAGTAGTATGTAGTAGTAGTAGTGTGTAGTAGTAGTAGTAGTAGTAGTAGTAGTGTGTAGTAGTATGTAGTAGTAGTAGTATGTAGTAGTAGTAGTAGTGTGAGGGTATGTAGTAGTAGTAGTAGTATGTAGTAGTATGTAGTAGTAGTAGTGTGAGGGTATGTAGTAGTAGTAGTAGTATGTAGTAGTAGTAGTGTGTAGTAGTAGTAGTAGTAGTAGTAGTAGTGTGTAGTAGTATGTAGTAGTAGTAGTATGTAGTAGTAGTAGTAGTGTGAGGGTATGTAGTAGTAGTAGTAGTATGTAGTAGTATGTAGTAGTAGTAGTGTGAGGGTATGTAGTAGTAGTAGTAGTATGTAGTAGTAGTAGTGTGTAGTAGTAGTAGTAGTAGTTAAGTACAACCAGTTAAGTTTAGGGAGAGCAAATGCTTCTTAGTTGGGTGATGTAGGTGTTGCAAACTTTTTCTTGTCAATAAAATTACTATTTAAAACTGTGTTTGGGATGTTCTCCTCGTCTTAAAATACATTTTGTAAAAGGGCTGCACCTAATGATTAATTTCTTAACTAATTAATCTAACAACTCTTTTTTTCAATTAGTCGATTAATCTAACAACATTTTTTTTAATGTATTATTTATTTACTCTGATGTGAGTGTGTTAGTAATAAAAGTTGTATTACTATGTATTTTTAACCAATGCATGCATATATGTATAGAATGGCCATTCTTTATATATATATATGGCCATTCTATACTTAATGTATTACAGGGTGGCTTAAACGCACGTGATCTAGAAATGGTTATAAAAGACTAAAAGAAGCTCTGACTGGACTTTTAGAGGCGCAAATGGCACGCTACATGTTGACAAAGCTCTACGGGATGTTTGAGCTTCCAGTGCTGGTGTATAGCAGTTGTACTGCTGTGATCATCTCCACTGTGCAGACTGTCGAAACTGTTGTGTTTCTGTGTGAAACAGTTCCACAACTTTCGATGTACACGAGTGATTGTAGCTGCAGCCTGCGCTCTGGATAAGTCCATGCTTTCTGCAGGTGCGACCATCTTTGCGGCGAATCGACACACTTTATGCTAGTCGGCGTAATTTCGGCGCAGCCTTAATTGTGACAAATATACAACAATGGAACAGCTCAGGTGGGGAAATGCGTTTCGGCTGTGCTGTACTTGTGATTCAGTAAGCTGTCTGAAGTGAAATGAGTTCTTTCTTGTTCTCTGCTCTCCAGTTCTTGCCTTTGAAGCATCATGCTCGTGTTACATGTTTATCACTGACATCAGATTACATCGCCCATGGTAATTTCTTATTTATATTTTAAGCCTTCTGAGTTTCCCACACAGAGTCACAGACTCTATCTCTGTGCAGAGGCGTGTAGGAACACAGGCCTCCCTACAAAGTCAGAGTTGAAGTTTATCACTTCCCTCATGTTTCCTCTCTCTCTCTCTGTGTGTGGTTTTTCTCTCTCGGGGGGGTGGTTTGTCCCATGGGTGTATATTTGTATACTGTGCTCTGCCTTTTTGTATACTGTGGCTCTTGATTGACTAGTACGACTCCTAGTTTCATTTAGAATGATTTCTAACTCACTTTATGTTGTGCCTCTGTTAAAGATGGGTGGAAACCTAGTTGCATATATTGGTGCATAATATTTTTTTAATGAGTTTGATATGAAGTGTGGTGTGCAATGTTAAAACTACAACAATAAAAAAAAACACTTCTGCGAAGTGTTGAGGTCTGCTGTCTGGATGTGCAGAGCATGTGGAATTGTTACTTCTCATGTAAAACACCCAAACTGAACTTCCTTATAGAGGCTTCGAGTTAAAGGGGCCAGTTCATGTAGTCAGACAACCTCGAACAATTTTCTCATGGCTGCTTCCTGCCTTTAACCAAAAGGACCCAGAGCATGGTTGATTGTAGTGTTTTACAAGTCACTGGTTTAGAGTTGCAGTACTGCTGAAGGGTGAGCTGAAAGCAAAGCACGTCTCACACATCGCTGAAAGACTGCAAACATGTGAAAAGTGGTTGACTGCCAGTAACCTGGACATCAGCAAAAATCACTGATGTAAAAAGCCAGTGAGTGTCCTGTTCACTGTTCATACTAGGTTGAAGTTTCTGTGAAACTAAACAGTCTAAACTGAAGGTCTAGCACTTCTCACCACACAGATCAAAATATTGTTCTGGGTTTATTTTTTAAAGCTGGAAAAGCTGTTTGCCTGGGAAACTATCTTTCCTCCACTCTCTCATGACAGATCTGTTCTGCTGGTTGGCAAATGTTTCTCATGTTCTGGCTATAAAGAATAGTATTTGGCAGGGCTGGTAATATCTCTATTTTTAGCTGAATAGCAATATACAATATATATCTCGATATTTTTTCTTCCCGTAAGGTGATAACAAAAAGGCACTTTTGCGTCAAAGCTACGCGCCCCAAATGTCACACAGGGACTTTTGAGAGACAATGTTTTCCTTTTTACCCAACAGCTCCTTTTCAATAGCTTCTTTCGTATCTTTATCCGTCTCTACGCTGTCACTGCCTGTACTTATGGGTGAAGCAGTGGGTGAGTAGATGAAAGAGTGAGTTTTGTGAGGGAGAGAGGTGGGGCAGTGTGAGGTTGAGACAAATTGGGAGAGAAAGGCGAAAGGCGAACTGGTGGATCTACATTATTGCAGTGCAACACAGACTATATCGACATAACAATATTGTCTCATCTTATATCTCATATAAAAATATATCAATATTTCTTAAAAACTCGATATATCGCCCCATCCTAGTATTTGGTTTCTTCAACTTTCCCTTAGGAGCAACTAGCAGCCTTTAAATTCTAAAAACATCCTGATAAGGATCAATATCTACTGATATTATAGCTTTATTGGCCATATTACCCAAATTAGCATTTACATAAATATTAGCGTTTACATTAGGGGTGTGTGATCTATGATAATATCTGAATCACTGTGTTAATGATGTGCGAGCTTATGTTATCAAGTACGCTACTGACTGAGGAAAAAACTAGAATCAGACCACCTTGACTCCATGTGCTTTAGTACAGGCTGCTGTTATAGCCTTGCAGTCTACCACCTTAGATTTAACTCCTAGACGAGAATCATCTTCGTTAAAGATCGCTTCACAGCTAACCTGTTCCATCATCTCCCAACAAACCACAGCACAGAGTATGAGGAGTATGAGGAGTATGAAGAGAGTATGAGGAGTATGAAGAGAGTATGAGGAGTATGAGCAGTGTAAAGAGAGTATGAGGAGTATGAAGAGAGTATGAGGAGTATGAAGAGAGTATGAGGAGTATGAAGAGAGTATGAGGAGTATGAAGAGAGTATGAGGAGTATGAGCAGTGTAAAGAGAGTATGAGGAGTATGAATAGAGTATGAGGAGTATGAACAGAGTATGAAGAGAGTATGAGGAGTATGAATAGAGTATGAGGAGTATAAACAGAGTATGAAGAGAGCATGAGGAGTATAAAGTATGAGGAGTATGAACAGAGTATGAAGAGAGTATGAGGAGTATGAATAGAGTATGAGGAGTATAAACAGAGTATGAAGAGAGTATGAGGAGTATGAAGAGAGTATGAGGAGTATAAACAGAGTATGAAGAGAGTATGAGGAGTATGAAGAGAGTATGAGGAGTATGAAGAGAGTATGAGGAGTATGAAGAGTATGAAGAGAGTATGAGGAGTATGAAGAGAGTATGAGGAGTATGAGGAGTATGAAGAGAGTATGAGGAGTATGAAGAGAGTATGAGGAGTATGAAGAGAGTATGAGGAGTATGAGGAGTATGAAGAGAGTATGAGGAGTATGAAGAGAGTATGAGGAGTATGAAGAGAGTATGAGGAGTATGAGGAGTATGAAGAGAGTATGAGGAGTATGAAGAGAGTATGAGGAGTATGAAGAGAGTATGAGGAGTATGAAGAGAGTATGAGGCGTATGAAGAGAGTATGAGGAGTATGAGGAGTATGAAGAGAGTATGAGGAGTATGAAGAGAGTATGAGGAGTATGAAGAGAGTATGAGGAGTATGAAGAGAGAATGAGGAGTATGAAGAGAGAATGAGGAGTATGAAGAGAGTATGAAGAGAGTATGAAGAGAGTATGAGGAGTGTGAAGAGAGTATGAGGAGTATGAAGAGAGTATGAGGAGTATGAAGAGAGTATGAGGAGTATGAAGAGAGTATGAGGAGTATGAGGAGTATGAAGAGAGTATGAGGAGTATGAAGAGAGTATGAGGAGTATGAAGAGAGTATGAGGAGTATGAAGAGCTTCGGGAGTGTGCTGTCCAAGACAGACCTAAACCAGCTAAGGTGTCTGTTATATACTAAATAAGCACCTTCACCTGATGACGCTGGAATTGGCTCCAGCCCCGCCTGTGACCCTGACTAGTGGGATAAAGTGGAAGATAATGGATGGATGGATATTAATATCCTTTAAGAAGTGCAAGCCAATAAAATATAAGACTTTTACAAACATATTTTTAAATAATGCAAAAATATCATTTATCGTTAACAAAATTACAGAAAATATAGATATCATTTTTGTCTATATCGCACAACCCTAGTTTACATAAATATAACGTTCATATAAATGATCACATGGTGTGCAGCTAAATAGCATATAGATGATCATTCCTTTAGCAAAGCGTTTCCACAGCTTGCAGAATGGCACCCAGCATGGGAGAGATCTCACTGCTTCGTAAGAGAAACTTTTGAGATTTTCTTTCTCTTTAAAAATTACCCTTCACTAGAGGTGTAAGAAAATATTGTGATATTATGTTTAGTGATACTGCATTGATTCTTAAAATCACAGTATTGATAATTACTTTACTGTTTACATGCAAATTCTTGGCTGACAGTGAATCATTGTGTGTTGTTTTTAAACCTCTGACCACTAGATGGCAGTGTTGTAATACATTTTTAGCTCCACTCCAACATTAACAAGTAGCACAAGGGCGCAGTGCTATTGTAAGTGTTGGCAAACCTGTTCATATATTGGTGTGTTTTTATAGTAGGATTTAAAAAAACATTGCAATATCTCACTTTGTTTGCAGTATTGCAGTATATTAAATTATGACCGCTGTATCACAATATGTTCCGTATTACACTATTACACTATTACACAGAGAGCTCCAGGTTTAGCGAGTTAAAGGAGATTATTTTCTTAGGAACTATTTCTCAGCAGAAGACTACAGCCACGCTAGATTCATACTGGATTAGTCTTGTGGCTAATCAGATCTTGTTACTAATCATTTGAATTACAGCCATCCTCAACTAAAACTAATGTTTAAAAGATGTTGTTTCTGTTCTCCTCCACCACAGCTGTTCCAGATCAGGGTTGCCAGATTGGGTAGAATTAGGAATTTGCTGTGGAATTACTACCCACAGACCCTAAATCTGCCCACACAGTCCTCAGATAGGTCTGTTCAGTGGTTTTTAGGGTGTGTTGAACATCAAATTTGCTGGATGTTTAACATGACAGTCAAGTTCAGTTTTTACGAAGTAGTAGGGGTGCAAGAAAATATTAAATATCGAATATCGGGATATTATGTTTCATGATACTGTATCAATTTTCAAAAACACCGTTTCGATTCACAGATTCCTGGCAGACAGTGAAACATTATGTGTTGTGTTAAAACCACTAGATGGCAGTGTTGTAGTTAATTTTCAGCTCCAATCCAACACTAACAAGCAGCACAAGGGCGCAATGCTATTGTAAGAATTGATAAACCTGTTCATATAGTGGTGTGTTTTAATAGTAGGATTTGAAAAATCACAGTTTATCACTTTGCTTGCAGTATCGCAGTATATCATGATATATTGAATCGTGACCGCTGTATCACAGCCCTATGCAGTAGTGTGAGAAAAGTAACAGTAAGAATATGGAAGGGTTTTTTTTTACTCAGTTATTAAAATTAAACGGGAGTTGGTGTTTTCCAGCCACTGTTATGACGAATTTGCTCTTGTTTGGGGGAGGCTGGGTAGACTGGGCGTATCATGCTGCTACTTTGAGCTCTCCCTCAGTATGATCCAGAGTTAATCAGTTTATAGATGCATGCTTTTTTAAAATCTTTTTTCTTTTTTTTATTTTAAAGCAGCTTGGATGACTATGTTCTTTCTAACACCTACTACTTTTAAAAGAACCAGACTTGACTAGACCAGGGCCTGAAAACCATCCACTCAGATTAAGTGATGCAGTGCTGTTTGTGGTTTTAGCACAGTTAGAACCACACACGCTTCTGTCAGCTACAGTAACTGTACTGGTGCTCCTGCAAGCTGTTATATTATATTAATAGTTATTGAAAAGTTCTCATCTTTAGATCTAGTGTTGAAAAAATAATGACTGCAAGGAAACAGTGCTGCTTTTTTTTTTTCTTCTAGAGGAACAATAGATCAGCAAGTAGAGAGTGCTTCCTTTTTCACTCTGACAGCTGCAGATGTGGGCTGTTCTGTTTCATAAAGAGAATGTGCTAACAGTAAATAAGGAAGAGGTATTAGTTTTTGGTGGAAGTCACAGAAGATAAAGTTGTACGATATGGCAGCTTACATTTGTCTCGTCTCTCTTTTTTGTATGTTTGCTTTTTTTTTTGCTTGCATTGTTCTGTTTTTTTCAGTGCGTTTCCTCTTTGTGGAAACAATGGTTTGTGGGTACCCTGTCTGGGTTTCCTCCTATAGTTGGCTTCAGAAAGAGAGAGAGGTAAATCTGTTTTCAGGACTGTAAGCAGAAAAGAGATGTTGAGTAATGAAACGGAATGAATCGTTAGTGACGCTAAGTGACACCAGAGTCTTATGGGTGGCTGTTCTCGTTATACAGGAATCCTGTATTGCCTCAGAAAAAAACAGACACAGCGCATGAGGACATACCTCTCCCACACCTGCAAATAAAAGGCTTAGAAAGACACGTCTACGCATGACCTATAGGTCTGTGGCTGTAATTACTGCAGTGGTCAGTGTGACTCACGATTAAGGGGCTGTATATATATATATATATATATATATATATATATATATATATATATATATGATGAAGTGTGTAGTGTAGGCTGAAGGCAGGATAGGTTTAAGTGGTTCCTCTGGTGAATTGTAAAGGACAAATTTTATGTGTAGGTGTCTAAAGTCCATTTCTCCTATTGATTCTTTAGCTCATTATTTTGTAAGAAGGATGTGAATTGGACTCAAGAAGGATGTAATAGTGAACTCCATAGTGATGATAATTATAATGTAATTTTGTGTAAATATCAAAATATAAATGTAATACAGTTCTCCGATGAAACCTGCTCGGCTTATGAAAGCAGTGGTTAATAAATAAATAAATACATATATTAATTCTGCTGATGCCAGTATTATTCTTATAGCATTGTTTATCCCTAGCACGAACCTCAGTCCCCAAAAATGTTGGGTCGTTATTGTGAAATTCTGATGAAAACAGGAGACAGTTATGAGTGAGTTCTGTTTGACTTGCATTAAATCGAATACAAAAAACAGAATATTTGAGCTTTTAGCTTATTAACTAGTTTCCTGAATGCACACTCACGCCAAGTTGGATGTTTTACACATTATAAAAAGAGCTGAGATAGGAGCATGTGTTACATCATCTTTCCGATTAAAAAAAAAAAAAAAAAAAAAAGCTGAATCTCTGTCATTTTTTATTATACTAGTATTCTGCAAGACCGTACAGGCATCATTTATATGTCGCAATATGTGATTTTTTTTTATTGTTTTGTAACTTTTTTTATAGAAAATCTTTGTAGTTTGTAATCCAGGACTGTGTTGTGAGTTTCTCTAGACGTTTTAGGAACCGGCTAATGAAAGCAGTGGGTATGCAGAGACCTGAAATAGCTCCTTCCTCTTTTGCAGAACTGACAGTTTCATGCTCCTGGCATTGTGATATTTATGGGCAAGGAAGGGCCTGAAGCCAGGGGCCTGGACTTGCCAGCTCTATTGATTTCTCAGTTTAGACAGCACTGATTCAGAAATCATGCTGCTAGAATCGTGCTGCTGTGTGCTGGACTGTATTTGGTTACTTTAGTCTTGTTTTTATTTACCCCCATTTCTCTCTTGACAGAATCATGACTGCCACAGTGACCCTGGAGGATGCTCTGTCCAACGTGGACCTGCTGGAAGAGCTTCCTCTTCCGGACCAGCAGCCCTGCATCGAGCCCCTGCCATCCTCGATCATGTTCCAGGTACCACTGTAGTCATTGCTATCTCCAGTCATTGTTTAGTTATTGAGTGTGACTGTGTCCTCAAGATGACGGACTTCATAGTATATCTAATTGGTAGAACCAGCCGGCTCTTTGGGTGAATGACGTTGGTGCTGCATATCGTCGCTCTCCAATGAAACACAAGTATCTTCAAAATTGCAACTTTACAGGAGAGACCAAAAACTTACTTTACCTTTAATGTCCAAGCTATTGGACATTAAAGCACTTCTATTGGTCCGTTAAACATGAAACTTCTACACAATATAAAAGGCAATTGGGGTGTTCAGATAATGTAGAAAACTCAAAATTGCCAAAAATGGAGTCCCACTGTGAACCTGAACCTCGTACCGAATACTCACTTTGTTAACTTTACCAGTTGTTCATTGTTATATTAGATTGTGGTGGTGTACTATATGTGTTGGTGTTACTCTTCTTATTCTTTATTATTCTTGTTACATGCCATACATGTGTATGCGTGAACACTTGGTAAATAAAAAATGACTCTGATTCTGATACAGATTGTTTGGACATGGTTTCCACTTCTAATGTCTTATGTCTGTGTGTTTGTCCATTAACAGCCCAACTTCAACACCAACTTCGAAGATCGCAACGCTTTTGTGACTGGCATCGCCCGCTACATCGAGCAGGCCACAGTACACTCCAGCATGGTCAGTCTCCCCGCCTCCCTCAGTCCCGCTGTTTCCACGCAGGGTGAATGAGTTTGCCCTCAGAGTCTTTGCTGATTTACTCTGCTCTATCAGTGCCTCAGCCAGACTCATTCAAGCCAGTCCTCAGTGCTAAGCCTCGGAGCCTGGTCAAAGGAGCTTGTCGGGAGAATGAAAGGCTCAAAGAGGACCTAAAAGAGGCCAGCATTGTTCCCTGTACTGATCGGAGCAGCCCTGGCCCAGTTCAGGGTCCAGGTCTGAATGGTGCTGTGATGAATGTGTGCTTTAGAGCTTTAGTGCACTAGACCAGAACTTGTCTGTGCTCTGTTTGTGAGGGCTAATTGCTGTCAGGGAGTGTTTGAGGTCAGTTCAAACGCTTTGTGTGGGGACCTAATGTGTATCCAAAGTACTGCTCTGACCAACGTTCCTAGAATGATAACCAAAGAAGCCTGAGTCATTAAAAATCTGAAGAATTAGTCTGAGTGTGTAGTAGGGCTGACTGATATGAGCAGAAAACTCAAGAGTCTGTTTTCCTCAACGTCCAGTTTTGATAGATTTGGTTCTTTAGCTCCAGCCTACAGAGGTCATGTGACCATAAAAAAAAAGATAACTGGGTAACTTCTGTAGGTACCGAAATGGTTTGTGTTCATGCTTTGTGCTCATAAATAGCTGGATAGTAGTTATTTAGCTTTCAGTCTTTTGCAAAATGCCATAAGTGTTTTATCAAATTACCTCAAGCAGGCATTGTGTTTACTGATGCTTCATCATCCAGGCTTAGCCTCAAGTGTGTGCATGGTTGTTTTCACAATCTAGACTGTTGATTGGCTGATAACATTCTGTTAATACCTCCATTATAGTCAGCATTTCTATCCTGCAGACGTTTGTGGTCAGTAAATATACCCACTTTCAGATCCACTCTCTCGATCCTGGTTTGGTCCACACCGGTTTTGAGTTTTGTTTAAGAATTAATATTGATATTAGCTAAAAAAGAAAATGTGGCCCATACCCTCCAGTTGATAGGTCAGTTTGTTGTGCTTATGTATGTGCCCTCCTGCTCTCTCTGTCTGTACAGAATGAAATGCTGGAGGAGGGGCAGGAGTACGCGGTGATGCTCTACACGTGGAGAAGTTGCTCGAGAGCCATCCCCCAGGTAACACACACAGCTTTGGCAGCGCACCACATCACTTGCATATGCAAAGCTCTTCATGTTGCTTGTGTATGTTGTTTTTCTTGGCCTTTTCTGTTTTTCCAATGCTGCTCCCCTACTCTCTCAGGTGAAGTGCAACGAGCAACCCAACAGAGTGGAGATCTATGAGAAGACAGTGGAGGTGCTGGAGCCCGAGGTCACCAAGCTAATGAACTTCATGTACTTCCAGGTAACCTCTCCACTGAGCACTGCGTGACAGGGTTACTTGAACCCAACAAAATAGATTCTGCTTTGATTTAGGAGTTACGAAAGTCTTTTTATTATGGAAAGACTGCTTCATTCTTCTAGAACTCATGTGTTTGTATGTAGTCAGATGCCCACCAGATCTTTTGTTAAAACACCCCCCCCTCCCTGTCTTGTAAGGTGAGAACCGTAACTTAATTAGGGCACTGGTTACGATTGGCCAGAATGTTAAAAGAAGAATATGTCTGCCAGTGTGAGCATGACGTATGCCTTCCTTCTTCCTTTATATTTATTCATTTATTGAAGTTAACTTAAACTTTTCCAGTAAAAGCAAAATGCTGACGAATCGGTTTTTACTGTAAGCCTGTAGAAACTGATCTGTAAAGACTCTGACGCGTTTACTGTTTCTCTCTAGCGGACAGCGATCGATCGTTTCTGTGGTGAAGTGCGTCGCTTGTGTCACGCTGAGCGCAGGAAGGACTTTGTTTCTGAGGCCTATCTGCTCACTCTGGGGAAGTTCATCAACATGTTTGCAGTGCTGGACGAACTTAAGAACATGAAGTGCAGCGTGAAGAACGACCACTCTGCATATAAACGGTGCGTACACACTCTCGCACGCTGTCTGTGTTTCTGTCATACACACATATTTTTAGATTCTCACCACACCCGCACATTGGCATATGAACCTCAGATGCCTTTTTTGTGCGTCTCATGGATGCGTTTGGCCTCTAGATGGCAGTCAAGCTGCTTTTAAGGTTTTTTTTTTTATTTACTGAGAGCTTGGCAGTAATCAGGAGACACAGAGCATTTCCTCTTTTTAGTACATCTACCTTATAGAACACTTGAAGTCAGAACCGTATTATAGAACACTTTGGAACATATGAACCAGTTTTGTTTGTGATGAACTACATTAGAGTCTTAAATAAGTTGTGTGTTTCGTATTGTGTGTGCTGCTGTGTGAGCAGTAAGCCGTTCTGTGTGCATGTGTGTCTGAGAGTTTGCTCACATCTCCTGCACCTCTTACTGTTACGTGTGCATGTGGAGTGTGTTTGTGTGTGTATCAGTGTGTATCAGTGTGTGTCTGTTCTTTTTCGTATGGAAGTTTCATTTGAATCAGGCTACCATCAATTGTTCCCTCTCATTTGCGCACCCCCCACCTTTCTCTACTTCCTTCTCTCTCGCCTTGTGTTTACTTGCCTGAGCATACCCAGAAAAGTACATGACAGAAAGAGTGACACGTGTGTGAATAAAAAAAAAAAAGAGTTGTGCCGCTAGGTAGATCAGTGTAAGGCACAGTACAGGGTGGTCAGTTTTGTTACTTATATGCAGCGTGCATGTGTAATTCATTGGTATAATATCAGATTCATAGTCAGAGTTTCTATTGTAACTGCTGGAAGCAACCAACATTAACATCAAGGGATTATAAACCAATTTACATACTATTTTTATTATTTAATTAAAATATAGTTAGAATAACACTCCAGTCGGCACTCAGGGCTTGGTTGAATTTTGGAACAAGTTAATAAATAAATCATACCCAGCTGAGTTATCATGAAAATAATTAATTAGATCCTCAGCCAGTAGTTCACAGTGTCATTCTGTCTGAATGTATTCCTGATATTCAGAAATGATAGAAAAAAAGGTTCAGTTTCCGATTCTATCAGATAAAGTGACTGGACTTGAATGATCTTGAGAACAAGTTCTTAGTTTGCTTTAACCTGAGATTGATATCAATATTTATACAAGACCAAGACCCTTAATGACTTGAGACTGGGCCTGGGCATACTACAGCACTATATATATATATATATATATATATATATGTGTGTGTGTGTGTGTGTGGAATCCAAAACATAAAATTATATTAGCTGATGTTATCAGTATTAATATAAATCTAAATGATCTTCAGTTATTCAATAAAAAAAGTGATTTTGTGAAATACTGATGTTGCAGAAGGCATCACTGCAAATCAGCCTCTTTTTTTTACTGTGTAAGTTTTTTTTTTTTTTTTTTGGTGCTGCTATGATCCTGATTAACCGGTTCCTGGTAAACTAAGGCATACATGTAAGCTGAATTAATTTAGTCAATATAGTGCCGTCTGAACCATAGCACATTGTACACCAGTGCCAAGCAAGGCGTATCACAGTGTTCCTATGCTAGGTTTATTTGATGCATATCACACAGCCATGGTGTTTGTGTCAGGGGCTGTGAAAAAGATTACAGATTGTATGGATCAGGCTTTTCTTCCTATCACTTGTTTCAATCTCTCTCTCTGCCTTTTTCTTTCATCTCACATCGACCAGTGCGGCGCAGTTCCTGAGGAAAATGTCTGAGCCGTCTTCCATCCAGGAGTCTCAGAACCTGTCCATGTTTCTGGCCAACCACAACAAGATCACCCAGGTACCGCAGTGCAACACATGTCTTTTCTCAGTGGTAGCTGCTCCGCTAATGAGTGTCCTTAAAACGTCCTGTCTGCATAAGTGACAGTGATGTGTAGTTAATGGTCTCCTGCGTGTCTCAGTCCCTGCAGCAGCAGCTAGAGGTGATTCACGGCTACGAGGAGCTGCTGGCTGACATCGTCAACCTTTGTGTGGACTATTACGAGAACAAGATGTACCTGACCCCCAGTGAGAAACACATGCTTCTCAAAGTAAGATACACTCCAACTCATTTAGACATTAAAAAATAATAACTGAAAGCTCTGTTTGTAAATTAAGTGGTAAGGATAGTATTTTCATGGTTTCGTACCACAGTGATTGTAAATCTGTTGTTGATTTTTACCTCCTCTTCCAGGTGATGGGCTTCGGCCTGTATCTGATGGACGGATCCAACAGCAACATCTACAAACTGGACGCCAAGAAGAGAATCAACCTCACTAAGATTGACAAGTTTTTCAAGGTGTGTGTGTGTGTGTGTGTGTATTTTAAAAGGGTCTCTGCAAATGATAAGCAAACACAGGGCTGGTCTTTTCTGTTTTCTTACATGCTTCAACTGCAGTTTTGTAATGTATGTAGGTCATTTAAAAATGTGCATTAACTACACAGCCCCTCCTAACGATGTGGCCAATGTGAAAAGTTTGTGGTCAGAATTTTAATTCAGTTCAGCTTCAATATTTGTATAGCGCTTTTACAATGATGGACGAACCACATCCAACAGGATTAACTGTGGACGCAAGAGGAAGCTGTCTGAAAGAGATGTTGGGTTCTAACCCGGATTGTATCCACAAAACATAAAACCACGGCTGCCCAAATAACGGCAGAATTAAATGTGCACCTCAACTTTCCTGTTTCCACCAGAACTGTCCGTCAGGAGCTCCACAGGGTCAATATACACGGGCGGGCTGCTATAGCCAAACCTTTGGTCACTCGTGCCAATGCCAAATGTCGGTTTAAATGGTGCAAGGAGCACAAATCTTGGGCTGTGGACAATATGAAACATGTATTGTTCTCTGATGAGTCCACCTTTACTGTTTTCCCCACATCTGGGAGAGTTACGATGTGGAGAAGCCCCGAAGAAACGTACCACCCAGACTGTTTCATGCCCGGAATGAAGCATGGGAGTGGATCAGTGATGGTTTGGACTGCCATATCATGGCATTCCCTTGGCCCAATACTTGTGCTAGATGGGCGCGTCACTGCCAAGGACTACCGAACCATTCTGGAGGACCATGTGCATCCAATGGTTCAAACATTGTATCCTGAAGGTGGTGCCGTGTATCAGGATGACAATGTACCAATACACACAGCAAGACTGGTGAAAGATTGGTTTGATGAACATGAAAGTGAAGTTGAACATCTCACATGGCCTGCACAGTCAACAAATCTAAATATTATTGAGCCACTTTGGGGTGTTTTGGAGGAGCGAGTCAGGAAACGTTTTCCTCCAGCAGCATCATGTAGTGACCTGGACACTATCCTGCAAGAAGAATGGCTTAAAATCTCTCTGACCACTGTGCAGGACTTGTATATGTCATTCCCAAGACGAATTTACGCTGTATTGGCCGCAAAAGGAGGCCCTACACCATACTAATCAATGATTGTGGTCTAAAACCAGGTGTTTCAGTTTCATTGTCCAACCCCTGTATATCCCCCAGTGAGCAAACCAGAGGCAACAGTGGCAAGCAAAAACTCCCTCAGACTGGAGGAAGAAACCTTGAGAGGAACCAAGACTCACAAGAGGAGACCCATCCTCCTCTGATCAAACAGTATTTATAGATTAAGAAACTAAACACCAAAGAAAAGAGTCTCTGTTTAAAATCTGGATTGCAAAGCTTTAGAAGCTGCACAGATAGAGGCAGTCTCTGACTGAGGCAGTCTATGACTGAGTCTTTCTGTAAAGTGGGCGTGGGCTGAAACAATAAGGCATATTAAGTTTATATGTTTGCCGCATATATGTTGTATTTACATCTTCAACCAGAAACCGGTTTAGAGGTTCCCATGTTCACTCCATCTGAACGAGTTACTGTCAGTAAATGAACTTATAGTGTATATTGTGTCGTGATAACAGAAAACTAGGTTTACAGAATCACACATCACTCCAAGAATGCTACTCCTACCATGCAGTTTCTTTCTTTCACTCCATTATGAACTTGATTATTGATTATTAGTAGTCATCATCATAATTCAAGTACTCATATTGGTAACGGTAATATTACAGACTTCATGCTATTAGTTTTGTGTCAGTCTAGGCTCTCGCACAGCAGGGTGAAAAGTGGTTGTGTTATTAGTGGTTGACTTTTGTAGATGTGTGACATTCAACTAGTCTAGTGCATTGTTAAAGGAGATGAAATGTATTTAGTTTATTAATTTATTGATTAATAAAAAGGCTGAATAATGTGGCCCGTGGCTGTAGACCTAGCACATGTTATGGTGATGTAATCAGTCTCTTACTCAAAGCAGCTGGGGACTAAATATGTCCAGGCAGGGTTTGTGTGCTTACACCCAGCTGTTTTAGTGACTGTCCTGATGCCAAGTGTGAAAATAGCCTTCATTAGATTTGGTAGTTTGGTATTTCTCCTGGTGGAAGGTAACGCTTCCCCTGTTCTTGTGTGAATTACAGCAACTGCAGGTCGTCCCCCTGTTTGGAGACATGCAGATTGAGCTGTCCCGCTACATTAAAACCAGCGCTCATTTTGAGGAAAACAAGTCCAGGTGAGAGGTGATCTCGATCATGTGTTTTTTAGCTAGATAGGACTCTGTTAGTGATTTATTTAATATGATAATATAAAGTTTTAAGAGTAGTGCAGGGATTACAGCAAGAGAAGCGAAGACTTGATTTCTTTTACTGAATGAATTCATGAATGTCTTTTGTCTTTATACTATATATATATAATCTCTCTCTCTCTCTCTCTCTCTCACTCACTATCCTTCCCTTTCTTTCACTTTCTTAGGTGGTCTTGCACGTCTGCAGGCAGTAGTCCTCAGTATAATATCTGCGAGCAGATGCTTCAGATAAGAGATGACCACATGCGCTTCATCTCTGAGTTGGCTCGTTATAGCAACAGTGAGGTGAGGGGGTCGTTGTTTCTAATACAACAATTAGTTCTTACTCTTTATTAGCCAATTCACAGTAGAGTAGAGCCACAGATGGCAAATTGCATCTGCGATTCAAACCTGAATAGCAGGAATAAAGGACGCCTTTGTGCTGCGAATGATTATTTTTATTCTCCAGGTGAGTCCGTAGACTTGTTACTGTGCAGAATGAATTAGCCCACTGAGCCTCGGTGTTAGACCTAAATAGTTCATTAACAGAAGTGCAGAATCATCTGCTCGAGCTGATGTGTGGCTGGCGATTATGCAGGTTGGAGATTAATTAGCAATTTCCATAATTTGCCTTTAAATTCAGTGCCAAATACCACCCGGTTGCTGCGGCACAGGTGCTTCGAGAGGGTTGCTCTTTTTCTCTTATCAGAATCAAACAGACTGTGAAAATTAACGAGTGTCAAAAGCTTCTGTCTGGGGGGAAAAACCCAAATGGCATGTATATGAAGTATTTAGAATTTAGGTCAGGTGTGCTTTAAGGTTGCTTATGGGTATTAAGCTTGTGTGCTCGTACCTCTCTGTTTCGAATGATCTGTTTTTCTATCACTGAATAAGAAACTTGTGCCATCGCGGTCATTGTGAAGTGCTGAGCTGTGGCAGAGCGCTGTGAAAGGTGGCTTGTTGTCTCGTTGTGTCTGTTACTGCTTCAGTAGAGTCGCGGTTGTGATTTGTTCTGAGAGACTGTTTTCTCTTTTATCAAACAAGCAGCTTCTTTTTGCTTCATCAAGTGTTTTTTTTCCCTCTCTCTCTCTCTCTCTCTCTCTCTCTCTCTCTCTCTCTCTCTCTCTCTCTCTCTCTCTCTCTCTCTCTCTCTCTCTCTCTCTCTCTCTCTCCCTCTCTCTCTCTCTCTCTCTCTCTCTCTCTCTCTCTCTCTCTCTCTCTCTCTCTCTCTCTCTCTCTCTCTCTCTCTCTCTCTAGGTGGTGACAGGGTCCGGACGCCAGGATGCACAAAAGACCGACGCTGAGTACAAGAAGCTGTGTGATCTGGCTTTGCAGGGCCTGCAGCTCCTCTCTCAGTGGAGCGCCCAAGTCATGGAAGTGGTGAGTTCCATTTAAGGGGGTCTTCCACCTGTTTCAACCTACGTCATCATAGATTTATCATAAACAAGTGGGTGCATTTTAGTGAAACTTGATGACGGTGCTTTGTGTAGAAGTAAAATTTCACTATTCAGAACATTCGGCCTCAAAACGCTGATCGGTCCATCTCTAATATATATATATATATATATATATATATATTAGAGATGGACCGATCAGCGTTTTGAGGCCGATTCTGATCGGCGATGACCTTTCAGCACAATCGGCCGATAGCCGATGCCAGTCGAGGGCGGGGCTAAAGGCCACAGCAGGGCTACATGTAGTTATTAGCACTGTACTGGTTTATTACCATTTTTTATGAGCTCATGTGAAACAGCATTGTTAACAAAATTAACAGTAAATAAACAAAGTAAATCAAACAAATATCCCCAACACTGCAATCATTACATTTAGACCCTTAATTTAAAACAAAAAAAAAAGCAAATTAAATAAATGCAGTAAAAACTGCAGTCATTAAACACAGACTCTGTTATTTCAAACGACAATCTGTAATCATAAAATGTAGATCTTAAATTGTTGCTGCTGTTCTGTTCGTACCGGTCAGATCTGGTCTGTATGGTCTTCTGGGTTGTTTGTTTTGCGTTAGCTGTGCGTGCTAGCTCTGCTGTATTCAGCCGCGTGGTATACTCTTAAAAGTTGTATCCGATTAGTAGTGTTAAATGTCTTTGTCTTGGTTCCCCCAACGAGACACGGTTAATTTTACAGATTTTAAAAACGCTCTGGATGAGGCAACACAATGCAAAGGTAAACTGTTCTCGCGAGGCGCGCTGCTTTAGTCAGTCTGTGGAAAATGAAAGGGTATGTGTTTCCACCTAGCGGTTCAAATAGGAATTGCAGGGACCTGGCCGGAGGGGGATTCAACGAAACACTAGCTGGAAATACAGAAATTAAGCTCACTTGTTTAACGCCATTGATCGGCTCTCGGGATCGACTAAATTGGAGAAATATCGGCCGATCACTGATCACATATTTTGATTCAAAATCGGCCGATACCTATACATAGCCCATCGATCCTTCCATCTCAGACCCCCTATATATATATAGACCTATATATAGGTCTCTTTCTCTGTATACAACCCACAGCATGTACCTTTCCATGATAAAAAAAACCAACATTTTGGGTCTAAATCTTCTTGAGTTGCATAAATCAGTGCCTCAAGCAGCAGGTAGCTCTAAGAGGCATTAAGCACTTCAGGTGTCTGATTTCTGTTGCTGCTCGGTAAAGAAATTTGAGAAATGTTCTCAGAGGTTTTTTTTTTCAAATCTCATTGCTCTGAATGACGTCACATCTTATTTAATTAAGCAAAAGAAAAGGAAAACCAGTTCCCCAATTAAACTGAAGTGGTGGGGTATAAACGTTCATCACTTGTTAGCTGCACTGGACTCGTAGCAAAACTGAAAATGCAGACTTCCTACACTAAACGTGTCTTGGCTGATAGACGACGTCTGAGGTGAGGAGAAAATGTATTTTTTTGTTGCTGAACCTTCAGTTTCACCCTCTCTCTGCTCCTCGTTCTCCTTTCTGACTGACCGATCTGAGGAAGATAAACACAGCTTGAGTGGCAGAAGGCTTGTGAATCTCAGGCATGCCAAAGTTCAAAGAGCTTGGCCTGCATTCGTCCAGTTAAGTCTCCGGTTTGCTTGGTCACAGCAATAGATTTTCTTATCCAAACACATTCTTTTTGGAAAGTTGGTATGAATCTATATCGTATTAAAATGAACTGAATTTATAAAACACATTAAAGCCCTAGAGTTCATTTCCTTTGAGGTCCTTTTAACGTAAAATAAAAACATACACACTTCACACCCAGCGGGATACACTGCAATTTTCTTTATTCACTTTTTTCTCGTGCACAGATTAGGACCATGTTCATTTACTGGTCAGACGTTTGGCCGTGCAGTCTTCCTGGCAGTCACGTGTGTGTTCAGTATGCTGTCTGAGGAGAGTTTACTTTTCTTTTTGCCAGTAATTTATTATTATAGTGAGTTCCACTTGTGCTGCTGTTGCGTTGTGCCAGAGACACTGTGCACATAAGGATAATTGTTTGCTCTCCGCATTCGACTAAATTGAAACTAATTTTAGTTTAGTTTAAATATATTATAATTAGAATAGTTTAGTGTTACGTTTGTGGTCCAGATCCAGTTATAGAATAGCAGAGTCTTACTCTCCGAAATTACAGAGCCCTCCCCTATAGCTTGCAGCTTCTCAGCTTCAGCAGTAACAGTTTCTAATTATGTCCATAACGGGTGGCACTGTGGCGCAGTGGGTTTGATTCCCTGGCACTGACGAGGGTCTAACTGCAGAACAAACAGCACTGCACTCCCAGGCCTGCTCTCCTAGTCCCACACTCTCCGCTCTGCATTAATACACAGCGGTTGAGAGGCTTATTGGCTAGCTTGTGCTGTGTTACACAGAGGATGTGTTTGGCAGTGCACAATGTTTTAAAAACCCTATAAACATTATAGGGCTGCGTCCCAAACGGCCCCTTTATCCATACATAGTGCACAAAGGGAGTTAAGATTTGGCTGTTTGTTAGACATATTAGGTACTGTTTAGGTGCCCGAGTCATTATTTTAGGTTTCAAATAATGTCCTAATGATCATAAAATAATAGGAATTTTATGGCGCAGTTGAGCCGAAGGCATTGGCTGTTTTGAACAAGCAGCTAATCAGTAATAATTTATACTTGTGCTTGTTTAACAGCAGCCCGCAGCAGCAAAAGAACCAAAGAAAAAAACTATTAACACAATTTCCTGCTAAAATTCCTGCTTCTCTCACCTAATACGAGTCAGATAGTAGAAGACCAGTCCATTATACTTGTGAGAGCCAAAATTGCAGCTGGAGTTTCTAAACAGAGGCGCAGGGAGCTGAAAGTAATGTCTGAAAGGATTAAAGTTGCAGTCGTCCTTCTTTTGGAAACAACTACCAGAGATTTTGTGGAATCTGTTGGAATTTATTAGCTTTATGTACATATTCCCCAGCATTCTTACCAAGATTGTTTTTTTTTTCATTATTTTAAAATTATTGTCTTTCAGGGTATATATATATATATAGTTGGTAGTGTTCTGTGTATGTAGCCTGTAATAATTAAGTGAGATGTTTTGTGATAATTTGGTAACCAATCACAAATTAGAATCATTGTACAAATGAAGTGTTTAGAAAAAGGTAAAAGTGGTAAAAGTGAATGATGGAACAATGATGGGCTTAATATTGGCATTTACTTGTTATTTGCCCAGGGCTAATAGAACAAACACTTATGAGTTCTGCCATAAGTTACATAACCTACTTCAGTACATGGCTGTATATACGGGACAAGCCCTCTGTTTTCATTCTTTGAGATCTGTTCTTCTTCTCTCCTCACAAATGCTCATACACATTCACGTAGAATTTGTAATAAGCATGGAATAAAAGCCTTTCATAGTTTCATATTGTCTGGTTGCCATGGGTACTGAGGCAAAGGCCAGAGATGTTTGTGTCACTTAATCAAATAGAGCGTTACTCATTTTCAGTGATTGTCAGATTGCTTCAAAGGCACATGGTCCACAGGTAATGAAGAAAGAAAAATGAAATATGAGGGTGTTTGTTTTTCATCTGTTCTCCCTGATTGCAGTATCTTTATCATGCCGTCCATCAGTGATTAAGAGTGACTGTAGTGAATTGTTCTTGTGGCTCCAGCATAAAGTAAAATGACAAAGTGCTCTTCTGTCAGTGACATTAGCTTTAGTCCACAGATGTTTACTTCTGTATTGGGTGAATCATATAGGAGTCATAGCTGTAATTATACACAGTGCACCCGTTTCAGGGAGTGCGTCTAATTGGATAAATTAAAGGTTATTTTTTTCACATTTGGTTGTAAATTCTTTTTTAAAGTGATAGCTGTAATGCGCTCGTCCCCCTGAACCTCGCCAAATGCTATTTTCAGTGATAGTACTCTGGCTGGTCTGATACAGAGCCACTTTACGTTTACTCAGAAAGGAAATTGCTCACTCAGTGGGGTTCAGGTCGAGTGAATGACTATGCCATTCAGGAACATTCCACTTGCTCTTTTATATACAGCATTCCACCGACAGCCATTCATGTCCGAGCCACAGTATTTCACCATATATTCTTTTCCTCCACTTTGTCCTCTTTTCATCAGTCTGGTACTGGTTACTCTCATCCATTGGTCCAAGACTTGTCCTCAGAATTCTCTGTGTTTATTTTATTTTTATGTATTTTGTTAGCAAGGTCTTCTATTCTGTTCTAAATTACTAATGGGTTTCATCTTTTTGTTTTGGTGAAGTCATGCTGGTGTATATGTCTAATGTATCAGTATGATGGTCTTGCACATATATACCCACATCCTGGAGAGCTTTTTTGATGTATTCAACAGTTTTTTCTTTCTTCCTGATTAAAAGCTTTCTTCTGTCGTTCACTGTTGTGATCTGTCTTGTTGCTTGTTATTGCTAAGCCAACTGACTCCTCCTAACAAAGTACCAGCCTCTTGTGTATGAACTAAAATTGCAGTACCTCACAGCTGGCCAAAAAATAAGTGAGTGGCCTGTTGTCCAGTTGCTGTTGATTCTCTAAATTGGTAGGATGGTTCACCCAGGATGGACTAAAGTTGATAGTCAATACTTAAAACATCATATCATTGCTTTATTTCAACCCCAGAGTGTTTGAGTGCCAATCCAAAATAACTCACTACCCTGTTACTTACAGACAGCCTTCCATTTGACTACTGGTATTCAGTCATCATACCATCGTCACACCAGCTTTAGTAATAATAATAATAATAATAATACATATTTTTACTTTTCAGTACTCTTGGAAATTGGTGCACCCAACAGACAAATACTCCAACAAGGAATGTCCTGACAATGCTGAGGAGTATGAACGTGCCACTAGATACAACTACACCAGTGAGGAGAAGTTTGCTCTGGTGGAGGTTAGCATCACGACTTCTTTCTGATCTGCATTATTGGTAACTGGTCGTAACCCATTACATTTTATGCTGCAGTTGAGATACTTTAGTGTTTCTGTATTTCCGACTTTAGGTGATGGCCATGATAAAAGGGCTGCAGGTGCTGATGGGCCGAATGGAGAGTGTGTTCAATCACGCCATTCGCCATACCATCTATGCTGCCTTGCAGGACTTCGCCCAGCTCACGCTCCGGGACCCGCTACGTCAAGCCATCAAGAGGAAGAAGAACGTCATTCAGAGGTGCCATGAAGCGTTATATTGTATACATGCACACTGACCCTTCAGAGGTTTGGAGATAACTTGCCTGTTTCTTAAATGTGCCAATTGAAAGTAAGATGGCACGGTGGGATCTGAATCTTATCAGTATTGATCAGTGAGACAATACGCGTTATTAGTTTGCAGCTTCAAGAAAAGTATTGTTTGGAAATTGATAACAAAGTTAATTACAGTTGTAATTAAAATTTTAAATCTGCAGTTTATCTGTGCTTGGGATTGTGTCTGTTGCATATAAAAAAAAAAGAATACTTTCTAAAAGGTGACTAGTGGTGTCTACATTGCTGTGTAGATACAAAATAACCTGTTTGTTTCAAGACCTAAAACAAAAATCATTTTCACTTTCATGAGATACCAAAATATATCCAATTATGGGTGTTGGGCTGTTTTTGTAGTGTCCTTCAAGCCATCCGTAAGACTATCTGTGACTGGGAGACAGGAAGAGAGCCTCATAACGATCCTGCCCTGCGGGGGGAGAAGGACCCCAAGGGAGGCTTTGACATCAAAGTGCCCCGTCGTGCTGTGGGACCCTCAAGCACTCAGGTATGTCTTAATTGATACAGCAATGGTAGGAAGGGAAGGAACAGAAGAACACAGAATGAGTGTGCTAATTAAATTATTATTATAAAGCTTAATGACTTGATGTTTTCTTGTTCAGGTGAACAGATTTATAAGCAGAAGAACAAAGTCAAACTCAACGTTTATTTGCCACATACATAGTCATACATGGTGCAACCTGCAGTGCAAAGCTTTGACAACTGCCTGCTCTCTTGAAACAAGAAGATAATACAAAGTATACAAATAGGGTTTTATTTATTTATATATATATATATATATATATATATATATATATATATATATATATATACACACACCACAGGTCAGTGGGAGCAGCATATAATACAACACGTCCTCCTCCAGCTGTTTTTCTTTGGCGTGTGTTCTTATATAGTTGTGACAACTTCAGAAAAATATTTGTGGCTTGGTAGCACGTACATGTGGTCTAAAACTTTCAACATGTTAGTGAACCCTGACTTTTCCACCGTATATGTGGGCACCATGTCTTTTGCAATAAACATCGCTATAGCATCAGTGATTGCCTTCCAACTTGCCCCATTCTTATCATAAGGCACACAGTTGGAAACGTGACAGGGACAGTTGCTTGCTGTATTTTGGGTGGTGTGCTAACGGAGCGGCTGTTTTCATTTCACTGGGAGCAGCGCTTCTCCCGCTCCGCTGCAGGATTCTGTTTAAGGTGTTGGAATGAATTTGTCGTGCTGCTTCCTTCGGAAGGAACCGTTTTCAAACAAACCTTACAACGAGGACTTGTTTGGTCTGTGTCTGACGCCTTACTTTTTTATTGGATATATATATATATATATATATATATATATATATATATATATATGTATGTATGTATGTATGTATGTATATGTATATATATATGTATATGTATGTATGTTTTCAGCACACACACAGAGGGAAATGCACTTAATGTGTAAACAGTCTGTAGTCCAGATGTGTAATAGTTGGCTTGTTCGAGCTTCGTGCAGTCCACTGGTAACATGTTAAATGTCAGCAGTGTTGCTGAGATTGAGCTGTAATCTGTTTAGTCACTGATCTGAGCTTTGTGCTTCCACACGTGTGCTGGAGAATCAGTGCTATCAGTATTTAGCAGAAAATTTATGCCTGACCTGATTTATCTATCAATCTGCTCCAACAAAGTACATAATCCTGAAGAGGGAGGATTCTGTTTGTGGTGTGTGTGTGTGTGTGTGTATGTGTGCACGTGTGTGACAGCAGATTCCTTCTTCTATAATTCCTCTAGTCTGTTTTTGGGTGGTTTGGATTTAGTTCTTCTGAATAAATGCAACCTTTTTTCAGGTTTTCTGTTCTCGAGCTCCATATGCTCCTGTCCTTCATTGCAGTTTGTTCTCTGTTAAGAGGCTTAAAGCACTGGGCATTAAAGACTGTCAGACAGTCATCAGTCTATATTACAGCTTCATATGCTGACTGACGGGTCGGTCATTGGCTGAGCTGTTCTGTGGGAAACATGACTATTTATTAATGCAGTGGTGCCATCTCATGTGACTCATGAATGCATGCTTGCTCACAGGGGCACACACACACACACACACACACACGTGAACATACTACTGTAAGTCTGCCATATGGGACATGATTTTCTTTGGGTTAGAGAGAGAAAGATGAGTCCTTTTAATCTTGGCGCCATGTCTCAGTGGAGGCCTGCTCTGGATAGGCTGAGATTTCAAGGTTGACATGCTGAAGACTCTTGTCTCTCGGGCTTTAGGGAAGATTCCCACTGTGATAATAGTATATGGAGTTTGTTGGGACTGTGTGCTGAATCTGTAAAGAGTGTTCTGTTATTTAGGTTCACTGTAAATTTCACTCCATCTCCTATTTGTTCTGCATTAACATCTCTTAACTGGTGTGCTCTCTGTAGCTGTACATGGTGAGGACAATGCTGGAATCCCTGGTAGCTGATAAGAGTGGCTCTAAGAAGACTTTACGTAGTAGCCTGGAAGGCCCCACCATCCTGGACATCGAGAAGTTCCATCGTGAATCCTTCTTTTACACTCACTTGCTCAATTTCAGTGGTAAGCACAACTTACAGTAACAGCTTGTCGTACATCCACAGTTTAGCCATTGTGACTGTTTTTTGGGGTGCGAGTTATTATCTTTGAACTGACCTCTCATCTGTAGCGCTTCCTATTGAACATGATTTCTTCAAGCAGTAGCAGTGCTGAGGTTGACTGCGATTGCATCACTTATAGTTGACTTTTCCTAGTTAACTGCTAGTTTAGCAAAGAAAAACAAGCCACTGTGTTTAAATTAGGTTAGCTATTTGTTAGGCTGGATCATTTTCTTCATTCTCATGGAATGCATAACCAAGCCTACAAGCTTTTGTATTAAATTAGGTATTAATTCTAGCCAACTATATTCCTTTCAGCAATTCTTACTTCTGGTTTTCCATTTGTTTATTTATTTATTTATTTATTTATTTATACCACTGCTTAGAATGATTTATGTATAAAAACACTACCCTGCCAAGCAACACTACGAGTAATGAGCTCTATAGAACCCCCGCTGTCCAGGATTCTTTAGATGCTCAACTATAATCAGTTAACCAGGTCCGAACAAGGGACTGCTGATTTTAGTTTTTTATTTACTTCAAATATGGACATCTTTCTGGCAGTTTGTCTGTCCCTGGGTTTATATATCATTACTGTCCAATGAAAAACAAATATCCCCAAAATTGCAACTTTACAGGAGAGTCCAAACACCTACTTTACTCTCTATGGAAGTCAATGGAACCAGCATCCATGCTATTTTGGAGCGTTTCTATTGGTCCGTTCATCCTGAAATTTACACACAATGTAAATGCCCATTGGCACGTCCTCCTCCAGCACAAATGATGTGGAAAACTTAAAATCCACAAAAATGGAAATACATGTTTTTCATTAGACAGCGACAGCAAATTTCCTCTTACTGCAAATATGTTAATCCATATGTTAACAGCATGAGTATGTCAGTAGTAACGTGTCATACAGTGATACAAACTACGTATGTGAGCATGTTTGAAATAGCATTACAATTTCTATGATATAACATGTTTGACGTTTCTCACTGTGAAGGCTGATTTATCCTGTTTATGTACTAGTAAATATACTAAAAGGATGCTTCAGGCTTTTGTGGACCTGCTGAAACAGCTTATTCAAGCTGTACCATGTCCCATTGACTCAGAATAAATAGACCTGATGCAGAGTGTTGGTGATGATGGTGGAATTGGCTCATATGTGAGTTTCCTCCTGCAGAGACTCTGCAGCAGTGCTGTGACTTGTCCCAGCTGTGGTTCAGAGAGTTCTTTCTGGAGCTCACCATGGGCCGCCGCATCCAGTTCCCCATTGAGATGTCCATGCCCTGGATCCTCACTGATCACATTCTGGAGACTAAAGAGGCCTCCATGATGGAGTAAGCACACTATTGCGCTGCACATTATCCGTGTGGAAGAACAACAAATATGAATAATTGTGTAATATTTATATGCAGTGAATGAGAACAAATGCCAGTTTATTATGTTTTAGACCTTTATCCAAATTGTTTTTGGTACCTTCAGGTATGTTTTGTATCCCCTGGATCTGTACAACGACAGTGCACACTATGCTCTCACCAAGTTTAAGAAGCAGTTCCTTTATGATGAGATCGAAGCTGAGGTAAAGTTCTTGCCTCCTGCTTTCCATAGTGGCATATACGTTCTATCTGTCTACTGGTTTTTAATTAATAAGTTATATAGATGCCACTGTTGTAGTTCTTTGTTAGTAAAAAACCTAAAAGCAGAAATAACGGTGGCATTAATGTCTGTCACGTCCTCTGCGGGTAGGAAGGATCACCAGGTACTGATAAGGTGTGCGGCCTCACAGCTCTCTCCTCTCTCTTTACTCGTAGGTGAACCTGTGCTTTGACCAGTTTGTGTACAAACTGGCAGACCAAATCTTTGCTTACTACAAGATTCTCGCTGGAAGGTAAACTGGAAACTAATCAGATAATCATATTACATGTTTTCTAATGTTCTGTGTAAGTGATCGTATACAGTGTGGTCCACACATAATTGGACTCAGGCCTGTTTAAATTTGTTTACTCTGTTCAGTCGCTTTCAAATCAAACTGTATTGTATTTCTATGTGTAGCATATAATCACTGCTGAGACAAACCAATACCTTTACAGGAGAAGGAAAGAAATGAATACCATGTAACAGACCTTGTGTAACAATCTTTTTTTTTTAAATGACAACCATGTATAATTGCTGGATTGCACTGTGCTTAGATCTGTTGTGGGAGGGGTTTTAATATTAAGTATATTAAATAGTTGCACTGATACTGGTATTATTAATACTGTATTAATACCAGAAATAGAAAATAACAGTACCATGAATCAGTTTCTTATGCGCTACTGAGCGACACTTGCATGTGTGCCGGTAGATGGGCCTAAACTAAAGATGTTGGAGACAGTCTGTAGTGAAAATGCATATTGCAGAAGTTGAAGTGCCTGTTTTAAAATCAGTCATGAGCAGCAAGAATTTCAGTACATCAGATGTAATCAATTGTTTAGGGATAAGCCATGTGACTTTTCTTAAAAGCTCTGAAGATATTCAAATAGGATTCCAACCTATAAATGTAGTTCAATCAAGCTTGCTTTTCATTTGTGACACAAAACACTACTTTTACCAAAATACAACATATAAATGTGTATCAAATCATTATTTCTGTGGCACCTGTCTATATAGTAGTCTGTCTAGTAGCAGGTTAGAGTGGGGATAGGTATTAATACTTGTTATCAGCATATATTTGAGGATCAGTTATTTGTATATGAATAGAGGAAGTGATTACGGTGCACCCCTATAATGAATGTCTGGTTTTCTGTCTTCAGTCTGCTTCTGGACAAGAGACTGCGAGCTGAGTGTAAGAACCAGGGCGCCAACATTCCATGGCCTTCCTCCAACCGCTACGAGACGCTGCTGAAGCAGAGACATGTTCAGGTGAGGATGCTCTGCTCTCCAGTACCGTTGTTAAATGTTGTTTGGACAGTATGATGCGTTACACATGCGTTATGCAAAATTCTCGTTTTTAATTAGTTTTTTATTCTCTTCTGTTTTTGCACTTGGCTGCACTCATTTTACACAATCGTAGCATAACTCCTGAGTGTAATACTAAGTGTGATGTGTTTGTCATAGGAACTCATCATAAAGATTAATAGTGAACACGTGTCATGCAACTCTAGTGTGTTAGTCTTGTGTTCCTATGCGTGTATTCAACTTTTTGTCTCTGCTTCTCATTCAGCTGTTGGGTCGTTCCATTGACCTGAACCGCCTCATCACCCAGCGAGTGTCTGCTGCCCTCTACAAGTCCCTTGAGCTGGCCATTAACCGCTTTGAGAGCGAGGACCTCACCTCTATCGTAGTACGTTCTGTTTCCACAAATGCTCGACATTAATGGAGTGCCACTAGTAAGGCAGGAGGAGTGGTACTTTCTGTTTGCCTTTCAGAAGGAGAAATCTTGAATTTCACTCTAGTGTAAACATGTTCAGTTCTTCTCTAATCAGTATTCTGAATGAAATAGAGGGCACAGCAGAAATAACCTGCACTGCTATTCAACTGAACTCAACAGAACCAGGTCATGTATTGATTAGTAGGTGTGTTCATCCAGTAATGCTATTCAAACCACCGTCCTGCATTTTTGTGCATGTCTGTGTTGAAGGTGAGATTGAAGGTGATCATTGCTGAGTGTTACGGCTGGCCAGCCTAGATGTTTTATTTAGTGTGTAGCAAAAAACAGGGACAGGTTCATGCCCAAAACAACAAACAAACCAATACTAACTTTATTTTACCAGTATAACTAAACTAGCAAAATAAACTACAAAATAAAATACCGTGCTCAGCTACCTCCCTTACTACCCAAAACCAAGATTAAATGTAATTAAAAATAAAGGGGCCTTATCCCCACTGGGCTGCAGGCTCGTAACTAAAGAGAGATTATATAAACATGAAAAACAATGAGCTTTCTTACAAGCTAGAGTTCACACCACAACACAACAATTTATGTTATGACTGGCAGAGAGCAGGAAGAGAAAGACTGACCCCCACAGCCTCTTCTGTCAGTAATTCATAGCAGATCCATAGGCCAGTCCACCAATCAAAACAAGCCATCACTCTCAGGAGGCAGGTTCCCATCATCAAGGCCAGGTGTTTGACTTGCCACTAAAAAGAGCCACAGAAAGGGGAAGACAATGGGAGAACAAAACCATGGTTTGGAGTAAACCATGCCCCACATCACAACAAAACAACTCCACATCTGTAACACTGGGTGTTCTGTAGGTTTTATATTGTTCTGTGTACGTTTAGCTTTTTATTGAAGCTAATTATGTTTAGGGATTCTGAGTGTTTAATGCTTTTCCATTGTTATTTGATTTTAGGAGTTGGATGGTTTGTTGGAGATCAATCGGATGACCCACAAGCTCCTCAGCAAGTACCTGACCCTGGACAGCATGGATGCCATGTTCCGCGAGGCCAACCACAACGTATCTGCTCCATATGGCAGGATCACACTGCACGTCTTCTGGGAACTCAACTACGACTTCCTGCCCAACTACTGCTACAACGGCTCTACCAACAGGTACAGCTGTTAACTAGGTTTCAGATATGTCTGTCACCGCGTGTCCAGTTCCGGTCCTGTAGGGCTTCTGTTCAGCACCGAGTGGTATTTCCTAAATTCAACCTAAACCTAAGCTATCTGCTGAGTTGAATCGAGCGGGGAAATGATTGAGTTTTGCTGGACACCCTGTGGTTTTTAGCCTGATCTTTTAAAAAAAATGAAACAGTTGTTTCTGTTGTGCTGCATATAAACGATATGCAAGATCATGCCATCTGTGCATGTGCCAGTATAACAGCACTTAGAGCTTTGAGCCGGAATGTAAAGCATAAAACATTATAATCTCTGAAAGGCATCAAGCAGTATCTGCCCCATGTGTTTGGTTTAACACAATGCTTTTATTTTTGTGATTATTCTTGTGACGGACAGTGCCTCTTTTCACTGGTGCTGGATTCTTTTGTATTTGTATTGAAGTACATTCAGAAATTAACCCGGAGAATAAAAAAGAACGTAACAGGTTTTGCCTCACGTAACTTGGAGCCAATCAGGTTTAGGTATTGAGCTGAAAAACAGAGATGGAGAGAGCTTTTATGCTTGTGCTGAGAGGCATAGAGGAGAACTGGAAGGGGAGGGAACCCGGTTCCGTTTGAAGAAGTTCTTTTTTTCTTTCCACCGTCGCTCATTTCTTCTCCTCTTTCATCAGCAGATATGAGTTCGGAGTGCTCGTGTGTGCCCCCTGCTAAACTGTCCCTTTTTTCTTTTCATCTCTCCTGCTGTCTCTGTTAAACGCCACAGACACAATTATGTTTCTGGGTGCGGCGTACGGGGTGAAGTACGTGTCACTATTTCATCTCCGATGTCAGTTGAGGAGCACAGAGTGAGAGAGGAATGGAGGACGGCACAACATAGTCAAGGGAAGAACAATAACAGAAAAGAAATTACAGCAGTACTGATGTGGGTTAGGGGAGAGACAGATTGCATGAAGGAGATTAGCAGTGGAGGTGGGGGTCAGAGGCAGGAGATGTGTTTCCTGAAAAATATGGACGTAGAGAGACGGGTGGTATGATGAAACAGGCAGACAGAGGGTAGAGGACTGTTGTGGTCAGTCAAGGCTAGTGAAAGGAGCCGTGTTACCTGATCTTTATTTGTGCTTCAGTTTAGAGATGCTCAAAAATAAACACTGCAGATGGAGAAGGTTTATGAACTGGGCTCCTATACAGCTTCATTATAAGCTCAACTTCATCAAGTGTGGAGGTATAACCTGAGATGGGGGACATGCTTAATGACTCCCAGGTCGACTGGTTTGGAGATGCTTAGGATTAAAGGAAAGATTAAAATACTCTCAAGCTGAGGATAATGAGGATATTCGTATTGTCTCACACACTTTCTGGTTTGCTTTTTCTTGCACTGTCTGACCTTTGGGTGCTTTTTACCTACTTAGAAAAAAGAGCCGGTCAACAGGATTTTTTTGTGGCCAATACCATTATTGAGGTAAGGCATACTATTGGCCGATATTGTTTAATATTTATATTTTAGAATTTAATTTTATATCCATTGTTTGTAGCACTATCTGATAAGGTTGTCATTTCTCAGCAAACACAATTCTTTACCTTAATTCTCAATTTAAAGACAATTTAACACAGCCCTGACGGTCCAGTTACCCAGAATGCTTTGCACTATTTTTCTTTTGATATTCTCATGTTAAGGGTCTGGTTTAGCTGCATTAACTGTTTTTATAATACTTGTTTTATGTTCACGTTCAGCCGTTCAAAAGTATTTGCTCGTCTGCCTTCACGCTCATGTGAACTTGAGTGACGTCCCATTCTTAATCCATAGGGTTTAATATGATGTCGGCCCACCCTTCACAGATATAACAGCTTCAACTCTTCTAGAAAGGCTTTCCACACGGTTTAGGATTGTGTTCATGGGGATTTTTGACTGTTCCTCCAGAGGCGCATTTGTGAGGTCAGACACTGATGTTGGATGAGAAGGCCTGGCTCACAGTCTCCACTTCATTTCAAAGGTGTTCTGTCAGGTTGAGGTCAGGACTCAAAACCAAGCTTGCTCGTACAAGTTTTTATGGACCTTACTTTGTGCACTTGTGCACAGTCATGTTGGAACAGGAAGGTGTCATCCCCAGACTGTTCCCACAAAGTTGGGAGCATGAAATTGCTGTAGCATTAGGAGTCCCTTTCACTGGAACAACCCCACACCATAATCCCCCCTCCACCAAACTTTGCACTTGGCACAGTGGCAAGGCTTGGATGCAGCTGCTCGGCCATGAAAACGAATTCCTTAAAGCTCCCTACGCTCTGTTCTTGAGCTAGTCTGTATCTGAAGAACAGTGCTCTACAGTGATTGACTCCCTATGCACCTCACTGCTGACCCTACTCTGTCATTTAACATGGCTACCACTTTGTGGCTGAGTTGCTGTCGTTCCTAATCGCTTTCACTTTATTATAATACCACTGACATTCGACTGTGGAATATTTAGTTGTGAGGAAATTTCACGACTGGACTTGTTGCACAGGTGGCATCCTAGCACTCCTGAGAGCGACCCATTCTTTCACAAATGTGTGTAGAAGCAGTCTTGATGCCTAGGTGCTTGGTTTTATGCACCATCTCTGGGCCTAGTAAAATGTATGAAACAGGTTAACTGACTTTCTTTCACCCTCCAGGTTTGTTCGCACTGTACTGCCATTCTCACAGGAGTTCCAGCGAGACAAGCCACCCAACGCCCAGCCACAATACCTCTATGGCTCTAAGGTGAGTTCCTTTTCTGTGCGTTTCAGTTCATGGTTTCAGGGTAATGCATATTTCTACACGTTATACACGAAAAAGTCACGATCCTCTTTATTTTAGAACGATATTTTTCTGGGAAAAGAATGGCTCAAAGTCAAAAATACTGTTTTAAACATCCTTTAATACGTCTTTGTGTCCTTTCATTTCCTTGTAACAGCACAAACTGTATTTAATGATTATTTGTCAGTTTCTTTTTCAAAACACAACCTGGAAGTTGTATAAAGGTTTTGTTTTTCTCACGAGAAAGCCAGTTGCAGATGTCCTTGAAGTACTAGACGAATCTTAAACTATTTGCTTGCGGATTTTAATGGTGTTTCTTGTACTCTCTGTATCTGCAATTAGCAGATTAATGATTCCTTTCAGGTTGGTATTCACATTAAGTAGGTTTCACCGGAGTTAATAAACAAAAAACATTTCTTTTGCACATTGAGTTTGCCTTGCAGTCTCCATACACTCTTTAACACAGTAAATTACTTAAGCTGCAAAATAATGGCCATGTATGTGTCACAATTATTTTAATATACCATTATCTGAATTTTATTTCATATTAATACTAACATTTATATTTAGCTGCTTCACAAGTGGTCTTTTTTCCTGTCATGCCTGATGCATTTGCAGAGAGCCATGAGACTGTATGCAATTTAAGGAAGTTTGATAGAATCTGCCTGTTGTAGCTGTGGCTGCTGTGATATCAGTAAGCTATGCAAATGCATGGAATTATATACATATGTATATGTACAGGGTCATTGTAGGCCTTGCACTTTGTATAGTAATGGACTATATCGTTTCTAGTTGGCCTGCTGTTTGTTGTTTTGTTACTGCATGGGCTGTATTTGCTTTTAGTGGGATTGATGTTCTTCTTTCCACCTTGGGATTTGAAAATGACCACAATTATCAAGCCTTAGCAGCCCTAGGTAACACAAGTGTATGATCACAATATCCAGAGTTTAGCAGTGGCTATTTTAGTTCAGACCAACTCAGGGCCTCCGTTTTGTTTGTTTCCAAGGGTCCTGAGCTCATGGCTCTGTCCGTTGACAGGTGCCCCTCCATGCTCGGTGTGAAAAGGGTTCTCTATCACTGTTGCCTGCTGGGAGTCTTCCTCGCAGTAACTCGACGTGTACAGACTCTCTCTGCCTTCCCTTGCCCCGTAATCACTTCTGGGGGTCAGAGCTTGGCTGGGTGGGGTGGAGCCTGGCTGACTTCCTCCCTCGGAGTGCCTCTTTGCAGGGCATATTGAATGAAGGCAGGCCCAGAGCAAAACCACAGCAATGATAAAGAGCAGGATGCTGCTGGCCAGCCACACGCCCATCGCCAGCTCCCTGCGGCTTCCCCCACGCTCTGCCCCTTCGTCCAAGGTGCTGAAAAGCTGGCACTGGTCCCTGGTAGGGTTGGCAGATTGGCAGGTGACGCAGAGTATGTAGGTGGTCTGGGGGCTGAGGTTGCCCAGGTGGGTTGTTGTCTGGCTTACTGGAATCCTCTCTTCCCTCATGAAGCTTTTGCGCGTGTAGCCCATCATAAGGCTGTTCCAGTTGGGGTGGTACATCACGCTGTAGAAGGTGTCCACACAGCCAGGCATGGAGGGCCAGCTGACGATGGCAGAGGTGGCGGAAACGTTCTGCACGCTGATCGTCATGTTCTTTTCAAAGGTGGTGGGTGTGCTTCAGAACGTTCAGGGGTGTTGTCTCATGGATCTGAAGATTTACACACAGTTTTAAGACGCTAGTTCACAGCTGCAGGTAACGCTGCGGGGAGAACAGACAAGGATGCTTTTTCAGTGTATCTAAAATGCCAAGCAGAGTTGCAAAATTCTGGGAATTTTTAAACTTGGGAAATTTACCATGGGAATGACCAGGTAATACCATGGGAATTAATGGGAATGAAATGGGAATATTCAAAGCTAAAGGTAAGAAGCTTACATATAGCTGGTAAAAAATACTGAAGCACAATCTTGGCTAAAATAATTAGATATGATACCAAAACAGTTGAATAGCAAAGCTGCTCCTCAATGCATATTACACATGGCACTATACACATTGAAGGGGTATTGAGACCACACCCCCTGCATGCACTCCTCATTCCTCACATGTATAGCATATGTTCAGATGATTTCTAGAAACCTGATACTCACCACTACTAAAATCACATATTTGGACCAAAGGACTTCCTAAAGTCAGGTAAGTTCTGACGAGGTTCAGGTTTTTATTGAAACATTTAGGAGTTGCATTTTTTTCTGTATTGTATGATATATTTCCTTGAAATTATCCAATATTTCCTAGTAAATCCAATAAATTCCCATAAGTTCCTAAAATTTCAATGGAATGTTTACATTTTGCAATATTTCCAAAGTTCTCAAGCTAAAGTTCCCATGGAAGTTTACCAGTAATTTACTGGAAATTTCTTGGATATTAATTTCCACCCCTTCACAACCCTAATGCCAAGCAAAGACTTATGGCATTTTCCAGCTAGTCAATGTTGATTTATTACATTAAGGTAAAATTTAAATTGATTTCTTTATTTGACGTATGTAGCCAAGTCTATAGGGACTATAGAGATCATTCTTCCTTCTGGAGAGTAATTAAGGCCTGCATGACGTTGTCAGTGGAAGTTTAGCCTTAGACTATATTTCATCTCTGTACAGAAAGCCAATATGTGATTTTCTCTGGCAGTGGTGTTATTAAATGTATTCTAGTAACGAAAGAACATTGTTGCTTTTTAAGCCTGCAGTAATTCGTGTCCTCTCTGAGTTCCATTCCCCTTCTCGAGACTGTAAGGTGGGGGTGTGCTATGATTGTGATTGGCCAATACTTGCTTCTGTTTTTATGTTGACTGGTCATTAACGTGAAGTTATGACGTAGATAATGGAGCCAGTGTTGTCGTCTTTGTTGATTGTTGCTTTGGGGAATTGGGATCCGTCAGCTGTAAAGCAATGGGAATTGGCCATTGGGCAAATGCCATGATTGTTGTACCTCAAGTGTTAAGATAACATGCACCCTGACCATGGTTTCCATGGTAATATGCCACTTTAATAATTTCATTCTCATTTTTGTTGGTCATCATGTGTCCCGTTCTCTCTCTCTCTGGTCTGAGCCATTTAGCTGTGAGTTAGTGTGAACAAAAGAGCATGAAGAGAGTCACACATGATTACGTACGGCAAGGCAGGAGACAGACTCCTTATGATGCTTATGATTCCAGTCAGCTTCTTATGTTTCTGGGTACAGAAAGCCAGGCAGGACTGGGGGAAGTTCAGGAGTCATATTCTTATGAATTCTCTTTTGTAATGCAGCACTTTTAATCATACCTATGTCTTACAGAACCCCTCATCTTTCTCTCTGACACAGGAAGCTAACAGAGCTACATTATTCTGTACACAGACACTAGTACACCAGTCACAGGTTTCAGGTAGTAGTGTATTGCTGAGTGCATGAAGTTGTTTTGTATTTCGTGGCCAGAAAATGTGCTGCAGGTGAGGTGAATATATTCCATCTTGTGATTTATTAGTAAGGAGGCTATGTGGAAGTGAAGACATTCAGTTACATCTGACAGTGCCTAAGGCCTGTGTTCATAATATTTTTTTATCAAAGGTTGAGGCTTCAAAGGAAGCTGCCCTCTGAGCTATGCACCCAGTGTGTCCCCAAACACTGGCACTACTGGTGCAGATGAAAGGTGTCAGTGCAGAGCACAGACATGGCTTAATAAACTAGACTTACTGCAAATTGTTTATCTCCAGAAATCTCACTGTATGCTGTATATGTGCATGCATCAGGACAGAGAGGGAGCTCACATTGCCTGTTTTAGTTCTTTGTCACTTTCTTATAGGTCTCTATTTGATATTTTTGTGGTTGACTTTTGTACCTTTTGACTTTAATCAAGGGGAATTTTTCAAAAATCATCCTTGATGAATAAAATTTCTATAATCTCTCTAAATTCATGCCTCTTAACAGAAACCACAAATCATCTACATTTTATACATATGCTACAACACTGAAATCTACTTTTAATGTACCATCCAAAATCCTTTTTACAATTTTGCCTCACAGCGTCTATTTTGTGTACCTCTCTGCCATGAAAGGGTTTTAAAAATGACACTAAAGGCCAATATTTTATCAAAACTATCATATAACAACATCTCAGGCAATAGGCAGTAAATTAGTTGGAAAATTTTAGGAGCATTTAACTCTTCAGACATCTGGTTCCTATAACTGCTGTGAACAATAGAGATCCTGTCTTGTGCATTAGGCATCAGACCACTCTGAATGACTTGAGCCCCCTTCAATATCAGTTAAGGTTTAAAAATAACCTTTTATTTATTATTTTTATCTGTCTTTCTTGTTTCAGTTGTAGTTTTTTTTCTCCATCTTTTGATCACTTGATGTGTTGAGGGTTTGAGACAATTAAAACTGAATCGGTACCTCACCACTACGACTATGTAAAGACAATAACTGATGATAAATGTCTGGAGGCTACAGTGGATTTTGGGTTTTGTAGGTGATAATCGTTCCTACAAGGACTGAGATTTCTCAGAAATTTTAAGGTCCCTCACAATCCTTAACGAATGGGTCAAACAGTGTAGAGTATATGTTGTGTTAATAATCCCTGATGATTATTTATTAAGGTAAAGTCACCTCTGGCATTTCTTTCTATTTTGTGATGGAGGCATCTGAATGCATATACCTGTACAACCAAAACATGCATTAGGACAGGTATGCAGTGTTAAAGTTACATCCCTGTACACCAGCATGGGAGTACTGTTCATCTGGCTGAACTGTCCAGGTCCTGTGATTAGTTTTGTGGGTTTAACTGTCCTTCTTGACTCTTGTTCAGTGGTTCATTATGCCTTGGCTGATGTGCACATGTAGAGTTTCAAGCTATGTGTTTTCCTCAGTCCTCCTTATAAAACAAATCTTACTGTTGCTTTTTTCCTCTGTCTGCCTCTGCGTTTGTCACCATTGGTAACTGATGCACATGGTCAGATATTTCCATAATAAAGTAAAAATTAAACTTTATAAAAACTGCAGAAATGCTTATTTTATATATTTTATCTCCATAAACTTGTGGAGATGAACGTGTAAAGGTTTCCTGTGTCAGAATGAATCTGGTCCCCATTCCTTCCAACGAGATACATTTTCAAGTGACGGAAGATAAAAGACATGGAGCCATCGATAGATGAATGATCTTACCTGAGGAGCTGAGAAGACACAGAGACTGGTTTAACTGGTTGATGACTCCTGCTGTTGTGAGGATGAGATTTCCAGCTGGATGTCTGTGAGATGACGACCCCTGCCTGTTCTCCTCTAGCATGGTTTAGGCACGTAATGCCTGTGGCTGCAAGCTGGGCTTATGAGGGACGCGCAGTGGCAAGGTCTGTTTTTGCACAGCGCAACAGCTCCCGGTTACAGAGGAAAGAGAGCGCTACCTGATCACAGCAGCAGGAGTGAGGAGGGGGCAGAGAGAGAGAGAGAGAGAGAGAGAGCACGACACAGGAGACAGATATCAGTGCTGTGTGTCTAACTAGAGGGAATATTAAGAAGGATTACCGCTGAACACAGCACCACTCCCTTTCTCATTACCCCCCCCCCTCCTTTTTCTCTCTTTCCCTCTCTCTCTCTCTCGCTGTCACTCACACATCTCATTCAGTGTCTTGTATGTCTTTCCCAGTTTTCAGTGATTTATACATGCACACAGATTTGCTTACTCAGATGCTTATTCTCTATGTCTCTCTGTCTCTCTCACTTTGTATTTCTTATATTTGCTCTAATCTCCAGTATGAACTGTTCCTCTGGGGAACTTGGCACTTTTGACTCTGCTTTTGGTCTAAACACAATGTATGGACTACAGTCTGTAAGTGTAGAGCTACAGAGTGTTCCATATAGTAAGTGGAGCTGATAAAATAAACAGTGTGAATAAATATAAGGAGGTGGTCTTAATGATATGGCTGATCAGTGTAAATATACAGGCAGTGTTAGATAAATAAAAACAGTGACTACACACACAGTGAGTTTAAAGGTAGCATTATTCATCTTTGAGTGTACAGGGTGGGTCTCAGCTGTATGTATGTGACATAACACATGCCTTGAAATCTAAGTATATTCATTCTCTCTCTCTCTCCCTCTCTCTCTTCCTCTCTCTCTCTCACCCTCTCACCTCCCCCCTTGCTCCTTCTCTCATATTATGTTAATGTAGGCCTTGAACTTAGCATACAGTAGTATATTTGGATTCTACCGAAACTTTGTGGGCCCACCACATATCAAGGCTGTGTGCAGGCTGTTGGGATACCAGGGAATCGCTGTGGTCATGGAGGAGCTGTTGAAAGTTGTCAAGAGCCTGGTAAGAATGTTCTCATGTGTTTTTTTTTATTATTGTAACATTAGCTGGAAGGAAAAGTAAAATAAATATACATCATTTTCCATTTACCCCAGATGTAGTCAAGCAGCTAATACATCAAATCCAAATTTTGCATCTTTGAGTTTAAACTGGAGTTGGTATCTTAAACTCATCTTAATGTGCAACAGATTGCATTTGTGATTACTGTTGTTTACAGTTATAAGTAACTGTTATTCTTGAATTTTCAAACTGAAGGTATTACTAGTAATTATTAGGTCTCTGGGCCAAATTCTGTGGGTCTGTTTGAATTTGCTACAATATTTGCCTAACAAGACTGCCCCTTGTTCAGCTACGCATTGAAGTCCTTTACATCTTAAAGCTTACAGTAAGTCATACTATGTCCTATGCCTGTATGACCTTAATAAAGAGTTTAAGTGAGTTGGGAGGTTTGTGGGATGTGTTTAAGGAAAAGTCTTCAACCTGAACTAAAGCAGCAATCGGATACATCTAGGCTAAATGGAAAACTGTGCAAAGGCATATTTTACTGAATTAATGAAAACCAAGGCCTTTAACACTCAACCCTGATCTTTGTGCATCGCTTCCCTTGACAACATCACTGTTGTCTGCAGGTGCAGGCTAGCTTTGGTGTTAGAGCTTTTATAGTTGCAGTTTCTTGAACATTGAGCATGTAAAAGGAAGCTAACGATTGTACGATTCTATGGTGCAGCTCCAGGGCACTATCTTGCAGTATGTCAAGACCCTGATGGAGGTGATGCCCAAGATCTGCCGTCTCCCGCGCCATGAATACGGCTCACCAGGTGGGTGATGGAACAGCACTTTTCTGTGCCACTCAGCAGGGGGCTATACTACACAGCAAAACAAGCTCCTAGCTGCAAAGACATTGTTTTGTTTTTTTCTTTACCGAAGCTCTTTATCGAGTGGGGGACAGGAGTGAGTGAACCCAGGTACCTCAGATCATTTGTTGCACAGCAGGCGGCTGCGTAGGGTCCATGTGGCTTGTGGAACAGAATGTACTCAGTGTTTTATGGGCTGTAACACCATCCTACACCTTGAACATAATTGCCTGTGACTCTTGAGTGCAGGGTGTTTGGGTTGCTGCCCATAGTGAGGAGGTCCCCTCCACACTGGGGTCATGACTTTGCTTGGTAAAAGGTGTGTTATAAGCAGACTGCAGTCAGGAGGAGGGAGAGAGGAGGTGGCTGATGGTATTACGTCATTTGTTGGGATTTTTCAGTGGCCATTAAAGCCCTTGGTTATTCCATTACTGATATAATAACTGCATTGTTACTAGCAGCCCAGAAATAGAAGTATTGTAATTTGGTGAGCATCATTCTGTATTTCATGTGAGTCACAATTATTTTTGGCTTTAACAAAAGAGGGTAAATATTTGCGAAACAGATATTTTATAATAGTGTCATAACTTGTTTTTGTTTTAATGACACAAATACAGCAACAACAAGTTTAAGTTCTAGAGTTTTATTGTCATATGTACAGCAGAACAGACAGTTACACTGTACAGTGAAGTTCTTACTTTGCTGTTCCTCCATTCACCAATAGATAAAGATAACAACAAATAAAGAAATAATAAAAAATATATACAAAATGTACAAAGTCTAATAATATAAGTTGAAGTAAATAAAAGTATTTTTATAGTTAAAGACTTAAAAATAAAAAATAAAAGTTGTGTGTGCTTTTATGTGCAAGTATGAAGAGCAGCAGCCATAAAGTGCAAGTTGCAAGTAACAAATGTAAACAATAATGTTTGTGCGAGTAGCGAATGTAAACAGTAGTATGTTATACATTATAAAGATAATTATACAGCTTGTGTCAAAGATCAGTATCACCTCACGACAATACCTCCACCATGTACCAAACCTAGAGGCTAAAAAACGTGTGTGTTTCATCTATATGGTTAAGACAGCCTTGCAAATCCTTCATGCAATTAGTATATTCGCCTACACCTATTGGATCATCACCATCACATCAGAACATCATTCAGGCTCCATAAGTTTCAACTTCATGGGCTAGACCTCATATCTGGTCCAAGCTATCATTACTCCATAGTTTGGAATAAGTTCTCCTACGAATCTACTCCAAAATGTTTGACTACATGTAAAATACCTAATGCAAGGATTTGGGTCACTGCCAACACTAGTGGCACACTAAGAGGATGTATGCGAGTGAACTTGATATTTAATAGTAACTTGTTTGTGTAGAAAGGTGTAAACTTACTTTCTGCAAACAGGTACAAATCTATCCCATATTTCCAGCATGCATTACAAGGATACAAATTCATATAAATAAAAAAAACACAACCCAAAACTTTAAGCTTAGAAAAGAGCAAAAAGACAAATACAGTTATAACCTCAGATAATAGCACATAACCTCCATGAGTAGATGTGTTAAGTGGAAGGTTGACATTTCAGCTTTACAAAATATATCACCGGCTGCCGAGTTAAATTGTTTAGTTGTATTAATTCCAGAGGGAAAGTACAGTAAAGAGCAGGCAATAGCAAAATAACCTCCCATCTGTGTACTAAAGAGCTAAGAGTAAGTAACGAAAACCTCATATCGGTTAGAAGTAATATCTTCACGACAGGGCTGCTGCACTCGGCTGCCCCATAGCGCCGCCATCTTGGATTAGAATTTACCGACACGGTTCTAGAGAAAGCTGTGAGGTCTTTGATGGATACAGCTTTTATTAATTGGGCAGCTTCCTTCTGCTAGTAGGGTAGTCCCTCTTCAATCCTGTTTGGAATTTGAATGTTACACTTAACCAACCCAAAATATACACTTCATGTTTGCGGACACTCCTCCTATTGAATTCATGGGTTGTTTTAGTGCTACATCAGAAGAAGGCATTTTAGACACTCATTTTTTTCAGCTTGTAGCAGCAGTTTGGGGATGGCTCTCAGTCTCTGTGTGCAATGCAAGGTTTTACATGGTTTGATGAAGCTGGTCTGGAGGAACTCCTGTGGCTTGCATAGAGCACTGACCTCAACCCACTGAATACCTTTGGGATTAACTGTAACATAGATTTCGAACCAGGCCTTCCCGCCCAGCATAAGTGCCTCCCCTTACAAGTGGTCTTTTGACTGGTGGGCACAATTATTGACATATTAATGCCCATGGTTTTGGAATAGGATGTCCAACAAGCTCATATAGAAGTTTCAGGTGTCCATATATTACAGGGTAGTTCATTAAAGGTTTGTTCATTATCCTTGTGCAAACAGGGATTTGTTGAAAAAGTGAAAAATGCTTTTCTTATATTCACCTAAATGACATCAAACAAGCAGAAGAGTTGTTGATAAATTGTTCTGGAATGCGAATGTAATTAATTGTATAAGGAAATATGTAAATAATTGTGTAATGATGTGATCATGGTATATGTAACTAGTAGTGGAGTCTCATTGGGTTTGTTCTTCACAGGCATCCTGGAGTTCTTCCACCACCAGCTGAAGGATATAGTGGAGTATGCTGAGCTGAAGACTGTGTGCTTTCAGAACCTGAGGGAGGTGGGCAACGCCATGCTCTTCTGCCTGCTCAGTGAACAAGCCCTGGTATGTTAACACCTCACACACCTACTGCAGCCCAAACTTTAACCAAAATGATGTATGCTGGAGGTTCACATTAGTCCTCAAACTTCAGCCTCCCACGTCACCCTTTGACACATGTCTGTAGAGTATGAAGACAGTCAGATGAACTTAGCCACAGCTCCCTGATTTAAGCTTTGATGCGGACATAACGACTCTGCTCCTTTGTGCTATGACAGACGGCATTACTATTCACCGTATAATCACTAAGCTACGCAAAAGACATTAGAGCCACAGAATGGCAGAATGGTCTCTCTCATGCACTCCACTGTTCTAAGTCCCAGAAGATATAATTATCAGCCGTCGTAGGGGAGTCTGTGGTTTGTCTCTGAAAAGGAGAAATCTAAATTTACATGTTTGACATTAGCAATGCAAGAGGTGTCCATAGCACACAAACATCCAAAGATAATTTAAGAGGTAAAAGGTTTCTGCACTTCTGTCCCACTTGCTTTTGAGGATGTGTGTTTTCAAGAGGTTACCTGCAGCCTGCTGAGGGTTGTCATGGAAACACAGCTGTTGTGGGTTTTTTTTTTTTTTTGGCTATATGTGGCAGTGTTGGGTTTTATTCATAACACAGTATAGTCCATCCTGCTAACTTAAAAAACAAAAAAAAAAACATCCCATCATGTCAGATGTGTTTGTGATGTTTGTGCCAGGCGTGGTATTGCACATGGCGTAAAATGGAATTGATTTAATAAAGCAATAGACAGGCCTGTGAAAATATCTATCGGGATAGGAGCGAGCTTGCATCATAGTTTTGTTGTTGTCAGATTGGCAACCTAAAAAAAAAAAAAAAAAAAAGATCGGTGGCGAATTCTAGATGCGCAAGTACTAAAGATGGACCGGTATTGGTTTTTCTATAGCCGATGCCGTTGTTTAGAGGTCAGGGTCAGCCGATGGCCGATATGTGCTGCCGATTTCTTTGGATAGATATTTATTAAGTTTTATTTGCTGCTAAAATGTCACACTAACAACAACACGTGGATGCAAAACATTTCTGAACATCATTTATTAAACACTGACAAAATATTTTATCTGCCCCCAAAAATACAGTACGACCATATTACTGCTGAACGAGTGTAACATACATCTGTTTATACCCATAACTAACAAATTATTATGAGGTGCATTGAATAAATACGTCCACACAACCGACATTTGCTGTTACAGAGAGTGCCTCACTTCACAGTCGGGTTTTTACCGCGTTGTAAAATTGAGGTTCTTTAGGGAGGGAGGGAGGGAGAGAGTGAGAGAGTGAGAGAGAGAGAGAGAGAGAGAGAGAGACACACTGTATATGCTGTAATGGTTTTAACACAGTGGCTCTGTTCTGTTTTCTTTACTGTTTCTTTGATTGCATTTGGCTCGAGTGCTTGAAACTGAATACTATCTGGGAGACTCTGGAACATTAACAATGATGTGATAATGTGTGTGTTACACTATAGCAGTTAGCTTTAGCCCCGGACTAAAGGAGTAAAACATCCGCTCTGGTTCACATCTATGGGTTCAACAGTTCAATACGTTTCAGCTTGGGGTCCTTCACATGCAGCAGCAGCACGTTCCACCGCACCAATAACACGGGGCTACACGTGGCTGCCCGCGGATGTGCCTGACTTTAAAAAATAGGCGCTACCAAACACTGATATTGGCCGATGCCGATATATTAAAAATGTTGGCCCGATGTATCGGATCTCCTAATAAGTACACAATACACTACTGTATATTAACCAGGCACGCCAGATACCAACACTAGATTATCTCCTAACCTAAAGTGATGTCTCTTCAGTAAGAGCTCTTGATGTACCTGTGAGGATTCGGGTTGTTCCACATTGAATACTAAGATAAGTGTGTTTTTTAAAAGGCCAGTTCTGAATCTCTGCTAACTAGTTTGCTTTTTCAAAACACTTCCACAGCCATCGACCTTCGAGCTTCTCCTGCCACAGCCAGTCAATCTTTGTTAAAGTGTGACCAGTCATATTTAGTCTTTATACGATTCACTTCATAAAGGCTGAAAGGCTCTGAAATGTTAATAAGGCTGTTACTCACGAAACCGTCCTGCGTGCCAGCGGTTGCTGTTTTAACTTGGAATAGATCTGTGATGATTCACGTGTAAAGGCAGATATGATTCACGTGTATAACCAATAAATGAGGTAGAGTGCTGTCCTTGTGCACTTCTTTTGCTTATTTGTTTCTATCTTGCTTTAAAGCTTCACATTTTCTGTGTCGACACTAGCAGCAGAACTGATGCTCTGAAAGAGGGGATGCAAAAAGGCAACATTTTGGAAGAGGGGGGCAAATAATGATAAATGATGACCTTTCTAACACATTCAGTATATGCCTTGGGCAAAAACTCTAGTAATAAATCTGAAAAGGTTGGAATTAAAACCTTTAGGGAAGTTCTGTCAGCTCAAGTAAACATGGTTTCGGAGATTTAGCGGGGCTGCTCTATGCTGGTAGAGTGACCTCTTGTGGTTGAGAATATAGTATCACTAACATGTTGCACACTGGATGAAGTGGCACTTAACCTCAACTATTGTGGGCCGGTGGTTTGTATAAGCGAGGGGCAGCTGTGGGAATCTGAAGCTTCTACAAGTTAAGGGTAACTGTGGAAACCTCAAGCTGGTTTCTTAATTGTCAGTTATCTATATTATGTGACGTTAGCACAAAAATAAACTTTCAGAGGAAGTTTACATAATAATTCATTTCCTCCTGAAAGAAGGACTGAATATGTGTGGTCTATGATTGCATTGACATTGGCAGGATCATTTTCTAAGACAAAGATAAAGATTGAGAAATGTATCTTTCCTGTGATGTGAAACACTCAGACAATACATTGAATACATTGGAACTTGGGTAGAAAGGTTGTTAAACATATTCGATGAATATAAAAATGATTAGGCAAATGGAGATAAAGGTCAACAAGCACACACTCTCTAACACCAAGACTAAATGAGAGAAAAATATTAAAAGTAATACCAAAAAGAAATCAGCTGGCTACAGAATACCCTCAGCTGTTTCTCTCCTCACACAGACTTGCTCAAAGCAGCTATACCTTTATGCAAATGAAAGATAAATTAGACACATACAGTTGTTTATTGAACACTACATAGCAGAGCTGTTAAAATGGAGACTCAGTGTCAGGGTTGGGTCCCTCATGTGCATCATAATGACCTCTGCAGAAGGCACTCTCGTTTGAGCCTCCACAAAGTGACCTCTTACTCGGTTACACCACATGTGTCATATCCTGGTGGCGTAGTTTGGAGATTGGCACAAGCAGGTCCTTATCTCAGTCACAGCGACCTTCTCATGGAAAAGTTTCCGAGCATCCACAAAGGCAGGAACCGCCACACACACATACCACAGGCTTCAAGGAGACCCACTAAAGAAATTCTCCTTAAAATCTAATAAACCGTAACCCTTCAACAGTATATGAACATCCATTGCAAGCACTCATTCAGCCTCTCCCTAGCATATTGTAGAACCAGACACAAACAAGGTCTTCCTTTTTTTTTTTTTTTTTTTTTTTTTTTTTTTTTTTATTCTTTAACTATAAAAATATTTTTATCTACTTCAACTTATATTGTTATACTTTGTATATTTTGTATATATATTTTTTATTTCTTTTATTTGTTATCTTATCTATTGGTGAATGGAGGAGCAGCAAAGTAAGAATTTCATTGTACAGTGTAACTGTCTGTTCTGCTGTACATATGACAATAAAACTCTTGAATCTTGAAGAGTCATTAGTCCTGACAGTCCTCCCAGACAAAAATTGCTCTCTTTGAAAAAACAAATATACAAAGGCCTCACTTCGTTTTGTAAGAGGATTCGAGAGTTCTTCAGCCATCTTCAGACTTGCAGGAGATAATTATTTTGGGGTTGTTGGTGAAATCCAGCACCTGCTCTCCATTCCATTTGAACAGGTTTGTGGAAATGTTCTGATTGCATGGATCAGGGTGTGAATGCCAATGGCTCACAACAGTCCAGAAATTATAAAGTTTGTGTGTCCACATCGCCACCTAGTGGGCATAATCGAAAGCACACGAGTATTTTTTGCATAAAACCAAAACCAAGAAACGAATGGTTGTATCCGTATCATTGTTTGTCGCAGTGGGGGACAATATAACATACCTAAAGCCTTCGTGCTAAAATATCATATGCTTTTTCAGAATATCCTGAATCCGGTCTGTTTTTTAAGATCCTTAAAATAATTGCATGTTTCATTATAAATAGCATAGCTAGTTCTGCTTAACTGCATTTAGTGCTGCAGGAATGTAGAATAGAGGTCATAGTACTTTTTTTATTTTTATGGAAATATGTAAATGTGGCACCACGGGATGTACTGTGTGTTGCATCTTATCAAATCTCAGAAAAGCTGAATGCTGTGATTGTGTGGTGTATCTTTGAAATGTCAAGAAGTATCTTGATTATTTGAAATATCGTCCACCTCCAGTTTCCTCACATATAAAATATGTATATATCTTTTGAGAAAACAAACAACTTGAGCCTCAACATCCACTCCAAGCCCAGACCTGCAAAGTGAAGCTCTTTTGTTTTGGTGGTGGTCGGTGACTGTTACCCATTAAGACCCCTGTAGAACCAAACAGAAGACAGGATATTCTGGATAAACAATATTCATACGGTCGTCATGGAGCCAGCCTGACGGCACTAATTAAATAAGTTGTTTGAACGCTGACTGCTTTATCAGAATGCGCCTTTGTGTTCTTTGGCAGCTGAAACCTGACTCTCGAGTGTTTCACGCTCAAAGAGCTGATTGTTAGCACCTCGATATCAGTGTTGATAACAGACCACGCACACTTGTCACATGTTTAACTTGACCCTTGTCTTGAGTTGCTGCTGCACATATTGCGAATGCTTATTCCCTTTAATTGTTTACAGTTTCTAACTTAATTTCATCTTTTCAGTCTCAGGAAGAAGTGTGTGACCTGTTACATGCTGCGCCTTTCCAAAACATCCTGCCGAGAGTTCATGTAAAAGGTAATTAGAAGTCTGTATTGTGAGACAGAGAAACAGGGCTAGGTGTGAATGTTTGTGATGTGTGGTCGTGAAGTGTCGTGGGTGATCTTCGGGTGTGATGGCCTCTTGAAAGAAATCTTGTGAAATTAGTTTGCTGTGCTGTGACCAGGCCCCCTGCTTGCTTTCCGCAGAGGGTGAACGACTGGATGCTAAGATGAAGCGGCTGGAGGCCAAGTACACCGCACTGCATCTGGTGCCTTTAATTGAGCGCCTGGGAACTCCGCAGGTGGGCACAGAATCATTACCCTCTCAGCCCTGTTCGCAAACTCTACCACTCAAACACGTATTTAGCCATCAGTAATAGGCTCTCTTAGCAGCACCTTTTAATCATTCCTGCTGTAAACTCCACCAAGCTTCTGAAGGTCAAAACATAATTCATTAGAGAAAGAAAAAACATTATTAATATCTGCTCATCTTTTGATTGAGCTCTGTTCAGAATGCTGTGTAGTCCTGCACTAGGCTCTATCCCTGTCCAGGAGAACAACCCCGAGGTTTGCCTTGTAATATTTCTATTTAGGCATTTGTCATGACATGTTCATTTACAAAAGGTATATATATATATATATATATATATATATATATATATATATATATATATATATATATATATATATATATATATATATATAGACAGACAGACAGAAACAAAGATGCAAACCAGCCCATCTAGAGCTCATCATGACAAACCAAACCTGTACATCTCTCTGTATATATATATATATATATATATATATATCTCTGTCTGTTCAACTCATGTACATTTAGCTTCTCTCATTCACACATAGGTTGGAAGTATTTAAACTAAACTGTTTTTGAATGTGTCATTCGGTCAGAGCAGAGATAATTCACATATCATTACTTTAAAGCAAAACCTTACGCCTCTGTATCTCTACATAACTATACCAGACCCATCAGAGCCAGGTGCTTTCCTGCTGCTCATAGAGCCAGTGGTATCTATAAGTTTCTAGAATGCAGTGGTGTTGTCTGTTATTGAATATGTAATTTCCAGGTTAGAGTGGTGTCTGAATGTGTGAACCGAGGTGTAGTTGTCAACAAAAAATCTTATTAGGTTCTTCCAGTTGGTTATTAGGCTGCCAAGAGAGTCATTAGTCTAGAAGTTGTCTCCTGTTAATACATTTAACTGCCACGAGTGAGGTTCCTCTCAAACTTGCATTTAGCACTTTAGTTCCAACAGCAACAATAAATCAATTTAGGTTAGTAAGAAAAACAGTCAGCAAATCTAAAGGATTAAGACTGGGGGAAACATGGTCACGTAAAAATGAATTACTACTGTTTTTGGTCCATAATCCTATATAACCTGTGAACCTCAGGGAAATGTAGAATATGAGCCTCATATGTGATTTAAAAAGGAAAAATTTCCTGAGGAGTTCATGATTTTTAGTTATATGTTTTCACTGCCAAACCTAACCAAATTCAACTGTAAACCAGAATTCAAGCTCTTGAAAACATTCTTTATTTACACCTTCCATTAGCAAATTGCCATTGCTCGCGAGGGGGACCTGCTGACCAAAGAGAGGCTGTGCTGTGGACTCTCTATGTTTGAAGTCATCCTGACCCGCGTCCGCGGATTCCTGGACGACCCTATCTGGCGTGGCCCATTACCCAGCAATGGTGTAATGCACGTAGACGAGTGTGTGGAGTTCCATCGGCTGTGGAGTGCCATGCAGTTTGTGTACTGCATCCCTGTAGGAGCCCATGAGTTCACTGTAGAGTGAGTCACCCAGAAACTCTCCAATTCTTACTTCTTCTCTTGTTGTTTAACCTCTTGAACTATAAGAACTAAATTCCTTAGTCTCATATTATACACCTCAGATGAGTGTCCAGGAGTGACAACGCTCCATCAAAACATTAAGAACATAATGCTAACTTCTGTTTTTGGCACTAATGGCAGTTCACATGTATGTTTTCTAAAGTTGACTTATTCTAATTTCCTGTAGCAGTCAGAAAACACCAGAATGTCACCACTGCTTCATTTAAGGTGGAACCAAAGATTTGAAATAGGAGCTTTTAAAAGACATTAGGTGTTTTTAATTGAAGCCGCCGCTGTTTTCTAACTATAGCCTGATCAGGCTACTTTCTGTATTTAGTCAATGTCGTATCTAGAACTTCTAAAAGACCTAAACTCACATTGTTTTCCTACCGACTCATTCATTGAAAATCAAAACGTGATTGGTTGAATCCTCCAGCTTTTTAAAGAACATTACTGAGGGGTCGTAGTATAAGCTGAACAAATTCTCTTTCTTAAGACTGTTTTGTTTGTCTATAGGCAGTGTTTTGGAGATGGGTTGAACTGGGCCGGCTGTATGATTATCACCTTGCTGGGTCAGCAAAGACGCTTTGACATCTTGGACTTCAGCTACCATCTGCTGAAAGTTCAGAAACATGACGGCAAGGACGAGATCATCAAGAGTGTGGTAAGTCTTCAGATTATCAACAACAGCCCTCTTCGGAAACCATAGCAAAAACTCAAAGTATTAGCATAAAACATTAGAACTGCCCATTCCACATGAAAACAAAAGGTAATGTATAATTCTACTCTGCACCCTGTTCTTCATAGTCCAACTGACATCTCTCGTCTCTTTCAGCCGTTAAAGAAAATGGTTGACCGCATTCGCAAGTTCCAAGTTCTGAACGATGAGATATTTGCCATTCTGAATAAGTACCTGAAATCTGGTGATGGAGAGAACATGCCAGTGGAACATGTTCGATGCTTCCAGCCACCTATCCACCAATCACTGGCCAGCAACTGAGATCACATTTTACCCTAAACCAATTCCTTATTAAACTAGTTGGATTGGTGCGAGTTGTTAAAAGCAGCATTAAACAAACATTTTGACCAATTTTCTCTCACTAGCACATTCACGATTACATTCTGTCAGACAAACTACTTCACCTAAGCTTACAGTGTTCATAGAGCCAGTAAATCAGTGACGTGATTTGTCTAGTGACGTGCTTATGAAGCAGTCTTTAACTTCAATATTGATGTCGTGTAAGACTAAGACCAAGACTTTGGTAAGACAAGCCCAAAGATGGTGGACGTAAGAAGTGGACTTGTGGCCCAGTTTTAAACACTGTCTTCCAAGTAGTTGTTTTTTTTTTTTCCTTTCTTTTTTTGTATACACGAAATGTGCCTTACTATTATGAATGACTTACCTTTATTCTTTTCTTGTCATCTAGCACACTGCTACTCATCGTCATGTTTTATACTCATTCAGAATTATAGCCAAGTGTGGAAAATGGCCAAGTGGGTTTTATCAATAGATTATTTAAGTTTTGCTGTGGTGAGAGAACTATAGTATATTTTCTATTTGGTATTGTTGGAATGATTGCATGCCCCCCTCTCTCTCTCTTTCCCCCTTATATTCTTAAAAGAAAAATGTAAAAATAACCAAGTTCTTACTCTCATTAAACATCTTCCTTTTGTATTTGAATGATTGTACTCTGATTTTAATTCAATAAATATGTAACAAATCTCATTTATCAAGTTTCTTCAACGCGCTTATGCTTTGCTAAGATTTCACATGAGCTTTATTACAAAGAAAGTGGCTGATCAGTTGATTTTGTAGAAAGGAAATTAGAATTCAGTGCATGTACAGAAATCTGTACATAAAGTATAAGAAAAGGCTCTTAAAAACACGTGTATATTTACAGTGCTACATGAGGAATGAGATGAAGCCTTACAATGTCATAAATGTCCAGCCAAGAAAGTAAGGCAGAAGAGGGAAAAATAGACACCCCCTGCAAAAAACAACAAAAAAAAAAACACTTTAGTACAATCAGTTGGTCCATCAGTCACTTTTTTGCCTTTGTGATTGTCTTAGGGTTTGTTTTTTCTGATTTGAAGGGGGTAAGAACACTAAACGTCCACACAGCAGAACACTCCGATGAGCTGCTCGCTCGGATCTCGTTCCTCTTTGACCCTAAGAGGCCGTATTGCCATTTCTTCTGGAGACGCTATCAAAAGGCAAACCTATCTCTCTGTCCTCAAAATCCACTGAGGTGTCGTTATGCAGTAGCTCATAGGTGGTATGGCTGTGGGTTGCCACCCCGTTGGAAACTGGCCCATTGCGTTCCTCCTTCCTGATGGACACAGCCAACGTAGCCAGACTGACGTTAACGTCCTTAAAAGCGTGCAGCAGGAAGATGCCCACTATAATGGTGACGAAGCCACTCAGTGTTCCAATGATGTCGTCGTAGCCCATGTGCTCCCACTCCTTGAAGAGGATTGCAGAGCAGGTAAGCACGGAGGTGGTAAAAAAGACGTAATAGATGGGTGTGACCAGAGAGGTGTTGAAGATGTCCAGTGCTTTATTCAGATAGTTAATCTGTGTGCTGACACAGGCCACCAGGCTCAGGAGCAGCAGCCAAGACAAAGGGTTTCGTAGAACAGGGTGACCAGCGATGGCTTCTTTAATAGTGATGCCCAAGCCCTTAACGCAAGATACTGATAGGGCACCAATGACAGAGCAGATAGTGATGTAGACCAGGATGTTTGTCTGCCCATGACGCGGTCCAACCACAAAGATAAAAATTAGAGCTACGATGATGACAAGCGTTGCGAAGACCACAAAGCCTGGAGGGAAACAACAGAAGGTTGTAGGGCATGAGAAAAGCAGCTCTTTAGCCTTATTCTATGGTACAACTATGGTTGCTCTTTCATTGACATTACGACCCATTTGATGGGTCACACATTCATGTCTAAATATGGTGCCTGTTTAGTAGACCTCAGTTCACCACCCTACATTGTAACAGAGACATTATAACCTAAGACTGTCTACTCGCAGGTAAATTCTGAGTGAGGAGACCTTACACTACATTCAAGAGGCAAGGCTTGAAGCACAATTTCAGGAAAAGACATTGTTGAAGTGTACCTGGGTCCACTAGCTTCTTGGCCATGTTTTCCAGGCTGTCGATCTCCTCCTCCTGCGGTGCATGGATCACCATGGTGGTGGAGCCCAGTATACTAAGCAAACAGCCCAATTTCCCGTGCAGGTTTAACCTCTCGGTCAGGAAGTAGGAGGAAAGGACAGCGCTGCAACAACAGTCGTAACAATAACTGAGTAATATGTTCTCGGTGAAACCAAAAGCCCATCCAATTGGAGAAAAGGTACAGGTACACTGCCACTGGACCACAGACGGGTCCAAAGTTTTACTGCACACTACTACAGCCTGAAAATAACCCACCCAATTGGTATTGCAGTCCATATAGTCACTGAATAATAAGCCTCAGTATGTAATCAGCCAGGGATTAGAAGGGATAAAAATTACTAAATTATAAAGTTTTAGGATTTCCTGAATATTTTGCTCATGCATTTAATGATGTGTTATCAGTCTGCAAAATATGTGTACCACGAAGCATACCTCACAAGCACGCTGAGAGCGCCGAGAGGAGTGACGAGGGTAGCAGGAGCAAAAGCATAAGCTGCGAAATTTGCGGCCTCACCAGCACCCACTGCAAAAAAAACCACAAAATTGTAACCAGTTAAGAACATATTCATTTTAGGCAGCAGAGCTGACTAGCACATTGTCTTGCATGGTTAAAGGAGCATTCTGGCTCAAAACTAGTATGTAATATGTTATCTATATTAAACAATCTATATATAATATATATATAATCAATATATATTAAACAATCTCTCCTTATCCTCCCACATATAGGTTACATAATCTGAAGTTTTTCTAGTCTTTAAGCCATAAGATCCAACTTTTGGGACATCTGTGGCACTAGGAGATATAGAGCAGATATGTTAACAAACAATGTAGCAATGGGTAATGTATTTTTTTTTTGTTGGGCTGAGCAGCTCTTTACAAAGTGTAGAAGTTGATTCATAAATAAAGTACTTAAGGTAATAAACAGTTACTTACTTGATAACAAGCCAGCCCACCAAAGCCATTCTTTAAGGTATGCATGACCACCCTGCCCTGTGAAATAGGAGAGACAATGCACGTTTTGTTGCAGGGTACGTCTGCACACAAGTCTACGATTTACACCCTACGACACCACTTCCTAGGCACAGTTACAGTGTGTGGAATGCCTGAAGGTTTTTGTTCACAATGAACCAGTAGATGTGTCAAAGGGGCATTCTAGCAATATTTCTAAGATTCTGAATAATTCAGTCTTTCAGATGTAAACAGAGCAACTGAGAACGGCTTAATGTAGCGGCAGAGAAACTCTAATGTCTAGTGGCGCTGTTAGAAACCAGTGGTCACAATGTCTACACCACAAAGATCACCATTTTATTTACTATTCAAAACCACCGTCGTATATGAGTTCTTATAGGCACTGCTGAGTGCTGATCACAGTAAAATAGTCACAAATCTGGGGAAAAAATATTTAATATATATAATAATATATATAACTTTCTCTGAACTGGAGCTTTCAGAAGCATTAAACGTTTTAGTTGGTTTGCATCACCACCACTGAGAACGATTTGGACTGGTTTTGTGTACATCTCTTCCAGTTAGACATACACATTGCAATTTCCCTTTGCCATTATGAAATCATAAGGGTGAACCACCTTCTTACATAATAACAACATGAAACACAGCTATACGCGAGCAATGATTTCAGCTTAAAAAGACTATAATCCACCCAAATGAGCCACACCCTCATGCTGGAGAGCTGAGTAACGAGCCCTGGACGTCAGACCACACAGGAGGAGGTGTGTCGGTAGAAACCTGTTTACCTGTTTATCCTCCCGACAGAGAACAGGTGAGTTTAAAACTCGTGTGACTTCACCTCAGCCCACAAATGAATAAGAAATAAGTCAAATGTGCTGTTGTACATGCTCACCTGCTCTCGTCGAGCCCCTCCTGGCCAGCCGAAGGAGACCCTTCTTCTTCAGTATAAAACTGCCCCCGATGAACAAGCTGGAGCTAATGGCCAAAGCAAGGCCGATGTAGAAATCGTATTTGCCCCGGTCTTGGCCCATCGCGGTCTCTGATGAAGCCTTTCCCTCCGTCACATTGAGGACCTGGCAGAGAAGGCGCTCTCCGGTGAAGCACTCCCGTCCCGATACGGTGCCTTCAGACACATCCATGAAAAGCAAGTCAGGATTTTAGTCACTCGCTAAGCATCAGCGGAGATCCGCAGAGGGAAAACAGCATGACGCACGAAAATAAAGCTCACCATTTCCATAAGGACCCTGGCAGAAAATACAATTAAGGTGTTGTGTCGTTTCGTTCATCTCTCATAGAAAGAGAGAGAGAGAGAGAAAGAGAGAAAGGTAATGTGTCTCCACCAGCAGCGGACAACAGCGGAATTGAGGAAGTGAGTGCTGAGCTGCTAACTCGAGACTAAGCAGCGCTAATAAACTACCTGGTAAGCAAACACACTGACTCGACTACACAGCTGAACTGCACCGGCTCGCACAGCTAACATATATATCTCGACGCGGTCACACTTTCTACTCTATCATCTTCTCACAGCCTCAACCCGAAACAACCGCAGGAGTCTCCAATGGGCCCCTGCTCTCGGAGCAGAGCTCTACACAAAGTAAAGTAGTACAGTTTCTAAGCAGAGCACTGTTTCTTCTACTGAGCCACTGAAAACTTGTGAGGAATGCAGTCAGACTAGAACAGGGTGCAGCTGTTGTTTTAAGGCTAGATGTAGTCATTTAGGCCAGAGGTTAGAGTCAAAAATGTCACATCAGGGCGACATGCGGAGAGATTGGCCACCATGTTTGGACCCGTTGTTATTGAGCGTGAACCCGAGTGAAGAAAGACGTGGCCGAAGTTGGCTTCTTATTCGAATTCACCGGTCCACCTTAAATGGTAAAACAGTTCTACCTTAAATGGTGCGTCATTTGTAAGTCTGGGGCAGCTATTGAGTGTAAACTTGAGTAAAGACGGGGTTGAAGTTGGCTTCTTATTCGAATTCACTGGTCCACCTTAAATGGTAAAACAGTTCTACCTTAAATGGTGCGTCATTTGTAAGTCTGGGGCAGCTATTGAGTGTAAACTTGAGTAAAGACGGGGTTGAAGTTAGCTTGTTATTCGAATTCCCCGTTCCACCTTAAATGGTACAGCAGTTGAGGCACCAGAATGTAACTGCTGTAGCATTTAAGGTGGAACAGGGGACTCCAATAGGAAGCTAAGCACAGAAATCAAGCAGCTGGGCTGTTTTTTTAGCAAACCGATGGCGAGTTTGAGTTTTACGGTAACCCCACCATGTTAGCTCCCTAAGTGGCTAAATTAGCTGGTGCTGTCTGACAGAAGTACCACCAGCAAATGACTAACATCCGCGTCAGCAGAGCTGAAGAAAAGCGATTCTCGTCCCGCCGCGCTACTTATTTAGTCTTAAGCTCCAAAACTGGATGACTTGAGGAGTCATGGATCAGCCGCGTGACCAGGAACTGGGTGTTTAATTCTGCCATTCCAGTCACTTCTTTTCCAGCTCGGCTCTAGTGATTAGCTGCCGTGCGGCTAACTCGACTGACCGGGATCCAGAACTGTCTTCATGGATCCAAGTGGCTTCGAGCACAAGGTCGATTTAAAAATACCTGTTTGTTTGTTTTTTTCCCAACTGGTCACAGCGAATAGGGTCCAGACAGTAAGACTCTCATTGTCCGAGTTTGCGGGGTCCTGGTGCAGCGAGCGGATGACGTTCCTTCGGTAACCTTTACGGTTCCACCCACACGGTGAAAGGGCAGCGAACTGCGCATGCGCGACAGCGCTCGCCTGATTGGTGCCTTTCTTGTCACATCACTGTGTAAACGCTGTAAACAGTGTTTTGCGTTTTCCCACCTGTATTCCGTATTTGATTTAATTTCAGTTCAGTGGATTTAAACGGGGGTAGTAGTGGGCTGGAGGTTAAGGAACCAGGTCACCAGTTCGATTACCTGAACTGACAGGATGCGTGTGATGAAGTTCCCCTGAGCAAGGCACCTAACCCCCACCTGCCCCCTAGGCTCTGTGGATTAGGCTGCCTACCTCCCTGGGCATGTGTGCTCACTGCCCACTAGTGTGTGTGTGTTTCACTGCACGGATGGGTTAACTGCAAAAAGTTATTCTGTGTGCATTGAATACTTAATAATGATGTTATAATTACATGACACATTCACAGCTGAGGTATGATTATAATTTTCTCAACATTGCTCAAATATAATATGTAGCTAGATGTTTGGTGGAGGTGATGCTGCTAAAGGAGACTGACAGGTTATTAAATTCAAGGATTCATTTACTTTTTTCTGAGCCTGCCACTGCGTATGTTATTCAACAAAAGACATGACATGTTCAACTGTGTGTTATTAGTTTATTTTGCTTGTGTTTGTCTATAATCGTGAAAATTAGACCACATTTTATTATTCATCCATGCAGGAGTTCACTTTTTCTTGCACTGGGGAAAAAGCTGTTAGCATGTCTTGATGTGCTGGATGTGATGAGTCTAAACTTCTACTAGAGGGAAATGGCTTCTACAAAGCAGGATTTCTCAGCCAGATAACTTATGAGATGAGGACTGTCAGTCCCTCAGCTCTTTTTCTATTTAAGACAATTGACTTAGACCTTAAGTTATCTGGCTAACTGGGAAATTCTGCTTTACAGAATACTCCCCTGGTCTAAACAAAGATCTTTTGTTTACATCAGTAGTAAAGCTAAATCTCACCTGCCCATTGTTCTCATGTCTGTAACACACTTTGTTCTGGCTTTCCAGAATTGAACTGTCCCACAGGTCATCGCTGATAACATGACACCTGATGTCACTTTATTACCTGCAGTATCAGTTTGAGGAGTGGCACAAGTTACAACACTTCACAGTGCAGTGGCTTATTTACAGGTTAAAGGCTTTGGCCCACAGTCCAAGTTATAAAATTAGAAATTATTATTATGACGTATTATAAAGAAACTTTCAGTCAGACACTCAATCTTCACCACCAGTAATTTCTAGTCGAAAAATACAAATATTAGTTTTACTTATGTCTAGGTCTCATCCAAGACCCCCTATAGGTTAAACAGTATTAAAGTGAAAGCCCACCAGTTTTTAAACAACATTTTTACAATTACTCGCAAAGATTATCAAATTAAATTATAATAAATATGATGCCTGATGTCTTACGTTAGTTCTAAAAAAATTTAGGCCCAAAACACATTTTTCTTAGCCAAGTGGTGCATGCAGGGCAATATATATATTGCTCTCTCTATCTCATTATATATATATATATATATATATATATATATATATATATATATATATATATATATATATATATATATATATATATATATTTTTTTTTTTTTTTTAATTATATTTATAATAATTTAATGGCTATATTTGCACTGTGGAAATCATGACCCCTGGTTCATGTCACCACCCCTGTGAGCAATGTAGCATTTCACACGAAACCACACTAAATGGTTAGAATTACACATAGGTTTTGAAATATCGTTGGAGTTCCCCTTTAATGTCACAGCACATTTATACTGTAAGAATGATCAGAATGTATAATTACTCCTCTTTAGTTTTTGTTGGACTCCATGTGATCACAGCTTCCTGTGATATGCGTAATAAAGTAACACCCACAGATACTGTAATGAATCCACACAGAATACCCAAACAGTCCAAAATGCCTAATGTTTCCCACTCTTTAAAAAGAATGGCCGAGGCTAGGATGACAGATGATGTGAATACCACATAATACACAGCCTCAAACATGTTGGAGCTAAAGTTCTCCAAGGCTTTGTTGATAAAAGTAAACTGGATGAGGATGCTGACTATGAGAATTGCCAGCAAACACAGGAAGAGGTACAGGGCTCTGTTGTCAGTAGCAAAGTCTCCACCGAAGGCGTCCTTTGCAGCCAGACCCAGGCCTTTGCAACTGGGCACTGTAAAGCTCCCCAGGAGGGAACAGATGGCCACATACACCATGATGTTGGACTTTCCATAAGCTGGAGAGAGCCAGCCAATCAGTATAAGTAGCAGCAGAACCACCAGTGTGATGTAGCTCAGGAACACTAAAACACAAACACATAAAACAGATAATATATAAGAGTCTATATACACTATAATAACAACAATGACAAACACATTTCTGACTATAGGTGGTATAAGCAGTTGCGTAGGGTCCCTGAGCCACTAAAGGGGCCCGTTAGCATGTAGGTTTTTGTATTGCATTGATCAGACCTTTTCTCCTGATCAGTCATGTATGTGTTTTCATTTGTGCATAGAGAACAATATGGCCCACCTAATATGAGGTAGGTGGGGCTACCAGAGTATGACGGTGCTTAGGGCCCCCAAATGTTTAAAAGAAACATATTACAGTGGTCACATTACAGTATAGATAATATCAGTCTGTGTGGTCATACCTGGATCCAGAAGACGCTCCTCAAACTCAACTCTCGATGCTACACTTTCAGACTTAGGAGAATGAATGATGAGTACAACTGAACCACAGCAGCACAACACACAGCCAAGTTTCCCCAGGATATTCAGATGCTCCTGGAGCAGCCAGGAGGCCAGGATGGCTCTGTGTTGCAAAACAAGCATTATCAGCACAGAACCATTTCTGTACAATGGCATGCACAGCCACTAGAACAGATAAACGAGAAAGAAACCAATATGATAAGATATTCTACTAAGATTATTTTAAATTACAGAGAACTAAAACTAACCACATGTGCAGAACAGTGATTTACAGAGCTATTAAAGAATGGAACTGCTTACCTGAGCTCAAAATTGATAACAAAATACTATGATATTAATATTGATTAAAAAACTACTAAAAAACAATACATAACTGATTCCTTATCATAAAACTAAATAAATAAAAGTTAAAAGTAGATTAGGGAAATTAGTTTAAAGGGGAATAGGGAGGTTACTGGGGTTATAATGACACATTCTTTCTTTAAACTTTGTACTTACTTGTTTTTTCTTTCTATCTATTTTTATTTCTTTCTCTTGTTTATATTTGAAAGATACATAGAGTAAGTTTTTTTTCTTTCTGTTGTATATGTATAATGTATATGTGTGTTTTATGTTTATGGACACCAGGAAGAATTGCTGCTATCTTTATAGGAGCTAATGGGGATCCAAATAAAATAAACAAATAAACTGCACAAGGCCGCCTGTATTGTGGATGACCCTTCCCACCCCTGTCATGGATTCTTCACCCTGGATAGTTCTACCACCACCAGACCCCAACAGCTTCTTACACTGTTTTATTATATTGTTTTGTGGTCCTTCTAGTATTTGTTGTCTTGTGTATTCTTTGTTCTGTACATTTATTGTATACACAATAGGGACAAAAATATTGGGGCAAACCTCTAAATATTTGAATTCAGGTCTTTGATTAAGTCCCATTGCCACAGGTGTATAAAATCAAGCACCTAACCATGCAGTCTGTCTTTACACACATTTGTGAAAAGATGAGTTGTTGTAAAGAACTTGGGTGTGGTACTGTAATTGGATGCCATCACTGCAACAAGTCAGTTTGTGAAATTTCTTCCCTCCTAGATATTCCATGATCAACTGTGAGTGGTTACCCTGTAAGGGTAAGACCACTTAAACACTTGCAATTTTTAATAAAACCACTCACAGAGTGCTGAGACGCATAGTGTGTAAGAAGTCTCTGCTGACTCCAAAAAGCTGTTTCAACCTCCTCTGACATTAATATCAGCATAAAAACTGTGCTCCAGGAGTTTAATGGCATGGGTTTTTATGGCCGAGCATCTGTATGCAGGCTATACATCACCAAGCACAATGAAAGGCGTCAGATGGATTGGCATAAAGCACTGTTTCTGAACCCTAGTCCTGGAAGCCCACTTTCCTGCACATTTTATTATTTTCCTTGCTTCAGTATATTGATTTCAACTCAGTAATGGCTTGTTAATGAGGTGTTTAGTTGGGTCAGGTGTGTTAGGAGTAGGGAAATTACTCAAAAGAGCAGCGCAGTGGGCCTGCAGGACCAGGGTTAAGAAATACTGGTGTAAAGCACACCGCCACTGGACTCTGGAGCAGTGGATATGTGTTCTGTAGGGTGACAAATCACACTTCTCTATCTGGCAGTCTGATGGACTAGTCTAGGTTTGGCGAATGCCAGGAGTACATTACCTGCGTGTGCCAACTGTAAGGTTTGGTGGATACAAGACATTTTGTATAAAGTGTATGCTTTGTGTAAACTGTTTGGGAAAGAACTTCTGTTCCAGAATGACTGTCACACACAGAGCAACTCCATAAAGGCTAGATAGCTGGGTTTAGTGTGGAAGAACTTGACAGGCCCATACAAAGCCCTGACCTTAACCCCATCTACACCTGCGGCATGGACTAGAATAGAGATTGCCAGCCAGACCCTCTTGTCCAACATCAGTATCTCGCACTTATAAATACTCTTCAGGACGAATTGGCCAAAATTCACACAGACGCACTCCACAATCTAGGAAGCCTTCTCAGTGGAGTTAAACCTGTTCCACATTAATATGGACCAATTCTATATTAATAACTAAAGATTTAGAATGGGATGTCTTAAAAGTTTCTGTATGTGTAAAATGTATGTGTCCCAATACTTTTGCCTGTATAGTCTATGTGCTGCTGTTGTGTGCTGCAGCATGGGGTCTGAAGAGTGATGTATATCGTCGCTGTCCAATGAAAAACAAGTATTGCAACTTTACAAGAGAGACCCAAAGCATACTTTACTTTCAATATAAGTCAATAGAAGCAGATTCCTTTTTCAAGCTATTTTGGAGCACTTCTATTGGTCCATTCATCATGAATTTTTCACACAATGTAAACGACCACAGGCATGTTCGAATAATGTAGAAAATTCAAAATCAACAAAAATGGAAATGCATGTTTTTCATTAGACAGTGATGATAAACTGTGTTATATAGAGGTATGACAGCATAGACCACTTGACAAAATGTATCATGTTTATATCCAAATGTAAAACATAACTTTCCAGCTTCAAGAACAAGTTACGTTGTGATTTGTGATTCAGTCAAACAGAGGAACAAAACAAGAAAAGGCTTTTTTTTGTTTGTCTGTTTTTTTTAGTATTACACAATAAGAATGCATAACTTACCCAAACAGAACACCCAAGGCCCCAAGAGGAGTGACCAGTACTGCTGGTGCTGCATTGTGTGCCAGGAAGTTCCCTATCTGACCCACTATCACTAGTGAGGATGAATTAAATATTTTCATGATTGAACAATATTTGAATAAGCACATGCACATCAACAAATATAAAAAATAAATACATACATACATGAATGAAATGCATACACAATCCTGAATCTTATATTGGTAACTGCAATCCTCTAGCATGTTCAAGCAGAGAGGAAGAGTTTCACTCACTTGCAAGTGTCCCGCACCACCACACACAGTCAGTCAGGTAAGTCCTACCTGTTAAATAATGAAAGTTAGTCACCCAATGAACATCCAGCTTGTCTCTGACTGACCAAGGCCAGAATGTAGTCAGATCACACAGGGATGTCGTTTAAGCAACTCTTGTTGCAGCAAACTCCAAACTGATCAGCTCGGTTATCATCTATCCCACCTGAACGGCGAGCTCGCAGTATTCCCTTTTTCTGGAGCACAAACGTGGATCCATTGACGAAGCTGGACACGACGGCTATCCCAACACCAACTACTGGTACCGGAGTGTCCTCCATAAGAACTTCCGTGCCAGCATCTAGAGAATTCACATACGATCTCCTATAAATGAACTACACATACAGGAGCTGTGCTCGCCGGTGTGGTGGGTTGGACCAAAACTGAACAGCCACATAGACGAGCTCGGATTAGTACAGGGCGCTGATCGACTGAGAGAAATGCCGGAAGATGAAGAAGTTTTAGCCGGTTAGCGAGCAGAGCTGCAGCGCCTCTCCGGCTGGAACAGTCACTGCTCTGTGCTGTGGGTATGACATGGTGGGGTCAGTGTTTAAACAGATGAATGAAACTTCCTTTCTTATCGTCCTGCCTTTCTCTGTGCCTGATGTGAAAGCCATGTGGATCCACGTTACAGTTAGCCCCGCCCAGGACACCATGAGCTACAGATCAGGCACAATCCAGGCGGACGCAGAGAAGGTTCAATCAAATATTGGGACGCAGCCTGGGATTCACCATGAAGATAGCAGTGTTCTGAAAGAATGGGCCCATATAGAGAACAGATAGATGTACCTACTGTATATGATGTGTACATGTATGTGTATGGCTATATCGGTATATGCATAACACATGGATTATATATACATGTCTGATTTATAGTTTAATAATCGCAGTACATATCTAATTCTTACTATGATTTAAATGTGGAAATAACTTTACATGTTCTAATGATTTTATTACATAACTTACAGTGTGCCTGTTTTAAAGAGTTTAGATATGTAGCTGTTATACTCATTTTCACTTAATTAGCAAATATATGGAGACAAAGAAGAAAAAACCTTCTGACCGATCAAACCCAGGCTATATGTTCATATATCGTCGCTGTCCAAAGAAAAACAAGTATTGGAAATCTCTTTATTGCCATATATGATTTCAATATGGTGTCTGGAAATATCAGTATTTTTACTGCAATTTAAAAAAAATATCATACTCCCATGACCATATTAGAAATTTGATAAGACATGTAGAGGTGCATGTACAGATTTATTTTGTTGATTGATTTTTTTTACAGGTATTATTAATTTTTAGATTAAATTATAAGGTTAATAATGATGACATCATGCACACAATCCTCCCGCAAGTTGTGCGTTTCCATGCTCTACCAGCAGATGGCGGTGTGCGCGTGAAGAACAGGAACAAACCTAATCAGGTGGGAACATTTATATTACAGTGTATTAACACAGTGGGCCGCTGCGGAGTTGCGCGATTACAGTTTACGTTATGTTGTTTTAGTTATGATCTTGATTATGCTGTATGTAAATGAAGGACACGGCGTCGGACACTTCGCTGCATCTCTGTGAGAAATCTCTGTCAGGTTAGCCGGTCGCCCCGCCCCTATGTCGGTGACGTAGCGCCTGCGCTTTTCTTTTTCTGATTGGCTCCGAGAAACGTCAGTCATCGCACAACATGGCCGACGTTAAATTGCAGCAGAGCTTGTGAGGGGACCCGAAGAAACAGGAGTACAATAAGAAAACCAAAGAGGTAAAATGCGCTGTTTGTGCCTTCGCAAATGTTATCACGAGAAAGACAGCCTTCTTTTCCGGAATGCAGCTATGCGTGTGTGGGGAGGGGAGCTGAAGGGCAGCTCACTGTCAGTGTTTGGAGACGCGCTCTTCTCTCTCCACAGCTGGGTTAGACAGTCAGGTAGCAGACAGCTAACACACTGATCCACACAGCCAGCTCACATCAACAAACACAGCCAGACCAGCCACAAAGCTACCCACAGGCTTCTACTTAACTCCTCTGTAGCAACGTCTGTGTTTGTGCTTATTTGGGATTTTGTCAGAATATCTAAACCAGTCGTGAATGATATGTGAGGCCAGGCCACGCCAACACCCTGTTATTTATTTAAATTATTTCTTTAGCACACTTTCACAGCCTTCCTTCTGACCTGTGATGCTTTCTTGGGGTCATACAGTCACATCAGCACTACCTTTAGCGTATTCACTTCATACTATTAGCATGTTTAGACTGTGAAATATGGGCTCTGGCTGTCTCTGCTTAAAACACCTTTATTTTACGAGAGAGCACCGTTTATGGTATTTATGTCTAGAGACAGTTCGCTGTAGAAAACAAATCTAAAGCTGGCGAACTAAAAGAGGTGCTATTTTAATTCCTCAATAGTATTTGGTGTTAAATGCATCCCCTGTCCAACCAGTTTAGGTGTAAAGTAAGCAATGTGAGCAGATCAGTTGTTGTAGTGTCTGAGTATCTATTTGTGTCATGTATGTATGTTTGTTTGTTTGTAGTAATTGTGTTTTCAGGTTATCCTTTCGCCTAACTCGCTGTTTGTGTGTTTATTTGAATCCAGGGAAAGGCTGCATTTGCAGCCAGGCAGAAAGAGGAAAGGATGCCGTCTCCTACTTTTTCCCTGGATGCCCAGCTGCGGTTCCATGACAAATGGCTGAAGATAGACTTGCAGGTAACTATAATCATAGTGATTTTCTGGTTTTGTCTATGACCTGGCTCTTACGTTAAGCATGTGAAACACTGTGTATTATCTCACTCTACAGATTATATTGTAACTGGAGCTCTGGGTCAACATATTCTGCTGTTTAGACCAAGTATTGCAGAGTTAACTGTGCGTCAGTTATTTGCACTAATTTTAATGTGTCCAACCTCGTATCAAGTAGCCTGGGTTATTGTGGTCTTGTCTTAGAGAGGCAAAGTCAGCCCCAGTTGTTTTAGCCTGAAAGCACTGCTGAAGAGATCTCTGTCCATGTTAAGCAGTGCTAGTGTTTAGTGTTGTTTAAACAACAACATTGGAGCCTAAACGGATGTTGTTCACACGGTCAGTTATCCTGTTTCAAACACCTGAAGTTCTGCACGCGGTTAGGCCTGTGGGTTAGGCTTGAGCTTTATCTGATGGTATTTTTATTGAGGTTTATTTCTGGAGCAGTAAAGAGCCATTAATTAGTTATTTAATGGATGTTGATGTGTCTGTGCTCTGGACTAGTTGTCTTTTTGTTTTGTGAACATTAGGATCATTTGTTGTCATTATCGTTATAAATTATATGTCAAGACACCATTTTTTGATCATAATATTTTTGGGCCGTTAAGAACATTTATCAACCACATGTTTCATTACGAAGAGATTTAGTCAGTATTCCCGAGCGGTGTAGCTGTCTTAAGGTTTCACCTTGCTGTTGTGTGTTGATGTCCCGTTGATTGATAAGAGCGTAAACGGACATGCTAAAAAAAACATACTTAAATTACTGCAACCCGACTTTCTTCACAGTAATGTTGGGCCATATCTTTTGGTCCTGTTCAAAATAATATTAAAATTGTTTATATATTCATATGTTAGTTGGGCTTTTTGAGTTCAGAGTTGGGTTCTGTTGTTGTGTTTTTACATGGTTGCCAGTAAAAATAAGTTTGCAGCGATGCTCTCTCTGTACTTTGTGTCCCAGACTGGCATTGATTGAATTAATATGGAATTTCAAATGTGCTTGATGAATTAGACTCCTTAGGGTCTGACTGATGTGAGTGGCGGTACTGAATGTATTAGGAATTCCTGGTAGTGATCTAGGGGTGAACATAATACTACTCCCTGTTTGGAACTGTGTTGGCTAACATTTGACAATCTATTGCACAAGGAGGATCTTTCTGTTCATGCCGTAATTAGCATCTAACCAGTGACATCCGACGACCGAGTTCTTTACAAAGCAAGATGTTCCAGAATCCTATACTGTCCAATTGGAAATCAAGTATAGTGCATTTCCATTGGATACTTAGAAGTTTAGCTTTGTTTTACGGACTCCATAGTGAATCTTGTGCTGTGTGGCAAAGAAACACCCCCAGGTCTGATGTCATTTTCTGTTTGCGCTGTTGACATTTGAAATTGGAATCTCAAAGAGCTTGTTTTAATGGGAAGGTCAGTTTTTAAATTCTACAATGTTATGATGGTTGTTTCTTGTTAAACTTTAAGCACCACAGCATCGTGTTCCAGAGGAACTATATTTTGCTCCTGAGTTATAACTGTGATGAGGAGGTATAACGATTAAGCTTTAACGTGAAGATTAGTGAGGATTTAAATAAAGGAATTGCTTTGAGTCTATCTTTAAGTACTTAGTCCAACCCAGGTAGAATATAGGTGTTGCAAACGTTAAAGCAGGCGTGAGAGCATGGATCTGTGAAAACGTTGATATCATGTTCCTCATCCAGCATTGTTTTCTACAAGGTCTCACTCATTGCAGCCTCGTCAGCTTCCTCTTCCGAGTGTTGACAGCTCCACTGAAATTATGTAGGTGATAATGAAAACACATTTATTTTTGCACTAAGCAGAGCTGAACTGTATAAAATGACATATAGTTTTTCTATGTGGAGGCATTAACTGAGCACACTTTACAAAAATAAAATAGCTGAAACATCAAAGACTCTAACATTGGGAAAGAATGCTATTTCTCTACTATTGTTTTCTGCAGTGTGAGCAGAATGGCTTGTCTATCATGTTGTTTACTTTGAAAATGTAAATGTATATATTCTTTGCTTACTTATTGTCTAGACTGGAATTTGAATGTCCGCCTGTCAGATATATGGGGTTAGGTGGTAATGTGCTGTGAGGGGTCTTTCTAAAGGTGTCTGTTTATGCATGTGCTGTAGACTTGTGTATAACTCTTGTGATTCAGTCATCTGATAAATGTCTGATCAGATGTAGTACACTGGTGCAAAACATACAAACTGGTGCAAAACATAGTAAATTGGATATGTTTACAATTATATCCGCATAATTAGGCCTAAATCTTAGCATATCTAGTGTCTGCGGCAAGGTCTGTTTACAGCCCAGACAAGAACGTTTTGTGAAGAGTGCTACTAAGTGAGAGGGATTAAGATATAATTACATCTCATGGGGAAAAACTTGAGTCTTTAATTTTAGACTGTAATCTCATATTTGCTTCTTATTATTAGTGCTTTTGTCGGTTTCTCATTATTGCTGTTTTGATGAGGAGAGATTTGTTTTGCAAACATTTCAGTCAACACATACTGTTTTTGTACTGTTTTGGAAATATTACCTGAAATGTCCCCCTCTTTCTTTTTCGTCCCCTGTGTTTTCCTTCCTTTAGAGCTTATTGTCACTGTGGACAATGTTGAAGTATGCTTGGAGACCTTATGTTTCTTGTTGTATATATTAATTTGAACATCAGTACATGTTTCATATGAGTATTTACCTGCAGCCGCTGTGGAACACTGGCTGTTGGAGCAGCTGCGTGATGCTTCTAAATAAGGACTAAGCTCTTTTTGTCTGCTGTGTCATGTCAACTATTAAAGACTCAGTCTCAAAAGAGTCATCATGGTTTTTTTTTTGGTTTTTTTTTGGATTCAAGTTTGCCACACGCTCAGAGACAGACTAAAAAAAGCTGAAAGTTAATGAAATGTAACTCCCTGATAAACATGTCATAACCTTCCAAGCAAGCTCTAAAATATGAAGTGGCTAATTGTTAATTTTGGAACAGAAGAGGCCTTGAATGATTTATGCTTGTTGTGTTGCAGCGTGCATTCTCACCAGAGGGACTGAGTGAGATGTGGAATGAGATGGTGAAGGATGAGGAGATTGTCTTTGACAGGGAAGAATCTGCCTATCCAGGTAAAGCGCATCATCCACATGTAGTAATTTTCACTTTGTACGTGTAGCATCAACATGTTCGCTGGCTTTGTTGCATCAGGCGTTTCTGGTATATGCAATAATTGTTTCCCTTGATTCCATGTGTCTATCACCAGAGGACTCTGCCGATTGTGCTGGCGCTCAAAAGAAGGATGAGTGCAACGATAAGGAGAAGAAGGAGGAAGAGGAGGCGTCTTTGTCATCTGTCCATCATTCAATCATCGAGACCTGGGATTGGGGGAGGCAGCCAGGTGAGCAGAGCTGCTAAACAATTCCTCTCTGCAGTCGTAGATGAAGTGTTGGCACATAGAGTGCTGAACTGGACGTGCTGATTGCAGCGTCCACCTACAGTCATTCTGAAAGGTCATCCCACTCATTTCTCACCAGCCTTCGCTGTATGGAAAATTGAAAGGCACATTGTCCGTTCCCCCTATTGGTAGGTGTTCCAAACAGGTCCAAGGTGATCCGAGGCCGGTGCCCGTTGATCTGATCCAGAGGAGGTCAAAATAAAACTCGGTGTGAGATGCCATCTCTGGTCTCAACACTGGTGTTATTCTCTGCTTCCCACGAATGCTAAACATTTAGTCTCTGACTCGTTCCAACTTGTTTACAGATTTCATTGCTTTTCTGCTTTCCTGACTGCAGACTTGTGCTTAGAGGTATTGCAAAAATCCTTACCACAGTATTTTCCAAACATAGCACAGTATCAAATAATTGTGAAGGCTGTGAGGCCATGCTGCCTGAGTACCTGTGCACTGTGTGCTAAGAGTGTCTTACAAACCTGTTTTGACTGGATTTTGTGTTCCACTTCTTTTAATATTACATGAAAGGGGGCCTTGAGCTGTTTTCATACAGAACACTTGAAATGTACAGCTTACACGTTATTGTTTTCAGTGGGATGTGCAGTGCCTTACTTCTCTTGCCTTATTACCTCGTATAAGCTACTGATTTCATAAGTATCTAAGCACTAGGGCTGTGTATTGGCAAGTATCTGGTGATACATAACGTATTGTGATACAGCGGTCACGATTCATTACATCGTGATATATTGCGATATTGCAACCAAAGTGATATATTGCGATTTTTCACTTTCTACTATTTAAACACAACACTATATAAACAGGTTTGTCAGTGCTTACAATAGCATTGCGCCCTTGTGCTGCTTGTTAATGTTGGAGTGGATCTGAAAATGGATTACAACACTGCCATCTAGTGCTCAGAGGTTTAAACACAATACACAATGCTTCACTGTCTGCCAGGAATCTGTGAATCGATACTGTGTTTTTGAGAATCGATACAGTATCATGAAACTTAGTATCCCGATATTCAATATTTTGATTTTTTTTTTTTACACCCCTACTTAGCACAAGGAGTCTTGATCATAAGCGTTCTCCTCATATATGCCTTCTAGATTAATAGTTAGTCATCCTGAAGTCCATTCTTACCTTGATAGTTTCCATCCTTACTATGGCTGCATCATACTAAAGCTGTCATGTGTCATGATGAAGATATGGGAATAGTTAAATTTATTATTTAAATAGCTTGTCTATAGTTCGATGTAACACAAGTGCACTCCGTTTTTTAAATGTGTAAACAAAAATGCAACCTCTTCTTTAAACACATAGCAATACAATGTAACTAAAGTGCCATTCTCTACTGTAGACAATAAAAATGAATGAAATACTAACAGCTGCTTACATCACAGCTGCAAGCACATTCTTTGTGCATGGAATAGAAAAAAAGAGACAGTCAGATGTTCCTCAACAGCCTTTTCTAAAAAGACAATGAAAGCCCAAAAAATGAACACATTTTATCTAGTTAGTAAATATTGCTGCATCAGTCATATCAGTTATATGTTTTTTATTGCTTTCAGTTGAGTGTAGTTACTGTGTTCTTATTTGTTCTGGGACTTTTACCCTGAAGGACTTTGGGGGGCGTACCGAGCTTCAGTAGCCCAGCTAACTAATGGTAAAGTTTGAGGTAGCTTGTGTGCTGCTTGTGCTGTTTTAAGTTGTGTTGCGTTAAAGTTGAGTTTAAACCACGCAGAAGCATCTCCAAGTCTTTAGTAAGTGGCCGTTTGGCTGAATGGTTGAGTTACTCGTCCTCCACGTGGGTTCGATCCCAGCCTCATTAGGCTTTAACAGTTTGGGCTGTTCATTTAATTTGTTCTGTCATCGCTGCTCTGACAACGTTGTGGCAGCTCATGTAACTACAAAAATACAATCCTAGTCCCTGAACATGCTGTGCATAACTGTATAATATATTATTCAAAAGACGGAGTTCTTGTTTTTTCTATGTGTGGTGACTTTTTCTTGCCTGTCGATTTCCAAGTAATTATGTACCAACAACCGAAAAAAAACCAATAATAGCATCTTTTATTTTTCCCCCTACCACCACTTAAGCGAAAATTCTTAAGGAGCACAGAGCTCCTCTCAGATACTGCATTTCCATCATAAACGTTACAGTGTGGCTGGACAATGTTATGATTTTAGGTTAACTTAATGTGTAGTTCACACTATGTGGTTTTAGCCTGGTTTTCCAGTCGCCGACTGTTTCTTGTAGAACGCCGACAAAAACTTCAGCTTGGAAAGGAATTGGCGCTCACTCAACACTACTTAGTGTGAACTGCTGAAAGACACCCACTGAGCCATCGCCGACTAATCGCAGACGCCTGGCAAACATCTAGCATGTTCAATAAGTTTGAGTCAACAGCAGCATCTAGCTACAGCCAATAGGGTCGCGTAGAGAGAGAACCGTGTGACTGTTCACACAAACTCTCAACATTTCCATTGATAAAATCAAATATTCTCTGCAGAACAGTCAGTTCCTGCTGGTACGGCACCTTTATCCATCTCCTCTTGCATATTCGTTCCTTTTTCTTCTTTCTTTTGTCACTGCAGGTCAGCGCAGTAACAAATTGTGCTGCTTGTTTGTTGATGTCCGTTTGGAAATAGCGTGTGTTCTACGTGGTGTCGCTAGTTCTCACATGTGTTTAGTTCTCATGAGAGTTAAGTTCTTTTGTACATTCGTGGTTTTGGACAGCAGCCAGATGAGTAGGCAGTTCTTCAGGTGAAAGTCTATTATTCGTGACCCCGTGTTGCCGATCAATCATGTAGTTTAAAAGCCACAACAGCTGAAAGACTCGCAATTACAGCACAACCAGTCATGTAGTGTGAACGTCACAAAGACCTGACCATTCAAACAGTCATGTTGTGTAAACCAGGCATTAGGTAGCTAAGAAGAGGAAGCCCTTAAAATAAAGTTTTGCGTTTAAAACCAGGCAGTATACTAGCCGGTATATGAAAAACATTTTTGCTGCAGTTTTTTAGTCAATTTCTTGCTTTTTGCTCCCACATGAACTGCAACTTTAGGTACTTGATAAAACTCCTATTGGTTTCTCAGTTAAACTGATTTTAAGCAACTATAAACGACATAAACAATTAGGGGTGTGTTTAAAAAATAGATTTTTCGATTCAAATCGATCTTCATTTGAATAATCCGATACCGATTCGCATAAACCCGAGATTAGCATTCCAGCCCCCCCTGCCCCCCCTGCTAGCTTCATGCTCAGAGACTAAAACTGGTTTCGTTCTAATGTAATTTGACTCACAAATGAAGGTGTCATCCCCTTCTAGCAAGTAAAATTATGTGAAATTGCGTGTAGGTAATTTGGATTCAGCTACAGCCAAGCTGGTCTGCTAAAGATTGTCCCTCACTAAGATGGGCACGTCCAGGATGAAAGCAGCTTTGCATAGCGATGTGAATGTTAACTATTCACAAAACATTTCCAGAGCTCTCCAAACAGTCTGAAACACCCAGCACATTACATGCATTTTAGAACATTGCTAAACATTTCATCATGTGACACCAGTACCAGTGTATGATGATATACCATCCAGCACTGCTGCAGTCCTGTGAACGTTTGGATCTTTCCAACCCCATGGTTTTGTTTTGTTTTTTTTGTTTTTTTCCCCTTGTTCTGCCAAAGGTTCGCTCGGCTAAGTATCTGTCCACCTGGCACCTCCGTATAAACCTTGTGACTGTTTCCCACCTTCGGCTTTATAGAGCGCTGAGCGGTAACGGAGTAGAGCAGATGGATTTGCGACATCTAATTGTGTCCCAGTATTCAGTGCTGTCACAACATGCACTCTGGGTTGAACAGATTGACTGTGTGTGAGAGAGAGAGAGTGAGTGAAGTAGAGAGTGTTTTGGCCTTAGGCACGTGAGTCGTTAGGGGCTCGAGTGACTGTACAAACTGTCTGAAGGGTTATTTTTACCCCTCTGACCCTGCGTGCTGGCTGTGTGTTTACAGCCAGGTTGGGGTGGGGTAGCCTGCTCTTCTGGTGGGCACTGATAAGAACATGCTGATGGAAAGGCACTATACCACAGCTAGCTCAGTGTACATCACATGGTAAATCACATGTTTGGAAGCCCTTTACAAAACAAGTGCATGGAAACTGCATCCCATCACTTTCATCTCTTACTGAATGAACTCAGCAGCTTATGACTCTAAAGAAATAAATATTTATATGTAAATAAATAAAATTTTATATATATATATATATATATATATATATATATATATATATATATGTGTATATGTATGTATATATGTATATATATATATATATATATATATATATATGTGTATATGTATGTATATATATATATATATATATATATATATATATATATATATATATATATATATATATATATATATATATATATATACATACATACATACATACATACATACATACACAGTGCTGGCCAAAAGTATTGGCACCCCTGCAATTCTGTCAGATAATACTCAATTTCTTCCAGAAAATGATTTGCAATCACAAATGCTTTGGTATTAATATCTTCATTCATTTTGCTTGCAATGAAAAAACACAAAAGAGAATGAAAAAAAAGTCAAATCAATTATCATTTTACACAAAACTCCAAAAATGGGCCAGACAAAAGTATTGGCACCCTCGGCCTAATACTTGGTAGCACAACCTTTAGACAAAATAACTGCGAACAACCGCTTCCAGTAACCATCAATGAGTTTCTTACAATGCTCTGCGGGATTTTAGACCATTCTTCTTTGGCAAACTGCTCCAGGTCCCTGAGATTTTGAAGGGTGCCTTCTCCAAACTGCCATTTTGAGATCTCTCCACAGGTGTTCTATGGGATTCAGGTCTGGACTCATTGCTGGCCACTTTAGAAGTCTCCAGTGCTTTCTCTCAAACCATTTTCTAGTGCTTTTTGAAGTGTGTTTTGGGTCATTGTCCTGCTGGAAGACCCATGACCTCTGAGGGAGACCCAGCTTTCTCACACTGGGCCCTACATTATGCTGCAAAATTTGTTGGTAGTCTTCGGACTTCATAATGCCATGCACACGGTCAAGCATTCCAGTGCCAGAGGCAGCAAAGTAACCCCAAAACATCAGGGAACCTCCGCCATGTTTGACTGTAGGGACTGTGTTCTTTTCTTTGAAGGCCTCGTTTTTTACCTGTAAACTCTATGTTGATGCCTTTTCCCTACTTTTGTCTCATCTGACCAGAGAACATTCTTCCAAAACGTTTTTGGCTTTCTCAGGTAAGTTTTGGCAAACTCCAGCCTGGCTTTTTTATGTCTCTGGGTCAGAAGTGGGGTCTTCCTGGGTATCCTACCATAGAGTCCCTTTTCATTCAGACGCCGACGGATAGTACGGGTTGACACTGTCGTACCCTCGGACTGCAGGGCAGCTTGAACTTGTTTGGATGTTAGTCGAGGTTCTTTATCCACCATCTGCACAATCTTTCGTTGAAATTTCTTGTCAATTTTTCTTTTCCACCCTTATTTAGGGAGGTTAGCCACAGTGCCATGGGCTTTAAACTTCTTGATGACACTGCGCACGGTAGACACAGGAACATTCAGGTCTTTGGAGATGGACTTGTAGCCTTGAGATTGTCCATGCTTCCTCACAATCTTGCTTCTCAAGTCCTCAGACAGTTCTTTGGTCTTCTTTCTTTTCTCCATGCTCAATGTGGTACACACAAGGACACAGGACAGAGGTTGAGTCAACTTCAATCCATTTTAACTGGCTGAAAGTGTGATTTAGTTATTGCCACCACCTGTTATGTGCCACAGGTAAGTAACAGGTGATGTTAATTACACAAATTAGAGAAGCATCACATGATTTTTCAAAGGGTGCCAATACTTTTGTCCACCCCCTTTTTTTATGTTTGGTGTGGAATTATATCCAATTTGGCTTTTTGACAATTCTGTTAGTGGTTTTCCATTGAAGACAAGTTAAATGAACATTTTAATATCAAAGCATTTGTAATTGCAATCATTTTCTGGGAGAAATGGAGCATTATCTGACAGAATTGCAGGGGTGCCAATACTTTTGGCCAGCACTGTTAATATATTCAAAGGTAAAGACCACCAAAGAGCAGGTATTAATTGGCTGGTGGATCATTCCCAGTAGGTAAAGACCACCAAAGAGCAGGTATTAATTGGCTGGTGGATCATTCCCAGTACTACACTGACGTGTTGCTGCTGGACTGGGAATAATCCATCAGACTGGAAAGCTCAGCTGGCGTGGCTGGCTTTAGAACATAGAGTTAAGTATGTTCTTTAGTAGGCCTCTGCACCACCATACTTCTGCATGGATTAACTATTTTGTAACCGGAGAAGCGTGATGATGTTTTTACATCACGGTCACGGCTTTGCATGTCCTGTAGAATGCCAAAATGTCAGAGGTGGGTTTGAGTGACAGCTCTCTCACTAGCTCGTTGGCACATGGTTTTATGTATGCATTGTTGCACCACACTCGCACCGTATGCAGTTCTGGGCGCCATGTAGTGTAGACATGCAGGGCCTCTGAGCTGGACACCAGTTGGCATGCAGAAAGCTTAAGTGGATTTTGAAACTGCTATTTTAACCCACTCTGCTGCTCTGTTGTACAAGACTGCTCTCCCAGCCACTGCAGTGAACGTAATGCATCTGGTTGACTTGGATGTTTAAGGGTTTTTAGAGAGAGGGAGAGGGAGAGGGAGAGGGAGAGGGAGAGGGAGAGAGAGAGAGAGAGAAGACCCCCCCCCTCAGGTCAAAATGGTCAACCAGCTGTTGGTTTGTTACAAATAGAGATATTGGCCATAAGCATGTTAAGTCTACCATAGAAGTGTACATGTACAGCTACACACATGAAATATATTGACCCATTAAGTGGTACAGGCTTGACTAGACAATGTTGTTGGAAAAATTGTTAATTTTATATTATCATTATCAAAGGTGTCAAAAGTATTCACATTCGCTACTCAGGTAGAAGTATACATACTAGGGTTTAAAAATACTTCTGTAGAAGTTGAAGTTTTGAACTTTTTACTCCAGTAAAAGTTAAAAAATACTGCTTTTAAAACTACTTATAGTATAAAAGTAAAAGTAATGTAAGGAAAAAAATGCCATTAAGGACAAAAGCTTAGGTGCACCGCAGGGGTCTATAGTTCACTAGCCCACCTCCCCACCTCGCCCATTCTTCTAAAAGCCATAATGACTATAATGTTATATTAAAATGTTAATGTTGATAAATTTGGGATGCACTAGGCTTCCTGTTTCAGCCGCATATACGGCCATTGAAAATGAATGTATTTTAGTACAATGTAAATATATTAAAGAACCACATATGTGTACTAGGGGTGTGCCATATCGTATCGTAAACAATAATATTGCCAACCTTTTTGAATATCGTGAACGATATTATACCCTGAAATATTGTGCCATGTCGCTTATCCCTAATTATCACATCACGGTACTACTTTTTACTGTTTTTAGCAAAAGAAAAATTCACACTTTTCTCATTTCCCATTTTATATATATATACTAGAGACAGAGTTTATCTGTCCAGTATCATTCATTATACTTCAGTTCTGGATATATGGAGATATTTGGAGTGCATTATTTAGTATCATGACATTGTGGATCATTGACTTCTGTTACAATCTGATGAAAAATCTTGTATTATTTAATATCTCAGTTAGGGGTGTGCCATCATCGTATCGTATGCAATAATATTGTGATATTATTGTAGGGCCATATCGCCCACTCCTAATGTGTAGTACTGAGCGTTAACATGTGTTTCATGGAGCGGAAGATATGATAAACTGTGAAGTGTCACATGAATTCTTTAGGTATTTAACTTCAGTTACCTACAGTTTTAATATTTTTATGTCTGTTTTCCCAGATGACATGGAGCTGAAGGACTGTCTTACGGTGCTGGTGGATGACCAACAGAAACTGGCTGCACAGACAGCCAAAAGTACACTATCTGCGCGGCGTCTGAGCCAGCGTCTGCTCATCTTGGAGCGCTACCTCATCTCCCTCACTCACAGCATGATGGAGGAGAAGTACAAAGTCCGGTGGAAAAGTCCGCCCAGCCCACCGCTGCCCACTGTGGATAACAAAAGGTATAAGAGAATAATGTTAACCAGTTAAATCAAATGTTAATTTCTTTGTTTGTTTGTTATTTTTATGCTTAGATATGTGTGTGTTATAAACCACACAATTCTGTGTTACTGTGTCCATTAAAGTTTTCTTATATTGTGGCCTGTGTTTGTTTCTACAGCACTCGTCCTGTCAGTAAAGGAGTGGAGGGTTTGGCTCGAGTCGGGTCAAGAGCGGCTCTTTCATTTGCCTTTGCTTTCCTCCGCAGGGCCTGGAGGTCTGGTAAGTAACCCCCTGCAGTGTTCTCTATTCTTAAGCCTCTTTGTAAACTGTGCAATAACAGCAGTTCTTTTTCAGGTTTATTGCAGGCCACACTGTACAGATACTGCTCGATGCCACAGTATATCATAAAGAATGTTTGACATTCAAGAACATGATTTCGGTTCTCCAGCGTTCTCTAGCAGACAGATCTACCTTCTTCTGGTCCTGTGTGTAAAACAAGAATAGTGTTGTGTAAAAAAACAGCGATCACATGCTGAGATTTCAGACCGAAATCCTGACACAGTAGACTTTGTTCTCAGAGACCTTAAATTTACCTCATCTGAGCAAATCACATTAGCACAGTTTTAGTCACACTAACACAGTTTTACTCACATTAGCACAGTTTTACTCACATTAGCACAGTTTTAGTCACACTAACACAGTTTTACTCACATTAGCACAGTTTTACTCACATTAGCACAGTTTTACTCACATTAGCACAGTTTTACTCACACTAACACAGTTTTACTCACTTTAGCGCAGTTTTACTCACATTAGCACAGTTTTAGTCACACTAGCACAGTTTTACTCACATTAGCACAGTTTTACTCACACTAACACAGTTTTACTCACTTTAGCGCAGTTTTACTCACACTAACACAGTTTTACTCACATTAGCGCAGTTTTAGTCACACTAACACAGTTTTACTCACATTAGCGCAGTTTTACTCACACTAACACAGTTTTACTCACATTAGCACAGTTTTACTCACACTAACACAGTTTTACTCACATTAGCACAGTTTTACTCACACTAACACAGTTTTACTCACTTTAGCGCAGTTTTACTCACATTAGCACAGTTTTAGTCACACTAGCACAGTTTTACTCACATTAGCACAGTTTTAGTCACACTAGCACAGTTTTACTCACATTAGCACAGTTTTACTCACACTAACACAGTTTTACTCACTTTAGCGCAGTTTTACTCACATTAGCACAGTTTTAGTCACACTAACACAGTTTTACTCACATTAGCACAGTTTTAGTCACACTAGCACAGTTTTACTCACATTAGCACAGTTTTACTCACACTAACACAGTTTTACTCACATTAGCACAGTTTTACTCACATTAGCACAGTTTTAGTCACACTAGCACAGTTTTACTCACATTAGCACAGTTTTACTCACACTAACACAGTTTTACTCACTTTAGCGCAGTTTTACTCACACTAACACAGTTTTACTCACATTAGCGCAGTTTTAGTCACACTAACACAGTTTTACTCACATTAGCGCAGTTTTAGTCACACTAACACAGTTTTACTCACATTAGCACAGTTTTACTCACACTAACACAGTTTTACTCACATTAGCACAGTTTTACTCACATTAGCACAGTTTTAGTCACACTAGCACAGTTTTACTCACATTAGCACAGTTTTACTCACACTAACACAGTTTTACTCACTTTAGCGCAGTTTTACTCACACTAACACAGTTTTACTCACATTAGCACAGTTTTAGTCACACTAGCACAGTTTTACTCACATTAGCACAGTTTTATTCACACTAGCACAGTTTTACTCACACTAACACAGTTTTACTCACATTAGCGCAGTTTTACTCACACTAACACAGTTTTACTCACATTAGCGCAGTTTTTGTCACACTAACAGTTTTACTCACATTAGCGCAGTTTTAGTCACACTAACACAGTTTTACTCACATTAGCACAGTTTTATTCACACTAACACAGTTTTACTCACATTAGCGCAGTTTTAGTCACACTAACACAGCTTTACTCACATTAGCGCAGTTTTAGTCACACTAACACAGCTTTACTCGCACTAACGCAGTTTTACTCACATTAGCGCAGTTTTAGTCACTAGCACAGTTTTACTCACATTAGCACAGTTTTAGTCACACTAGCACAGTTTTACTCACATTAGCACAGTTTTAGTCACACTAACACGTTTTACTCACATTAGCACAGTTAGTCACACTAACACAGTTTTAGTCACATTAGCACAGTTAGTCACACTAACACAGTTTTACTCACATTAGCACAGTTTTATTCACACTAACACAGTTTTACTCACATTAGCGCAGTTAGTTACACTAACACAGTTCTAGTCACATTAACACAATTTTAGTCACACTAACACAGTTTTACTCACATTAGCGCAGTTTTAGTCACACTAGCACAGTTTTACTCACACTAGCACAGTTTTACTCACATTAGCGCAGTTTTAGTCACACTAACACAGCTTTACTCACACTAACACAGCTTTACTCACACTAACACAGCTTTACTCACACTAACACAGCTTTACTCACATTAGCACAGTTTTAGTCACACTAACACAGCTTTACTCACACTAGCACAGTTTTACTCACATTAGCGCAGTTTTAGTCACACTAATGCAGTTTTACTCACATTAGCACAGTTTAAGTAACACTAACACAGTTTTAGTCACACTAGCGCAGTTTTACTCACATTAGCGCAGTTTTACTCACATTAGCGCAGTTTTAGTCACACTAACACAGTTTTACTCACATTAGCACAGTTTTAGTCACACTAACAGTTTTACTCACATTAGCGCAGTTTTTGTCACACTAGCACAGTTTTACTCACATTAGCACATTTTTACTCACACTAACACAGTTTTACTCACACTAACACAGTTTTTGTCACACTAACGCAGTTTTAGTCACACTAACGCAGTTTTACTCACATTAGCACAGTTTTACTCACATAGCGCAGTTTTAGTCACACTAACAGTTTTACTCACATTAGCGCAGTTTTAGTCACACTAACACAGCTTTACTCACATTAGCACAGTTTTAGTCACACTAACACAGCTTTACTCACACTAACACAGTTTTACTCACATTAGCGCAGTTTTAGTCACACTAATGCAGTTTTACTCACATTAGCACAGTTTTAGTCACACTAACACAGTTTTAGTCACACTAATGCAGTTTTACTCACATTAGCACAGTTTTAGTAACACTAACACAGTTTTAGTCACACTAGCGCAGTTTTACTCATATTAGCGCAGTTTTAGTCACACTAACACAGTTTTACTCACATTAGCACAGTTTTAGTCACACTAACAGTTTTACTCACATTAGCGCAGTTTTTGTCACACTAGCACAGTTTTACTCACATTAGCACATTTTTACTCACACTAACACAGTTTTACTCACACTAACACAGTTTTAGTCACACTAACACAGTTTTACTCACATTAGCACAGTTTTAGTCACACTAACAGTTTTACTCACATTAGCGCAGTTTTAGTCACACTAGCACAGTTTTACTCACATTAGCACAGTTTTTGTCACACTAACACAGTTTTACTCACATTAGCGCAGTTTTAGTCACACTAACACAGTTTTAGTCACACTAACACAGCTTTACTCACATAGCGCAGTTTTAGTCACACTAACACAGCTTTACTCACACTAACACAGCTTTACTCACATTAGCGCAGTTTTAGTCACACTAACACAGCTTTACTCACACTAACACAGTTTTACTCACATTAGCGCAGTTTTAGTCACACTAATGCAGTTTTACTCACATTAGCACAGTTTTAGTCACACTAGCACAGCTTTACTCACATTAGCACAGTTTTAGTCACACTAGCACAGTTTTACTCACACTAACACAGTTTTACTCACATTAGCACAGTTTTTGTCACACTAATGCAGTTTTACTCACATTAGCACAGTTTTAGTCACACTAACACAGCTTTCCTCACATTAGCACAGTTTTAGTCACATTAACACAGTTTTAGTCACACTAACACAGTTTTACTCACATTAGCGCAGTTTTAGTCACATTAGCGCAGTTTTAGTCACACTAACACAGTTTTACTCACATTACCGCAGTTTTAGTCACACTAACACAGTTTTACTCACATTAGCGCAGTTTTAGTCACATTAACACAGTTTTAGTCACACTAACACAGTTTTACTCACATTAGCGCAGTTTTAGTCACACTAACAGTTTTATTCACACTAACACAGTTTTATTCACACTAACACAGTTTTACTCACATTAGCACAGTTTTACTCACATTAGCGCAGTTTTAGTCACACTAACACAGTTTTACTCACATTAGCGCAGTTTTAGTCACACTAACACAGTTTTACTCACATTAGCACAGTTTTACTCACATTAGCGCAGTTTTAGTCACATTAGCACAGTTTTACTCACATTAGCGCAGTTTTAGTCACACTAATACAGTTTTACTCACATTAGCACAGTTTTACTCACATTAGCACAGGTTTAGACGGGTGTCTTAACATTTTATTGCTTAAATTGCATATAATACAGTTTTAAAGAAAACATTTTAATTACTATTGTTGAAATTTCTTACTAGACATATTTATCATACTGTAAGTTCACAAGACTGGCTGCTGTACAGTCAGTTACTATACTGAAGCTTATCCTACACTTGCTGTCTCACGTACTGTAAACAAACTAAACTGAATATTCTTGCTGTATTGGATTTGGTGCATTTTAGGCTCCAAATTGCTACAAACACCACCTGGTATATATTTTATGCATCACTGTGAGGGGAGAGTGTGTGTGAGGGGTGTATGTTCTTGTGAGTGTGTGTTTTTTTTGTGGTTATGTTCTCAGATCATTTACGGACATAACTTGCTATCACACTGACCTACGTTCTTAACTAGCCATTACATATAACCACAACTATCATACACGCTCAACTCGCCATCACACTGATTTAAGCTAAATGTTATCGTTACTGTGTGTCGCTTCGCTCTGTGGACTGGAAGTGTACACTGAAACACTGATGTCGTGCTTGGCTAGGAGTCCTATCAGTTTGCAGGGAAAGCTCAGTTGCTTGCTTTCTTAAGATTTGCTACATTACCTGACTGACGGCTCAAAAAAAAGGGGGGGGGGGGAGAAATCTTCGAAAGCTGACCCCTAAAGACACTTGAAATAGTCTTCGTGTACCCTAATTTATTTCTGCTGTAAAACTTATTGCATATTCACTGATTAAGCTGGTCACTTTTTTCATAAAGCCCAGCTCTGAGTTTCTCCGAGAGTTGCGTAACTGGGCTCCTGCTCTGTAATCCTCTCATAGTTGTGGGATAATGGTGCCTTACACAGCTCAATTCCAACCCTGTGCCAAGTTGAAACATTTTGTTGGGGTGGTGGGAATCAACCTGAATGTAATGTTACAGTATTCCTGGAATGAAATTCTCAGAATTGAAGCCATAAGCTGCAGATGGAAAATGCCCAGTGAGTTTTATTGACTCTGGCATTGATTCTAGATATGCTAATGGAAACCTGTTAATGAAACCGTAATGAGCTTTTATGTGTTGCCATGATAAGTTTCCAGTTGCCGTTGGAGACTTTTGGACCATAAAAACATGTGACACATTCTTCTTTTTCTGGAATTGATTGCATCTGCAGAAGATACTCTAGAGCTTGGCTGTATGACAGGTGTGGAGCGCCACCCTCTCAAAAAGATTCCATGTCTGAAAATATTTTCAGCTAGCTGCAAACTCAAACAGGAAAAGCTTTCTCTTGTTTTTTCTCCCTTCTTTTGCCGGGAGGCTGGGCATCAGCTGTGGATTAGGGGAGTGATGTGATCCAGTGCACTGATGGCTTGTTGAGAGCAGAATTTCACAATATGTTGGTGTCCACTGGGAATGGGTGAGGCCAGCTGCTCTGGCTCTGAATGGAGAGCTGCCCTGTAACCTGAGCTACATATAGAGATCCAGTCTGAAGATTTTAACAGAACTGCTGTAGTTCTGAGTGAGACGGCCTGAGAACGATGAAAGAATGAGATGAATTGAGGAGCGGTAGAAGGTGATGGGGATAATGGATAAAAATGTTCAGTCAGGAAACACTTTTAACCAAACTAGTGATGAAACATGCTGCCAATGATGTTATAAAAATTGATGTTATAAAAATTCAAGAGACTAGCAGTGCACTCACATGGAGCTTCTCGACTAATACTGATAAATGTTTATCACAAAGTTCTGGTAGACACAGATTCCAGTAAGCAGTTGTTTTGCTTGTTACATACCAGTTTAAAACTGGACAGAGATTTTATATTTAAACTCTAAAAATGGACAGTTGCATACTTTTTATATACTAATTACTTCCACTATGCACTTGCCTGCTCATCACATGTTTCTTCTCAAATTAAGGGGGTTGAGAATTTGTCCCACCTTTTGTTGCAGTAACAGCATTGACTTTTCTGGGAAGGCTTTCCAGTAAATGTTGGAACATTGCGTTCATGATTTGATTACATTCAGCCACAAGAGCATTAGTGAGTTCTGGTACTGATGTTGGACGATTAGCTCTGGATCACAAGCCATTCCAGCTAATCCCGAGCGTGTTAGATAGGCTAACATAATGTCTTAAACACAGAACCACCACCTCGTTACCACAATGAACCACAAAACCTGCCCTGTAGGTGCACAATTACAGACTGCAGTCCGTCTGTTCTCTGAACACTTTGTTAGCCCCCTTTTACCATGTTTCCCAATGGTCAGGACCCCCACATGATCCCCGCAGAGCAAGTATGATGTGGTGTTGGTGTGTTGTCCTGGTAAGAGTGTATCAGACACTCACTGTCCACTCTGTTAGACACTCTGCTCAGTGTTTCATCAGTGGTCACAGGACACAGGAGGTTGCTGGTTGGTGGACTATTCTCAGTCCAGTGGTGATAGTGAGGTGTTTGCAAACTCTAGTTGCACTGCTGTGTCTGATCTTACCAGCACAACACACACTAACACACCACCACCTTGTCAGTGTCACTGCGGTGCTGAGAATGATCCAGCACCCAAATAATACCTGCTCTGTGTGGGTCCTGAGGAACAGGGTGAAGATGGAACAGCAAGGTATACAGAGAAACAGATGGACTATAGTCTTGTAGTCCATGGACTGTACTTGTAGGTTTACAAAGTGCTCATATATGAAAAACAGATTAACTGGACAATGAATGTAGAAACAATGAGGTGGTTTGATCTGTTTTATTGGTGCCCCAGTGTGTAAGCAAACAAACCAGTGGACGAACATAAATACACAACATCAGTGGTTTCTAGAAGAGTGCAGTTGTTCTATAATTGGGTTGTAATTATGAGCTGAAATTCCAGAATCAGGCCAATAATAATAGAAATGGGTTTTAGATGCTTTATTGATATAATTAATGGGTTGTTTGAATCTAGTTTGTGAAATCTTAATAACGCTGAGTTTGGATTGTAATGTGTGTTATAGGTGATGATGCAGACCTGTGCAGTGAGCTGCTTCAGGAGTCTTTGGATGCTCTGCGTGCTCTTCCAGAGGCCACTTTATTTGATGAAGGCACTGTGTCCTCTGTCTGGCTAGAGGTTGTTGAGAGAGCTACTAAGTTCCTCAGGTTAGTTACTTCATTTTTTGGTTACAACAAAACAACTGTGATAATTGTTTGTAAATATTTGCTTCTTAAAACCCCAGCAGTAACTGTGATAATCACTCGAGTGTTGCTTTGCATTTGGAACAGTGATGTGCATGGAGGTGGCAGTGGCAAAGCCCCAAGCAGCATTCCTCTGCAGGACCAGCACCTGGCTCTCGCGATTCTACTTGAGCTTGCTGTTCAGAGAGGCACACTCAGGTACACAACTTGCTTACAGTTTCAAACTCTCAGGGTTTATTTGCCTTGTTTATAGCAGACAGAACCTGCAAAGGTAGGACGGAATTCTTAAGCATGTGCGTAAGTCTTACAGTTAAGGAAGCCTACTTTTGAGATGTGCCTTCACTTTTGAGCACAATTTTTCTGGTCTGGCAAAAACAGAACAATATACTTCTCGTCTGTATAACTCAGGTCATTAAGTCTCATACGTCTGATCCTAAATCACCCTAAATCGAAGATCATCAGACAGTAGGATTTTTTTTTAAAGATGCTGCTATATTTTTCTTTTCACTTGAAGCATCCCTGATTTTTGTCATTCAGGTAAACAGGATGATTTCAATGTGTTGCAGTGTTGCTATAATGTATGCACTGTCTGCTCTTGTTGTAATACAGCAGTGTAAAGGTTGTCAGAAAATGAATACCCTAGGAAGAATTTCAATCCATTAAACCAGATAAAACATGAAGCCAATGACTAGAAGTTGTTACTGGATGATGATGCTGATGATGGTGGGAATGACTTAAGACTAATAACTGCATAATACCTGAAAAATTAAGGTACATAATGGTAGCTAAATACCAATCTGATAAATATCAGCACTAACACGTCTAATTTGTGCTGTATAGTCAGCTGCTGTCTGCAGTGTTGTTGCTCCTGAGGCTGTGGGATAGTGGCACCAGAGAGATGGATAACGAGCGTTCCAGCCAGGGCACCAGTGCCCCCTTACTGCCCCTCCTGCAACGCTTCCACAGCATCCACAGCAGCAAGGAGGAGCCTGTCCCAGAGGAGGAAGTTGAAGTGAGAAAGCTTCTTAATTCACCCCATTATTACTGTACCTTCTTAGATGCAGAGCTCCTCATGGGACAGACTTGTGACTCCCAGTCATGTTGCAGCTATTGGTTTGCCAGTACTTACTTGTAAGAGAGTAAACCCACAACAGCAGGATTTGATTAATGCATTCGAATTTAACTGAAATTGTGTGGGTAAAGTCTGAGGTGTAAACATGCTTTTGTATTAATGCAGATAGAAGGTACGTTTGATGGAATTGCCTTTGTAGGATCACAGTTGTCTACTGATGCTGAAAATATGAACACAGTCATACAGTAAACTGATTGCTTCTAATGTGTCCTTTTTGCTTGGTGAAAGATTCTGTCTGCCCCACTGAGCCCAAATGAGAGTTTCCTGCGCTACCTGACCCTGCCTCAAGACAACGACCTAGCCATTGACCTACGACAGACAGCTGTGGTCATTATGGCCCACCTGGACCGCCTGGCAGTCCCCTGTAGCCCTCCACAGTGCAGCTCTCCTACCTCCAGCAAGGTACCACATATGCCACTCTAGCCAATGCTTTAGCTGTTTGCTGTTGTGCTAGGAAGCTCAGTAATGCATAACATTTACATAGTTTCATTGGAGGCTGGAGAATGGTCAGACCTGTAATGGAAATATTCCGGATAGCTGATCTTTCGGCTGCATTGCCACCTTTTAAGCTTTCCCTGTTGCCTTTTAGCGTCAGTGATGATATTTAAGCCTACTTCCAAATGCTCTTGCAAGACTAATTGTGTTCTCTCTATGTCTGCCCTGTTGGAGGACCATGGCCCTGTGCAGGTAATTGGGTTTGTTAATGTATTTCTGCCTACACTAAGTTTTCAGATTGTATGTGTACCTCCTTATTGTGATTCACAGGTATAAACCTGTCCACTGCACCAAAGCCTTTTTTTTTTTTTTTTTCCTCAGGGTAGACCTGAAGATCCATCATTTTAAGGGTCTGTCTCAAAACCTAGTGAGCTGTCTATATAGGCATTGACTCGGTAGGCAGCGCTCTATCTGACATCTCTTCTCATAAGACAGATTATTGGGACGCTCTAGTTTTTTCACCCGCTGCACGCAACTGGTGGTTTAACTAGTTGCTAAGCTACCGGCCAGCTATCCCAAACAATAGCCTGTGTCTTAAAAATCCTCTTGCGCAAATGCTAATGGCTCGAGTAGAAAACTGCAGAATGGGCAACGACAGGTTGTAAATAAAATACTGTTTTGTGTGATTATATGACAAGAAACACATCAAAACACCAGAGAGAATCGAAATAACTTGCGTTTTAAACCGACTTCACTGCTCGTAGATTTGCCTGCTGAGGAAGTGTTCAATGCCTTCTTAAAGCAGGTCAAAATAAGGTGCCTCAGTAGACATAAAATGCTGCCTGTGTAGACACTCTCTAGGTTTTGAGAAAGACCCTAAGTATGGTTATTAATTTGTGGGAGTGTCACATGTTCCTGTTGGAGAATGATTATCACAGGATTTATGACCAAAGCACTGTTTATCTTTTACGTCTGGCTAAGGACGCAAATAGTTCACCTGAGAGAAGAAAAAGACTTTGGTGACTAATAGTACTGTAGGGGTGTCAAACCTAGGTTTGTCTGCTTCACAGCTCTGCATAAATCGTAAATTCCCTTTTTCTGACACTCATTAAGTCAATGCTGATAAGCTGATGTTTTAATGAAGCGTAACGCTAAATTCTGCAGAGCTGTGATAGCTGTGAATAAACCTGGTTTGACGCTTCTTATTTTGAGTAATCCCAAAACTGTCCCAGCTGCATTGTTGGTGTATGGTGGTCTGTGAGGTGCTGTGTAAAATGTAGAAATGTGTAATATGTGAGCGTGCCTGCATTTTATGTATATCATACCAACTGTTTCTAAGGCTGATTTAAAATTCCAGATTTCAGCCATCTGCTCCACTGACGTAGGATCAGTGATCTCTTACAGTAGTGCTCATGTTTTCGTTTTGTTTTTTTCAAGGGTACGTTGCAGGAGGTGATTGGATGGGGTTTGCTGGGATGGAAGGTGTACGCAAATGTGAACGGACCAATTCAGTGCAAAGCTCTGTCCAGCTTGGGCGTAACGCAAATTGTTTGCTCAGAGAAGGGCTTTCTCATCCTGTCAATCTCTGGTGCTGTGTACACCCAGAATTACAAAAGCACCACCTTGGCAAGTGTCTTATTTTAGTGTAGCATTTTAATAATACAAGTAAATCAACAGATACATAGTGGGGTTTTTTTTTATTCTTTAATTCTTGCAATGTAACATGTTTTCTGTCTTTTTAGTCTCCTATGCTGGTCCATGGGCTGTCATCCAGAAAGATAGTAAAGCTGGCAGCTCACCCAGAAGGGCAGCACTATCTGGCTCTCTCAGCCAATGGAGAGGTTTTCTCCTGGGGCTGTGGAGATGGGGGTCGCTTAGGACATGGAGACACCACGTAAGTGTCTCTGTAAAGCTTTTCCAGCAGCTAATTCTGTCCTCTGATATTCTGATCTAGAGAATAAACTTGTATTGAGAGTAGTTACTGCTACATTGCTTTAATCCATCCATAGCTATTTTTTCTCCTCAAGATTACTGATTTCTTTGTAGTGTTATAAGTTATGTTTAGCATCAACTTAAATCAAGATTGACGGTCTTCGTGCCACTGTTCATGGCTCTTTTTTCCTCAGGATCTCTAAAGCAGTAAACATTTGTGAGATGTCCTATTGTTATTAAGCCAGTACCATTTACATTTATTGAAAATGCCTGTTTCCTATAAATGTAATTTCACTTTTACAGAGCTCATTGTAGATATGCATATAATGTATAGAAGTATGCGTTATATATATTAACAAATAGTTTTAATGGTGACTGCAGTACTTCCTCTTGCTGTGCAGGTACTTGGAAGAGCCTACCATGATTGCAGCATTCTCTGGGAAGCAGGTTGGAAAGCATGTGGTGCACATAGCCTGCGGCAGTACCTACAGTGCAGCCATCACAGCAGATGGAGAACTGTACACATGGGGCCGAGGCAACTACGGCCGACTGGGCCATGGTAATTTCCTCTACCGGCACGCTAAAGCTCAACTTTTAAACTCCACTTTGTGAGTTTTTGTTGCCTTTTTTGTTAACTGGACACACCTGTGACTTAATATAGGCTCCAGTGAAGACCAGACAACCCCTATGCTGGTGACTGCGCTAAAGGGGCTGAAGGTGATAGATGTGGCTTGCGGCAGTGGAGATGCACAGACACTTGCGGTCACAGAGAATGGTATGATAAATAAAAAGAAAGTTTCCCTTTGATTTGCACCGGGATCTTGTTTAATGATGTCCTTATTTGATGGCAAGGTAAAATGTGAAATATGCTAGCACTGTAAATATATGTAATAGGACTGCAGTATCTGAGAAAAATAAATAAAAATGTGAATTACATTACACTTATCAAATCAGATTTTTGTGGCAAACGTGGCAGAAATTAGCAATTGGACTTTTTCTGTCACAGAAAACTGCACAATCCACAACTGAATAGAGGTTGACTCTACATCCAGTTAGAGGTACAAACAGCAGCTGTTTAGATCTTACAGAGAGAGCTTTTTTTCACTCCATCAGGCTCAGTACTTTGTGTCTGCTTGAATCCTGTGTGGAGACTTGGCTTGAATCCTGTGTGGAGTTTCTGTTCTTCTTTAAATGGTGCATTAGTAACACAATGGAACTGCTGATCCCTTTAAAAAGTGGAAGGAAAATGTCAATAAAAAAACATTTGTGTGATGTTTTCATATGTTATTTAGCATATTTGCGGTATTGGTGCAGTTATCTGGACTTTGCAGTGTCAGATCTCTGACACTGGTTGATCTGCTGTACTTTGTCTGTCTTTATTGAACTTACCCAAGTAAGAGCTTCACTTCATACAGCCTAGATAATCAGCAATCCAAAGTAGCCTGTTACCAGTCTGGGCTTTTTTGTCTATTTTCAAGAACAGTGATTACCGATATAGAAACCTTTTGTCAAACATTTTATAGCATTAACTGTGTTTGGTTTACAGTGTGATTTTCTTATAACACAAGGGTCATGAGAATAAAGTATTAAAATGTATATTGTGATATTCCCATGTTCAGTTATGAACAAGCAACTTGTATTTAGAACTGAATCATATGGGCTAAAGGTTGTGACTGTAGCAAGTTAATGATAATAAACATGAATACTTTAAGATTTTTTGTCGTTGTACAGGATGTTTGGAACACAAAAAAAGAGAAATTATATTCTGTCCTCACTTCTCCTTTTCTCACTGTGCAGGCCAGGTGTGGTCCTGGGGGGATGGGGACTATGGGAAACTTGGCCGTGGGGGCAGTGATGGCTGTAAGAGTCCAAAGCTCGTGGAGAAGCTACAGGATTTAGACATAGTGAAGGTGTGCTGTGGCAGCCAGTTCTCGGTAGCTCTCACTAAAGATGGCCAGGTGTACACCTGGGGCAAAGGAGACAATCAGCGTCTCGGCCATGGCACTGACGAGCACGTCCGCTACCCCAAACTGCTGGACAGTCTACAAGGTCAGTATTTTTCCCCGAATATTTGTTCAGAATGTGTTGAACAATATTTTGTCAGTACCTTGTCGTGAGATTCTTTGTTTATGTGTGTTCCTCTGCACCTCCCAGGGAAAAAGGTGGTAGATATAGCGGTGGGCTCCACACACTGCCTGGCCCTCACAGAGGATGGGGAGGTTCACAGCTGGGGAAGTAATGATAAACTGCAGCACTTTGACACGCTCTTTTCCAACAAGAAGCAACCCAAAGCCCTGCCCGGCCTCAACTCCAAGCACATAGTGGGCATCTCCTGTGGCCCCGGCCAGGTAGTGCTTTCTTATCAGCGGTACTTTGATCTTTGTGTGACACGACTACATGGTGAAGGGATGTTTTTAATTTGTATTCTTGTTAGAGGGAGATTTTCCCAGGTTTGCTAATAACCGCTGTTGTGGTGACATTTTGGTTTGTTCTATAGTCCTCTTCTCTTTTTCTCCCTCAGAGTTTTGCGTGGTCCTCTTGCTCGGAGTGGTCAGTGGGGCTGCGTGTTCCCTTTGTGGTAGATGTGTGCCCCATGACCTTTGAGCAGCTGGATTTGCTACTGCGGCAGGTCAGCGAGGGCATGGATGGCAGCTCAGACTGGCCACCTCCTCAGGAAAAAGAGTGCATGGTGGTGGCCACCCTCAACCTGCTCAGACTACAGGTCAGTGATTCTGTAAGGAGGACATTTAAACTGTAAGAGCCTAGTAGGGTACATTTAGGCCTTTCTAACCCTGTTGTCTCTTGTCTGTGGTCTACAGCTCCACGCAGCGATCAGTAACCAGGTGGACCCAGAGGAGCTGGGACTTGGCCTGGGCAGCAGCCTACTCAACAACCTCAAGCAGACGGTGGTGACGCTGGCCAGCAACGCCGGGGTGCTGAACACCGTGCAGGCTGCCGCGCAAGCTGTGCTCCAGAGTGGCTGGTCAGTGCTACTGCCCACTGCAGAGGAAAGAGCTAGAGCCCTGTCCTCACTGCTGCCCAATGCAGGCAAGTCTCTTTGTGGGCTGGGGTATTAAAGTGCAATCTGTTTGCTGTTAGGTCAACGATTAGGTCATGTTCAAGACCTTCTTTCAGAAATGTTCTTCCGTACCATTTCTTAAATGCACTTTGCGTGCCTAGTAGCATTGTTGTAAATAATAAGGTAGATTAAAGTTTCTCTAGATAAAAAAAAATTAATTGTATAATTCATATGTGTGTATATATATATCATTTATATTGGTTAATTTATATCTATATTATTTCTGCATGTGTTTGTGCGCCAGCCTCTGGTAATGAAATGAACGTGAGTCCGGGTCGGCGCTTCATGATTGACCTGCTGGTCAGCAGTCTAATGGCAGATGGAGGACTGGAGTCTGCTTTGAATGCCGCCATCACAGCTGAGATCCAGGTCAGTGTGCATTATTCAGCATTCAATTCATAATTTATTCACGTCCACTATGCCTCACGCCTGCTTTGCTTGATGTCATGTTTCCAAAATCCCAAAAAAGCCAAATATTAAATAAATAGCCCCATTTTTTGGTTTGGTTATTTTATTACATAACATTAAACAAGTAATACAGTGAATTATTAGCAGGTTGTCAACCAGTTATTATCGTTAGTACTTCCAGCATAGTGTACCAGCTTCCCTTAAAAAGTAGTGTATCTTGTGATTTTGTCAGGATATTGAGGCCAAGAAAGAGGCACAGAAAGAGAAGGAGATTGATGAGCAGGAGGCTAATGCCTCCACCTTGCACCGCTGCCGCACCACTCTGGATAAAGACCTCATCAACACGGGCATCTACGAGTCTGCAAGCAAGCAGAGCTTACCACTGGTCCAGCTTGTCCAGCAGCTTCTCAGGTACTGGACACATCGCTTTACTGATCTACTCTAGCTGTCTGCTTTCACTGTAGCTGGATACGCATAGGTCAACTACATACATAAAGAAAGTCCATATAAACATACTAAATGGAAATTTCTCCACTTCTTATGTGCACAGGAATATTGCGTCACAGACTATAGCACGTCTCAAAGACGTGGCACGACGCATTTCAAACTGCCAGGATGCAGAGCAGGTGAGTAAAGAGCGCTCTGCTTCCTTGGACCTGCTCTTGCGCTTTCAGAGACTGCTGGTCTGCAAGCTGTATGTGGGAGTCCATGGCACTGTGGGAGTTGGGGGATACAGTGAGTACCAGGCACACACTCACATAAAGCATGCTGTTACATAACACTAGCCCTCCATGTTTCCTGGCTTTAAATTACAATTGATCTGTTTGGGTTCATAGAGAACTTGAATAGACTAGATGACTGGACGTTATTTGGTTTTAAAAGCGGCTGTTCTGTGTTCTGTGATTTAGCTTTGACCCACCCTGAGATTCTCGGAGTGGGCTCTTTGTTGAAGAAGTACATTGCCTTGCTGTGTACACACATCGGGGACATCCTTCCTGTAGCCACAAGCATTGCTTTCAACAGTCACCGCCACTTTGCTGAGGTGTCCCGTGTCATTGAAGGAGACCTTACTGGTAAGACTTGATCCAAACTCTCCTCGTTATAAGACTATAGAATGTCCAGTTTGTAGATTTGCGCTGTTGCAAGTTTCGGAGGCAATGTTAGTATGTAAAAGCAATTTGCTGCATATAAATAGTAAATGTCTTTAATGTCTGCAAACTTTTTTTAAATAGTATATGTAGCACTTGTGTATATTTGTTGTTAATAAGCTTGTTTTGTTAACTGCACTGTCTCCACCTCTGTTCCTCAAGGTGTGCTGCTCCCAGAGCTAGTGGTGTCCATTGTATTGCTACTGACTCTGGATGCAGGTCTGATGCAGGAAACCGGTTCCATCCCTCTGCTGGCAGCACTGCTGGAACATTTGGACCGCTTTAATCACCTCGCCCCAGGCCATGAGAGAGATGACAGTGAAGACCTTGCCTGGCCTGGTCTCATGGGTATGTGGAAAAACATTCATTTCATTCTCATAAAGAGTCATTTAAGTTTAGTCATTTTCCTTTTTCCATCTCAGGATTTCAGGCATGAACTAAGGTATCGTTCTGAATCTCTTTGCAGGGTCTTTCTTTAACGGGCCGAGCTCAAAGAACAACGAGGAGGTTTCGCTTATCCGCAAAGCTGACCTGGAGAACCACAACAAAGATGGTGGCTTTTGGACAGTCATTGATGGAAAAGTGTATGACATCAAAGACTTCCAGGCCCAGTCTCTTACTGGAAACACTATACTTGGTACGCCATAGGAAACTGGAGTGTAGATATCTGGTATTCAGTCACATAGGTTGCCATATCAAGTTTAAACCATAGCTGTATGTGCTTCCTGAAATGACCCCCAATCAGTGGCCTAATAGATGTAGAGGGGTGTGGGTGTGTGTGTGTGTGTACATTGGTTATAATATCTGACTTTCTATATTGGGTCCAGTATTTGATTTCAAATGAGAAATGATTTTGATTGTTGTGCTTTCTTTTTGTTTGTAGCTCAGTTTGCTGGAGAGGACCCTGTGGTTGCCTTAGAGGCTGCTCTTCAGTTTGAGGATACTCGTGAATCAATGCAGGCGTTTTGTGTGGGACAGTATATGGAGGTAAGTGGGGGTAAGTTCTTCATGTTAGTTTACAATGCATAATGACAGGATAACGGACTACCCTGTGATGGTTTCTTTTGTCCAGCCCAATCAGGAGACAGTTACGACCCCAGACCTGAGCAGCCTGTCCTCTCCTCTGATAGACACTGAGAGAAACTTGGGCCTGCTGCTTGGCCTTCATGCCTCCTACCTGGGCATGAGCACACCACTCTCTCGTATGGAGCTAGAATGTGCAAGTGAGTGTCTTTCTCTTGCTTTCAGCCTCTGTCTCTAGTCTGGCAAAGAGAGAGTACAGTTCATTGAATAACTTATAAAGTCATAATCATGAGAAATGAAAATGATGCAGTCGTTTAAATAAGGAAGGGTATTCTTTGTCACTCTGTGTGTGTTTGATTTTTTATGTTAGGAACGCTTTAATGACTACAGTCTTGTTTGTGTTGCTGTCTCAGAGTGGCTCCAATCATCAATCTTCTGTGGGGGTCTACAGACTAGTCAGATCCACTATAACTATAATGAGGAGAAGGATGAGGACCATTGCAGCTCTCCAGGGACCACTACACCTGACAAAGCCAAACTTTACTCTCGTAGAATCACCCTTAGCGACCACGCACAGCCCTTTCTGCAGGCAATTGCTGATAACACTACCCAGGACCACACTGTGAAGGTACATGCACACTGATTAGCATCACATAATGTGAGTGGGGCGCCCTAATTTTGCCCAGAGGGGCTTCTTAGGATCTCATCATATCACTGTTTTAGTGCATTAGTGATGTGGTGGCGCGACTGCTGCAGCTTGTAGACAGCAGCCTTTCATACACTGAGTTAGCGCTGCGGGACAGCTCAGCAGACCTACATACAGGGAATTGTCCCTGATTGTAAAGAAGTTCTACAGAAATTGCACATAATCAGTCTCCTGTTGTCCATTTTGCTGCATAAGTTTGAAGATCATGTTAATCATGTGTATTTATTTACCCTTGGAAGGTTTTTGCCTCGTGATTGCGTTTGTTGTTTCAAGCCTAGATTTAAAGAAAATAATCTGTGTAGCGTCAAAGTTGCAGCTAGTTTTTTTGTTTACTTACAGACATATTTTATATAACTCACGAGATGAACTATGTAGTCTTGTCTAGGGGTGTGTTTAAAAAATCAATATCGATTCATATAAACCCGAGATCCGTCTTTAAAATTAGCATTCCAGCCCCCCATATATGTAATGACTAGTTAAGAAAGTAAGTCAGCGTGATAGCAAGTTATGTCAGTAAATGATCTAAGCTTTGCTTAAGAACATAACCACAAAAAATAAAAACCTGAACTTTCACATTACCGTTTTGATTATAGTTACAAACAAACACACAAGAACATACACCCTTTTCCCTCCCAGTGACGCATAAAATACACAGTAAGCTAAATATCAGGTGGTGTTTGTAGCAATTTGGAGCCTAAAATACACCAAATCCGGTGAAGCAAGAATATTCAGTTTAGTTTATTTGCACTAAGTGGGTCAGCAAGTGTAGGACAAGCTTCAGCAGAGTAAATGAGTGTACAGTAGCCAGTCTTGTGAACTTACAGTATGATACATGGGTCTAGCAATAAATTTCAATAATAGTAATTATTAAAATGTTTTCTTTAAACTGTATTATATGCAGTTTAACCGATAAAATGTTGAGAAACCTTTCTTATTTTATCTTATATATTTACTATTGCTCTTTAATTCAAAAAATATATTAATTGATGAAATAATCAATAGAATACTCGATTACTAAAATAATCGATAGCTGCAGCCCTAGTAACAATAAGAGTTAATTATATGGACCAGGATGGAAGTAGAATGGAAAGCTGGAGCGGTTAATTAATTTTAATTAATCACGTTTATTTTGTGTGGGTTTTGAGTAGATTCATGATTTGTGTATTCTTAGCTTAGTTTTATGGCTGGTAGATTTATTTATTTATTTTTTTTGTCTTAATCTGCATGTGAATCATGTGAGTTCCGTGGGGAGAGCACAGTTTTCAGTGTCCACCGGCAACATCCAGTGAGCACAACAGTGACTGCATTCTTATACTGCTGCACACTAAATAAAGATGGTCCAGCAGTCTGCTGAGTGTCTACCAGTGCCAACTTCACTGTTAGTATTAGTATCAGCACTGTATTTAGCTCACCTCCAGCTTTACATCATTCAGTGATTAAAATAAAAACATTTACCAGAGCAGTAGCTGGAAATAACTTTAAGAAACTTTCATCAAGAAAGCTGTAAGTGGACCTTCTTACCTTTTAAAAGCTGTATTCGAAGGATGGTTCTATAGTTACTGAGTCACAGCAACATGACAGCAGTTGGGTTTCAGCTTCAAACAACAACGTGTTGGCAGTGTTTCTTAAAAGAAGAGTGTGGTTACTAATTTGTTATGTTGCTTGCCTTAATGGTCCTTACTTATGAAACAGCCTGCATTTATTTGAAGCTGTGACTGATCATGATTCTATACTGAGCTATGATTCTCGGTGTCACCAGTACTGAGTAACAGGCTGCTTCTTATGTTTCTGTTTCAGGACTTTTTATGCCAAATCGAGCGGTGCTGTAAGCAGTATCATCTCATCACCCCCATCACTTTCCCGCCAGAGCACCCTGTGGAGGAAGTGGGCCGCCTGCTGCTCTGCTGCCTTCTTAAACACCAAGACCTTGGTAACCTAGCAACTGCCCTTCAGCATACACAGTTTCTTTCTTTAGCTTCCTGTAATCCTGGCAGATTATGTCTGCCTATTGTATTGATTTCAGTAGTCATGTAAACCAAAAGTTGTCGTGGTCATGTTTCTACTCTCCTTTTATGTTGTGAACATTCCTGTTTGTGTTGAGAGGCAATTAATTGACGCCAGCTGATCCCTCCCTGTTTAGGTCATGTCGCCCTCTCACTCGTCAATCAATGTGCCTTGGCTGTGGACCAGGGGAAGCAGAGGTCCCTCCCCAAATCTGTGATTGACGTGTGTCGAATGGTGTACCAGGCCAAGTGCTCTTTAATCAAAGTGCGTTTCTCTAGCAAGTGAAAAGCTCAGCTTTGTCAGAGTGCTGTCAGTGTTTGAGATTTCTGGTGTCACTGTTGTGTTGAGAGAGTCGTTTTCTCATACTTTCATACTTTTTGTCCTTTCTTACGCAGACCCACCAGGAGCAGGGTCGCTCCTATAAGGAGGTGTGTGCTCCTGTGATTGAAAGGCTGCGATTCCTTTTTAATGAGCTGAGGCCGGCCGTCAGTAATGACCTGTCCATTGTGTGCAAGTTAAAGCTGTTGAGCTCCCAGCCTCGCTGGAAAATGATCACCCGCAAGCTGATCAGGGAGTGCAGGAAAAAGAGAGGTGGGCTCACGTAATGCCAGTTACAAAGAATGACTTCCGAGAATAAGTATGTTTGCTAACACTAGTTTAAAATTCCAGTTGGCCCAGTTATAATTAGGGATGTAAATCTCTGACCTCACAAAGATTCAATTGGATTGTTATTCTTTTGGATGTGATTCATGTGTCATTGAATCACACATCATACCTTGATTTTATTTTGGTACAATGATTTTTTTTTAAATATACTGAAGTTCAGAAATTGTTGCTTGTTTAATAGGTTTGAAATGCTTGGTTTTTAATTATTATTATTATTGTTATTATTATTATTATTGTTGTTGTTGTTGTTGTTGTTATTGTTATTATTGTTATTGTCATTGCTGTTATTTAATATTGTCTATTATTATTATTATTATTATTATTATTATTATTATTATTATTATTATTATTATTATTATTATTCAGCTATGGTGATACAGAATTGATGCTGTTGGATTGCAGCCTTAAAATTGATACATTGTTATAAATTGATATATTTCTACACCTTTAGAAAGATCTGAAATATATTGGTTTGAGATCGGCATTGGATGTTCTTGTTGCTCTTTCTTTCAGTGCCTAAGAAGTCAGAATCTGCAGATGTGGAAGAGTGTAAGCAGGAGAGAGAGAGGGAAGGGACCAATGAGGAGGAGCCCCCAGCTCCCATAAGCCCCGCACCTGTAGACAAGAAACAAATCACTGTCAGATCACCAAAGGTACTCCTGTTCTCTCTGTCTTGTTTTCTTTGTCTCTGATTGCTTGTATACCTTTTCGATCTACTGCTCCTTGACTAGCATGTGTTCCTCCTCATTGTTCTCTGTACCGTGCTCTGGTGTTTGTTTTGCTCATTCGCTTTTCTACCTCTGTGTATTTAGCAGGACAAGTGGCAGCCTCTACTAAACACAGTAGCAAATGTTCAGAAATACCGCTGGTTGAAGCACAGTGTGCAGGGTTCCTTCTCCCAGTCCAGCCTCATGAGCACCATTGTGGAATTTGCTCTCAAGGAGGAGCCGCTGGATGTGGAGAAGATGAGGAAGTGCCTTCTGAAACAGGTGAGTCTATGGACTTTCTCAAAGTGGCAATTACATTTTAAAAAATTTATCTGTGCCTCAGGTGTGCAGCACTGCTCATGTAGTTTAGTTATGGGTGACCTCCAGTCAGGGCAACAGGGACTGCGTCTTCTTGCTGCCTCTCATACTGCTACAAAGGATGCCTCTGTGATGAGTCCTGTCGCTCTTACTGCTACAGACTTAAAAAAGATGGCCTAGCAGCCTGCAGAAAGTGTCCTCCAGTGTCAGCTTCACTGTTTTTTTATTAGTATTACAGACATCAGCACTGTATTTTGCTTACTTACAACTTTACATCGTTCAGTGATTAAAATAAAAGACCTACCAGAGCAGCAGCTGAAATGAACTTCCATTTTAACAAAGAAAGAAAGAATGATGGGTCTACAGCTAGTCTCAGCAACATGGCAGCAGCTGGGCTTCAGCCTCAAATGTGCTAACAGGGTTTTTAAAAAAAGAGAAGTATGGTTATGATATAATGCATTAGCTAACTTAATGGTCCTTACTTATGACAGACATTGTTCAGATGACATCATTTAATAAATAACACTAGGTCATGTGTGAATATAAGTCAATTTGAGATTACGTAACATCTCAACACAGTTGGGGGTGTAATGATTTAGGCGTGCAGTTTACAGTACATATTAGCTACTTTTGCCTTGTAGCCCCAGTGCAGAGGTGATGAAGCTTTGGACACAGTGTTGTGCTGGTGACTCTTTGGAAAGGCCTGTAAGCTTTGAAATTTTTGGCCATAAATTTCACCCAGTTAAAGAATTATCAGAACTTTAACTAGTTTATACTTCATACTTTCTGTACCTGGATATATTTAGCCCTCGACAGAAAGCTTCAGCAGTGAGACAGATTTTTAGTTTAAGCTTTTGAAGGAGGAGTTGATGTAATACTGCAACTCACAAAATATGGTTTAAGTTACTTGTGTGCTTTTTTTTTTTTTATGAGCTCAGAATCTTGTATTTAAAAACTAGATCAGCCATCAAATGTGATATAGCATTGAGCTAAACTCTGCTGTTTGTTGTTGACTGTAAACATAGTGTAAGTACACAAGTACAACGTATTTTGACCGAAGATATTAAAGATATAAAATCATTGCCAAGCAGGTGAGTTTATGGATTTTCTTAAAGTGACTGCTTGGTGAAAATTACATTTTAACAGTTTTATCTGTGCACCAAATGTACAGCACTGCTCGTGTAGTTTAGTGCCAGTAACGTCCAGTCAGGGCAACAACAGTGACTGCATCTTTCTTGGTGCCTCTCATACTGCTACACCTTAAAAAAACAACAATGTGATGAGTCCTGTCACTCTTATACTGCTACACACATAAAAAAGATGTCCTAGCAGTCTGCAGAAAGTGTCCTTCTGTGCCAGTTTTACTGTTGTTTTTATTAGTAGTATTACTGGCATCAGCACTATTTTTTTGCTTACTTACAACTTTCATTCAGTGATGAAAATAAAACACCTACAAGAGCAGTAGCTGGAATGAACTTCCATTTTAACGAAAGAAAGAAAGAATGATGGGTCTACAGCTAGTCTCAGCAACATGGCAGCAGCTGGGCTTCAGCCTCAAATTTGTGCTATCATACCATCGTGAAAGTAGCAGCGTCACTAATAGAAAAGAGCATTACGTCTCTTACATCGCCAAACCCAAAAAAGGCTAACGTTTTATTACATGACAATTTTACACACTGTGACTTCATTACATTAGCGTAGGTTATGTATGGAGACGTCTGATTAAAGTGTCTCACTCAGGTTCAGGTTTCTGTTGAGAGATCAGGACTCGTTCATTCGATGCCAATAATAATGTTGCCATTTGGATGTGAATAAGGAAATACTCAAGAGCTTTTAAATGGAAAATTACTGCAGTGATTGTTTTAGCTGACCACAATCCTTTAAACCTTAACTGATGCAGTGAGTAGGTTTTTATTTCTTGAACAGCAATGACAGAAGACATGTGGTCTTGGAAATATTGTTACTGTGTTTCAGAAGGGTCAAGTTATTTGCCTGCTTCTATTTATGCTTCGCTAGAAGATTGGTCCCCAAGTCACTCCTGGGATGCAAGGACAATTGGATGAATAATGTCATGGTGATATTCTGTTTTGTGTGTGTTAACCTATGTCGTTTACCTTGTTTCTCTAGCTGGAGCGAGCAGAGGTGAGGCTGGAAGGTATAGACACCATGCTGAAACTCGCGTCCAAAAGCTTCCTACTGCCTTCTGTACAGTATGCCATGCTCTGTGGCTGGCAACGGGTAATCCCTGAAGGGCCCAATATAGGGTAAGTAAGCAAAGCTGTATATTCACACTGTTGGCTTGTGTGTACGTGTTAGTAGTTTACATGATTTAAAAAAAAAAAAAATGTCTTTCTTTCTTGGTAGGGAGCCTCTGTCTGACTGTCTGAAGGATGTGGATCTCATTCCTCCGTTTAATCGCATGTTGCTGGAGGTCACCTTCGGCAAACTGTACACCTGGGCCATCCAAAATGTCCGCAACATCCTGCTAGAGGCCAGCGTCAAGTTCAAAGAGCTTGGTAAGCCTTAATACACAGAATTGTCGTAGAAGATGTTTTGTTTTGCGTGGTGGAATAGTGATAACGTGTTCTTCCCTGTGCAGGAGTGCAGCCTGTGCCTCTGCAGACCATCACAAATGAAAACCCAGCGGGGCCCAGTTTAGGCACCATTCCCCAAGCACGTTTTCTTCTGGCCATGTTACACATGCTGACCCTCAAACATGGAGCCAACAGCCTTAGCTTGCTGCTCAACTCTGGCACCCTGGCTCTCACACAGAGTGTCCTGCGCCTCATCGGTCAGCATAAAACTCACTTCTTCTTAATTTGCATTCAGTACTTTTACTTTTGGTAGTTCTAACTTCTGGTTAGTCTATGGATGACTTCAGAACAGGGCTGTAAAATCTTAGCAAATCATTAAAAATACTCTTACTGTGTCTTCACTGTAACAGTAGATGCTATTTAACCAGAATACTGTTTCTCTGTTCACAAATTTTAAGACAGGATGTCTGTAATGGTTATGGCTGATTCATAGGGGATGAGGAATCTCAAACATATTTTGTTAGTCAAACTAAGTACAAAGTATTTTGGCTGAAGATATAAAATCATTACCATATGATTTTTATGTCTACTCTGTACTTATGGTACAACACAGTAGGGTAGCTAAACGTAATTTCTCGGAGAAGATTTTTGTATTTTAGTGTTCAGCATCAAACCTTAGGTCAATGCTTATTGGCCCGATTTGTGTTATGGAAAATAAATTTTTCCTACAGGCCCCAGTACAGACAGCAGTGAGGAAGATTTACGCTCAGGAGCTCACGGAGGCTCGGCCACAGTGCTGGAGGAGTCAAGGAAGGAAACCGCCCCGGCCCCCCTTCCCGCTTCTGGACCTGAGCTGGCTGCCATGATGAAGATAGGCACCAGGGTGATGAGGGGACAGGACTGGAAATGGGGTGATCAGGTATATGAAAGCTGTCTGTGATGCTTCTTGTTTGCGTCAATGTTTTTAGTGTGTATTAGTATTACTATTTAAATTATGTACATGGTTTATTCATTTAAACCAGTGTTTCCTAATCCTGGTCATGTACATCTTTATCTCTTCCCTGCCTCAACACAACTGTTCCCGCTGATGATGTATTTTGACGAGTCCTCAGGAGCAGCATTAGGAAACACTTGGTTTTATATCTTGTTTGCTTTAGGGGCAGCTGCATGTTTATGCCTGTGCATGGTTTTGGTTGCTCTTTAGGATGGCCCTCCTCCAGGTCTCGGACGAGTGATCGGTGAGTTAGGGGAAGACGGCTGGATTCGAGTGCAGTGGGATACCAGCAGCACTAATTCGTACAGAATGGGCAAAGAAGGCAAATATGACCTCAAACTAGCAGAACCCCCTCCTGCCACACAGCCTGCTACTGAAGACTCCGATACAGAGGACGACACTGGTCAGTACATCTGTCCTGTTTCAGTCCTGAACCTAGAGCGCCCTTGTCCTCTGTACTTCAGTGTTTATTCTGCTATAATGCACCTCAGAGAACTACGCAGTTGCTTAACAATCCTGTACTGAGTTGAGGTGTAATTGTGGTGAAAACACAAAGACTTGCAGAACCAGAATTTGAGACTTTGCTCTGATATAATATATGTCAGGTGTACACTGAGCAGAATTTCTGTTGCTTTTAAGTGGCTCATTGTCAGCTTTGCAGATTGGATTGTCATCAAGCACTGTCTTCTGCTTTTCTATCCTGAATTGTTAGAAGGAGAGGTGATGGAGAAGAGTACTCACCCCACAGCCGTCATGCTGACCAGTACAGTGAATCTGCTGAAGACCTTGTCCCTCTCTTCCGGAATTCATGCTGAAGTCATGCAGACTGAAGCCACTAGGACTCTATGCGGTCTGCTCCGCATGCTTGTTGAGAGTGGAGCCAACGACCAGGCTGGTAATTTAATCCACAAGCTGCTGTGGTATTGGAGATAATGCATCAGAACTGTCTGCAGAGCTTAAATAGTTTTTGAGGAAAGTAAATAACACGTCTTTAGCTCACTCCTTTTTGTTTCTGTGTTTGTGTGTGTGTGTGTGTTTGTTTGTGTGTCAGGTTGTCCATCTTACAGGCTGGTGTCTCGTGAGCAGCACAGGAGCTGGTGTACTCTGGGCTTCATCCGCAGCATAGCACTAATGCCTCAGATGTGCAGCACTCTGAGCTCCTCGGCTTGGATCAGCCTGCTCATTCGAATTGTGGAAGGCCACCAGTCATTCACTGCAGTTACACTACAGAGACAGGTACAGCCTCTCTACAGCACCTCTGCTCTACACTCTTCTCTGAATTCTGCACAATGGTAGATCTCCTAGGTCAGAAGTGGGCACGCGTAATACAGAGCATCCTCTTCTGTTGTGTATGTGAATATGCAGTACTGATGAGTTGATAAATTTGTTTTCTTCCCTCAGATCCTGGCTCTGCGCTTACTGCAGGCAGTGCTTCCGTCTTGGGATAAAATGGAGCGCTCTCAGGACATGAAGTTCCTTGTGGAGAAACTTTTCGGCTTCCTTGGCAGCCTTCTTAGCACCTGCTCCTCAGACCTACCACTGCTCAGAGGTGATGTGCATCTGTTTGCAGTGCTGCTGCACCCCATTCACAATGCCAGTGTCTTTTTTGGGAAGTGGGGTGGGGGCTTCTGTCTAGTAATATTATATGTCAATATATAAATATTTTAGGTGTTTAGATATTTCTCATGTTAGTTGCGTGCTTGCAAATAAGATTTGTTTATGTTTGGATGTTTTGGTAACATCTCTCATTTGCTTGACAGAGGGTTCTCTGCGTAGGAGGAAGTCCCGCCCACAGGCTTCCTTGACAGCCACTCATAGCAGCACACTAGCAGAGGAGATTGTAGCCGTTCTGCGAACCCTGCACTCTCTCAACCAATGGAATGGCCTCATCAATGAATACATTAACTCTCAGCTTAGTGCCATTGGAGATGTAATGGCAGGCCGTCTATCAGAAGCGGTACGACCTTCCACAAACTTCACTCATAAATTAATATTAATATTTATATTTTTATTTAAAATGTGTATGTACGTTTGGTGTGTAGAGGCCTGTATGGCTATTCGATTGTCTGTTTCTCCAGGCGCTGCTGGAGGAGTACTTCCCCAATGCAGAAGCTCCAGTGGTGGGCAGTCTCATGGCTGTGCTAGCGGTGATTGGTGGAATTGATGGACGTCTCAGGTTAGGTGGTCAGGTGGTTCATGAAGAGTATGGGGAAGGCACAGTGACGCGCATTACTCCTAAAGGACGAATCACTGTGCAGTTTTACGAAATGCGAATGTGCCGAGTGTGTCTGCTGAGCCAGCTCAAACCGGTGTGTACACACATCCTGATGACTGTAATGTTTATACTATTTAGATAATCACACTCGCACATGCCTTCAGTCTCATACAGTACTTTTATTTTCAGAACAGTTTCACTTGCTTTTAACCTTTTTTTTTCTATCTTGCTCTGTTCTCTTGTCAGCTGCCTGTCGTGTCATTCAGTGTTCAGAACCTGCCCTTTACAGAGCCAATGCTGGCTGTGTGGGCTCAGCTTGTCAATCTAGCCGGAAGCAAGCTGGAGAAACAGCGCATGAAGAAATCCCTTAGCAGAGGACTTGCAGGTACAGCTTTTTCTTCCCCCACTAACAAAAACAACATGTCCACAAAGATAAACAGAGCAGAGCTAAATACATTACATTGAATTGAATTGAATTGAATCAACTTTATTTATCCCCAAGGGGCTATTAATATTGGACACAACATCACAAGACAACAACAAACAAACATAAAAGACATACAAATACCAATCACAAGCGATGAGTCCAGTATCCAAGCAAATTAATATCAATGTTCATTTAGCAATCTAATGGCTTTCGGACCAAAGGTCACTCTCCGTCGAACAGTCCAACACAAATTCCCTGTACACCTAAAGTGTTTAGACACCCCTCTTCACAGCCTATTTCACTATGTCCTTACTGTCAGCTCACTGTGCTGCACAGCTCAAAGCCTTTTGGCTCTTTCTTCTGTCTCTGCCTTTTTCTTTTTAAGGGCTGTTGTCATTTACACATCATGGGTTTCTGTGTGAAAAGGCCTTTAGAGGTATAGAAGTATCTCCAACTTAGTGCTGGGGATGGCCTGATATGAGAATATCAAGTGTTGTCATGTATGTATCTATGAATGCCAGTCCATGAACTTTTTTTTTTTTTAAATGTAGAAATTGGGGCTTCTGTAAATCTGGTTAGGCAGTACAGAGAAATGAATCGTTTATTTCTGTGGGGTAAAATTAATAAAACTCCTAACTACAGTAAATATGTCATTAGAGATTTGAAATGAAAATCAAATATCAAATCTACACAAAAAGTCTAAACCTCTGCCAAGTGATTTATTTATATATTTTAAGCAAATGTCTGTGTGTGTGTGTGTGTGTGTGTGTGTATGTATGTATATATATATATATATATCCCTACTGAATGGAATACAGTTTTGTTTTTTGTTTTTTAGAAACTGATTTGAAGCATTTGCGTCTTGAATTTCACTCTGATTTGATTACTCGGATACAAATGAGTATTTTAAAACATACACTGTTTGTATATATGTGAATGCAAAATTGGCAATATAAACAATCCATGGATGCAGTTGAATTGCGACCTTCAGTCTGATGTTGATGTTGTCATGTATCCGTGTAATTTGATACCCCTTGTATACAAAATAAAAACTGCATATGTTACATAAAACACTTTAGCTCTGTTGGTGAATCAGTGTTCATGTGTTGTGATGTTTTTGATATGATCTTGCAGCAGACCAGGTGGACGTGCACTTGCTGCGGTGTCAGCAGCTGAGACTGTACATCCTGAAGGCTGCGCGTGCTCTGCTCTCCCACCAGGACAAACTCAGACAGATTCTCTCACAGCCCGCTGTTGTAGACAGCAGCCCAAACCCCAGCGGTAAGACTGCATCCTCTCCCAGTTTCTTCAGTCGCTTACTTAGATATCTTCCTCCTTGTTATTTCTTCCGGCCTCTGCTTTGTTTATGTATACTCCTTCCTTACACAGCATACCCTTATCTGCACCTTTCTCCTTGTGCATCTCCCCCTGATGCGGAGGTGGTTGGAAATGAATGAACATTTCTTCCCACTCACTGCTCACACAGCACATAGTCAGTGTTGGATGGTTTGGGGGTGGACATCTTTAACTGATGCTAATGAATCTACCTGGATTAAACCTGCTGCAGAGCCAATATGGCTATCATGGGGGTGGACATGCGTGAATAGTGATTAGTAAGGAGCTTGGGTTGTGTGTGGGGGAAATCCCTGCTCACTGTTGTTTTTATACTGTATTCAGCATATTGTTAAATGTCATATGTGAAGGATTTGCTGCCTCCTGGTGGTTGAAGACATAATTACATAGCAGGTTATTTGTGATTGAATATCATCTCAGTGATGTCATTTAACTCTATTTAATGTTTATTTGAAATGTGTGTGTTTGTAGAGGAGCAAGTTGTGTCGTCTCCAGATGTAGGCGATTTGTCCCCTGAGGGTCCACTACCTCCGCTCATCCTGCTTCAGCAGCTGCTCTCTGCTGCCACCCAGCCTTCACCCATTAAAGCAATCTTTGATAGACAGGAGCTGGAGGTCAGTACTTCATCATGTACTTTTTAGCATGCTGTGTTGGATTTTATTTCTCTTGTGTCCCTCTAATGGTCTAGTAGTCGTTTGATGGTCAGAGATACCCCTGCAGTCCTGGTTTGTCCATGTTCTCTTACTGGAAGCTGTACTGTACTCTCTAGGCAGCGGCTCTGGCTGTTTGTCAGTTCCTAGCGGTGGAGTCCACTCACCCTTCATCCCCGCTGTTTGAGGACAGCAGTTCGAGCGAGGCCACCACGCCGGTCACTGTACAGCACGTGCGCCCTCCCAAGCAAAAGAAGCATAAGACCTCACCTGTGCCCCCCGCACCCATAGTACTCCAACTCATGGAGATGGGCTTCCAACGGAAGAACATTGAGTTTGCCCTAAAGTCCCTGTCTGGGACCACAGGCAGCGCCACTGGAGTTCCAGGTAGCTTGATTCTATCAAATCAGCTAATGTAGGAAAATATTACTGAGCTGCATAACACAGGCATTTAGTCGGTTGATGACTCTTGTGTTCTTACGTCGTCTTATTAAATCTTACTCTTAGTTATTCTGCAGGAACAGTACACGAGTATAATGTTCACATATACTTATTAACATCTACTGGCCTGAAGTTCCTATTAAACTGGTCTGTTAACCACACAATGACCTCCGTTTTGTTTCAGGTGTGGAGGCACTTGTAGGCTGGCTATTAGATCACCCTGATGTACACGTCACAGAGCTGTCAGATGCAGACACAGTGTCTGATGAATACTCGGATGAAGAAGTGCTGGAGGAACTGGAGGAGCCAGAAGCAGCTTTTCCTGTGGTATGAACAAGGCATCATACACACACGTCTAAGAAAGACAAGCATTCTCTCGTTCAGAATTTCATCATAGTTTAAAGCTGACTCTTTTAGTTTAATGCTGACTCTTTTTTTTATTTATTTACTTTTTTTGCCCCAAGCCTCCTGGAGTCGTGGTCACTGAAAGTCAGACATTTAAGAAGAGGTCGGATTTTCAGAGTAACGATGACTATGCTGTGTATGTCAGAGAGAACATTCAGGTGGGGGAAGCACATGCGTCATCTTTTATGTTAAACACTGGTAGCTGGTTTGTCAGTTTTATGCCAATTTGAATTTAATTGCATCATTTCATGTTTGCTTTCTTGGAGAGTGGATGGCATAGCAACTGGTTTGCAGCTGTAGTGCTCTTCGTGCTGCATGCTGAGCTCATATGGCGTGTTTGTTTGTGTGTGTACTTTTTTAGGTTGGAATGATGGTGAAGTGTTGCAGGACGTATGAAGAAGTGTATGAGGGAGATGTTGGCAAAGTGATCAAACTAGACAGAGATGGTCTGCATGATCTGAATGTGCAGTGTGACTGGCAGCAAAAGGGTGGCACCTACTGGGTCCGCTACATCCACACTGAATTGCTGGGTAATTTTCCCTTCATCCACACAGTGTTCTTAAAAACGAATGACTCTGGAAAAGAATGTACTTAGAATGTTCTAACAATGGTTTGAGGCGGAGGTGTCAAACTAGGTTCCTTTCAGGCCATAGCTCTGCAAAGCTTTTTTTCTGTATCCCACACACGTTCTCTTCTCAGCGCGTTATGAGATTCCTCATTAGCTGATGAGTTGAATAAGGTGTGTTTTATTAAGTCTGCAGAGTTGTGGCTTGAAATTGTCCCAGTTTGTGTATATGAGTAATGCAAGTTTCTGTTTTTGTTTTAATTTGAAAATTTCCTTATAGAAACCTTGTTGTGTCTGCTTTCTCTTTCAGGATTTCCTCCTCAGAGCTCTCCATCCCACATTAAGATTGGAGACAAAGTGCGAGTAAAGCCTTCAGTCACAACGCCAAAGTACAAGTGGGGTTCTGTTACTCACAGAAGTGTGGGCACAGTCAAAGGTAAGCTTTACGGAAACCAAGCTGACTGATGTGTATTGAATTTGAAAGAACATTCGTGTGATCTGCTTAACCTTCTGCTTCAGCTTTCAGTGCCAATGGGAAGGACGTGATAGTGGATTTCCCTCAGCAGTCACACTGGACAGGCTTGCTGTCTGAGATGGAGCTGGTGCCTAGTGTACATCCAGGCGTCAGGTATGTGCTTGTGTTTTTGTATATGGTGGCTGTCCAAAGAAAAACATCTCTCTCCATTTTTGTCTATTTTTATTTGTCTGCATCATTTGAACCCGATGGCTGCCGTTCACATTGTGTGACAGTTTCATGATGAGTGGACCAATAGAAATGCTCAAAAAATTCAAAGTAAGAAGGATTTTGGCCTCTCCTGTAAAGTAGCCATTTTGGAAATACATGTTTTTCTTTGGACAGCGACCGTATGTGTAAATGGCAGCAAACCAGCAGAGAGTATATATTGTCCTCCACTCTGGTGACTGTGTTGTTTTTGTGTTTGAAGGTGCGACGGCTGTCAGATGTTCCCGATTAACGGACCCAGGTTCAAGTGCCGTAGCTGTGATGACTTTGACTTTTGTGAGAGTTGCTTTAAAACCCGCAAACACAACCCCAGGCATTCCTTTGGACGTATAAATGAGCCAGGTTCGTGTTGTGTACAAATTAGATATGACACGTTCACGTTTTATTTTTATTATTTAGTTTGTTTGTTTTTTAATCAAGTGATTTGCTTTAACTTGGCTCGTTGCCACACATTTGACCTCTGACTTCTAACTTGTAGGTCAGTCACCAGCCTTTAGTGGGCGCTCAGGAAAACAGTTAAAGAGACACCACAGCAGCCAGCGGGGCATGCTGATAGACGAGTGGTCAAGAGCAGTGAAGAACCTCAACGTTTCCACCTCGGTTAACCAGGCCTCCAGACTTATAGACTGTGGAGATCAGTGCTGGCAGTCGTCTGGTTCTCAGGGAAAGGTCAGTCACAAACTTGTCTATGTACAGTGAAGTTTTGGCTGTTACTGATAGTTCAGTGTTCCAACTAGGGATTGGGCTAATACTGGTTTTAGTAAAGGTGGTGTGCTATAAAATGTAATAATAATGATGCTATTTTAAGTTTAAAATAGTACCAATAGCCGTATAGGGTTAAACTTATTTCATGGAAGTGGAAGTATACAAATCAAAATCAGTAGTTTTTTTTAATCTAATGTATTGCAAAAAGTCATAAAACGCCTTGTTTCTCAATGTGGAGTCAATTTATGGGTGGATTTTGAATATGTTAAGTCAGATTCAGTTCCAGTCTCGTCTTGTCTGGTTTTGTTAGACCCTATAAATCGATGTTATTCACAAGCTACAGCAGTGAGGCTCAGAAGTGGACAACGCTATCTAGTCAAGTTGCGCTTTGTTGAAGAATGAGCATATTAAATGTAAACTTTTGGATATTGAGCTTTGAGTCTGTATAGTGCAGGTCACATGCCACAAAGATTATGTTGAACATGCTCACTCTTGAATCAGGGTTGGTTTAAATTGTAAGTATTGTAGAAACATTGTGTTTTATTAGTCACGGTCTGTAGCAGTAAAACCACTATTAACAGAAACATTCAGAACAGAGAAGAAGAACCAGGCTTCTACTCACTGTAGAGCAGTTTAACATCATAGCACATTTAATAGTCCACCAACCAAGAATATTCAGCCAACAGCCGTGCTGTGGTCAGAAACTGACCAGTGACAAACGACTAGAGGACAGTAGAGCTTGAACGTTGATTTTCAAACAGTTACTTTGAGTAAAACAGACATACCATACATTGTGATACTGTAGCAGTACAGTGTTAATTGTAGTCACTGATATGCTAAGATGCTGATATCATGAATACCAACATGAGCGAAGGCTTCATTTACATACACCATATCACTAAATCTCTCGCTATTTTTATTTTTTCTTCTTGTGTGTCTGATCATTGCAGCACTGGATACGATTGGAACTCTTCCCAGATGTTCTGGTCCACAGGCTGAAAATGATGGTGGACCCAGCAGATAGCAGCTACATGCCTTCACTTGTAGTGGTGTCAGGTAAAAAGTGTATGGTTCTTATATAAAAAAAATAAAATAAAATAAATATATATTGAAGAGGCTTACCTATAAGTATGTGTGCTAGGTGGAAGTTCCTTGAACAACCTGATTGAGCTGAAGACCATCAACATAAACCCTACAGACACTACTGTTTCCTTGTTAAATGACTGCACTGAGGTAGGATAACGTTTCACTGTGCACCATTCTTGTGAACAGTGCTCAGTAATCTCTCAGTTGAGATCAGAGCTGTTTGTGTCTTTTCAGTATCACCGGTACATCGAGATAGCCATAAAACAGTGTCGCAGCTCAGGAATCGACTGCAAGATCCATGGACTGAATATTGTGGGCCGTATCCGCGCTGAGGATGAGGACTTGGCAACCGTGCCTTTCCTGGCATCAGACAATGAAGAGGAGGAGGACGATAAAGCCACCACTGGGAGGTAAGTGCTTCTGAAGAGAATCGAAGATGCATGTAAATGTGAGTCTTTCTGTTCGGTAATCTTCCTTCAATATTCCTTCAGTATCGTTTTATATCTGTAACTTTGGTAACAGTTGAATGTTCTGTCTTCTGCTGCAGCCTTACCCGTAAGAGGTCCTCAGGGCTGGAGTCTGCTGCCTCCATCAGAACCAAAGTGTTTGTGTGGGGTCTCAACGACAAAGACCAGTTGGGTGGTCTCAAAGGCTCAAAAGTCAGTAATGTGAATGCTTTCTTGCTGTCTTGATTGATTTGTTTTAATATTTGCAGTTACTCAGCGGTCTTTATTCCATGTTTTGCCAGATCAAAGTTCCATCGTTCTCTGAGACTCTCTCAGCTCTAAATGTGGTGCAGGTGTCTGGAGGCTCCAAGAGTCTCTTTGCAGGTGAGTTTAGTTCTGCTGAAGCGAATAATGGAGATATGGTATATGTGCACTGTGACATAAAAAGATACATTATGTTTAATAACATTAAACTTACTTGAGTTTCTACATTTTATGATCTCTTGTTATCTCAGTTTACTAACGCCTAGTTCACATTACACGAAAAACCTCTTCTCGGAGGCAGATAGGCGATCCTTCTGCACTTGCTCAGTCGTGTAGTGTGAACTGCTGAAAGACGCTCACCGAGCCGTCACTGAGTGCTCACTGACTAATTGCAGACACCCTGCAAATAGCTAGCATGTTTAATATTTAGGCCAGTCGGTGACTGAGTCAACAGCAGCGTCTAGCTACAGCCAATGGGATCGCGTCACGTGCATTTTCATTGATTTAAGATATTTACCTCCAACTCTCTCTGTAGAACTGACAGTCCTTGCTGGCCCTGTGCCTTTATCCATCTTTTCATCCTTTCATCATTCCTTTTTCTACTTTCATTTGTTATTTGTTGTTTTGGAAATAACCTATGGTCTACATGTTATCGCTAGTTCTCACATGCGTTTAGTCCTAACGAGTTAACTTTTTGTGTGTTTATTCGTGACAAAAAAAACTTGTTTTTGGATAGCAGCCAGATAAGTCCGCGGTTCCCCAGAGTGAAAATCATGTCATTCGTGGCCCCGTGTTACTGATCAGTCATGTATTGTGAAAGCCACAACAACTGAAAGACTCGCAATTAAAGCACAAACAGTTGTGTAGTGTGAACCAGGCATAACGAGGAGCAGTTTTAAATAATTTAAGGATCACACTGACTGTGTATGTGTATTTGTGCTTGCAGTGACTGCAGAGGGGAAGGTGTATGCTTGTGGGGAGGCCACTAACGGCAGGCTGGGTTTAGGACTGTCCAGCGGTACCATACCTATCCCTCGCCAGGTCTCTGCCCTCAGCAACTATGTGGTGAAGAAGGTTGCTGTACATTCAGGTCAGTAACTGTTGTAAGTATTTACTCTTTCTTATTGTTATATGTGGTGTAACTCACGAGGAACTATCCATGTATGCGCGCAGGTGGACGCCACGCTATGGCTCTGACAGTGGATGGGAAAGTGTTTTCTTGGGGTGAGGGTGACGATGGCAAACTAGGACATTTCAGTAGAATGTAAGTTCAGCTTATAATTCTCTCTTTATGTTATGCTCACATGCAGAATACTGCGTGAGTGTCTACTTAATAAAAAAAAATGTGTCTTTAGGAATTGTGACAAGCCACGACTGATTGAAGCTCTGAAGACCAAGCGGATTCGGGACATTGCTTGTGGCAGCTCCCACAGTGCAGCGATCACCTCCAGCGGAGAGCTGTACAGCTGGGGTCTCGGGGAATATGGCCGGCTTGGCCATGGAGACAACACCACCCAACTCAGGCCTAAACTGGTACAGATTACTTTACTTTAGTAAACTTTCCAGCTTTGCCTTTCTTTTCATCAGCTTTGACGAGTTATGTGTCTTAACATGTTTCATAGTTCATTGTTTCTGTTAAAGGTTAAAGTGCTGTTGGGTCACCGAGTTATCCAAGTGGCGTGTGGAAGCCGTGATGCACAGACTCTGGCTCTTACAGACGAAGGTACAAACTGTGTTACCAGGACTTGGATGTCTTTTGAGTTTATTTTGTTATGTTTATTGTTACTTTATCGTATAATACTTACTGAGTGTGATGGTGGATAGGTTTAAGCATTGAACTAATTGTTTGTACATGTGCAGGACTGGTGTTCTCATGGGGAGATGGCGACTTTGGAAAGCTGGGACGTGGAGGCAGCGAGGGCTGTAATATTCCTCAGAACATTGAACGACTGAACGGACAGGGAGTGTGCCAGATTGAATGTGGAGCTCAATTCTCACTCGCTCTCACCAAATCTGGAGTGGTCTGGACCTGGTACACTATTTCTTTTTTTCTTTTTGTAGGGCTGTAGTTTGCACAGACATGAAATTGAGGAAGTTAAGAAGTTATTGCACTTTAAAATATCTAATAAAATCTTGTGTCCAGTACAATTCTGAGATTGCTGTAAAATAATTTGTTTTATTTCTGTGCATTTTAACCAGGTTTAGGTAATTCTGTGTAAAGACAATATCTTAGTCTGTTACTTTTACAAGACACATTTTTTGCTAACGGCAAAAGTAGGATGATAAAACAATTAAAGGTATAATTAAATGAATTAGTCTATTAATAGTCTTACAGCAATGCTTTTAGGCTGTATTTCACATGCAAAGAGCGAATCTATTACCACTTGAAAGACAGAAAATAATCATTTTCACTACATAATACAACAAAAGATCTTATGAGAAATATTACTCATTTAGACTAGATGTTGGTTTCAGTTGCTAATGTCTAAGTATGTTGTTATTGTTTATATTAACACGTATTAAATTTTGTGCTGACCTGTGCAGGGGGAAGGGGGACTACTTTCGACTGGGTCATGGTACAGATGTGCATGTGCGGAAGCCCCAGATGGTGGAGGGTCTGCGAGGCAAAAAGATAGTTCATGTGGCTGTGGGAGCCCTGCACTGCCTGGCTGTTACAGACACAGGACAGGTGAAGCTATAGTAAATTCAGTTAGCTCCAGGCCGTTTCAGGTCTACAACCCCGTTTCTGTTGGTAAAGAGTATTTATTAAAGTCATTGGTGCCACTGTACGTCTGGATGTGCTAAGGTTTTTATTGCGATGTTCAGGTGTATGCGTGGGGTGATAATGACCATGGGCAGCAGGGGAACGGCACAACGACAGTTAACAGGAAGCCGACGCTTGTTCAGGGCCTAGAGGGCCAGAAGATTACACGCGTGGCATGCGGCTCCTCTCACAGCGTAGCTTGGACAACCGTGGACGTCACCACACCCTCAGTCCATGAGCCCGTCCTCTTTCAGACTGCCAGGGACTCACTTGGAGCCTCCTACCTTGGTAAGACTTTTACTTATCTTTTTGAATGGTTTTGAATTTGACAGTACCTCTCTGCTTCTTTATTTTATCTTTATTTTATTTAATCTTTCTGCTTGATCCCATTACTCTTGTCACCAGTCCCTACACAGTTCCAGTTCTTTCTGGTCACCCCAAAAGCAAGTTCAGTTGTGCTATATTTTGTTTATTTTTTGTGCTTCTGTTTTGTCTTTCTACTGTGCAGGTGTGCCGTCAGACAGTGACCCGTCCTCTCTGAGTAATAAGCTGAGTGGACAGAACAGTGTGAAGCCCAACAGGCCATCTCTAGCCAAGATCTTGCTCTCTCTGGATGGAAATCTTGCCAAGCAGCAGGCTCTGTCCCATGTGCTGTCTGCTTTGCAGATAATGTATGCAAGGTAAGGTGTCAGGCCATCTGTCTAAATGTAACTCTCTGTGATGTGTTTGTCTAAGATGGTTGAGAAAGAAATGGTTTACACCAAATTTGGAATGGACTAGGGCTGTAATCATTTGGTTAAATGCCTATTAGTCATTTCATCAACATCAATTGGGGTGAGGATTGCTGTGCAGTTAGCTAAAAAACAAAAGCACCAGACCGAGTAGCATACCAGGTCCGCCAGCGGTAGGCTACCTCCCCGAATTTTACGGGCCAGCCTTAAAAAAAAACGAAACAAAAGCATTCTATTATCTGATGCACATGGTTGTTCTGATAGCTTTGCAGTGCCCTGAGATGGGGGGCGTGGAGGAGTGTGTATGTGTTTTCTAAGCTCACATCTGCTGAACTTTTAAGACAGTAAAAGCAAAAATCTGGACAGTAATTACGGTCCAGTCAGACGATTCTATATAAATTGTGACAGGCTTAGATCTCATCATCAGTTGCAGCCCGAAAATGCAATATTACATTGAGCATAGGTTAATGCTGTGGTTCCGGAGTGGCCTGTAGATTTTAGTGTTTACCCTGCTTTCAGCACACCTGATCTAATGAATCAGTTAATTACCAACCTCCTCCTTAACGTGGGCGTGTTGGAACTGAAACGACTGGTTATACTGGGCAGAGGCTGACTGAGAGCAAGGGATTGGAACCTGTGAACAGGAACATGCAATAAGAGCATTTTGTTTGTGTGTTTGTGTACAGGGATGCAGTGGTAGGAGCTCTGATGCCAGCCTGCATGATGCCTGTGGAGTGTCCGTCCAGCTCTCCTGTGCCCCCTTCAGACTGCTCATCTGCCTCCAGTCCCTCAGAAGCTGAAGGTCCTCCTCTCTCTGCTGACACAGAGGAACGGGTCAGCCCTCACCCCTGGCAAGACAGCAAAAGAGGAGAGGTGAGCTGTACTACAGGATCTAGAATGTTACTATGCCTGCTATACTCCTTATTTTACCATTCAGGTGCTCCTCAAAGAGCACTGCAGCCAAGCTAGGCGTCAGACACACAAACACACATATATGTTGATTCTCTCTTTCTTCGCTCATTGTACTGTGTTGTCTCTAGGTGACGTCATCTGAGGATGCTATTACCCCATCATCTGCTGTAACACCCTCCGCAGCCGCCGCTTCGTCCCGTCCCTTCATCCCTGTCACAGATGACCCAGGAGCAGCCAGCATCATTGCTGAGACTATGACCAAAACCAAAGAGGTCAGCCGCGGTGTATGAATGATTGCTCTCCTACTGTTTCTGCTCTGGATCTTTGTGTGGTTTTATGTTATGTTTGTTCATTATGTTCTTCGTTTGCTCGTTATGACAGGACTCTGAGTGCCAGAACAAAGCTGTAGGGCCTGAGCCACAGTATCTGGATGAGTTCACAAGTCTGCTGGTGCCTGATGACACCCGGGTTATGGTGGACCTGTTAAAGCTGGCTGTGTCTCTGCGTGCAGGCGAGAAAGGAAAAGAAGTGCTGTCTGCCATTCTTTCAGGCATGGGCACTGCCTACCCACAGGTCCGCACTGCCTCTTTCTGCCTTCTTCTATGTGGTATCTTCGTGTCCGTTTTCTTGGTAACTCCTGCCTTACTTGTCCACATTGTAGATGTTAAGTCAACTCTGCTGCAGAGTTTGTGTAGTCCTTCATCAGTGGTCACAGGACGCTGCCCACAGGATGCAGTCGTCTGGTTATTTCTGGGTGGTGGACTAGTCTGTTTAAAAACTTCACCCGTACCTTTGCAGCACACAGTAACACACCATCACCATCACATCAGTGTCACTGCAATACTGAGAATGGGGTCCTGAGCATTGAAGGACAGGGTGAAAGGAGATTCAGGTTTGAAGTAGGTATGAATATGCTACGGCAGGACTACATGTAGTTATTAGCGCAAGCATATCATGAAACATGGTCAAAACTGGTTTATTACCATTTTTAACAAAGTAAATCAAACAAATATCCCCAATACTGCAATCATTAAATTTAGATCCTTAATTTAAAACTAAAAAAGCTAATTCAATAAATGCAGTAAAAACTGCAGTCATTAAACGCAGACTCTGTTATTTTAAACCTGTAGTCATTAAATGTAGATGTTAAATTGCTGCTGCTGTTCTGTTCGTACCGGTCTGATCTGGTCTGCACTGAGTTATTATCTGTTCTGAGTTTGTTTTGTGCTAGCTGTGCGTGCTAGCTCTGCTGTTTGCTGGTACTCACTGTATTCAGCCGCGTGCAGTACTGTATCAGATTAGTAGTGTTAAATGTCTTTGTCTTGGTTCCCCCACGAGACACATTGATTTAACAAATTTTAAAAACGTCCTGGATGAGTCTGCATCACGTACGCTAACAATCTGCCAGACATGTTTATCAGCGCATGCGCTAAACGCCGTGAACTGGACGGAGGGGGTTTCAAGGAGCTCTTCTCTTCCTAGCTGCAAATATAGAAATTAGGCTCATTTGTTTAACCAACCGGCTCTCAGGATCGGCTAAATTGGAGAAATATCGGCATCACAGCTCGCATATTTTGATTAAAAATCAGCTGATACCGATACATAACCGATTGATCTTTCCATTTCTAGTATGAAGAGAAACAAATAAACTGCTGTCTGTAATTGCAATTGTTAAAATGGACAGTGAGTGTAGACACACAGAGGTGGACCTAACAAAGTGGCCAGTGCATGTAGGCTTACTAAAGTGTGGGCTTGAAAAACAGCAGTAGCTGCGATAAATGTAAATGTTTACACTTAACAGCATTTATTCTATCGTTTGTATCTCATGCATCTATTGTGTGACTTTGTGTGAGCAGGTGGCTGACATGCTGCTGGAGCTGTGTGTGACTGAGCTGGAGGATGTGGCCACTGACTCTCAGAGCGGGCGTCTTTCCTCTCAGCCTGTAGTGGTGGAGAGCAGTCACCCTTACACTGATGACACCTCCACCAGCGGAACCGTAAAGATACCAGGTAACAAACCCATGTGTGGATCAGAATCACAGCAGAGGAAATGAACAGTACATTGATGCATCCGTGGAAAGCAGTGTCCCGAATTGTTTCTACTATTCCTTTTTTCGTGCGTTACTTCAGGTGCTGAAGGACTGCGTGTGGAATTTGATCGGCAGTGTTCTACAGAGAGGAGACACGACCCCCTAACAGTCATGGACGGAGCCAATAGGATAGTGTCTGTCCGATCAGGTGATTTGACCTTTTTTGCATACCAAGCTATACAAAGCTGTCTCTGCAGGAGTCAGAACATTTTAATTGTTTCTCGTAGTAAGACTTTCAGTGACTCCATGTCACCATACGCAGTTCTGTTTAGTGAGGTGGTAACAGTCACAAGACCTTTCATGTAAAGAAACTGCATAGCTGTGTGTGTGTGATGTGTGATGTGTGATATACCCTGTTTCAGGTCGAGAGTGGTCAGACTGGTCCAGTGAGTTGAGAATCCCCGGAGACGAACTGAAATGGAAGTTTACCAGTGATGGCTCTGTTAATGGCTGGGGCTGGCGCTTCACCGTATATCCCATCATGCCTGCTGCTGGTACACTCAAATTAATACTTTAAACACATTAAAACTGGTTCAGCTCAAAGTGTATCTCTGATTGTACTTATGTTTAATAAATGTGTTTGTTTGTTTGTGTTCCCCCAGGCCCTAAAGACCTTCTGTCGGATCGCTGTATCCTGTCCTGTCCCTCTATGGATTTGGTCACCTGCTTGTTAGACTTCCGTTTGAACTTCGCCTCCAACCGCGGCATTGTGCCCAGACTGGCCGCTTCACTCGCAGCCTGCGCTCAGCTCAGTGCCCTAGGTACATCTGCATGACTTACCAAAGAGCTAATTAGTGTGAAAGATTTTTATGGGACCTTTTTTTAATTAATAATTCTTTTTGTTTCTGCTTGCCTTTCATTTGTGTTTGTGTGCCCAGCGGCTGGACACCGTATGTGGGCCTTGCAGAGGTTGCGTAAACTCTTGACTACTGAGTACGGCCAGTCCATCAACATAAACCGCCTGCTAGGAGACAGCGAAGGAGAGGCTCGCTCAATGGTCAGTCCAGCCTAAGCCTGTCGGAAAGACCCCTCACATGGCATTTTTATTTGATGGTGTACACGAGAACTCCAAAGTTTGGGATCACACTTTATACATTTGAAATTAATTAATTAAGAGCTGTGATGTTTGTAGATGATTCTCTGATGGATCTCAAAAATAACCCTAAATAACTAATGTTAGTATATTACACATGATGTAATAACTCATGTTATTTGTTGGTTGTTGTAGAGTTTTACAGGCAGTGCTCTGGCTGCCCTTGTGAAGGGGCTTCCTGAAGCTTTGCAGAGACAGTATGAATATGAGGACCCCATCGTCAGAGGAGGCAAACAGCTACTCCATAGTCCCTTCTTCAAGGTGTGTGTGAGGAATGTGTTGTTAGAGGAAGGAGGACTGTGTACATACACATGAGAACTTAAACAGAGCACATCTTTTGTGGTCAGGTGCTGGTGGCACTTGCGTGTGATCTGGAGCTGGACACACTGCCCTGCTGTGCTGAAACTCATAAGTGGGCGTGGTTCCGTCGTTACTGCACTGCCTCTAGGGTGGCAGTGGCTCTGGACAAGAGGACACCCTTGCCCCGCCCTTTCCTGGATGAGGTATGCTGATGGTGTCAGGAGAGTGTAGTAGTACTTCTCTTATGTTTTTGCTTTGCAGTAGCATTTTTCTTGTTTCCTGAAGGTTGCTAAGAAAATCCGTGAGCTGATGGCAGACCATGAAAACATGAATGGACTTCATGAAAGTCATGAGTTGTTCAAGAGGGAGCATGATGAACAGCTGGTGCAGTGGATGAACAGGTGAATGTCACAGTTTTCCTGGATCGGAATGCAACTTCAGTGTAAGAGAACTTGTGTTGATTCATAACCATTTGCTAAATGTTCTGTAGACGCCCGGACGACTGGACTCTGTCGGCCGGAGGCAGCGGGACCATCTACGGCTGGGGCCACAACCATCGGGGCCAGCTGGGTGGTATCGAAGGTGCAAAGGTCAAAGTTCCCACTCCGACAGAGGCCTTGGCCACATTGCGCCCCATTCAGCTCATTGGTGGAGAGCAGACCCTTTTTGCAGTCACTGCTGATGGCAAGGTAAGACAGCTTCCTTCCACCCCAGCAGTACTTCAACCAAGCAGAACCCGGTGTGAACTAATGTGATCTAGCAAAAGTTTTCTCTTTACTTCATATGTAGTCAATTAGCTGGGTTGTTTGTTGTCTGAAGACTTTTTTATTTTCTTTTTGTTTAGTTTAGTGGACGTCCGAGGCTTATATAGCTAACAAGTAACAGAAGCTTGAAGCTATGAGTTGGCTTTTGTAGACCGCATGTGTAAATTATCACAAATTTGCTTAAATCTGATTGAGTTGCTAAGTGCGTATGCAATTTCTGACTCTGAATGGTACATTGTTTTTTATATATATATATATATCCAAAAGTGCAGATAAAATTCAGACTTCATAATATCTGCTTATCCAAAGTGTCACACAGCTAAAAAGAAAAATAAAAAGCCACACAAAATTTAGTTTGCTATGCAGATACCTAACTTATCTCGACTCATTGATTACATTTTGAGAATGTAAAAACGATTTTTGGCCAATAAATATGTCACACTTGCAGGTTATCAGATAATATTGTTGCTGGAAAACCTCACATTTTGATAAATAGCTGACCGTTATCAATGTTATCTTATTAGACATGTCTTTTCCATATAAATAACAAATGAAACAACACTAATAATCTGAAAATATCATACATATAAAAATATAATATGTAATATTTTATCTCCATAACCTTGTTTTGAGCTGTGCTACAGTGGCTCTCATGCTTCTTTCTCCAGCTGTATGCAACAGGTTACGGAGCTGGAGGACGCCTGGGGATTGGAGGCACGGAATCTGTCTCTACCCCAACCTTACTGGAGTCCATTCAGCATGTTTTCATCCGGAAGGTGGCAGTAAACTCTGGGGGGAAGCACTGCCTGGCTCTGTCCTCAGAGGGAGAGGTGTACTCCTGGGGAGAGGCTGAGGATGGCAAACTGGGTCACGGCAACAGAAGGTTAGAAAAAGCTCACTTTGTATTTGGTGACTGTTTTAGCTATTTGAAATTCTGCTTGCATTGTATGTGTGATGCAGATATATTCTTTGAATTTAAACACAACACAATTGGCCTTTTTGGTATTTTAATTTGATTATAAACAGTCAGTGATCACTACACTGCGTACGCACCAGATGTGTCTCTTTACACTTTATAATATAAGGCATATTAACACATTTCCAGTGTCTTGTAGTTCCCCAAGCTGCCAGCAGATGTCACCTGTGCTCATGCACAGCACAGGCTGAATCTTGTCTGTGAGTACTTACAGTGAGGAAACAGTATGCATTTACTCTGACCGATCCTGTGATCTTTTTTTCTTCAGCCCTTGTGACCGTCCACGAGTGATTGAGTCTCTTAGAGGTGTGGAGGTGGTAGACATTGCTGCTGGAGGGGCGCACAGTGCCTGCATCACAGCCAGCGGGGAGCTCTACACCTGGGGTAAAGGGCGCTATGGACGACTTGGCCATGGAGACAGTGAGGATCAGCTAAAACCTAAACTGGTCAGTGCCTTGAGTAAAATATGGTATCCGTGTGCGACTGATGAATTTGAACCTGTCTGAGTTTATCACACTGCACTTACTATGTATGGCATTTACACAACATGAGGTGACCTTTCATGCAACACCTCTAGAGTTGATGGGGAATAAAAAAAAAAAGTGCAGACACATTTATAGCGCCCATACACATATAAACGTGACATACCCGTGATGTACCAGCCCCTAACATGAGCAGACAACTGAACAGCATGTTCTCACATGTTCTCACACTTAAACAGTCTTGAAATCAGTTAGTGCAAGACATTATTGTGTACACTGACCCCATTTGCAGGCCTGGTGAACTCAGGATATGCTTTAGTGTGCTATGTGCCTCAGGCTTGTTAATGTTAGCAATAAATTATTTGATATGCAGGAGAAGCAAAAGTGAAGTTGTTACCAGTGAAAGCATGTGCTTAGCTGGAGTTCCCTTGAAAGCCTTTTATCCATCTACTGCTGCATTCTTCACATGTGGATGAAGAGTGAAAGCAGAGGCGTCCTTATACTGAAATTAGGCTGTGTATGGGCAGGGACCTAGCGATATGATTAGTGTATCATTTATAGCAGGGTTATGATCCAGAGCATCACGATTTTCAGAACCATAACTTTAGAAGAACTGTCATAGTATAAAGAACACATCACTATACACATAGGTTTGCTGGTATTAACATTAGACATGCATCCTTATTCTACTTGTTTAGATAAGAGTGGAAGAGTCTTAATGGTGAAGAACACTTCTAACGAGTGGTCAGAGGTTTAAACACAACACAAAATGCACTGCTTTTATCTATCTATGTATCTATCTATCTGTCTGTCTGTCTGTCTCTATCTATCTGTCATATATATATATATATATATATATATATATATATATATATATATATATATATATATATATATATATATATATATATATATGTATGTATGTATGTGTGTGTATATATATGTGTATATATGTGGGTGTGTATAGATAGATGTGTATAAAAAATATTGAGATGCTGTATATATTTTTTTATACACTCTTGCTGGCATGGGCATAAATTAAACTGAGATATGAAATAGTGTTTTCTCTTTATAGAGGTCAGTATTAAGTTGGTAAGTGATTATGTTGTTGGTGTCCAAAATAAAACATGTATCTCCACAATGGCACCTTTTACAGGAAAGGCCAAAAACCTTCTTCCTTTTTAATGTAAGTCAATGGAACCAGCTATTTTGGATTGTTTTCTGATTTGGGTCCTCTGTGTACAGGTGGATGCTTTGCAGGGTCACAGGGTGATAGACGTTGCGTGTGGAAGTGGCGATGCTCAGACTTTGTGTTTGACCGATGATGACATGGTGTGGTCGTGGGGGGATGGAGACTACGGCAAGCTGGGGCGCGGAGGCAGCGACGGCTGTAAAGTACCAATGAAGGCAAGAGCTCACACTTCTTTAGATCCCCTGCAAGACTCTAGATCTCTATATCTAATATCTAACGCAAGTCAAATTAACATTTCTTCTCTCATGCACTCTAGATTGACTCTCTGACTGGATTGGGAGTAGTGAAAGTGGAGTGTGGTTCTCAGTTTTCTGTAGCACTTACAAAGTCTGGAGCTGTTTACACATGGTGAGCAGTACCTTATGTTTCTGTGTATTGTCATATGCCGTGCAATAAATAAGGAAACCATATGCACTGTCTTGGCCAAAATGAACTCATCATGCTTATTTATATATCACGCTTGGAGGGGTCATTATGTAAAGACCAATTCTCCCATAATTAACAGTGATATGTTTTGCAGTGCACATGTACTGCACTGTATTATTATTATTAGTCATCTCCAAACATAGAAGAGTAGAGATATCGTGTGTTTTTGTTCTCAGGGGAAAGGGGGACTACCATAGGTTGGGTCATGGCTCTGACGACCACGTTCGCAGACCTCGACAGGTCCAGGGTTTGCAAGGCAAAAAGGTCATTGCCATAGCAACCGGTTCCCTCCATTGTGTATGCTGCACAGAAGATGGTAGGATTTGGTGTATTTTCCATTTCTAAGCAAGCTTGTACTGGAGTTAATTGTAAAACATATTGTTTTATGTGTTTTATGATAAACTCAGGTTTGAAATGTGTTTTGCGTTCTGTCTCAGGTGAAGTATACACGTGGGGTGATAATGACGAGGGGCAGCTTGGTGATGGGACCACCAATGCCATCCAGAGGCCCAGGCTGGTGGCAGCACTACAGGGCAAGAAAATCAACAGAGTGGCCTGTGGCTCTGCACACACCCTTGCCTGGTCCACCAGCAAACCCACCAATGCTGGCAAACTCCCTGCTCAGGTATTGGATGGTCTCAGTGCTAATACATAAACAGTGAGCCCGAGCAGAGAAATGAAGGCATATTATTCTTGTACCATTGTCTTGCATAACGAAGCATTCCATACATTGTTCATAATTTAAGAGGTGATTTCAAATCAATGTCTATGCTGAACAAAATAAGCTGGCAGTAGTGTTAATGGTTGTGGGCCTAGGTGCCTGTGGAACATGGGTGCAAATACCAGGCTTTTAAATAAGTAAGTGAAAACTGTAACATCATTTATGAGAATTTCTAAGGTCTAGTAGTCCTCAAATCACTTGAATCTCATTTTGCCTGGATAGAGTGTACCTTGCAGCAGTAAATGACAAAGTGCGTAATGGAATGTAATCCATAGAAAGGTAGTATGCTAACTTGGAGTCTAGTCGTAAAGGTAACTACATCAATTGCCTCTGTCTTTGTGTGTGCATGTGTACAAACCCAGGTCCCTATGGAGTATAACCACCTGCAAGAAATCCCAATCATGAGTCTGAGAAACAGGCTGCTGCTGTTGCACCACATCTCTGAGCTTTTCTGCCCTTGCATCCCGATGTTTGACCTGGAAGGACGCCTTGGCCAGACTGGACAGGGCCCGTCCGTGGGCTTTGACACACTCCGGGGTATCCTCATCTCACAGGGCAAGGTCAGGAAGGATTGCCTCCCAGTGTACACGTTTGCATGACAATTTTTGTGTGGCATCAGTTTGAAATGATGTGTTTTGGTTCATAGGAGGCTGCATTTCGTAAAGTGGTGCAAGCTACAATGGTGAGAGACCGGCAACATGGACCAGTGGTGGAACTCAACAGAATACAGGTAAACATACTGGTATGTTTTAGCTACATATATATGTGTTTTTTTTTGTTTGTTTTTTTTTTTATCATTGTGGTACATCTGTATCTTTTGTAGTTATTTCTTTAACACATGACATTCATTTGCTTTTATAACGCAGTTGTGATAACACAGTTGGGCTGGCATTCTGCTCTGCACATGATGTCTTTTATAACGCAGGGCATTTGTATCTGCTTGTGGAATGTGACCAGTGCTCTAGTTAGCAGGGGGTTCTTCAGTAGACTTGATTTCCCTCTAATGATTTCTGTTCATGGGCTGCTGGTTCTTTGTAGGGCATGCAGCTCCGACATGTCTGCCCGTGTGATCTCCACACTCTAACAGAATGGCATTCACGCCTCATAGAACAGAACTGAAAAGAAAAAGAAAATTAATTCTATCTCTCTTCCTTTTTTAACACTCTGACTGTGTGTCTCTCTGTCTGTCTGTCTCTTCTTCTCTCTAAGGTGAAGCGTTCTCGAAGTAAGGGTGGTCTAGCTGGGCCAGATGGCACCAAGTCTGTGTTTGGGCAGATGTGTGCCAAGATGAGCTCCTTCAGCCCAGACAGTCTGCTGCTGCCTCATCGGGTCTGGAAGGTCAAGTTTGTGGGTAAGCTTGTACCAGTATGCTGCCAAGAATATCCCGAATTACACTCACCCTTATGGATCAATCCAAAACAAGTGTCCGCTGTAAAAGATTGTTGGTTACAGTACACTGTAAGGTCTTTATAAGGCTACAACACACCTTCTTAAGGTTTTCGTGACAGCTGGTGTAAGCTTAAAACCTTTTTAAAGGCTTATTCAAACAAGTGCCGCTTGTGACATCAGAGTTAATAAATTTGGTAGTTGATGCTTTGTTGAAATAAGCCTTAAAAAATGTATGTTAAAGGTTTATGTAAGTGCCAAGTTGCCTTCCAAATGCTGCCCTTCAGTAAAGTGTTGCCGCCAAGGTTCTCTAAGCTGATTAGTTTTCGCTGTTGCCCATAACTAATAAGGTTTGTGTGTTTGTAGGGGAGTCTGTAGATGACTGTGGAGGAGGCTATAGTGAGTCTATAGCAGAAATGTGTGAAGAGCTGCAGAACGGTCTCACTCCTCTGCTTATCGTCACTCCTAACGGGCGAGACGAGTCCGGAGCCAACAGAGACTGCTTCCTGCTCAACCCTGCTGCCAAGAGCCCTCTACATATGAGCATGTTCCGTTTCTTAGGTACACCACCTAACCTCACTCTCAGACCCCAAGCTTGTTAGCTGTTGCGTTATAGCTAATCCTGAGACAGATAATGTTATAAACTTAATGTTATAATAAAAAATAAATAAGCAAAGTATGCCTTCTAATGGTTTGTTAAATAGTAATAATATTAGAATAATAATAGATCAAGTAGAGTAATAAAGGTCATGCATGGTACAAGGCATAGTTATGTGTCAGCTGGAGGTTGTTACAAACCTTGATGGATTTCAGGCCAATCTAAAATAATGGCTAACAGACAAGAACGTGCCTTGCACCACACATGTATTTTTATTACTTGTTGTAATGTCTTGTAATTACTTCTTGAAATGCTTTAATGCTGTGTATAGTGCTCTGTACAGAAGCAAAGCCTTCAAGTGTTATTTGACTATTTGACCAGCAAGTGGTTTTGACATTTTGAAATGTTTAAACATGTTAATCCAGGTTTTAAAATGAGCTTAATTCTACCCTTCCTAAATTTCATTGGTCAGAGTCAAAACTGTGTGCACACATAACATCCCTGGGCAAAAAGCTGCTTAATCATGTTCATTCTTTTTAATAAACGGTTGCTGTGTCGTCTGTAAACACTGGTGACTAGTGAATTTTCAGTTTTCTTGGCAAACAGTCAATATGGTTGAAGACTAGTAAGCATAACTAAATTCAAATAATTTGAGTCTCTTTCAAAAGGAGGAATGGCAACATGCTGGCTGCACTGCCCTTGATATTATTATAAATATTTTTCTGTCTGTCATTGTTGTTAAGGTTGACTGTACCTGACTTTATTCCTTTGTTTATCGTTGTCTTTCTTGCTTGTTGCATTCTGCTTGTATACTGATGTGTGTGTGTGTGTGTGTATAGGAGTGCTTCTGGGTATAGCTATCCGTACAGGCAGCCCCCTCAGTTTGTACCTTGCTGAACCTGTGTGGAAGCAACTAGCTGGCATGAACCTGACAATAGCTGATCTCAGTGAGGTAAGCTGCTTTTGTTTGTGTGGGTGTGTAGAGGTGAGAAGATTTGTGGTGTGGTGTGCATGGCACTGCTTGTGTATCTTGTCTACAGTTGGGGATCACATACAGTACCTCCCAGAAATGGTGGTTGTACTTCTGCAACACCACCTTTTGAAGGAAAGAAAAGAAAAAAAAAACTGCCTTCAGGTTATATAAGGTTCCCAGGCCCCCCTTAAATCCCTTATATAAACCTCAAGATCAAAGGAGTAGACACAGGATTTGTTACAGTCTTTACATTTTCCAGAGATCAGATCAGCAGACGAGGTCATATTGCTCCTTCTAATGTAAATATAAGCTGCTTGCCCCGAACCTGTACTGCATGGTACATAAGTACGGTACTTTATCAAAGCTGTATGACCTTTTGGTACATATGTACGTTACAAAGCAGGGAGTAAAAGGTAGCCACATGTAAGTGTAGTTAAAGTTTGATTCTCTTTTTTTCATATCATGTTTTCAGAATTATGAATTATTCCGAATATGTTTCAGCTTATATTACAATAGGTATATTCAGTTATACATCTAAACCTAAACCACACAGTTTTAAGTCGGGAATGACTGCCTTCTGTTTGTATTTTTTTATTTATTTGTTTGTTTATTTATTTATTTATTTTAAACAATTTGATGGTGAGAGATGGAAAGTGTGTGAGGGAGAGGGGTAGCTCTCCTGTGTTCACGCTGTAATCATAAGATGCTGAAACGTGTACAGAGACGGGGTTCTGCAGTTCAGGATGGCCTTTACTCATAGAGCTGCTTTTGTTTAGAACCTTCTGCCTAAAGCCATCAAAAAGGTTAAGAGGAAGTCTGTTCACCACAAGACTACGACTAGAGTGCACACTCTCTCTCATACACGCAGTCATTCACAGAGGGGTGCACAGGTCTGCTATTCAGCCAGTAGAAAGAATTCCAAAGAATGAAAACTTTTTTTTTTCCTTTTTTTCTTGGATGTTGCAAGTGCTGTAGATCAAATGCAAGTCATATTGTGGCTTTATTGCATCAAACTAGGTGTGATGAATCATTTTAATATTAAAATCTCAGTTTAATTTATTTAATTATAATCCGTATTCAATGTGGTCTTAACAAGTTTCAAGATTACTTAGTACCCTAACAACTGGCGTGTGTGTTCAGGTGGATAAGGACTTCATCCCTGGCCTGATGTATATCAGAGATAATGAGGCATCGGCGGAAGAGTTTGAGGCCATGCCTCTGCCCTTCACTGTGCCCAATGCCTGTGGCCAGGAGGTGCAGCTCAGCTCCAAATACTCTCACATAAGCCTGGAGAACCGTGCCGAGTATGTGCGCCTTGCAATAAACTACAGGTGAGTGATGAAACCTTCCTAAAGCTGTCAGTCATGCTGGTTCTGCTCATTTAAACAGATGCCAAATTACTAATGATAATGAGGCCCAATTATTTTGCCAAACGATTTTTGGATTTCTGACAGGTCACTTGTTTGCAGTCTCATGAGCCAATCATAACCACGGCCCCTACACATGTGGGTGAGGCAGGTTGGGCAAGCGGACACACAGGCCCGACTAGCAAACTGATGTTCTATCTATCATTACCACAGGATTGGCAGTTCTTTCCATTTGTTTCTCTAATGTTTGCTCCCCTAATAACAACCTTAACTGTAAATGACTATACGGTTGAGGCAGGTTGAGGCTGCTGTTGAGGCAAGTTGTTAAAGGTAACTTTTGTTTGTGTACTTTTTAGGGCTGTGTATTGGCAAGAACCTGGCGATACAATACGTATTGTGATACAGCGGTCACGATTCAGTATATCGCAATACTGCAAGCAAAACGATATATTGTGATTTTTCAAATCCTACTATTAAAACACACCACTATATGAACAGGTTGGTCAGTGCTTACAATAGCATTGCACACTTGTGCAGCTTGTTACTGTTGGAGTAGAGCTGAAAATGGATTACAGCACTGCCATCTAGTGGTCTGAGGTTTAAACACAACACACAATGATTCACTGTTTGCCAGGAATCAGTGAATCAATACTGTGTTTTTGCGAATTAATACAGTATCAAGAAACAAAATATCCCAATATTGAATATTTTTAATATTTTCTTACAGCCCTAGTGCTGCTTGTATATTGCATAGTTTAGCTTGTCAAGCCACACCAACAGCGTGTTGTCAAGTTCCATGTACTGGCATGCATGCATACATGCGTCAATGCTTTGTGGTATCACTCCTTGGTATTGGTATCCCATTATGGCTACAGTGACAATTTCTACATTAGTGCAGCACTCGTCCATAGGGCTTGCATTGATGTGCAGTATAAACACAAAGATGGCAGCCTGTCATTTGCACTGAGTGTTTTTGTATGATGTTAGTGTGAGAGCAAGTAGTAGGCTTTAGCCATACACAGTGAGCATTTTAAAAAGCAGGGATAATAGTCAACAAAGAACAAGATGATGAATGAAACAGGATATGACCAATAAAAGATCACGTGGTTTATATCTGGCTGTAGATTTACATTCAGGCCTGCTTTGTGATTTGCAGTATTTTGACAGTAGAGTTTCTCGCAGCCCCTCCAGAAGCTGTGCTTATTTGACTGTGAGGCCTAGCTGTAACTTGGTGCATAGCAGCCTATTACATAAAGGTACATCATGTGGCCTCGCATTCGAGTCAGCCATGGCAAATCTGCATTGGACCATGGCCCATTTTCAGTGTTTCAGACTTTTTTCTGTCTGCAGATTATGCCTGGTGGACTGGTCTGACTTTGTTAGCTCCCTCCTAATTCGTTTTCTTGTGTTTGCAGGCTGCATGAGTTTGATGAGCAGGTGGCTGCAGTGAGGGAGGGCATGGCCCGGGTTGTGCCTGTGCCTCTGCTCTCTCTATTCACTGGTTATGAGCTAGAGACCATGGTAAGAGCAATCGCACACATCACAGAGCAATAGGGTAATGGAATTGGAAATCATGGGTGATTTACAAGCAGCCTGATTCTTGTCCGTAATGATAATCACCACTATTGGGGGAAAAAAGACATGATGGTGAACTAAATAGCTGAATTTATTGTAAATGGCTTGCGAGAATATTATATGTAATGTTTTGTGGTAACTGCCAGTCCTACAAGATTCTTTTTCCTAATGGCCCATCATCATAGTACAGAGACCAGAGAGGACAGAGAACTAGGATGGACAGGGATGGACAATGATGAGTCAGAAGTGTGCTGGAAACTGTTTTTGTGCTCATTCTGATTATTGTGCTCTATGTTTGGTCTGCAGGTATGTGGTAGCCCTGACATTCCACTGCACTTGCTGAAGTCTGTAGCCACCTATAAGGGGGTAGAGCCCACAGCGCCACTCATCCAGTGGTTTTGGGAGGTGATGGAGTCCTTCTCCAACACAGAGCGTTCACTCTTCCTCCGGTTTGTGTGGGGGCGAACGCGCCTGCCCAGGACTATTGCAGACTTTCGCGGACGAGACTTTGTGGTGCAGGTGAGATCAGCACAAGCCAACAGGCTCACCTTTTTTAACCTGGTTTAGCTTTGTTGTCTTATGGGCTGGATTGGTATCATTTTGCCATGATGATGATCAAAGCTTTCAGGGGCCCAAACTACTGTTAAAAGCTTTCAATCTTAAACCACTATTAAATGAGCATCAGTTCTGTTTTTGTTGCTTGCTTGTTAGTGGTGTTCAGAGAGAACTATGCACAACATGCACTACTGCAGCATTTTCCTCTTTTGCTGCTGGTGAATAACAATAGAAACACTTTCCTGCCATGTCACATCGCTTCTGGTAATAAACTGCCATTGAGCATGGTTAATACTGCTGGGTATGTGTGGAAAGTATAAAGCAGTCTTTGGTAGTAGCTGCATTAAATATCAAAAATAAGTAGCACTACATGATAGCCTTACAAATCAATATAATGACAACAGTATTAAATGATTATTTCATATAAATAGCCCAAAGAATGGATGTAAAATGTGTGTATACTACTATGTACATAGCAACAATCCTAAAACCTGCCAATGATTTTACTGCATCTTGATAGCCATCAGGTCAGTCAATGAAATTGTATCTTAAATCAATGCTAAATGTGCAGTCACATAAACAAAACTGGATATCTACAGTGAAAAATGAAGTGGTTTAATGTAGCATTTGAATATTACCTATGTTGTAACTTCTTTTCTTGCTGTCAAAATAAAGAGGGTGACCAGTTCAGAGTATAGGCTTTAGTCCTGAGGGTACCGTGGAACCCTTAGAGGAGCTCTAAACATGATCTAACGGTCTTATAGCTCTGCCTCCATGTTCCAAGTCGTTATATCCTGGGTTTGGGGCTGCTTCCCTGGGGGTTCCTGCCATAAATGATGGGATTCACTGAACTATAGGTTTCTCCTAACCTCTGTAGCATTCAGTGTGCCCATCTGTATAAACAAGCTTTTAACAAACGCCATAGTATGTAAGAAATATTCACAACACCTAAATAGAATCAGGTGAATAGTCAGTAACTTCGACGTTTGTTGTGTGTACTCTACATATTTAAATGTGCTGTCAGACGTAACAGAGAGATCTATTTCTCTGACTTGACGAAGATAGAGGATGTGATTACAGTAGCCTTTATATTAACATATGTAGTTTGTAATATAATAACAAGTAGTTACACAACAAAACAAAGATATTGTTACCAGAAAAGAAAAAGTAGAATTGTGCCACCCCCAAATCCAATTTTTAAATTGGATTTATTTATTTATTTTTAGGAGCATGTAAACAATCTAAAAATATTTTGAATCAGATTTGCACTACCCTCATACAACATTGTAGGCCCATAAATGGCTAGTTTTTAATAAGAGGGGTCAGATAATTATTCATTTGTTTATTATACTGTACTGTGGATGTGCATGTAAATGTCAGCATTAGCCAGAGTTAGCAGCAGCTGATGTAGTCAGTGTGACTTATGGAAATACTCCTCCACCTTTCCTCCACCTTCTTTTACCTACTTCCAGGTGCTGGACAAGTACAACCCACCTGACCACTTCCTCCCAGAATCGTACACCTGCTTCTTCCTGCTCAAACTGCCTCGTTACTCCTGTAAACTGGTTCTGGAGGAGAAGCTAAAGTATGCCATCCACTTCTGCAAATCTATAGACACAGACGATTACGCTCGCATCGCTCTGAGCGGGGAGCCTGCGGCCGACGACAGCAGCGACGACTCCGACAACGAGGACGCCGACTCCTTCGCGTCTGACTCCACACAGGACTACCTAACTGGACACTGACCTCCGCGTGTCAGTCTCACCCACGCACACCCTCACGCGCACACACTCCCCAATGTGGCAGATGCACCACGTGGTGAGAGTAATAAGAAGAATAATATGCTGCCAAGCAAAGAGAAGAAAACAAATATAGAACATAAAAAAAAGAACTGAAGATTTGTTTTAAACTCACTTATACATACACACATATGTACTACCATGACTAAAATGAAGAGGAAATTAAATGTATCTTTATGTGCAATTAGCTTTGAAAGCACTATAAGCTGATGATGAAGAAGACTTTTGTTTATTTAAAGAAGAGCCAGAGTGAGAGGGGAGAAACTGCACATTTGATTGTTTGTAGACGTTGTGTTTATATATTTTATGACTGCGGACAGACAGGCCGCCTAGCCTAGCACTGTGGTAGACGACCCCTGGCACTCCCGCCCGCCCCTGCCCTCCTCCCACACTCCTGCTTTATTGTATCATATAAACAGCATCAGCAAATCTTCATGCTCCTTCTCAAAAGATAGCAGTGTTTCTAAAAACCTTTTTATCTTGAACGGTGAGAATAGTGTTCATTCGACTTGGTGTCAATGGGAGCTTGTTCAGGGGTTGTTTTTAGGTCGTCGGTCACTGTATTCAGTTTTTCTTTCCCCTGCCATCTCAATGTTTTGTCTGCACTGGCTTCCTGATGGAATGTAAATAATATTATTGTGCCATGTGTTCATAAGATGTCTCATTCCCATGTAATAAAATAAATGTTAATAAATTTCTGTTAAAAAATATATGTATTTTTATTACTTTGTATTTGTATAATAATCCGTTTGAAAATGTGCTGGTATGACTGGATCTGGTTTAGACAGTTTGGTTAAGTTTTATGGCGTTTTCACACCAGCACTAGTTAGTTCGGTTCGTTTTGGCAGGTGTGAAAACAGCGGACCAAAACAACCGCACCAAGACCCTCGAGAGGAGGTGGTCTCGGTCCGGTTCGTTTGTGGTGAGAACGTGATCCGACCCAAGTACTAGATGTACTCCTCAAGTTTGAGCTAAACAGCTCTTGTAGTCAGGTGTGCTTTGCATTATGGGATCCAGCAGAGATACTTAGAACGGGATAACTGTAGCAGCTAACCGGGCGAGGACGAGGTACGTTGCCTACTCGATATTTGTAGTGAACTCGGTGTTCTGCAGGTGGACTGTAGTTTAGAATATTGCCCGAATTATTATTACAGCTATGGAGAAATGCTGTCTCTGCCTCTGCTCGGTGCTACGCTGTACAAGAAATGTGCAATAGCTTGGGAAAACCGGATCTTCTCCCTGTGTGTACTTTCTTACTCCCGCGCCAGAGAGCTCTGACCAATCAGTGGAGACAACGTGCTCACGTAGTTTGAAGCTCACTTTGGTTCGTTACGGTTTTTACCTGTATAAAAACTAAATTAACCGAGGAGGGAACGCTCCAAGTAAACTAACTCATTAACTGACCCGGACCAGTGAAACGAACTAGAGGTGTGAAAACGCCCTAAGCACCTCTTGGACCAGAATCTGTATGGCAGAGGTGGGGGACTCTGACCGCGAATCCTAAATAATAAGCATGTTAGATCTAAACGTGTATACAACCAAGTTTGCAGAGAGTGGACGCCGAGTCTCTGATGTGAAACACGACTCTGATGACTGAAGAATCGTCAACTAGCTGAGCAGGACTCCACAGAGCTGTCTGAGATGAATACACACATCACTTACATATATAGGTTGGACACACGAGGAGCAAATACAAACAAGCACGAGTACACTAAAAATAAACGTATGTTCACATTCATATTTAATATCTGTCTTTGGTATCAGATGTCTCCCAGTCATAGCATAGATTTCTTTAAACCCTTCACTGCACACTATTCACTCTAACATGATAAACTACAAATAATACTGGGCTTCATGAACGAGAGGTTTGGTGATAGCAGACAGAGTTAACACTTCTGTATACACAAAAGTAATAGCTTGGCTTTATTCCTTATTATTGCCTTCATTCTAATATAAGTGTTTTTCAACCGTATGAAGCCAAACTGCCCAGATACACGGCTTTGAAATACACATATATACATCATTACATTCTTTTATTTCTTTCTCATTTTTCTGTGCAGTGTAGCAGTTTAGATAGAAACTCCTATTAGGGTTTGAGTTCAGGAGGTGTTGGACGAGATCCCTGTTCGCTTGGACAAAATGAAAGTGTGTGTTGTATCATTCAGGTTGTGTAGTGTGTGGATTTTTTTTGTGATTAACACCATTGAATTGCATGTGTTCAGTTGTACTATCTCCATCCCTCCATATTGTTCAAATTAAGATCAAATATCTATATGTTATAAATATCTTCAATGTTTTTAATGGGTGCACCAGTTCTTTCACATTACTTTTCTTGTTACAGTGCAAAAAAAAGAAGTAAACAATGACATATCGGTCATATGAGAAGCAGCGTTTTCACAGATGAGTTAAAATTCCAGTATTTAAAAACAGTATTTCTCAACACTGAAAATAAAGTTCACCTCTTTATGACCTCTTCATGTCTTTAACGTGACTTAAATGTGGAAACTGGAGTTAGGGCATAATAATGTGAATGACTTGGTGTGACTTTTCTACCGTGACTTGGTTGAGACTTGAAGGTTAACACTTGAGACTTGCTTGTGACTTGCACATGTGTACTCCCACCTCTGCGGTATGATATATGTCCGCTTGCAGGGTCACCCTGCCTTACTCCGTTTATTTCTCTTCTGGCGCTTAAGTAGCATTTGTGTGCATCACTGACAGTGACGAAACTTTTATGAACCCACTTCAGCAGGATCTCACATACTTACATTTATGGTTTTCATGTTTATAAATTAGCAGACCTGAAATACACTGTATGCAAATATGCTAACTTGAAGTGCATTACATTATAAAAACAGCTGTTTACTCCTGTGTTGGTCAACAAGAGTGCAGACATAATGATATACCAGCTAAAGTATGGTACTGGGCATGTTTCACACTACTAAAGCATTCATCATACTGTCTCCTTGTCAATTCAATATAGAGATGCTGAAGATTTTAGAACATTTTATGATCGAAATGGATTCAGTCTCTTGCAGGCTGCTTCTCTTGTGTTTGAAGTGCCTGTATTTAAATATTAAACCTTGTTCAGGACTTGGTCAAGGTGAACTGTACAGTCTGTACTTTTAATGAAAGTCTAATGACTTTGTATTGTGATATATTAAAATATTTTAATGTTTAGGATTTCCACACCCTGTACCTTTATGCTCAGTTCGTTTGGTGTTAGCATGGTAGGATTAATGAAATTCCTCCTAATGAGCTCCATGGTCAAGGTTGGATTAATGACTGGACCACCAAGGGGCTTCAAAAGACTGTTCATGTATCCTAGATATGATTTCAGTAATTGCTTAGAAGGAAGGCCACAGTATTCGATGTGGGGACACTGTCTCACTCTTTCCCTCTTTCACACACATACCCATATAGCCAGAGAATGACAGCAAGGCTGGTAACCCACTGGCCTTTTGTTGAGCATGCTCCAGGTGGCCTGCTGGTGGTTAAGCAGAGTATTAAGCAAAAATTCACTTTGTGTCCATTTTTTGTTTTCTATCTTTATTTATTTTTATTTTCCCTTCATTTATTTTCTTCTTTAGGCTTTATCAGTGAGTTTAGTAAACAGTTTTAACCCAGCACAATGGTCGCAACAATATTTTAATCAAAATTATTTTAGATTTTTTCATTTTAGTTGTTTGTAATAATTGTTAAAAATTTTAAAGATAAAAGAATGTCCATTTAAAATCTGAAAATTACATTAAAGAACAGGGTCAAAGATTTGCAGAGATTATACTCTATAATTGTAGACCATGGATAAATGATTGTGTGATTGATATATGATATAAGTTTTTGGATATATATATATATAGAGAGAGAGAGAGAGAGAGAGAGAGAGAGAGAGAGAGAGAGAGAGGTGGAGAGAGGTAACAACTAAAAGGAATTGAGACCCATGAGCGAGTGTTCTAGCTACCACGCCTGCCAAAAATGTCCTATAGGTGTTTAGATGTTTAACTTCTGGTGACTGCAAAGACCACAGTATATTGTCTTCACTATCTTGATAGTCACCGAACCATTCAGTGACTTTTGTGGCCTGTAGATTGGCCATTGTCATCCTAGAGTCTACTCCCTTCAGAAAAGAAATATTTCATCATATGATAAAGGTGATCTGTCAGAATAACGGAATGTATTGATTTCTAGTAACCTTTCCTTCTAATGGGACAAGTGAACCGAAAGCATGACAGGAAAATGTCTACAGCATAACAGAGCTATGGGACCCTGTTACTGTAGGGACCAAGCACTCTTGTACTCTCCTCTTTGTGTATGCCACACTTGCACCCTCCCACTGTGGATAACTAATCTGACCTTTTCCCCCCACTTCCCTGAATACCAGTTTCTACAGACTTAAGACCACTGAACTCTTAAGTGTATTCATCTATAAGGGGTTTAGGGTTTATAAGTACTGCAACCACACTATAGCTTTCCTATCCGTGTAGGTGCGGATAAACTTTTCTTGCTGACAGTTCTGTAAATACCGCACTGATGGATGGGCATCTGTCACTGAATGTGAGAACAGCCCTATTTTATCAAACAATCAGTGGATCAGTCTTTGTGACCGAAGTGACCATTTTCAAAGTCACTTTTCGTCTTGCCTTCAGTTATCGGCTCTTGTCAGCAAGCCAAATCAGTCGGCTGTGATCACCAGTAAGGACAAAGTCATTCAGCTCACAAACAGCTCTCCATGTTTCTGTGCTTTATTTTCCAATAAAACATTTACCTTCTAATTAATCAACACAAATGAAATTTTTTTATTGCGAAAAATAGCGGGCTGAGGGGCAAATCCATTGACCAGTCAACCATAGCATGTGAAAAATGTGAATGGAACCAGAATCTTTCAAGCTATTTTAGAGCTTTTTGTGATGATCGGACCAACATTCATGAAATTTTCACACAATGTAAATGGCAGCTGCTGCGTTTAAATGATATAGAAAATAAAATCGTGACAAAAATGGAGATGGATGTTTATGTGGCTCATCCAGGCGTTCTGTAAGATCTGTAAAATCAACGTGTCTCGTGGGGGAACCAGGATAAAGACATTTAACACTACTAGTCTGATTGGGCACTTAAGAGTGTACCAAGCGGCTGAATACAGTGAGTATCAGCAAACAGCAGAGCTAGCACAAAACAAATAACCCGGAAACCTGTGCAGACCAGATCTGACCGGGAATTACAGTACAGCAGCAACAACCAAACAGCTAAAGGAATCACAGCCAAAGCGATTGAGTTATAGCGCCAGATAACCGTGTTTCATGACTTGAGTTTGATACTCATACAGCGCATGTAGCCAGTCATGGCATATAGACCCGCCCTCGAACGGCATCAGCTATCGGTCCATTGCGGAATTGGCCTCAAAAACCCTGATTGGTCTATCTCTGCTTATAGGCAACTAGTCATCATATCTTCCGCTCCATGAAACACATGTTAATGCTCAGTAGTTCACAGATATGCTTCTTTAATATATTTATATTGTACTAAAATACATTTTTCAATTGACATATATATGAGTCTGAAACAGGAAGCCTAGCGCATCCCAAATTTATCAACATTAACATTTTAATATAACATTATAGTCATTATGAATTTTAGAAAATTTTTTTTGGGGAGGTAGGGGAGTGCACTATAGCTCCCTATAGTACGGCCTAAGCTTTTGCCCTTAATAGCAATTTTTCCTTACATTTCTTTTACTTTTTTACACTTTTACTGGAGTTAAAATCTTAAGTTGATCCTTCAACTTCTACTGAGGTTTTTAAACCCTAGTATCTATACTTCTACCTGAGTAATGGATGTGAATACTTTTGACACCTTTGGTGACCAGCCAACTTGGTCTGCACTTAACTGTGTATACTGATATGCCACAATTAAGCGCAGGTAACGCAACACACAGTCCAGTGTGCATTTCTGCATGTTCTGCTCAGTGTGCAGTGGTCTTAACATCAACACTTCTACTTTGACCAGTTTTTAATTAATATTTTTTACTGTAAATGTATTGTCACAGAGACACAGAACGAATTAGACACACTGAAGTAAAGCAGAATTAAAAGTGAAGGGAAAATAGAACAGATAAGGGTTTTTTTCATGAGCTTTACAATAAGGATAGTAAGGATAGTAAGAGGAAGCAGCAGGAGGAGCTGGGTGTAGCATGTTGGGCAAGCACGAGCATCTTTGACAACTGAAGCCATGTGAGTCAAACAAAAACTGCAGGAGGTGTTCTTTTGAAGGTGTGAGCTTTCACAATTATATTGTATCACACACACACACATACACACATTCATGTGTACACAAACAAAAATGAGTCAGGTCCATTTTAGATCAGTTTTATGCATGGTGAATATAATTGTATGTGTATGTATGCTTGTAATATAATATTTCTGTAAATTGTGTAATGGCCTTTAGTGTGAACAAAATAACAAATTTATTAAAACCATATTTTAATTCTGGCAAAAATCACCTGTCAACATTAGGCTGTGAAAAAGAGAAAGATTTTCTGGGTTGTCAGCAAATGGCATACCCTCAACGGCTCTGCTCCCATATGACCCTTTATCCTTATTTTATGTTAGCTTAGTGTTACTTTTTCCCGTAACTATACTTTACAGCTGTAAAACGCAAAAACACACACAAGACTTTTCTCCACTGTGTCTACAGATACAACAGTGGTGACTTGGAGATGCCTGTGAGACTTCCATGTTAGGAGCACGGTCCAGCAGTTATCTAGCTAGCTATAGGTTTTAGAGGCCATAAGCATTTAAGAAGTTTGGAGGTGTTGCAACTTTAGTGTGAGAAAGAGAGAGAGAGAGAGAGAGAGACATTACCTTTTGGGTTCTGCTTTATCCCCACAGTTGGTGGGTATTCCTACCCTGTAAGCTGGGATGATGTTCTCAACTTTAGGCTCAATGTGTGACATCGAATCAACACGGCTGTTCACATCGTCAACAGCAATAAACGACGACTTCTCTATTTTTAAATCAAAGAGATTAGTTTAGATTAGACAAAGATCAGCTTTAGGTCAGTGAAAGTAATTATAGAAAAGTCTGTCCACTCAGCATCCGTTTTGGCAATGTGCCCGGGCAGTTACACTCCTACATCTTAGAATCGGGAGAGACCTTAAAATGACCTTACCATTTCAAAATCATATTTAAAATCACTGAGAAAATTTAACATTCAAATTCAACACAAACAGAGCACATGGTTTGTAGTGTTTACCTTAAATAACTAACAAGAATGGCTACTGCATGTGCACCTACTGTTTGCACAAACAGTCGGCTGATTGGCTTATTTTATTGTAGGGTGAGGCTTAACTGACACCATGTTCAGTGTTGCAAGATTCCCATTTATATTTAAACCAGCCAATGTTTCTCTACCTTTACAGTGTGTCTGGAAACTATTCACAGCGCTTCCCTTTTACCACATTTTGTTATGTTACAGTCTTATTCCAAAATAGATTTTTTTTCCCCCTTAACATTATACAGAAAATACTTTATAATGACAAAGTTAAAAAACGTTATTAAAAATATAGTTATTATATAAAGTTATTAAAAATAAAAAAACTAAAGAAATTTACATAAGTATTTACAGCCTTTGCTCAATACTTTGTTGAAGCACCTTTGGCAGTGATTATAGCATCAAGTCTTTTTAAGTATGAAGCTACAAGCTTGGCACACTAATTTTTTGGGCAGTTTCTCCATTTCTTTGCAGAACCTCTCAATATCCATCAGGTTGGATGGGGAGCGGCGGTGCGCAGACATCTCTCCAGAGACGTTCAATCAGGTACAATCAGGTTCGGTCTCTGGCTGGGCCACTTAAGAAAATTCACAGTTGTCCCAAAGCCACTCCTTCATTATCAAGGCCGTGTGCTTAGGGTTGTAGTCCTGCTGGAAGATAAACTTTCGCCCCAGTCTGAGGTCCAGAGCGCTCGGGTGGAGGTTTTCTTCAAGCATGTCTCTGTACATTGCTGCATTCGTCTTTCTCTCGACCCTGACTGGTCTCCCAGTTGCTGCTGCTGAAATATAACCCAACAGCATGATGCTGCCACCCCCATGCTTTAATGTGAGGATGGTGTTGGCGATGAGTGTTTTATTAGACCGGAGAATTCCAAGTGGGCTGTCTTTTGCCTTTTACTGAGGAGTAGCTTCAGTCTGGCTGCTCTACCATACATGTCTGATTGGTGGGGTGCTGGAGAAATGGTTGTTCTCTCCACAAAGCAACGCTGAAGTCTACAGACAATTCCTTGGACTCCATGGCTCGGTTTGTGCTATAACATAACATCATATCTGAAGTGAAGCGCTGTGGATACTTTCCGGATGCACTGTATAGCACTGACCATAAAGTTCCCATAAATAGGCATAAATACAGCATAACTAGCTGGCTAGCTTGTTGTTAACAATAAAACTTTTTCCTTCCACTTTCCAAAGTTTTGACCTCCCACCTCTGAGAACATGCAGCACTTGTAATGTTTCCCTCCTCATTCAGTCAGCTTTTCCTTTCATTTGTTAACTGTATATATGGGGGAAATGTTCAGATCAATACTCTGTGGAGACTTGGTTCCTGTGCAACATAGGTCTTGCACAACATCACACATTTCTAGTAGGAAGCTCAGCTGAGCTCTACATTCGTCTGCGTTTAACACATCCCTCCTGAGAACGCTCAGTATCAGCTGTTCTCTGTGATCATGTGCCATCGTTGGCTCAATGCACAGATCAGCTGTAGTCACTGTGTATAAACACTGAAAATGCTAGCAGAGCCCGCCCGCCCGCTCTCCCCTCAGTGTAGCCTCTCTGTCTAACGGCACATGACCTGGCAGAGCTGAAAGGATTTACAGTGGAGTATGAAGGAGAACGGAGGAAGAAAAAAACGTTTTATGAAAGGTTAATTTGGCTTAAAAATCAGGAGCATTCTTTGGCGTCTTAAGGCATTTTAGTTTTTTCATATTTCCACCCCTTTTAGCTGAAATCTCACAGTATTAGCAGGAGTGGGTCAGGTGCTCGTCTCACACAGTGCAGGTTATAGGAGAACTTAGAAAAGCACCAGTGAGCCTGAGAGAGAGAGAGAGAGAGAGAGAGAAAGAGAGAAAGTGAATGCAGAAGACCTTCAAGTGATAACGTTAACGTTGATAACACACACTGAAACTGCGCAATGTCTGTGTAGACATGTTTCATATATAAAGAAACAAAAAAAGTAAGAAAAGATAGAATTGAAAGAGAAAGAATGGAAAAAAAGAAAGAAAGTTGAAGGAAAAGGAAAGATGGAAACAAGAGAAAGAAGGAAGGAGCAGTATGTCGTGTAAATGCAACAGTATGTTGGTCCACTGCTGTCCCTCTATTATAAAAGGTCTACTCTGGAATGTACTGTGTTTAAATCTGATGCACTTCAAATGACACAGAGTGCACAATAACACAAAATACAATATACGCTAAAAATAAATCATACAGCTACTTGATGGATGTTATATTATGCATATAATTCTCATTTTCTATCAAATATACCTCTAAAGCAATATAATCAAGTGTCAATCTCACTGATTTTTTAATATAGACAGTCTTCTACACAGCGCTAACTGTAATTAACATTACAGTACTGGACTGTTCATTCCTGACCACTCAGCCTGCTGTAGGATTCCTCCGGTCATGTGCTGAGTACAGCCAACTTAACTCTCTACTCTAAAGTTCACTTCCAGGAAAGAGCAGTGGTGCAGCTGACCAGTGTTCACACACACACTCTGATCTGAAAGCTCTAGAAACAAACAGCAATCTGATACCCTACGCCCCAGCAGAGGAACTCATTACAAGTAATCCTAACACATAAATACAGTGGCAAATGTTCCACTACATACGGTGCCCACCTTTTAACCTTTATTACAACCTCCATTTACTTTGATATGTCCAAAGTTTGGTCTTAGAAGTTGGTTACATTTTCTGCTTCTCTGCATGTATGTGTCACAAAAGTGATCTCAAGCATTAATAACGTTTTTGATGCTGCTTCAGAAAACAACTGGTACATCTCCATTCAAATGCATTGAATTTGCTTTGTTTTACTGACAAAATAATGAATATTTAGTCTGGTTTAGCACGTTATCTATCATCAAGCAAATACAGGAGAGCTGTTTGTCCAGCATACATAATTTATAAGTCCAGTATAAATAAAAGATAGTAATCAGGCCCCAGCTGAATAAAACACAAGCTAGATACTTTAATTCTAAGCCATTCTGGATTTCAGGCTTACCATTTCTGAGTAAAGTGCTAGAAAAGACAATATTTGCACAGATATTGTGCGCAGTATTGTATTCAGTGAAAGTATCTGTATGACTATATTCTGCTTATAGAATGAAATTAGATTAAATGAAATGTAATTGTCAAACATTAGGATTTTTACATACCCTCTATGTTGTTTGGTGTTCCCTGGGGGTATGCATACCACAGTCTGGGAATCACTGGTCCAGGGGAACATTGCTTTGAAGAATATGATATTCTTTGTGGTGTACCACAGGGCTTCAGTTTTGTGTAACACTAGGCCCAGTTTTATTTTCATTTTTACTGAGAAACTGACTCTGCTTTCACGCCAGGACTACTGCAGTCTATTTGGGACGACCAAAACCCGACTGTAACTTATTCAGAATGGTGCAGCTAAAGTGCATATTTCACATCTCATATTTCACAGTGATGTGTTTTCGCCTCATTGCATTGGTTGATTGCTTCTTCTTCTATTGATTTGAAGTTTTTCTTGTTGGTTTTTAAAGCTCTTAATGGATTAGCACCTTCACACTTTTCAGAATGCCTGACAAAATATGTTCCAAATCAGGTTTCTGAGATTATCTACTGCTGGCCTCCAAATATGAAACATAAAAATACTGGTGAAAAAGTCACAGGCACCAAAGCTCTGGGACCCTTTTAATGATGGATATTCATCAAGTACATACCATTAACAAATCAAAAAGAAGCTAAAACCTATTTAGTGTAAAGTAATGACTTCTTCATTTTAAATATATATTGGTAATAAAACTTCAAAAGTGTATTGCTAAAGTTGTTTTTATTTTGTTCTGATTGTATTCATATTTTTAAGTTGTTTGCTCTTTTCTTAATTTGTCTTCTTCATGTGAACAATAGTGTAGAAATCAAGATGTGAGTGGACAGTGGAAAGATGGACAGAAACACCTGTTCTGTTTAATTTAGATCTGAAGAAAGTGGAGCCTGTTTTTCTGTTTATCTGATTGGATCGGAACAAACTCTATTCCGTTGTCTTTAACTTTCCCTCCATCCTTCAACCCCATATCAGAAAAAGCAGGGACAGTTTGGAAACTAACTGCTTATAAAAACAGTGTTTCTTATTTTACCTCGACTTTTATTTCACTGCAGACAGTATAAACCCAAGACCTTCCATTTTTTATGTCTGTTCAACCTGATTTTATTAGTTAATACGCATCTATTGCTGCATTCCAGGCCTGGAATACATTCAAAATACAAAACCAGGTGATGAAGTGTTTCAGGTGTTATTCTGTCTGCAAACACATTTTAAGGTGTACAACGCTACAGGGTTGAAATTCAGTAGACAAAACAAAAGACAGCCCATCTATGGGTAGGTGTGTCCTGACTTTTGACTTTTTTCCAGGTATTTTTTATAAAATTCACATGTTAAGAGAAAATAAAGTGTCCCGCCCTAAAGCAAGAAAGGCCTGTGTTCGATTTGTGGCAGGAACATCTGGGGTCCTTTCTGTGTAGAGTTTGCATGTTCTCATCATATCTGCGTGGGTTTCCTCTGGGTGCTCTGATTTCCTCCCGCAGTCCGAAAACACGCAGCCAGATAAACCAGAAAGATGAACAGCTTGGAAAATGAATAAATAAATAAATGAATGAATGAACCTTTAACAGCTTGGGTTTCAATATTTTACTCCAGTCTAGTTTTACTTTTTTCATGATTGCAGCCTGGGAGCATTCCTCCGTTCTGTAAAAGTATCAAAACAGGCTGAAAAAAAAAGAGAATGTAATAAAACCAAAGACCTGAAGTAGGCTTAAGCCTTTTGCTGTGCTTGGCTGCTCATAATCCGGGTAATGATAAATGTGTGCCTTAGAAAAACTAATAACTAATAAACTGACATATTAGGACTTGCATTAAATGATTTGTCTCCCAATTAAAGGTAATAGTTTGGAATATTTGACAGTGACAGTATGATGCGGTTGGTGCAGTTCCAACACCCACAAGCAGCCATATAAAGAACTAAGCCGTACTATCTCTCTCTCTCTCTTTCTCTCTCTCTCTCATTGTCTCTCTCTCTTCCCCGTAGCAGTGAGCCTCAGATTATCTATTCCTTGTGATTCACCACATCAGTCCTAAAAATACAAAGCAGAGTTTTCATTTATTTATTTATTTATTCATTTATTTTGTTAGTAGTTCATATGCAGTCGTGTCTACCTTTCACAGCCTGCTTCTTCTGAACACAGCTCAGTAAAGACCAATAAAGAAGTGCAGAAACAGTGGAGACCTATAAAAGCTATATAACAACACATGACTCAAGTCTTATGGAAGGTTCATGACGCTTTCTGGAAATACGCAGACAGTCTGGCTGTGTAAGCACTCTACTGATACGGGCAGTGTGCCTGCAGCAGAAAGTAGAGCAGTAGTGTGGTCTTCCTGGACGGCTGTGAGCTGGCGTGGCCCGAGGCCGATGTCTAATCCTGCATGTGATGCAGTACTCACGTATGTGGCTCATGGGAAAAGAGCCTGTGGCTGTGAGCTGTGTGTGAGTGCGTGTGTCCTGGAGTGGCGTGCTGGCTGTGATGTCAAAGCAGCAGCTCAGTGTGGGCCAGGTGACCTCCTCTCAATGAGGGGCTTTGTGAGTCCCAGTCTAGCTTCTCCTCATTGTGGTGGTAAAACAGTCTTTCTGGAAGGCATTTCTTTTTCCACACCTCCAAATTCAGTCTTAGAAGTTGGTTGCACTCAGAAATTAGTGCATCACATACTGCCAAACACATTCATTAATGATGAGGTCTGGACTCTGGGATGGTCAGTCCATTGTTCTAAGAACCCCAGAACTGTTTCCTTTTGTCCGTAAGGGCTTCTGGGAGGCTACACATCTTTTCACGCTTATAGTATGGAGGTGTTTTCTTGGAGAGATGGACAGAAACACCTGTGGATGAGTAAAACTTGATCTTCTTGCACTTACAGATGAAAGCTTTAAAGGGGGACTCCACTGATCTTTCAAAATGTGTGAATAATTAAGTAGTTAAAATGTAAACAAAGTCATGCAGAGATATTTAATGTGAAATGTTTTGCTCTGGAGAAACTAACCAAGTCATAATTGTTAACAGTGGTGGTGATAGGAACTAGACGTCTCTAAATAGGCCTTTACTTAATTTCACAATATTATATGGTTTCAAATATGCAGTACGATGTCTGAGGCATTGTTTTATCATTTTGTGTATAAAGATTTGGCTTAAAGCATATATTGTTATGGTGGAGAGGTACATGAAGGGCGTTGTGAGGCAAAGTAGTCCCTAAAGAAAATTGATTTTTACAGGTTTATCACTACTTTATTATGGAACTCCCCTTTGAGCACTGTTTATTTGACAAAAGTAGTTTTGTTAGGAGTCTCAATTTCTCTACACCTTTTAATCAACTTGAGTTTAAACTCTTTCTTTTTTCTTTCCCTTTACCTTTCCTTTAATTGTGTAAGTGAATTAATTTATATCTGACTTCCTCAGAAATGTGACTCTCATAAGGCATTTATTTTTTTATTATTTATATTTTTTAATTGATATGCATATTTGAGTTACACTGTAATAGATTTCACATATAGATCACATAGAATGAGTATTTACAATATTGAAGTCTTTATAAAGCAGCTCGTAACAATATATCTGTACTGTAAGTGTGTGTGTGAGTGTGTGTGTGTGTGTGTGTGTGTGTGTGTGTGCGTGTGATGTAGGTCCATCCTCTTGCTGTCAAATTTCAGCATACAGTGCTGGTTCCTCCCTCCATGTCCCACCTAAAGCCTGTTCTCAGCACTTCTCGATCCTTTTCTCCCCTCAGCCTCTGAGCTCCTTTTTCCCCACCTTCCTCCTCCTCTGCCTCCTCCCCAGCAGCAGCAGCAGCAGCAAACTCCACTCCAGGATGTGGCACTTCTGAAAGTTTTGAAAGCTTTTTTTTTTAATTCTGAAGCTTTTTAGTTTTATTCTCCCACCATTGGAGCTTTTTATTTCATTGTCATCATCATCATCAACATCACCTTCAGCACATTCAGTCGTCATCAGCATCATCATCATCTTCAGTGTCTTCATCAGCTTCATTATAGCAGCCGTCAGTTTCACTTCTAAAAGGTAAACCTTGCCTCCATATTCATATTTCATATCAGCAGCGAGTGGTTATTCATGTGGTTTAAAAAAAGGTTGTTTAAAAAATGGATGCTAGTCGTAATAATGAAGATTTTTATTATTGATTTGATTCGTTTGAATTCTTCATAAGCGAAGAGGGAGTTTGGAAGTAATTGTTAATTACTTATCGCATTGATCAGAGTTATTTTTTAACTTTAATAGCCCTCGTGCTCACAACAGTAGAACTGTGGGGATTAGTTATATGGAATAGAAAGCTGTTTTGAATGAGTCATATACATTATGCATGTTTATATGAATACTAGTCATATTACACCTGGCCTCGCTTTATTCTCAGGGATTTATTTTCTGTGGAGTGAGAAAGGAGGATTTGCAGCAGTGAGTGGGGACTGTGCGTTAAACCCCTTTAGGCATTATTAGACGCTACTTTACTAAGAAGTCCAGAGTCCGAAAGTTAAAACCGGCAGCTCTTGGTACAGACGGGAAAAAGAATACATACTGAATTTATGATGAACAGCAAATTTGTATATGAGAATTTCAACGTCTTCAGAAACACAAACAATAGTTTCTCAGCTTCTCCTGATATGAAGAACAGTTATACAACATTTGGATATCAGCTTTCTGTCTCCAGAATAGGGCAATTTAAGTAGAACATCCACATTAGAGCTGGTAGCACAAAGAAGTTGTTATTAGTCTTGATTCGCAATTGTTGGTACTTTATCTTAGGAGACATTTTAAAGACATTTCATGCTCTTAACCAGAAACATGTGAGCAGAACATCTCCTTTCACAGCTAGACATGCAGAAGATTCAGAATTACTGTAAGTGTTAAAGAGTTTCAGTGCTTTGATGGAGAAAATTCTTAATATGGATTGAGGATAGTTTCAGCAGAATGCTTACACTAGAGCAGTAGATGCTCAAACTTTTTGTCTTAGGGAGCCTAAAAGCTGTGTTTGTGGGGGGCTGGGCAAAAAAGGATGAAACAGTGCACAAATAAAGAATGCTATATTTTATAACACTACTTGTAAAATACAATTTTAATAGAATAAATTAAGTATTTAATTAGCTATACAGTGTAACTCAATATATCTCTTCTCTCATTGGATCAGGGGGTGTGAGGGCTAGTGTGAATTTCTGGCGGGTCAACTCAAACATCCTCACGGGCCAGCTTTAGCCCGCAGGCCACGTTTTTGGGCAGCCATGCACTAAAGCATTATCACAGAGTCCCTTTTACAGTGGCTCTTTCAGAAGGAGCTTAAACAGCCCCAGTTGAGCCTTAGAACTGGTCACATTTGATTTGCCAACAATAACGACCGGGCAACAAATAATCACAAGTTCCTAATGATCCGCTCCTGGCCCTGAGTGTTCTCCACCCCAGCTGGAAGTGACAGGCCCTAATCTGGCCCTCTTTTTTCATTACTCTTCAAACATATGTGTTTTGGTTTTGCCATTGATTGATAGCACCGCTCCAGACGGATCTGATTTATTTTTGCACCCCTCTGTCTCTTGCCTTCTTTTCAGATTGGTGTTTGCTCCAAGGCCTGAATGCTAAGTTTTTTGTTTTTTTCATGAAAGGAGGCGCTCTCCACACTGCACAAACAAATCCAAACGATTGGTCATAGATAATTAGACAGCTGCAGTCCAATCTAAATGCAGCAAAGGCTCTGAAGGAGCTGCTGTCAGAGGGTAACGTGTGTGTATGGTACACTTACTGACTGACAGGGCTTCATGCCTCAGGCTAAAGGCTTTGTTGTAGCTGCGTCATAGCCGTAGACTCATGTGCTAGAGGATGACCATCTTAGCAGCTTTGCTGGCTGCACACAAGAACAAAACCCTTCTTAGAGAGAGGAGGCACTCCAGCAAAGCAATGCACTGTGTTTTAAAAGACAGTTTTTATTGAGTCCACTAGAGGGAGCGGTTATGCACTCCTATCACAAGGGAGTGTCCTCTTACTAGATGTGCCTAGATATATTTTGCTTTATTTTGCCGAGTATGTAACACAATGTCTTGGTGAGTCAGACATATATGACATGTAACACACTAAACAGATCAGACAAACACACAGAGTGTTAACAAACAATGAACTAAGAGAACAACACAATAACATTAATAGATTCGTGAATAATAAACAGTCTCGTGAAGGAGCTAAAGAGATGTGTGAATGTCTGTTCTTATGACCAAATGGATATCTATACAGATTCAGGTATGAAAATACATACATTATTAAAATATTGTAAATGGAGTTGTATAGAGTGCTATGAACTTTTGAAATAACATCTGTACAGCTGTGCAAACAAGCAGTATCTCACATAGGACTAGTTGGAATACAGTAAGGAAGATTTTTTGCTTTTGTTTAAGTTTAAAGTGTGAGGTGTACATTGTGGTTAATGAGCTGCACCTCTGGGAAAAAAATGTTAGTGTGTCAGTTTGTGTTGGTTTTAAATGAGCTGAGTTTTCTACCAGAGGAAAGTGGCTGGAGCTGGATGTCCAGGATGAGAGTGCTCAGCTGTAACTTTGCTGGCACACTTCATCACCCTGCTGTTGTGGATTACACTCCACGGTCTTGACGTGTTCATGTCCCTGTATTTAGTTTGTAGGGAGCAAATATTCCCAGAGAGAAAACTTATGTGAAAATATTTGGACTATATGTTGCTCCACACTAATGAAATATGTTGCTGTTGTATAAGAAATATGTTTTTAAGATTAAGGTTAGCAGTATTTACCTGTGCAGTCAATGGAAACACTCAATGGAATGGCATGCAAGTTTGTGTTGTTTTTAAAGGGGAATTCCACAGATTATTCATAATTTCTGCAAAGTTAAATTGCATGTGCACAAAGCCATTGAGAGTGGTTGGGTGTGAAATGGTCTGTTCTAGAGAAACATACTGATTCACACTGAATTGCTCACAGCAGTGGTGATAGGAACCAGGTGCCCAAAACATTTAATACCTCTAAATGTTACCACACAGTTATTATTTGGAACAGTTATCGTGTCCCAATGTGTGAGACAGTGTTTTACAATAATTTTGATTAAAAATCCATTCATGAATGGAGGGGTACATGCATGGCGTTGACAAAATAGTACCTAGATTTTAAGATTTATTACTGTTTTTCCATGTGTAGGATTACTGACGTGTGGGATTACTAATATCTGTAGGACTACTGATCATTTTTGAAAGTAATTAAACAGACATTGTAATGTCGGGTTCCCATCACCACCAATGGAAAGAAAATCTGTGTACTCTATGTGCTAGTCAGCATTAATAATGGCCATAAGAGAGGCGTGGCCTTGCACATATTCTACTGTCTCTTGTAGTTGTTCAAACACATCTGATAATTTTTGTTTACATTTCAGCGATTAACCCATGTAGAATTGCCATTTTATACACCGGCACTGTGCATAGAGTGTGAGCTCATGTGTTTAGCTCTTTGTGGGGACTAAATGCAGCCAAGATTTTGGAGAACATGAACATTTTGGTGTTTTAAGAACATCAGAAGGCCTTCTTTTCTATTTGTATTTAGAAAAGTACCAGGAGTTTTTGATGTAAATGTTAGTGTTAGGTTAGGTTTGGTGTAGCAGTAGCATTTAGTAATAGTAACTCAGAAAACAATAGAGACACCCTACAGAGAATGCAAAGTGGAACTGATATGTAGTGCCTTCTTATCGACCAAGGAAAACGTTCACAGACTACTGTGTTGTGATATTTGTTCCTCATGAGATCTATAGGATACCATTAAGAAGAACGTACAGTTGCTGGGAATGTGGCTCACGTGCACTTTGAATGTTGCCTCACACTCGAGCATCATCCGACTGCTGCTCTTTAGTCACATGTGGAGATTAATCTTTGAGCTTGAGTTCACATACCTTACTTGCTCAGTCTTTCCATCCGAGCATGAGCAAGTAGCTGTAACGATGATATTCACGTGTTTCTCTCAGGCAAGAAAAAACCGAACAGACTAAAATAACTAGGCCAATGAGACCAAGCCGCCTCTGGAAGGATTAGTTGTATTTCTAAAGTGCATTAAGTTAAATAGAAGCTGAACACACAAATTCAAAGAAAGACATTTTCAAAAAAATTGATCCCTTTATCACAGCACAGGTGTTTTCTCCTGGACAAAGCATTAGCAGGGTTTTCAGAAGTCCCCTCTGGTCCATTTAAAGCTCGCAGTACCTGTCTGAAGACTGAACTGCTGGTGTGTGTGTAAGAGAGAGAGACAGAGGGTCATGGGGTGAGTGTCCTGAGGGACTTCTCAGTTCTTTAATTGGGGTGGTTCTATACTCCTGGCCTGGAAGTCTGCAGCCGCAGCGGAAGTGTCAAACACGTTAGACAAGTCTGGAAGCAAGTCAGGCTGGGACTTCAATAGCATCACTCCATAATATCTGCGACCTGCTGAGCACTCCACAATAAACTCAACAGCCATTATTGGTCTTTTGGAACAAATATGACTTAATGTTCTTTTGCAGCTGTCTCCCATACATAATTCAATGTCTTGCTGCAGGTATTATATAGCAGTGCTCCTCTGTTCTGTTTCTAGAGGACCACTGGCTGGCACCATTTACAAGTAACCCTAACACACTTTATATATATATATATATATATATATATATATATATATATATATATATATATATATATATATATATATATATATATATATATATATATATATATATATATATAAGATAGCGTACTATATAATTCATGTAACCTCGTTTAGCACATGTGTGCATCATTAGGAACAGTTAACATACCATCAGCTGTGTTGTGCATAGTCCACCCATTGTGTACTTCTTCCCAAGGGACTGTTTATGCCTGTTTTCAAGATAGCAGGCTTGTGATTGGTTGGTTAGCTTGACAGTAAAATTCCCTTTTCCTGCAGTAGTAGGCGGGTCTTGGCCACTTTAAGAGCCAATGCAACGCTAGGTTGTGCGTAACCAGAGTCGTGCAGCAGGGGTGTTATGAAAGACTGGGAAGCAGTAGTCTCTGGTATGAGACAGGACCAAAACCTTTTGAGTGGCAAAACCACACTTCGTACTTAAAAGTCCTCAGTTGGCGTAGATGTGAAACACCTGTAAAGGCACAAGGCAGGGCTACACCAGGACCAGGAGTGAGAAAATCTGATATAGAGACATGGAGTCCAAAACATCTGACACGCCTTTGAATGAATGAATTTAGCTACTTTTATGTGCATTCATTGCTGACACAGATGTTTAGTTTGTATACACACAGGTGTATAAAATCCATAGAAAAGCATTGCCAGTAGAATATGAAACTCTAGACTGGCTGCACCTGAGATGTATCCTCTGGAGTAATATAGCACTTCATACTTTAGGCCTGAGCTTGAGTAGCATTTGTGATCCAGAACTAATAATCCAACATCAGTACCTGACCTCACTCATGCTCTAGTGACTGAATGCAATCAAATACTTTGGTGTAAAGCCTTCTCAGAAGAGTAGAAGCTGTTTCTGCAGCAAAGGGGGAACAAACTCCATATTAAAATGCATGTCTCTACACATGGTGTACATTGGCCTGCACATTATATCAAGTTTAAACTCTATAATCCAAATACACTGGTAATTAAAATGAATTGTAATGATCACTGATAGATCCTAAATCTGATTACTATCATAAATAACTAGAAGCATCCTCCTCTACTCTGAATATGAACTTTTTTTTTTTTAACAATCTAAACTTGCCATGTTGCTGGCTGTGTGAGGTGGTATGTGTGGTATGCCATCTTGCACTGTTTAGATGTAACATTTAAATGTTAATTTTTTTTGCCTCCTTCAGACACATCAAATGCATCAAAATCACTCATTAGGCATCAGTGTATGACGTATGTACATCTGACTAATTCTTTCTCACTGCTTGTGGCGTTAGATGTTGGTAAAATGAACTCAGTATAACACGCCATAGCTACTGAATGTGTGTACATGTGTTACTGAGTCATCTGTGTCAATTAATTTGTTAGTAAAACAAATCTCTCTCTGTCAGGGTGTGACAGCTTGAGGGCTGTAAATGATGGACATCCTCCGTCCAACACAGTGAGAGGCTGTTTGAGTTTGTATGTCTCTGTAAGATGCCTGTCAATTAGATTTGTCTGTCTTCTCAGCTCCTGCAGGCCTGAGGCACAATGTATCTGGAGAACAAAAGCACCCTGGAGATGGAGATGTCTCAGACTGGAGCCCAGGGCCATCAGGGCAGGGTGGCACACAGGAAGTCTGAGGCGGTGGCTGGAAACTTTGACGAGTTGCGTCTCCTTGAGGGCTTCTCTGAGAGGAGGGACACTCAGAAGCTGCTGCAGGCCGCTGCCGTGCCACCGGGACACCACATTATCTACACAGATGTCCATCAAGAGGACAGGTACTGCCCCTCACTACAGACGCTGATTCTGGATTTTCTGTCTCATCTGATTCTCTTTCCTCCAGGTGTAGTTAATCAGCAAAGACACAAATTTGCTTCTTTAGTCGTGCAAATGTGCTGCAAGGCTAAACTTGTGAGCAAGTAATTGAAACTTATATCCCAAAGTGACCCTCCTTTCAGTGTTCCATTAAAACCCTTGCTCTCAAAACGTGTGCTGCTTAAAACTCCTGAATGCTGGTTTTAACTTGATATAAATAACTGTATAATATTTAAAACAATTGTTACAAATAAGCAGCATGGTGGTGTAGTGGTTAGCACTGTTGCCTTGCAGCAAGACCTTCTGGTTTGGATTCCCGGTCTGGGCCCTTCTGTGTGGAGTTTGTATGTTCTCCCCGTGCTTGAGTGGGTTTCCTCCAGGTTCTCTGGTTTCCTCCCACAGTCCAAAGACATGCATGATAGGTTAATTGGTTAATTAACTCTAAATTGGTGTGAGTGCGTGAGTGAGTGTTGGCCATGTGATGGACTGGCAAACTGTCCATGGTGTACCCCGCCTTCGCCCGATGACGTGCACCTGACTAGCGGGATTAAGTGGCAGATAATGGATGGATGGATGTTACAAATTACATGAGGACACATCAACACAGCTAATTAGCTAGCGCATATTGGATTAGGGTTTCCACCTTTTCAACAAACCAAAGGCCGACAGCAGACAAAACCTAACACAGTAGCAGATTCATACTGCCGCGTGTATTCATTTCATTTATTGGTTTTATCATTTGATGGCGCAATTATCTGTCATACCTGGGATAAGTAACTGATGTGGTGAAGTTCGACAGACATTGACTGGTTTGTGGAGAATGCCAGTTCCGTTTATGTTAGTCTGTTGTTTAGTATCGTCATGTTTATTGGTGAATAAGAAATGACACATTCTGCAGTCTTTGTCGATTCAGGCATTAAATTCTTCATTTTAAAGTAGTGGTGCTTCTTTTAGGGAATTTCTCCCTTGGCCATTTTTCACTTCCTCTCGATTTGGACCGATGCTATGACTTGTGGTAACTCTCCTTATAGTTGGCCAATGGCAGCCGCCAGTTATGCTAAATGACACAGTTAGCCTAAATTTTCCAGTGGGAGGTGGGAAGTGGGGAGTGACAAAGACCTCCCCTCACCTCCAGTAAAATTCAAGTGAACATTGGGAACCTCAGACAAATGACTGTCAAAACCAAACTCCTGGACATATAGCCTGAAAACTGGACAGTCTGGGTGAAACCAGATGGATGGCAGCCCAATGTTAGATAGATAAAATCAGCTAACACTGAAGCTAGATAGCAAACTTTGTTGGACCCTTAGAATCAAGAGCTTATAGTATTATTATTATCATTCTAGCAATGCACCATGAACGAGTTAACTGAATATGGTGACATAATCAATCGGAATGTTGTCTTTTAAATAATGAATCATACATAATATGACCAGAGACATGAACTAACAAGAGACGAAAGGCATTCAGACCCAACAAACATAGGAAACTCTTTATTCAAACAGAAATGGTGTCGTGTTGAACAAGTGTGCAACATTGGCAACTGACAAGGCCATTCCTGGTGACCTTTTTGAATAATTTTTGAAGCCTGATGGAAGACCTTTGCAATGACATACCTACAATTAATGTATTTTAATGTCTTTGCTCGTTGCATACACTAATCTGCAGCAGGCTTCATTATATAGTTGGCTCCAGTGGAAAACTTTATATGCACTGCTTCATTAATATGATGGGGTTTATAGACAAAGTTCTGCTGAAATACATCTGAAACACCCATTAAATTGTTCTGGTTTGAAGAACAATTTGAGATTACCACCTTTAGGTCATCTCAAATCAACTTGCCTACATGATAGGTTTAACTTGATCTCTTGTTAGACCGCTACAGCTCTTCTTTTTCTTCTTTGTTTTAATGTTTGTTTGTTTTTCACTCCAGTCTTGTGCTACAGTAATAGCCATGACAACATTTTTTTTTGTTTCCCATGGACTAAATAGGATTAGAATGCCTTGAACTTCGTAGCTGGAGTTTATTGTTGTGGATGGAGGTCGGCTGAGCCCCACTGCTAATCAACTACAAAGAAGATTGGTGCTCACATGTGAGGTCACGTTACCAAAGTGGTAACACAGTAAAAGCCTGACTATGTATGTAGGTATGTGCAATGCTATCTTAATCTTCCCACAGGCTCATTTAAAGCATATGAAGATGACGCCATGAGGATTAGACTTCTGTTTGAAGCTGTGTGGTTAGCTGCTGAATGAGGGTCAGTCATGAGTAAAAGCCCTGTGTCTCGTGAGGAAACATTCTTTGACACTTTTTCACTCTTTATCTGATCCGCTGCTTTATGTTATCTTTATCTCTTAACGCAAAAGCTGTCAGTTACTCAAGACAGATTTGATGTTAGCTTCTTTAGGTTTACTTCGAGGATAATGTAGCTTCTTATCATCAACTAAACTGCAACTGCTCATTGGAAGGTTGTATATACTAGAAAGTAATCCAGTAAATATGACTTTTGCTCCATTTGGATGCTTGTTGGTAGATACGCCTAAGGGCAATTCAGAGCAAAGGTGTATACACATTAATTACTTAGGTAAAAGTATAGATACTAGGGTTTAAAAATACTTCTGTAAAAATTTAAGTATCAACTCAAGTAAAAGTGTAAAAGTAGTGGTTTCAAAACTACTTAAATTATAAAAGTAAAAGCCATTCTTCTAAAAGCCATAATGACTATAATGTTATATTAAAATGTTAATGTTAATAAATTTGGGATGCGCTAGGCTTCCTGTTTCAGCCGCATATACGCCCATTAAAAGAGAATGTATTTTAGTACAATGTAAATATGTTAAAGAAGCATATCTGTGTACTACTGAGCATTAACATGTGTTTCATGGAGCAGAAGATATGATGACTAGTTGTCCGTAAGTATTGTAATGGTGCAAAAAGTCAAACTTCAAAGGCATGTTATCAATAACCTTTACTGGAATGTAAATGTACATGAATGAAAACAAGCTGAAATGAAATAGGAGTAACGAGACTATGTTTAAAATGTAAGTAGAAAGTACAGATAATGGAGTGTAAATGTAAGGAGTAGAAAGTACAGATAATGGTGTGTAAATGAAAGGAGTAGAAGTAAAAAATTATGTGAAAAATAATTACTCAAGTATAAATAATCAAAATTTCTACTTAAGTAAGGTAACGAAGTATTTGTACTTTGTTACTTGACACCTCTGATTCAGAGTGACCGATCAACATGTATGCACTAGGAATAAAACCCGGATCGTCCTGCTGTGAGGCGACCACTATACCACTGTACAATTTTAACAGGATGTGTACAGCAAATGCAGCTAAACATATGTGGCATATCTGTAGCATATTCAAGAAATCTATGGACTATATTTGGGGTAATGGGGAAAATTAAAAAAGTAAACTATAGCATTAAAAATGTTCTCAATACGCTCCCAGGTCTACTTTTAATTTTGTCTGCAGTACAGCTATTTCTTCTGCCATGGCCTTAGTGAGTTGTATAATGTATTATAAAGACATGTGAATGGTTTAGGCTTTGTTCATGATCTCACTGATTACTTTTCCTAGTGTATAAAAGCCTTAGTGCTTCCCAGGACAGGTCTCTTCATTGATCAAGCAAATGCACTGTTCTGGCCTCCTGTCTCTGACATGTGGTCATAGCTTAGATCAACACACAATAAGATGAAGCTGTGCTGCATTTTTATATCCTGGCCTTCAGTGAGCTAACGTTTTCAAATCTCCTTTCCGTTGTGTAACTGTATAGAGAAGGATTACTGACCTGGAAATATCCTGTCTAAGCTCTTATACCCAGCCCCAAATTCAGAAGGTCTCCAGGCCGTTTCACTTAATATAGCTTGTGTTAAACACACATATTAGCTAGCTAGTGAGTATCGCCTGATTCAGGTCTGGAGAAAATGTGAAACGGAGAGTACTAGTGACTAAACTGATGAAGGTTGGTTCCAGCATGCTCTGTAAGTTTATAAGAGTGACTCTGCTTTTACTGTATGCTGCTAAAATGTGAGTATAAATCTCTCTCATGAATGCACACTGCACAGATATGAGCTTCAGTTAGAGTAACGTGTAATGTGACAGCCTCTCCCAATTGCTCACTCGCTGTCTTCCTCTGTCCCAGTATCAGAGTCTTATTAATGTTTAATATTTCTGCAATTCACACCATTGTTTGTTGTTTTCTTACTTCTTGCACCCAAAATCAACAACGTCACTAAATGCCCATTTAGAACGGAAGTAGGTTTCAAGAAAATGGAGAATGGAGCTGTTTAGGGTTCTTTGGGGTTCTTCAGTGCGGAAGGTTTACTAATTGGTTGGCACACTTGGCAGGATTTCCATCTTCAGTTCATGCAGGAGGTCCTGAATCACAATGTTGTTGACATCTCTGCATATGCGCCAACTCACAACCCAGCCGCAGCTCTTCTCAGCTGATGAGGGCTCTATTCAATTTGCTGTTGTTATTGAAGTGCTAATGGTGTCTGAAGTGGGAGTCTTAACGTCTGGCTTATGTAAATAAACATGTCTTCATCTGTGGAGGTTTAAAGGATGATCAGAGCGTGGTCTGTTTTTAATTACTGAGAGGCATTGAGAGAACGCTGACCCAGTCTGTTCATCTCCTCTTCTGTGCTCTCCTTCACACTCACCACAATATGAGTTGTCTTATGTTGGGAAAATACTTGTTTTGTTTTTTTGTTAAAACATGTTTAGTATCTACACTATGTGGTCAAAATTATGTGGACATCTGACCATCACAACTATGCTAGCTTGTTGGACATTCCATTCCAAACCCATTGACATTTACATGGAGTTGGAGCTCCATTACATCTATAGCAGCCTCCACTGTTCTAGAAAAGGCTTTCACAGGATTTTGGAGCATTTCTTTAAATATTGCACCTATTCATTCATTAAAAATAGCATTTGTAAGATCAAGCACTGATGCTAGAAGAGAAGGTCTTGCTTGCAATCAGCATTTTAATTCTTCCTAAAGATTTGAGGTTGAGGTCAAGACCTGGACTTTCTTCACACCAAACTCCTCAAACCATGTCTTTATGAGGCTTGCCCAGTGATCCTGGAAAGCAGAAGGCCTGCCCCCAATCTGTTGCCAAAACATTATAAGCAACGTTGCCATTACCTTTAACTGGACCTGTTTGGAGCCGAAGCCCAAACCCTGACGAGACAGTCCCTTACCATTTACTGTTGGCGGCATGCTTTACAACACTCCACCACTCCAACTGGCATTGCCCTCCATGATGTTAGGCTTGTGTGCATCTGCTCAGCGATTTATGGTCATTGTTGAGTTTGGAACTGTCCCATTCTACTGCCAGTGTTTATCTGAGGACACCTAAATTAAATTGGTAATGGGTGTCCACATACTTTTGCCTACATGGTGTATAAGGCTAATATATCATATTCCCCACCAATGTGCAAATAAGCAGACTTTGTCTTGGCTGATTTTGGGCTGAGGGGGAAAATGATCCGTATTCCATTGAACTATCACTCTAAAGATTAGGTAGAACTTATTTTTAGGGCTATATTACAAGGTGTTGGATTGGTTGCTCCCAGCTGTCACTGCTGGGATACATGAGGCGATGTAATTATTAGATTTATAATAAAAATGGATTGCCGGTATCTTTAGCGTGCACTAGTCCTCCAAATAATCAGTATTGATGGTGATGGGTCCCAAATATATGTAACATATCTTCTAATAAAAGCCAACCTTACAGAATGATCGACAAAACATCAGTCGTGATGTCTGGGTGTTATTACAGCTGCTTATCTTCTGCAATACAGTCTGAATCCATGCCATACAAACTGCCTGCCTGATATATTATGGCATGTGTTCATATGTAAATGAAACTTGAAGATAAGATGTCTTATATCGATAAGCTGATAAAAAAATCACAGACAATCATGAGTAAACAGTGTCTTAATAGAAATAGAAAAAAGTGAAACAGAGTTTGGATATTAATGTTGTTGTGCAGATGCTGCCTGCTATGCTGCTACTGGTTTCACTGATGTATCACAAGTTTAAGCTGCTTAATTATTATCATATAAATCATTTCCAGCAGATCACTCTCCTTTGACATTCCACTTTCTGAGGAGCTACTTGAGTCACCCTGTTCAATTTAAAGTCGAGTTTGTTTATAAAAGCTTTGTTGTATATTCCCTCAGATGACTTGGGAGCTCAGAATAACTTTCTTATGTTCTCTTGATAGAGTATATGAGAATCCCATTGTTTACTGTAATGATGGTAAACACAGCTGTTGTTAGCTTTTGCATTCATCCTTCACTTCTGCAGTAAATGTGTTGCTGTACTCAGTTGCTGTACTGAATTGCTGTACTGTAAGACAAACTATCACCTATGAAATTAGACAAAAATAGAGGTGGGTGGAGTCCAGAGGGATGTGAGTAATTTAACCATTCGGCCAAACAGCCAAATGCAAAACACTCATGTGCACAGCTCAAAAACTACTTTCTATTCATCTGCTGCACTACTAGCCTGGAAAAAACACATCTAACATTAGAATTGTTCACACACCCAGACATGTTACATACATAGTCTGCATGTCTGATGGACTACATTTTTATAGGCTGAGGGGGGAAATTTAGATTTTCATTCAATTAGATTTTCACTGCATTGTTACTATAAGCTTGTGACTGTGCTATGATGAGGTACTAACAGCACACAGGTTATTATTGTGCCCAGGGTTAGTCATCACCCAATCAATCTGCTCCTTCGGTTCCAAACAAGCAAAGGCCAAAAGCCAGGAAGACAGTGAGTGATGGAGCATGAAGGTCAGCTGTTGTGGCAGAGTGACACATGCTCTTTAATGATCCTCAGCTTAAAGACAGCTCACCTGATGCTCATCATCAGTTGACAAGCCCGTGCTGTCAGTCAGACCTGCTAACACACGGCAGGCCTACAGCGGTGTGGGAGAGAGAAGGAATGATGATGGGGCGAAGGTAAACGACCTTTCTCCGTGTTCAGAGCAATGTGTGTTGGTTAAAATAGTTATTTGGTCATGGAATCAGGAAGCTGAACCAAGTGACAGTTACATGGACGACAGAGACTGTATAGATGGAATTCTAGATGGTTTCTGTGATTGTGTACAATATAACAGCAGGACTTTGTACCATATCAACACAACAGTACTTTAGAAATATTAAAACATTTAAATGTAAGGTGTGAAGTGACCTTGATTCACTGAGATTGATTTGTAGTGCTTTTTAAAGGGGCTAAGATTCTGCTTCTAACAAGATCATTCACAGGTGTAATAAAATACCACCTTTTTATTTTGTCCTCAGGCGTAACTTCAGCGTTGTAAACTTCCTCCGAGGTAAATGCAGCCTCACCAACCACACAGAGAGGTCTCCACTGCTCAAGTTCTCTCAGGATGATGGGTAGGCCTCAACATGTCTTATGATTACAGGGGTGGAAACAGTACAAAGGATGTGTACTCAAATGAAAGTATCAGTCATGTTTTAAAGTGTGGAGCAAAATATATACCATAAAAAGTAGCTAGGAAACCGGTTGCATAGGCATACATTTTTGTGAAGTTTGATGAAAACCTGGCAGGTACAATTTCTAAATGTCCTTAAGTCATGCATGTGTCATAACATCAGTAGAGCAGTCACCTCGTACCTATTCCACTGCTTCTGCCCTACGGTGCTACAAAACACTAGGAATAGTTCTACTTATAGTGGAATGAAAGATTCACATAAATCCAGCCACCACTGCTGCACCTTCACTATAAGTGTCTGACAGGGTTTTCCAATTACGATGACATAACTAAATTAAATTCAGACAGCTTAGATGTACAAAGATGAGCAAATACAACAACTCCTAAACATAATTATTGTAGGATAAAGTGTACTGGTACAGCAGGTGGACCCAGATGACTCAGATTAAATCAGACGGCTGAGCAGCAAAGACTAGGAAAACAACACAACAAACTTAAAATAAAAATAAAAACAAGCCTATTTATTAAAGGCAAATGCAAAATGTTTTCATGCTTTGATGACTGGAAGTAATGTGAGACATTTGGTCTGACAAAAATGACACACCTTACGGGACAGCATCTCACTTTTAAATGACTCTTCAAATCTGTATCTTCAAATGTACACAATGGAGCAGTGATAACAAACTGAGGCAATGACAGATATCATAGTTACTAAGCAGTGATTGGGGTACAGTGAGAAGGAGGCAGCACCAGAGTGCCCAGTGATTTGATTGACTATAAAAAAATCATAGCTCTCACAACTCACTAACAGAGTGGCTACCACGATTGTAAAAACATTGTGAAAACTCTTTAATCTACAAACAAATTTAGGTTGTGGGCTGATATTGAAAAAGTGTAACTGAGACTTAAATAGTAAAAAAAAACATTCTAACCACTATGAATTCCTTAGAGATGGAATTAAATCTGCCCCCTTTTACCTCCAGCATTACTCTGTCCAGCTGTAGAAAGAAAGGGCAGATGCTAATTTGCCCTCAGTATTAAAGTGCAGCTCTATTCCCCTCAGTCTCTATTGCACTGGCCTTTCTGACAGGAGGAAACACAGGCTTGCTCAGAGTGGCTTAGCCAGGGGCGAGGGCTGTAAATGTATGTTTTAACATCTAATAATGAGAAAAGATGACCCAAGGACCTTCAATTTTGAACAACCACTTTATAACACAGTGGGACACCTATTTAAATATGTACTCGAGACAAACACGGTTCGCCCCATAATTTACGGCATTTTGATGCCTTACAATGGTCTCGACCTCCGTGTATTTCTTAATTAAACCAGACACAGCTTGAGACGAGTTGAGAATCTACACTATCAGCAGTTTTGCAGTTTAGGAGTACTTTAGAATACATGCGTATTACTTGAGAAAACAATAACAATCACAAATAGAAAGAATGAAAATGCTTATTATATATTATATATAAATATATATTTAAAATCATTTAACAAAAAAATATATATTTTTTGTGTTAAATGATTTTGGGTTTTTTTGTATTAACACTTTGGTGACACATTGGTGTTCTGATGTCCATTTGTTGCAGAGATGATCTTTTTGCACACCTGTGTCCCTGCAGGAACTCTAAAGCCAAAGTCTTTTTATGTACAGTTGGTGAAGCCCAGAGGATTACACCTGTATTAAAATAACAATCTCTGTGCTAGGTCAGATGATGTCAGTGCGTATTTTGACAAGATCAGATAAAGCATTGCAAAATGTCCAAATCAATCTCATTTTAACATGCACCAGCATTATCAACCTTATAACCCTTATAACCCCTATAACCCTAGATCCTGTGTTAATGATATAAGCTGTTCTAATGTTCTATAACAGCAAACAACTAATTCTAAATCACTTCTTCTAGAGTCTGATAGGTTGTGTCCATACAGTCTACCTCTTGCTGATAGATGAACATTGGATCGAAAAATAGATTTCACTTTGTTTTGTAACAGGTCTTGGAGTTCAGGCCGTCTCTCTGACCATTAGATGATGCTAGTGCAGCTCAGTTCTGTATGTAGCTGTGGCTCAGAAAGAAACCATGGTTTTGGATGCTCAGCCATGGTGTCTGTCCGTCTATAGCAGTGGTGCTCCCAGTGTTTTTCCATGAGGCACAAACTTGTTTCTGTCTAGGGAGAGATTTTAATAATTTATTTAAAATAAAATTATAAACTACAATTGTTTGCTTTTATATAACATAACATTTTAGATATTTTTAGACTTTGGATAGTCATTAAACATTTATATGACATTGTTGAAGCCACTTGGTTAAAGGGGTACACTAGCCATAAGGAAAAATGTAACATCCGTTGTAACTGTAGCGTTACGATGGTCTTAAGAGTAAGATCTAATTTAAAGTCTAGAAACATTTCCTTCTGATGATGTAGTTTGAAGGAAGTGTTGGGGGAAACATTAATACAGCATAGTTCCCCGATATTTTGTCTTGATAAACGGACGACGTGCTGATAAATATTATGGATATGTAAAGTCTGTTTTTTTTGTCTATTGATGGGACAATAATTGCAATTCAAAAAAGTGTATATATATATATATATATATATATATATATATTATCACAGTACTCTGCATATCACAGTATAGTTTTAAAAGTAATATTATCATAGTGCCTGTGATGATTCATACCCCTACTTAAGGGTGGGATGAACTTTTGAAAAACTGTATATTTGTTTGGACAAATACTTTAGGGCAGGCTTTTTGAATATCACTGTAGGGAGATTACTGATAGTTGTGTGACATATTTGTGAAATGCATGCTGGGTATTGTAGTTAAATACCACTGAAAACACAAAAAAGCACATACAATCATAAACAGTGTGTTAACCTTTTGGTTGAATCATAGAATCATAGAGAGTGGCAGCATGCTACTACTATATAGTCCCATTACTCATAATAGTGTTATTGTGCCCTGCAGTTTAACATACATGACTCTGCATGAGCCCAGCTTGGGCCCTGGAGAAGACCTGTGGGATAACTCTGCTGAGCTGGAGAGGAGATGCCGGCTGGGCAGTGAAGTGGCCAGCCTGTCTCGTTCTTTCTCCACTGAGAAGAGTGAACACAATTTCAAACTATCCTCCAACCTGAGGTACCTTTTACGTACATATATACAAGATACAAGCTACTACCTCAGTGTTCTCGATTAATGGATTTTTATTTGCTTTACAGATACTGTTTAAGAATCACCAAACTCGTCACCATCTTCATTATCGTGGTGCTGTGTTCAGTAAGTCCCACATATCTGCTGTGTGTCTACTGTCATTTGAATACAGATTGTATTGATGTTATATTAACGTGAGTTTGCTTCATAATCAGCTTTTCTTCAGCATGTATCCGGATCGAGAGAGACCCTGGAGGATGTTTGCAGTATCATCCACTGAGAGTTTCTGTATCCTTTTCATTTATGTGCTATCAAAGGCTAAAATGGTCACTAGCTATTGGTCAGGTACAAGTGCATTTATTTAATTTCTATGCCCAATGTACTCACACTACATTTTCTGAATTAATGATCCAGACCTTATTCTTCAGTCTCAGAGGAATTATCATATCTGTCAGACATTTTGCAGAAAGGCCTGACTGATCTTTTTCTGATGGTGAGATAATCTCACCATCTGTTATATTTAAATCCACTCTGCCTCTTATGGTAATGGCCTTGACTCAAGTGATCATGCATGACAAGCCTGCCACATCTCTGAGCACATTAATGTACATTTACTGGCAAATGTACACTCTCATACTGGAGGAATTTATTCTGAAGCACTGCCATTAAACGCTGGCTGATATCTGACCTCAGTGACACCCGTGTGGCATGAATAAATGATACGTTTGAAGCTCTGTCTGACTGCGACAGCTTGCATTGAATGGACTGCAATTCCGAGGTTTCTCTTGACCCGCTTGACCCCACAGCTATGAACTTCACAGACTTCCGTGATAACGCCTTGTTGAAGCTCCAGGTGGGTGGCCCCTTCATGACCGGAATGGAAGATGTCCCTGCTCAGGAGTACATTCTGATTCAAGTGGAGCAGACAGCGGAAATAGGGTCTCGCAGGAGACGTGTGCAACAGGTAGGATCATCCCTCCTGTGTGCTCCTATGTTTTTTTTTATGTGAAACTAAATTAATATTCTCTACAGGGAATAAACCTAAATATGTGATTTAGTCTACCGTGAACAGTTATTGTCTATTCAGGGAGTATAAGTGTGTAGAAGTATGTTTTCTTCGGAGGAATCAATAAATCAGTTATTTTACTAAAGAGAAAATATTACTAAACTTCCAAGTAATTGTAAAATAAGAGACAGAATTCACATATTCATTTACCACAAAGGTCTTTTTTCATAACAGATCTAATGAGGAGCCATAGCAGGTTTCGTCTTATCCAGAATTGTGATATTTCATTCAATTTATTTTGAAAGATTACATCATTGAGAAAGAACAAATATATTACCATGTAATTAAGCTGATAATAGCATAGTAGCAAAGCCTGTGTTGTTTCAATAAACCACAGCAACATAGTCATATTTTAAAGAACATCAACATTATATATCATTGTCTAGAATTCTAACAACCCTATGTGACTCATATTAACAGCATCTGACACATAGGGTCAGTGTGGCTGCAGACTTTTATTTTAAACAAGCAAAAGCACACCTGATTCCACTCGTTTAATCAGTTGAATCATCACAGTGTTAGAGTGCAAATGTGTTTTTGTTGGAATAATAAAAAATACCCAAATCAGATAGGATAGGATACCCTTGATTTAGACATTGATGCTTTCTTATTAGGTTAAACTGAGTTTTAACCTAAAACAAGGTTCTTTAAATCTTGTCCAACCTGTATTTGGATTTGGATGTGGAGCAAAGGCCAAAAAATTATATTGTATAAAGTATAAATAAAGATTATTATATTACTGACAAAAGAATAGTCTATGTAGTAGCCTACATTAGGATAGATATAGTTTGTAATGAATTCAGTGATAACATTATGAAAAGAGGAGACAGATGGAGAAAAAACTAGTAAATGACAATTAAAAAAATCTAAATAATCATATGAGTAGTGAAGATATCTACAGAAGTTTTGTACTTTAAAGAATTGATTTTTTCGTTAATTATGAAAAAAACCCCGTTAAAGGATCATTAATGAAGTGGAAGAAACGTGCAAGATCATTATTTTTTGTTATACCAGACGATCTGAAAAGTGTTCTGCCAAATGCAATTATTCAGCGGCGTATTTGGCCAGGAATTTGTCCAAATCTATGACTGTGTCATCCGGATGATCTATAGAGTTGTTTGTGCGATGTCAGGTTTATTCAATGTCGCAGAACAAACGCTTCATCAAAATATCAAAATCGTGCCGCTGAATAATATCCTAAACTAAAGCTGACAGTGATGTATGAACAGCACTCCAAATGCAAAACTTCTCCATCGAAACATGATTGCTGTGTTTTGTATCTCAGCTTCGAGAGAAAAGGGCTTTTTTTCATGCTATCTTGTGTGTGATGTGAACAGATCATCTATAACTGGACCATACCTTTACATTCGAAGAGGAACGATCAGATTCTAAAGACACGGACATTTGAGATGCTTACTGGGTAAGTTGTGAGCAGTAATTGTGCATTGCTAATGGTTGGTTTCACAGTGTGATATGTTTTAAGTAGTCTAATTTAGAGAGGGTTAGTATTGTCATGTGCTGATATGACAATCAGAGATCTAAAAATGATATCATATTGTTTTTGTTTTCATTTGCAGTAGTTATTTGAGTAAGAGTAATATTTAAGAGCTGGTTTAGAAAAAAAGAGGTTTGTGGTACTGCTATCGATGGCCCAGACTTATCAAGCATTTTTAAAGATCAGATTTTATTTATTTCATAGAATTCTGTTCAGTGTTATATACAAGCTGTAAACTGACCCCAGATCAGCATTCTTGCTGTGAGACATTTTACAAATATGGGCTGATGTAACTATATTTTCTGCCTCACTGTGTCTCCCCACCACACTCTCTGTCCAGTGCTCCGATTCTGGTCACTGTCCAGGCCTTCCTTCTCGACAATCAGGTGGTTCCCCTCTCAATGACGAACCAGGCTCTGTATGTAACAGTGGAAACGCAGGTGCTGATTGCTGGACTCATACTGGCTGGAGTTTACGTGCTCATTATCTTTGAGGTAAAACAGTCTGTCAGTGAAAATTAAAACTGGTACTCTACAGGGAACTCTAAAGCTACGAGTTGATATTTTTGGGTGCTCATGGCAAATGTTGCAGCTGCATGAACTGACTGTTGCCAACTATCAGAAAACACATCAACAGTGGCGCTGCCTGAGGCCCACCTGCGGGGCCTATTTAAATTCTCTCCCCTATTAATTCCGTACATTACCGCAGCGAGAGTGTGCTGCTTTACCTGTGAAGAAGAACAAATGTAGGCACATTTACTTCTAAGCACTGTCCACACAAGGGCATATGGGCACACGGTCCAGGTACATGGGTGTGCGCACGAGGAAGAGTCCCTTTCAATGGTCAATTATAAACACACCCGCGGCTTATCTCCCCTATTTAAAGCTCAGAATCGAGTGAGAGTCATGCTGTGTTCAGGTCGATTTGGAGGCTGTCCTTTTGTCTGAGTGGTTTTATTTAGTAATTGTCCTCTAGGGTATGAGGAGGGATGAAGCCTACTGCCTTAAGCAAATCTCAGAGTCTGGGGCAGAGTTATGGGAAATAGGGAAGGTTGTGTAATGCCATGATGCAGATCATAGGGAAAACAGAAAAAAAGAGAAAGAATACACCTTTGACTTTTTTGTTTAGCAGATAGGTTTAAAAGTAGCAGGTGGGTTTTAAAGGCTAATCAAAGAACTTAATAATATAACCAAGACATTCTTCAATTGCACATTACATACAGTTTGTTTGTAGGTGTAACAAAAAATGACATAATGCTCTAAAGCTAACTGGTATTATGATTAAAGATAAATTCAAGAAAACTTTATTACATTTCTGCATAACTTATTCCTTAAACAAAGGTTAACAAAGTCATTCAGAGTGGGAGGATGCAAAATGGTGCATCGTAAAGAAACTATATACTATATTCTAAGATACTATATCTTGGCAGTGGTTGACCAGAAACGACAGTTGCAATGGCATTATATTATATTATATTATATTATATTATATTATATTATATTATATTATATTATATTATATTATGTTGGTAAGATAAAAAAAACTAAATAAACAAACTTACCTTTAGGGAGTATTGTGCCTTACAACTACCTGCATGCACCTTGCTACCATAAAATTATGTTTTAGGGCAAAACCTTAAAAATCTCAAAACTCTCAAAACTGTCATCAGACAGTGTCTCAGTCATCATTCCACATACTTGGTGAGGATTTTGAGACACAAAATGCTTTGAATGTCTGTAGATTTCTCTAGAATGCAGCTTTTCGCATCAAACCAGTCAGAGTTTGTTTACGTCTTAACTACTTTATATCACAGTATCCAAAAACAATGACATCTTCAGTAAAAATCGTCTGAATTCCCCTTAAAAAAGTCTTTAGATCTCAGTATGAAATCTCACCTCTTTCATGAGTATGTGTTGTACAGCTTTCTGACCACTAGAGGTCAGCTAGCTCTCCTGGAGGTGGGCAACAAGGCTGTGGTCTGTCAGTGTCAAGGCTGGAAAACTATTTCTATAACCTGAGGAATCACACTGCATCTTTCACCTGTCATTACACAGGAACAATGTGATATTTTAAGTAGCTAGATAGTATTTTTAGGAAGTCAGACTGCCTGAATCAACTTGATTGGTCATATTTGTAAATAATAAATGAACTGAACAATTTAAGCTTCTATTCACATAAGCAATATAGATAGATAGAACATAAGTTAATAGAAGTGAATAATTTCATAACAAAGAAAGATCTGGATCTGAACCACTAGAACACTTCAGACAACTTCAGTGCCTCTCTAGCAACACTTACTTAAGCCCCAAAGCAGAGATGAATTTGTTTTTTAGTCAGCACTGTCTCATTATCACAAATCCATTCTGTAAGTGAGCGGAACAAAATACCAACACGCCAGTGTTTTTCCTCTGTTTTGAGGACTAGAGCTGATGATGTCCCTGCAGACCAGTCATCCTATGGGCTCATGTCTAAAGTCTCTCTTTCTGTTGCTCCTGGAGGACGCAGGCAGGGAGAACCTCCCACTTTAATTACTCCTGTTTGTTTGGGAGGGATAACATACTGTGCCCTGGAGTCCTGTAATTAATGCCTGTAAAAGAGAACAGAGAAGTTTACTCCAAAACACAGCACCAAAACAAGCATCTTCATCACTTAAGATACACCACAGTGCCTCACATGCATGCTAGTACTGAAGTCTGTTCTAAGCCTATTTGCATAACATCAGAATTGTATGCACAGTCATTGTCATTTTATCTTGGCAGACTGTAATTTCTTTACATAAAAACCTTCATTAGAACCTTAATTGTAGCCCTGATGTTCTAATGTATCACAAGATTAGCACTGGAAAGGAAGTCTAACCTTCTGACCAGCACTGAATCATTTTCTGTGTGTGCACAGGGTGTCATTGTTTTATTTACACAGTAATCATATTAAAGGTTTGATCATGGAGCCCATTAGCATTAAATCAGTTTCCTCTCTTGCCTTACTACATGAATAGATCTGAGAAGTTTCCCCTGTTTAACCTAGCAAATAAAACAGGCCCCAGTTTGATCTGCAGTTTAAGCCTAGGCCTCAGTTTGACAGTAAAATACTTTAATTAATGCAGAGGTGTTGTTTGTTGCATCTTAATGTGTGCTAATGTGTCATGTAGACCAACAGACAGACTGAGGCAAGATACATACAGTTATATGTAGAAGTTTTGCAGCCATTTTTTGCAAAGAATAAAATATAAAAATACATTCTGACATGTTTTTTTCAGTATTTTTAGTTTTATATTGCAAAAAACCCAACAACAACATAAAACACATTCTGCTATTACTTCTGTATTGGCCATATCTTATGTTTTATTTTTGTTAAATTCACCAAATAAACAGTATTTCTGCATTAATGTGTGCAGATGTATGTGCTCTGTAGAGAAAGGGTTATCTTTCCTTCAGAAACACAACAAAACATGCCATTTGACCAGAGTGCCCAAACTTTTGCATATGACTGTACATGCAAGTATTTTCTGAATTCTTTTGCAATTATTTATGAAAAGCAAAATTAGTGATCCTGAACATTATCCTGATCAGTAAACTTCATAACACGCCAGATAATTTTTAGGAGCCTTGAGTTGAGAGCCTTTTAGGAGCACCTACTTTAGCCGAAATGCATAGATAATATTTTTAAGTTTTACTGTTTTTTTTTAAACTGCAGCATTCCCCATTTACCTCAGTATGACATATAGAATACATATAGAATTATCTTCAGTCTTAAAGTGCTGATTATTAAGAGTCCCTCCCTGCATAACAAAGGGGAAATCAAAAGAAAAGTCCAAAAACTACTTTCATAACTCAGATATTATTAATAGATACTGAGAAAATATCATTCCTAACATTCCTAAGTGGAAACTTCCAGATGGATAGCAAACTTGGTCTCCTAATTATTTTATGAGCAATGCATCATACATGACCGTAGTATGTCTTTCCCCTGTGGGCATAGCCTACATATCTTGTCCAAAGGATCTTTTTAATATGACAAATATCCAAAGCACTTTCTTTTATTCGCTGACTTAAAACAAATGTACAAAAACAGTGTTATGCTCTGATAAACAATGTTTATGTATTTATATTTTTTATAGTCAATTCTAAACGGTTTTGGGAATTTACTGCACTCAAACCTTTTGACAAGAGGGATTACATACAAAATACTTCTATTCAATTATTTATTAAGTCCATATCAGGTCTTACCATGTTTTGAAGTCTGTTCTGATGTAATCGGCTTTGATGTTGCATTATTTCTTTATATTTTTATAGACAACTAGGAGTAGAGGAATAATAAAAAAACAAAACATTTTTTGACAGGCAAGCCTAAAGGAGCTTTTTGGACAAGCAGTCATTAACACACAGACATCTTCCATAGCCATAAAGGAAAGTCGTTTACTTAATGCGACTGCCTCATTAACCCTACACTTGCTTCATGTCTGTAATTAATCATCCTCACATCAAATGAGCAGCATTCTATTTGCAATTAAAATGTGGGGTGATTTATTAAACATGTGCTAAAACAACTTTAGTAGGGGTCATGAGACTACAGGGGGTTCCAGTGCTTGCCCATATCTTGCAGAAAAACAGACTGGAAGCCCAGAATCCCCCTAATACTCCAGCTACCCATCTGTTTAGAAAATCTCACATATATTATCTCATAAGCACTGAGGAATCCTCATATTGGGCATCACTGTTTACTAATGTGGCAAACAATGGTTAGATTTTTCAGTTGGAACACAATTCATTCTAGCATGTCAAATATTAAAGAAATGTCTTAGCAGCAGCCGTTAATTAATATATATATATATATATATATATATATATATATATATATATATATATATATATATATATATATATATATATATATATTAGTGTGAGACCAATATTTGAAATCTTGAAATCTGAGAAGCATTAAGTATCTAATATTTATGAATATTTATGTGTGCTAAATGACACATATTTATGTGTGCTAAATGTACCCTGTATCTTGTGTGCTAAATGACACATAAATAATACATGTTGAATTTTTTACAGCAGACACCCTTTAAACATTTGAATAATGCCTTATAGATTATTCATGACTAAGGCTAAAATGCATTGGTTCCAGCATCATGGTTCAGAAATGTGGTTATTAATTTAGAACAATAGAAACAGAATATCTGCAGTGTTGGTAATGATGAAACATTTCTTCTACAATCTGAAATGCAAGCTATATTCTCTAAACTGAAACCTTTAAAAGCTATGGACTCCAAGCAGAAACCTCTTAAAGGCTATTTTTTCAATCAGAAACATAATAAAATTTTTGTTCTGCAGTCAGGAACAGTTTAAAACATATGCTTTCCAATTAGAAACATTCCAATAGCTTTGTTCTCCAATCAGAAACATTTCAAAAGCTATGTTCTCCAATCAGAAACCTTCAAACGCAATGTTCTTCAATCAGAAACATTCCAAACGCTATGTTCCACGATCACATACAGTTTAAATACCTAACCGATCAAAGATTTTCTAAAAGCTATGTTCTCCAAACACATGCACAATATATTCTTTAAACACAATCTATGTTCTCCAATCAGAAACACAAACTATGTTCTCCAATCAAACCCACAATTTATGTTCTCCAATCAAACCCACAATTTATGTTCTTCAGTCAGAAGCACAAGCTGTGTTCTCAGAATCACAAGGTTCAAGATATGCTGTCAGGCTCCCTGTACCCTGTATCTTGAGCCATTGGTAGATGTTGATTTAGCCTCACAGTCATAATGCTACAATAACTGATCTTCTATGAGGTAAAATGTACGGTTAGACCCGGCAGGTTTTTAGCTTCTCTATATGTAATAGCCGTTACCTAACTTTCCTCTCGCCAACTGCTGAGCCTTATGAGAAATGTTCATCATGGCCTCTCGGGTGGACACAAAGAATGGCCTCTAGACCATGTGGCTCACAGCTGTCCTGTAAGAGACAGTATACAATGCTTTACACACCTGTGTCTTGTCCAGTGTGGTGAGTGAAGGCTGGAAAACCTAATTTTCCTGGATGCTATGTAGTGCTTTGTGAAGGGGGCATCTGTCACAGATGATTATAGTGATTTTACTTCTACAGCAGAGCCTTGCTGGATGGAAGCGCTAAAGAAGTGTGGTGAGGACACCATTAGCATACTCGTCTTTTATGGAACATGAAAGGGCAAGATTTTTAGAAGAGCATTCAAAGTGACTCATCTGTGCAGTACTCTACGAAATTACTTACCGCTCAGTGTTCATTTTTATTCATGCAAAAAAAGAGAAGAGATGAAAATTTCAAATGACTGTTATGTCGGATATCAGTACACTCGGCTGCAACATAAATACAAATTACAGATAAAAGAGGCTAAACATATAACATACTGTTATGTATTCCGTGACTAAAGATGTATAATGCTGAAAGTAATGAAGATTTTGAAGTAATCTTTCTGTAACATTTCATTTTTGCAGATAGTCCATCGCACCCTGGCTGCCATGCTGGGCTCCTTGGCGGCTCTAGCAGCCCTCGCTTTCATTGGCGATGTAAGTTTTGTGAAAAACCCTTAAGTCTTTACTTAAAAGGACAATTCGATTGAAACTAAACTTTGAAAATCATGATTATTTGTCATGTTTTGTGAGTTCTCACATTATAGCACATTCCACAAATACATCATGAAGCCAATGGCGTCAAGCGTTTTTAACTGCAAGCCACTGATCTCTTAAATAATAATACATGCAACCAAGCTGGCATTAGTCTGACCCTTGCCATGATTTTCAGCCAAAATCATAAACAGCAATTCTATCTTTATAGAATAAAATAGATGTCAGAGACAAGTTTTTATCCTTTATTTAGCTTTTTGTCCTCCTCGTCTGGCATCTCATTTCTGTTGTTGAAGTAATCTGTTCTTGGCATTATAAGGCTGCTACTAGATTCCTAGTAGCAATGTTAGCTATCTGCTTTAAAAAATCATCTGTAGTTTTTCCACAAGTTCCTCCCACCTTCAGGATACATAAGCAGAAGGGGGTTTTTGCGTAGTCTTTCAGTCCTCACTTACCATGTAGGTGCGCTTTGTAGTCTGTCTGTTTTTTTAGGTGTTCATGTGTTATGCCACTTTTACCCTGTTCATCCATGGTCAGGACCCCCACAAGACAACCTCTCATTCTCAGTACTGCAGTGACACAGTGACGTGGTGGTGGCACGTTAGTGTGTGTTGCGCTGGTACGAGTGGATTTTTGTGGATTAAACACCGTGTTGGTTCACCTTATAGAGTAAGAGACAATAGGTAATTTGTTGCTGAACAGTTTCTGTGGGTCATCCTCTAGTCCAGAGGTCACTAATAGGCGGACCCAGATGTTGTCCAATGCAGACCCAAACCGTAAACTGCTGAGAAGGATTTCACTCTGACAGTGTTTATTTTAAGTGGCTGAACTTTTCTTGTCTTTACGGTATACGGGCTTTGTGTGATGTGTTTCAGTAGCTGATGGTATAAGATTCTAATACTAGGCTACTTCAGTAAACAGGATACAACACTGAATCATAACACACATTAGAAATGATGATGGTCTGGACCTTTCTCTAACTGGACCATACTGAATTCTAATTAAGCACCCCTGCTCTAGTCCTGTATCGGTGGCCACAGGACACTGTTGGCTGGATAGTTTTGGAGTTTTGGTTGGTGGATTATTCTCAGTCCAGCAGTGATACATAAAATCCACTCTTACCAGCACAGCATGCACTAACATTCCACCACCACGTTCACAAGTTTCACTTGAGAATGATTCTGTGGCTCTGCGGCGGCGGAGAAACAGATGCATTTCAGTCTGTAATTGTAGAACTATGAAGTGCAGCTATATGTCAAGTGGAGCTAATAAATAGACAATGACTGAAGATACAAGGTGTGTATTCCTAATGAGTAAATATTGTCAATCCAATAGTCTTTCTTTAAGTTCAGTATTTAATTTTTATAGTTTTTAAATATTTTACCCAGGATTTTGATTTGATGGGAGATTCTCTTTAATTGCAATGCCAACATGGGGCTGTAGGCCTGTATGCCATGATGTTAAGCCCTCTAGTCTGTTCACATTAGTTAGAAATACTAGAGTGTTTTTTTTTTCAGTTGATGAGCTTTCTGATGAAGAGTGCTCAAGCCTTATCAAGTGATGGACTCTGGGATACATTTAATTAACTAGAAGTGAAGTGATGATCATTAGGCTTTATTACCAGAGAGAATGCATTTACATGTCATTTTGAATGAGGAGCCATTTCAGAAGCGTGTGGAGAAGTAGCTATGTGTAGACAGCTCGAGAAATTGTAATGGAGATAGTAAACATTTACTTTACTGCTATTCAGAGAAATGGACATGGACGTTTGATGGGAGCAGAATGGCAGCCATAATTGCTGTAATTGATTCAGAGTAATGCATTATGTATATGAAAGTAGCTGCAAACATTATAAGATATTTATAACTACATCGACATGACGAGCCTGGGGCTAGAGTACACCGCATTAGCATGAGCGAAGGCGCCTAAATGTAGTATTGCTCTAATGACGGATTAGGTACGTTCTGTGGCTTCGGAGATCACAGCACCGTGGCTTCGTTAGACAGATTTCCAATATGCATTAAATGTAACCCAAGCACTTTTGCTGAGCATGACAAGAACGACAAAATAGTAACTAATGTGCTAGCAGTAGTAATAGGAAGATCAGAGTACCTGCCTGCTTTGCAGTTGATGCATTGATAGAGATGCAGTTAAATGCTTGTGGGAGAGTTCACTGTGCTTAAATATCTTTTACAGAGGCCCAGCCTGATGACTGTGGTGGAATGGATCGACTATGAAACCTTGGCCTTGCTGTTCGGCATGGTAGGTAAACACCACCACATTACACTAGTCATGTACAGTATTCTCCGTTAAAGCATGAAATTCAGCACTGCTGCAACTGCTACTAAACCATGACATTCTTGTATTCACCATAGATTTTCTTCTCTTTGCTTTGTAAGCCAACAGAGCATCTTTTTTTATGTGCTAATGCAACAGGCAAACCCTAGCAACAAAAACCGCCGACTCTCATGTCTCATTGCTGGAGCACAATCCTTTTCAAAGATCCTGATGTGTTCAGTGGCCGTCTCCATGGAAACAAACACGGCCAATCAGTCCTCATGCAAAGTGCCGATGACTACGCATAGAAGTGTTTGTGGAGGGGAATGAAAGAAAATTGGGGCCGAAGGAATTGAATTGTGTTACTGAGAAAGACTTAGATATATTCTGAGAATGACATAAGCATGTGTTTCATCAGAATATACAACAGAAAAGTGGACAATTGATTCCCTTGCTTGAGGCATAGTACAGCTCTGATGTCTAATAAAGCAGTAAGTAGTTAAGGGGTCGTTAAAACCCACATACAAATCCTGTTGTAAGATCACTGTAACACACTGCTTTGAGAGGCTCCTTGCTTTAATATAATAAAATCCAAGATGTTTATATCTAGTAGTATTAAGTATTTTAATTTGCTGTTGCTAGTAATTGCAGTAAATATGTTGAAGTATTCCACATTATTAATTGTCTATGGTTGCCAATAAACATAATGATCAAGATTATTCCATATATCAGACATGGGACCAAGTCACTGAGTTGCAAGTAACAAGTAAGTCTCAAGTTTTGACAATCAAGTCAAGCCCCAAGTCAATACAAGGAAGTCTCAAGTCAAGTCCCAAGTCAATACAAGGAAGTCTCGAGTCAAGTCCCAAGTCAATACAAGGAAGTCTCGAGCCAAGTCCCAAGTCTTAAACTTCGAGTCCTAGTCAAGTCACCAGATGTAACGTCATTAATGTTATTAATCTAACAGGAATTTTAATAACATCACATTCTAAACCCATAAGCATTAATATATGGACGGGGCCTTTTTAGTTCTAACAGCATGTGTGACTCTGCAGTAGCTCTGCATGGACTGATCAGTGTTTGGAACTTTTCTGAACTACTTGAACACTTCCTGTCTGACATGCTGTGGATCCTAAATGCTCTACTTTTTCAGTAAAGTTCTCAGTGGATGGTGGAATATCTAGGAGGGATGAACAGAGAGAGAGAGCTTCGTTCATATTAGCTTTTGTTTATCATTATGTCCCTAAGTTTGCTAGCTTGTTAGCCAGCTAGCTAGCTAACTGCTATATGTGAAATATACAGAGCAGAGACTTACTGTTCTTTTTTCAGCCTCAAAAGTCGAACAAAGTTTGAAGTGGTTGCAGCTCCAGCTGTGATCTTGACTCCACATGTCCTGCTAAATAAATGATCAGTTATTTAATTAAGTTTTTCTTATTTATAATGTAAAAATAGGGTGGCGAGTCTTTTCAAGTCTTAAAGCTCAAGTCCTTCTTCAAATCTTCAAAACCACTACTTCTAGCACTACCTCCCAAGGTTTCCTCTGCATATACTATATGAACATGTCTGCTGAGCCTTCGTCATTAGATATGGCTACGCCAGCTAGATACTATTGCTAACAGTTGTTAACAAAAAGCAGCTTTTTTGCTTCACATTTACTATCAATTTGTGTACTCCTGTCTTTAAATAGCCAATAGCCAAACTTTCAGCTCAGGGCACCTGTTAGCATTGAAACTTGTACTAACAGGCTACAACGATCAGTCGTACAAAGGAAGTTTTAGAAACACATTAGGAGTCCATATGTTAATAGTTTTGAGGTATACATTAAATTCAGTGTATAATTTCCGTCATTTCTCTGTTTACTTCCAGATGATTTTGGTGGCCATTTTTTCAGAGACTGGCTTCTTCAATTACTGTGCTGTTAAGGTGAGTGGGCTGTCTCTTGGCTAGTAATGCCTCTGGTCATGTTGGCCAAATGGCTGCTTACTCAGGATATGAAGGCCATATCACATTTATCACTTCCATCCTCAGGTTCACCAAGGCAGACACATCAGCCATGCCTGTCATGAGCTGACCGAAGCCCTGAGCATAATGTCGTATCCTAACATATCTCCCTCTGTGGAGCTCAGACACATATCATCACATTATCAACGTTCACACAGTTACATTCGGGAGCTTTTACTATCAGAATGTTGTTGTAAAAACCGTTTCGATGTTGTCGGCGTGAATCCTCTGAGCTGTAGAAGATAGGTGCTAATAAAAAGCTCTGAAAAGCACATTCACAAAAAACATGTTCATTCATGCTGTAAAAATCTCCATAATTCACTTCACAAGCCAGGTGACTAGAGGGCCACAGATGATGTATATTTGAAATGTATGGATGGATATCAAGCTCTTATAGGGCTACAGGATGAAATTAGCTGGAAGAAATCTTTCTGGAATGATGGAAAAGTATATAAATCATGGTAAAAAAGAGTTAGACATGATGAAAGTCTTTGAAATACATCATTCTTGTCTCAGGGGAGCTGGAGTGGAAATCCCAGTCTCTTTCAGATGGGGCTCCATGGACTTTGGTTAAAGCTCCATAAAGAGTTTATGCATGTTCTCCGGAGACTACGATGGTGCACACGCCTGTCTTTTAGCGGGCGTTGAGCTGTTGAACTAGGACTACGTGACATGGATAAAATACTTGTGATTGTATTGTTACACATTGTAATTGTGATATACTTTTAAAAAAATATTAAAATGCATCGATAATTGAATCAATAATTTAAGCAAAATAAGCTAAATTTACTCATCTGGAACATGCTTACAGCACACAAAACAAATGTGATTGGTTTGAAATTGCAGCTTTCTATGATATCACTACTACTGAATACAGGTGCTTCCTTCAGTCTCATTCCCACAGCACCTAGCCACCCAGTCTGTCTTTACAAACATTTGTGAAAGAAAGGGTTGTTCTAAAGAGTTTGTTAAATTCTAGTGTGGGCAAAATGAATAGGTAAAAGGTCCTATTTATGTAAGACACATTTCATAAAACTTGTAGAAAACTGAAAGCTTTTATAGCTTTAAAAGTGGGGACCAACTCAACATAGAACAGAATGTCATAAAAGCTCTTATAGGTTGAATGTGTGGGTGAACCATATAGTGTAAAAAAGTGTTTGATTAAAAGAAATTAAAAGACATTTTTCTGAAAGTTTCTGCTTAATTCAGTCATTCAGAGTGGTCATTCCAGAGATACATAGTCAGAAATGATCACAAGTGTCTAAAAAGTCTAAAAGCTACCTGATTCCTGAGACATTGTTTTACCTTACTTTGAGATATGGTTTTGGCCTCAGGTAAAAAAGAATTATTAAAAGAATTAAAAAGAATTAAAAACGTTATAAGACAAAATATTACCAATACTCCATATGAGTCTCAGTGAACATGTGTAAGTTCACTGGCCTTTTTAATAGCAATCAAAACTGACCCCTGGTACCTGTAGCCACCTCTTTAAATATATATATATATATATATATATATATATATATATATATATATATATATATATATATATATATATATATATATATATATAAATATGGCACCATTTCACACCAAACCTGACTGGCTTGAATTACATTGACTAAATTAAAATTTAATTGATAGAATTTAGTGGTACTCTTTCCGGACAAACAATATATAATGCAGCTTTATCTTAAAACTAGTTTGTTAAGAAAGCCCACAGCACTGACTCATAAATATCAAAGACGGCTGTCGAAGTGTACAACCACGGAAATGCAAAATATCATGCTAAAATTGACCTCTTGTCCTGACGCTGCTCTCCTTGCTCGGGTCAGCCGATTGGCTGCTGATATGCTAAATCCTGTGTTTTGTCTGAGTCTGCCTGAAGCAGCAGCCCCGCTGTGTGTTCTGCGTGCTGCGGCTGATGTGTGTGTATGCGTTTTGGTTTAATCAGAGAGATGTGACATCACAGGTGGGCTCCACCAGCCCCGTGATGCTGCTTGATTAGGATGAGTCCAGACAGCCAGATAATGTCTCCATAGCGACAGCCTCATACAGCCTATCTGCAGCTGGCAGACTGAGCACAGCGGAATATTCCCTAGTTCCACGCAGGCGGAAACACAGAGGAGACTGAAGAAAGCAGCATTTAGTGTTTAAAGTAAAGCACCACATTGATAGTTAACCATCTATTTCAAGCATCTTGTTTCTGACCTGGCCATTAAAACAGCAGGTATCTGACTCTGTCATAGCCTAGCGCTCTATTAGAGCACACAAATGTGTTCCAAATGTGCTCCGGGATTGAACCATTTTCGGGTTTATTGGCCTGAGTGTACAGTAACGCTGGTGATGCTGATTAGATGTTGGTACTGTTGCCTAAAGGATGAATCACCAGATGGACATGTGGGCTGAGATCAAAACAACAGACGTCACCACATTATTCATGTGAAAAAGGGTGATGTACACATTAGTATCAAGTAAACTGAGTACCTTCCTTTTATCAGAGATAAGCTTCTTTCTCTCTGGGTTCCTGCTCTGAGACGTGTGCATTCCCCAGAGTGTTTTTAGAACCTTTGAAAACCTGATCGGGTGTATGTTCACAGATGAAAGCACTGATATAATGAGATGTAAGAAGTGCATGTAATCACAAACAGGATATTACTTGTTCCAAAAACTATTACATTTGTTCCTTGTCAGCTCTGTGTTTGTATTGAGTTAAGGGAATGAATATTTTAACAGAATTTGTCTTTTCGCAGGCGTATCAGGTCTCCAGAGGAAGAGTGTGGCCAATGATCATCATTCTGTGCCTCATCGCTGCCATTCTCTCAGCCTTTCTGGACAATGTGACCACCATGATGCTCTTCACTCCTGTTACCATCAGGTAGAGCCGTTCACAATGTACACACCATTTGAAAACCAGAAGGAGTGCCAGTTTTGAGAATTATGAACATTGACGAGCACCTAAACACCACCCATCATTTATGTGAATTGTAAATTTCATAAAAGAATCAATTTTGCATGAGGAAAAGGGAAATTAACTCATCTGGAACTGTGATTGGCCAATATGCTTACAGCACACAAAACAAATGTGATTGGTTAGAGAGCTTGTAAATTGCAGCTTTTTATGATATCACTACTATAGGGGTCAATATTATGATTAATAAGCATACACTATATGGAGCAAAGTTTTGGGACACAACTTTCAATCACTGAACACAGGTGCTTCCTTCAGTCCCATTCCAACAGCACCTAGCACATAGGGACCCATTCTTTCATCATTTATGAAAGAATGGGTCGTTCTAAAGAGAAAGTCTTTCCAGATGACAGGAAGCCATAAAATTCCAAAAAACAATCCACTCTATTAAGGGAAAGGGAAACTTAAGGAGTTTTTAGACCCAGGGTTTATTTTAAAAATTGTGTTGTGAGAAATTCAGTCAACTTCTAAGACTGAACTTAGAGGGTTTGGGGAAAAATCCCTGCAAATTTACATAAAAAACTGAAAGCAAGTCTTCTAAAAGAGTGATAGCTGTAATAAAGGAAAGCGTGGACACACTGAATACTGTGTTTAAGCATTTTTTATTGCTGAAATATTAATAAATTATACATAATGACTGAAAATTAAATTAAAGAACGGTGGTCTCTGACTTGCACAGCATTATAAGTAAAATATTATACAGAAAAGTGGTTTCTGTGGACTTTATAACTTTGCAAACTGTTTACAAGCATAAACATCAATAAACTTGTGTACTGAGAGCTGCAGTGAAACTGCAGCACTGCAGTTTATAAGCCACTATTCTTCTCTATTTGGGAATTATTTAGAATTTAAATAAAATATTCAAGCTTAAAATCAAAAGTTATGAGTATCAGCAAAGTAATCTGGCTGCTGAACCGACAGAAAAGAATTAAATTGACCCTAAAAACAGATTTAGGAACTCAATTATGATTACATTCCTTGCAGATATACCTAATATAGCTAAACTTTATTGAAATGTAACTGAGTATATAAAAAATTGTAACTGTTCACCTTTCACATTCTCACACTCTCACTCTCTCCCCATCATCCTCCTCTTTCTCTTTTTTCCCTCTCTCCTCCTGACTCCCTTGTGGCTATAAAACAGTGCTCCCTGCATTAAATGCTCCCTGAGTGTGATTAGTTGCATTAGTTAACACATGCCTCAGTGCAGGAACGGAAAAGCCCTGCTCTGGGTAACTCTTTGGTTGAGTTTGAGGGTTATCTGAGGAGACACAGAGTAATGCCTGCTCTCTATAAAGCACCCTGCCTCATCACTCTTTTCAGCTCCATTTCAGCCTATTTCCTCTCTCCAAGCCTCCTCTATTACAGGGAAATGCCAGAGTGGCAAACTGGGCAGCATGATGGATCATTCCTTCCCTATGTGCTAGTGTGTTAGAGCTTTACGTTTCTGCAGGAGAAAACTATTTTCTGTGCATAACACATGTCAGCTGATGGATTAAATTACTTTGCCTTTTTAATATTTACACAAACAAGACTATTTGTTCACGAGACACACAATAGTGTGGGGCTGCTGTGTAGCCTCATTCATGAGGTGTGCACTGTAATTTGCTTCTGTTTACTTCTAGGTTACTTTCGAAAAGCCCAAATCAGTTTGTACGTGGTAAACGAATGATACAACTTAGAGACGAGGGAGGTGATTTGGATGTTACATCCAGATCACAATTAATAAATAAAGTGTAAAAGTCGTTATCTATGGAGGCCACAGGACTGTAAACAACCCCGTCCATTCATTTCATTCGGGTGGAATGAAGTGATTTGCTGGGCTACCTGCCTGTCTACCTAAATGCTGCGCTTGTACAGTTTTGTGCTTGTGTGGACTAAGATAGGTTCACAAGAATACAGAGGAAGTTGCTCAGGTACCTACAACAGCTTGCACTGCGAAAGAAAGAACGAACGAAAGAAAAGACAGAAATAGGATAAAGCAAGAAGTCAAATGAGTGAACATAGATTTTTTCCATTGGTGGTGAGTTTAAAGGCCTGTAGAGCATCAAGATTGCTGTTTTTCTGTTGGACAGGTAATTATCTTGTTTGTTTTGTTTATGGGAGAAGTTTCTATTTATTGAGCCAACATATCTTGCTACTTATGAAGCTATGTAATATATTAGCCCAAAGCTAGTGTAGAAGTAAGCTTGTATGTAATCTGTGTGTCTGTATGTTTGAAGATGTCTGTATTGTAGTTTGAGCAAGCCTTACTCTATTGGTCGCAATACCTGCAATGCTGTGGTTGTGGGTAGTTCAGTAAAAGTTTATGTCCAGCTGTATTGAGTTCACTTTCACAAGGACTATTACAATAAAGAGTATAAATATGGGTGGGTTTATGAGTAGAGTGGGTTATGCATTTAGTTTCCAGTGAGGGAAGCTTGTGTTTTTAGCCTAGCCAGCTAACAGTTTGGGAAGTGGGATCCAGCAGTGAGTGCGCCAGTTCTTTGGTGAATTTGGAAATAAAGCCGAGCTTTAAACAGACTCGTGGTGAAATTCTTCCTGAAACAGCCCATGTTACAGGATTTCTCTTGTGTTTATGTATTGCATATATTGGTATATTAAAAAAAAGTTCATAACAAATGATAATAATGACTTCTTAGTGATGTTTCATCTCCTCAGTTTTATCCTAAACACATGAATATTTATAAGCTATATAATGAAACTAATTTATTTTAGAGTACTGTACTACTGACAATACTGCTCGAATATCATTACTTCTGCCTGAAGAACAAACCCTCCACTCATGTACCTCCACCATTAACTGCATCTGTACGTGCGTCAGAGGACTGTGCTTTTAAATATTGATGAGGTTTACTATGACGTCTCAGACACATGAATGCTGAGGCTGATTTATCATGACTAATGATTCGTTCGTCTTCATACGGCCACCTTTATGCGTCCTTTAATAACCAAACCGAAGTGCAGAGCAGGAGAGAGGCTGCCTGAACGTAGCACGCTTCTGTTTCCACTAGCTAGATTTTCCGTACTGGATTATAAAGCACATTTTTTACTCTTTAACCCCGTCATTATCTGTCCTTTCTAAAGTATTCCTGTAATGGCTGTACAGATCACAGCGGTCAAACTCTGCCTGGAGGAGGAGAAATGTCGTTAGGAATACAGATTTGTCAGGATGTTTACCTGCACATGCTTTTGTTTTTTAGAAATATGCTTAAAGCTTCTGCATATTCTACATTTCTCTTGTATTTTACTGATTTGTTCATTTTCCTGAAGTCCACTTGTAATATATGCTTCTAGGTGCTGAAACTTCAGGTCATGATTCATTGTTACGTGACCTTTTCCAACCTCTGTATAGCCCTTAGAAATAAACAGCCTGTTTAGTTACTGAAGACTGATATACAGTACTACCCAGAGGTTCACATGAGCATTTCAAAACACTAGAAAAACACAAGCAACATAAAATTAAATGTTTTTTCTTTATTGTGGACTCTCCTACTCTCACCATCTCTACCTGCACTCAGAATATATATATATATATATATATATATATATATATATATATATATATATATATATATATATATATATATATATCAATCCTTCGTTCAGTTAAATCAGGTGTGCTGGTGATTGGAATTGTTCACAGAGAATTCAGGAACCAAACCTATCTAGCTAATCAGGACACATACATTCTTTGAGGGCACACAGATTCTTTGGAAGGCTACAGTGTTGGGCTGTGTACATTTTACAAGGGTTATGATTCAGTATATTGAGATACTGTAAACAAACTGGAATACTGTGATTTTTAAAAAGCTGTTAGCATAAAATTCACACCACATGTAGGTTTGCTAATGCTAATGTTAAAGTTAATGATGCACCCTTACATTACTTGTTATTGGAGTAAAATTGTCGAATAGCTGATTATTACATTGTAAATTGAAGCACTGTACGTCACAAATCTATGTATGTACACTATTAAAATATTTTTAAGAAGTGATACAAATCACAAATCACAATATTGCACGAGTCAAGTGTATCAATATTTTCTTACTCTCAGATTTACTTTTCATACTACAAGCCCTTTAACATGCCTGACACTGAGCACAATACTTGTCCCTTCTGTCCCTGGTAAAGCTTCAGTTTCAGAAAATCATGTTATGGTCGTTATTATCCCTCTTTCTTTCTGTCTCCAGCAGCATAGTCATCAATACTGAAGGCTTATTTTCTGTGTGTGCAGGTTATGTGAGGTACTGAATCTGGACCCCAGACATGTTTTGATTGCCGAGGTTATCTTCACCAACATCGGAGGAGCCGCCACTGCAGTGGGAGATCCCCCCAATGTCATCATCGTGTCCAACCAGGACCTGCGCAAAAAAGTAGGCCTCTTTTTGCTTTCATTAATATTGCATCCATAGCAGCTGGAAAAAGGAGAATTGTGTCAGATTTATCTGGGTCTTTCTTTGGGAACGCTCATTCAATGTTCCACTTCTGCTGCCACAAATGCTGCATGGCTCCTTAAAATATGCAGAATTTATATCAAATACACAGAGTTATTGATTTTTGTTAAAAGTGAGTTCTACCAATTTTTTCCAACATCATTCAATAGTTGAGTTGTCCAGTCATTCAGAGTGGTTGGATAAGAAAGGGTTCATACATTCATGTAAAAAGAAAACACTTGTTGTCTTAGATTTCATTACAGTGTTAGTGATAGGAACCAGGAGGAGCCAATGTCCACAACACAAATAGTACTTTTATTAACTATCCAAAATAACAAGTAAAATTAGAACTTCTTGTTATATATACTTATATACTAGTTGTTATATATGATATAATGTAATATAAGACTATGGTAAGTTATTTTGCCTTTTAATGCTCTGCATGTTCTACTTCCTCATTAATGTATTTAAAATCTAAATGTTATGTCGAAAGCTTATCTAATTATCAAAAAGCTTATATAATATAAACAATTAAACTGGCCATTGGGGACATTATTATATTTAAAAACCTTTTTTTGCTCAGCAAAACACTTTACTTTTACAGTAGTATTAGTATTAATACAGTAAGTAGTAATTTTACATGTCAGTGTGTTTATTTAACCCTTTCCAAGCATTTAACCCAGTATTATTTGCAGTTATCACCTGCTTTCACTATTCAGTACTTCATTAGGCTAAATCACGATTGCTGGTGAAGGAATTTAATAAATTCATACAATGTCTGGAGCGTCCAGGAGAAATCTGGAACTAAACATTGTTCCTCAAACTGGCACACAGGATATTATCTACCTTATTTAAAAAATAAGATATCTATGCTATTTTGTATTGTGTTTATACATATTTACATCTGTTCTAATGATATCTGTTGTTCTTGCTGGTAAAAATACATGTATTGCAAAGATAAAGGGTTTTAAACAAGGAGCTTAGGTGCCTAAGACTTGCACAGTCATGTATGTCTCAAGCATTGGGCAACACATTCAAAGCCATTGATCCAACAACTTTGATTGAAGTAGCTTTCAAAGACATTAAACTGGTTCCTATCACCACCTCTGTGATTAAATCTGTTTCAGTTTGTTTCTCTAAAATGGAACATTTCACACTGAACTACCCTGAACGACTTTGTTTGCATCTTAATTGATTAATTATTGAAAAAAATGTTCTACAACAAACACACTTTCTGACACTTCAGTGCACAGGTACTGGTTATTAAACATCAAATGTGAGCTGTGCAAAAGTTGCCATACATGTTACATGTATGGTTTTATTTTTTTCTAGATATGTTAAGCACATCAACTGTGCACTTCAATTTACATATGTATGTGCATAGGTGACAAAGCATCCTTTTGTTGGATTTCCTTCCATATACTGTAGCACACTTTCCCCCTCTCTACAGGGAGACACACTCACACACCCCACACCATTAATCATACACACGAACGTCATGGCAGCTCAGCAGTTACACCCACACACCTTTAATATCCAGTGGATGAGTGGGTGGAATGGTAGAATGAGGGTTTGCGGCGCATAGGGAGGACTCGAAACAGCAAGAACTTCCTGTGAGGGTTGAGGAAAAGCCACTGTTGAGAGGCTGGTTGCTACGTTGCTGCCTTTCCCTCTTTGCCTCTTTACTGCATGGTAACACAAGTGGCAGGAATAGTGCAAGTGTGTTACTAGGTTTGATAGACTTGTGTCTGGTAGCTGTTAACTGAGTTACTGCATTAATGCAGTTGACTATAGAAACACATTTAAAGAAACTGTCAGTCATTTACTGATTTTTTCTAAAGCAAGACACTAGTAGATCCCTCACATTAACATAACTGAACTTTTAATCACGCTGGATGGATTGATATCATACATGAATTCCATATTCATATATAAATATTATTATACATATCAGCTTGTTCTTTTAAACGTGGCTGATGAACTGTGACAGTTGAATGGACTCTGTGCTCCAGGCATGACTGTACCAAAATCTAACTAAATGTTATGATGTAGGGGTTTTTGCACATCTTCTGACCGCAGCAGAAAAAAAGAGCTTAGTGTCTCAGGAAAAATGCATGTGCAACTTAGAAACATTGCTCAGTTTTAAATGCCAGCTGATCATTTACTACAACCACATCTGTAACTGAACTACACTATGATTTTAATTAAATGAGTTAATTACTTAAAAAACTATTAAGACAATAAAAGTCTGAGTGTCAGGCTGGCACGGGTAGCTGGTGGGCTGACTTTGAGCTGAGACTTTTATAATCAATAAAAAGTAAGGTAAACAAACGAGTTATAAAGACAGATCTACTACAACAAGTTATCACACCAACAATGACCGACCAAGACAGACTGCAAACACAAAGTATAAATAACAAAGCCTAACAAGAGGCAACAGGTGACAGGACTGAATGCAAATGGGGCACTGGTGAGCGAGGCGGGGCAAGGACGGAGACACAGGAGCACATGACAGAAATGTAAACAAAGACCACGCGGACTTGACAGACAGACGAGGAAAGGCAGGGCATGACATTGAGGAGAAACAATACAAGGCCAATGACAGGTTTCAAAATCCATAGACACCATTGATGGCATTTTTCTTCCTTTTAACTTGGACATTTTGTTCTTTCTTTTGCTCTATGTTTACAAACTTGTGCAGTTATTCTATGTGATCGAATTACCTGATGGACTACAACTACCATAAATGCTAGAGCATCACATGACTATGCAGAGTAGTTGCCTTGGGCAGAAGATAAATCTTTGATATTACACACAATGAGTAGTTACAGTAACCGACAAATGATTGACTACTAATTTTCATGAGCACTTGGATTTGACAAATGTCTGAATTTAGATTCACACACGCAGCATACATTTTTTTTGGGCAGATGCTGCAACATTTTTGTATTGCACAAACCCTGTTTTTCTTCCATTGGAAAGTCGGGAGCTTGTGTGCAGTTTGTGTGCAATCTATTGCAGTGCATTGTGGGATAGTTGCCTCGACTGGGTTTTTAAAGTAGTCGACTCCCAAAATAGTGCACTATATAGTAAATAGAGATTAGTTTGGAGTGGGCCTATGACTTGACTGTGACGTTCTGAACCCTATCACATTTCCAGAGGTTTTCTTCAGTTACCATTCCACAACCTCAGCTTTAATACCTCAGTGTGCACCACCACACAGCTGTCTGTCACACACTGACCTGAAGAAACCCCCAATTTAAAGTTTCCCCCGCTTCACTAGACAAGGTCAACCACACTGGGTGTTTTCCTAAAGGTGAGGTCAGGGGCTTTTATTATTTGACTTCCGATATCAGTGGTGGTCTTTGTGACTCTGTCCACTGTTGGATGGTCTGAGATGGGAGTATTCGTGTATGTGCGTCATGTGACATACAGGCCTGGCATTACAAACTGCCACAAGGAGGGCAATGTGCCCTCGTTTGGAATATTGTGTCCCCTTAGCATTGTGCAATGTACCTGCAAGATACACTACCCTTCAAAGTGTGTTCACAGGAGCCACTAGTTTTCCATCCTGAGCACGACATTTCAATCTTAGTAATAGATTCATATATAATTGATATTCCTCTTTACTTATTTCTTTTGCCCTCTTACCTAATGAGTCCTGCCACCAGGCAGGGTGTTATAGGTTTGAATATAGGGTATAAGGGTGTTTAGTCTGATTTATAGGCCAGTTTATAGCAAAAGTGGGGGTGTTTTTCAAGCTGTGTAGTCCAGGGCTGTAAAGGTGAAGCCGTTACCTGACAGACTGAAGTATGACCTCACGGCGACCCCACTGCAGGCTGCCCTGGCTGAGTGAGGGTGAGATTACCTGTGGCTGCGATGAAATGTGAGTGAGGTGTTTGCATTAATGCGTGTTCAAGTGCTTGGAAGTGTCTCAGAGGCAGGGCACAGGCAGAGATGATGGCAGAACGCATCAGTAGCCCTCTCCAGCTGATTGCACCCACAGGCTGAGTGTATATATGCGAATGTGTGGGAGTATGTGTCCAGCTGAGACCGACGTTAGGCAGAGGCTGAAACAGAGCTCAACTTTTATCTCCAAGTCTGGATGCTGATTAAAGAAGCATTCTCTGTAACCACCATCACACCACCATACTGCCAAAGGGAGACTGGATGTGTGTGTATATTATACTCACACATCCAGTTACAAGAAAGTCTTGTATGTGCGCTATTTGGATTTACAGCACTGTGCAAAAGAGGAAACTGGAATAAAGGGAAAAGTCAGGGAAAAACAAGAGGAACCAGTCACCATTTTATTTAAAGATACAGAGAACTCTTGCTTAAGATTGGAAGAGCAATCCACAGTTATTTCTGTTCATCCTTCCATTGTAAGAAGACAGCTCAACACTATGGGTCTCAAAGGATGTGTATATGTCACACAAACTTTTACTGATAAAAGGAAATAACAATGGCTTGAACACGCCAGAGTCCATACCTCAACATAGGCCGGTCACAATCTTTACATTGTGACTGACAGTTAATTGGCATTTAGGTGATTTCAATTAACAGTTTAAATGTCCATTGTAACTCCAAATGTCCTGCAACTGTTGAAGTACAGGCCAGAAGTGACCACATTAACTGATAAGCTATCTTGCCTACTAGTTATGTTTGATGAATAGCTAATAGTCAACATTCCTCAACGCTGCCCTCTAAACATCAGCATGTTTGAAATTTTACTGCTTCTTTTATCTCAGTTTTCATGCTGAGCACACTCAGCAACTTTCTGCTTGTTACACATATATAACAAATGTGAAAAGTTATTGTAGTCTTTAGTAATTGCAATTTCAATCAAAAGCCACACAATTATTACATACACAAACATCACTGAATGTGTTTGGGAATACCTGGATCATGACAGAAAGAAAATGAAATATGCTTTTAAGACTGGAAGTGAAAGAATATTGGAAGTCCCTTGAAAAGAATCAAAGTTGCAATAAAGATAATGGGCAAAGGTGTTAAAAGTATTCACATTCATTACTCAGGTAGAAGTATAGATACTAGGGTTTAAAAATACTTCTGTAGAAGTTGAATTATCTACTCAAGCTTTTTACTAGTAAAAGTGTAAAAGGACTGCTTTCAGAACTCATTTAAGTATAAAAGTAAAAGTAATGTAAGGGAAAAAAAATTAAGGACAAAAGCTTAGGCCGCACCACCGGGGTCTACAGTGCACTAGCCCACCTTCACAAAAACTCCATTCTTCTAAAAGCCATAAAGACTATAATGTTATATTAAGATGTTAATGTTGATCAATTTGGGATGCACTAGGCTTCTTGTTTCAGCCACATATACATTGAAAATGAATGTATTTTAGTACAATGTAAATATATTAAAGATCCATATCTGTGTTCTACTGAGCATTAACATGTGTTTCATATTCACCTAGAAGTATTGTTATGGTGCAAAAGTCAAACTTTAAAGGCATGTTATCAATAACCTTTACTGGAATGTAAATGTACATGAATGAAAACAAGCTGGAATGAAATAGGAGTAACAAGGCTAGTTTTAATATAAGGAGTAGAAAGTACTGATAATGGAGTGTAAATGTAAGGAGAAGAAGTAAATAGTCAGCTGAAAAAGAATTACTCCAGTAAATTAAAAATAACAACTTTCTACTTAAGTAAAGTAAAGACGTATTTGTACTGCATTACTTGAAGCCTCTGATAATGGGTGCACTAAATACTGAGAAATATTCATCTTCTGTTTTCACTGTTTTTTCCTGATGCAGAAAATGAATTTGTTTGTGAGGCTGTTTTGTTTGGAAATGAAATAAATGAATAACCTTTGAGCATGGCTGAACACTACAGGTCCAAAAACAATCCAGACACCCCATCCAGTTAGTGAATTCTTTAATTTACTTTAAGGTGCATCCATAACTGACATAGGGGGTTGTGTTCCCGATTTGTATAAGCTCTATTGTCTATAGCATTGTCTATAGAATGGAGTGCTTATGTAGCAGCCTAAAGCCAACATGCCCAATTCTGAACGCTGGCTAGTGAGGAATATTGGTCTGTGGATTGTTGAACTCCATTCCTCAAGAAACATCATCTTATACATTTTTAATGGTACATAAAATTGTACATTAAATAAGAATTGCAGATTTATGTAATCAATTACATTTTCATTTGATATACATTCTGTGTTGTCAGGTTTGAAGCTACAGCTATGAAACTACAAGAATGGTCCAAAAATATAAAAGGATAGTTTTTCTTTCAGCAGTTGTTTTGAAAGAGTTTCTTTTCGGTGAGTGAGTTTGTTTCTTTTTTTTTGACCTGTGGGTGACTTACATTTGATGACAATTGGTAACCTTGTTACCTAGTCTACAAAATATGTGTGATTATGCAGACAGTAGTCTGTGTCATCGGAGCACCGCATAAGCAAAACACTAAAACTTGTGAACTGTTCTGACACACAGCTATAGACAAGAGTTTTGAAACAGCACTCTGGTCATCCCTGCTGCTATAAAACACTTGACATCAGCACTTTTGCGACACATAACACATCTAAATGTAAATCACTCTGCATGGAGCATTTTTTTTATCTGCCTGGGAACTATGCTATTCATCAAAGTCTCGCCTCTATCTACCTCCCAGCTGATTTGCATGCTTTTGTCAGAAACCGTATCAAACACGCTGCTGCAGACACACAACCATGTACACTCTGAACACACATGGTTTGAAGTTTAATTTCTCCACCGAGGAAGTAAAAGACACAGAAAAGAGCTCTAAATGAGCTATTTTAGAAGCACTGTAGAAGCTCAGGGCAAGTGTGAGATTCTGGACAGACAAAGGATTAAAGAATTCTGATTCATGGCTAAGTCTGATTAAAGGATAATGTCTGGGAGCTTGAATTGAGGTTCATGCAAAGGTAATAGAGGCATTTATGGAAATGTTTAAATGCAAACTTTTGACTTTTGCTCTTTTATGTAGCTTTTTAATGTTTTTGTATCCTATATTATACTACACATTTACACATTTTACATGTAAGAGGCAGTACTCTACTTGGAGGTGTTGAAAAATATCACTAAAAATTAAAAATCCAGTATCCATACAGAAAGGAAGCTTTAATAAAAGCAAAAAGTGGAAAGAAAAAGTTAGTCTATGTAGACAATGTATCTTTTAAAAGGAGGAAAAAAAAAGTTTAATGTAAGCTAATGTATTGAGATTATATTCAAAGTAATTTTGAACCGTTTTAAGGGACCCATTTGTCATGAAATGTTTACAATATGTACATTTTGTGAATAAAAAACAAACCAAAAAACTTTATAACAATATAAAGATGTAATGCTATTTTACATAACTGTCTAGCATTTCTGTTGACACAGTTTATGTTAAAAAAAAAAAAAAAAAAAAAAAATATATATATATATATATATATATATATATATATATATATATATATATATATACAATAACCAGGACAATGAGGACAATGCGGCGATGCCCCTGGGCAGTTAATCACAGCCTTTCTCAACACCTATATATTTTTTTTTGGCTGTTCTGGTTTCTGCACCAACATATATCCCCACATTGAGAGAGGGCTTTTCCCAGTGGCTCTTTTCATTTACAAAACTTTCCCTATGAACAGCTGCCATGTTAAACATTACAAGCTGTCCCCCTCATTCTCAAACCAGTAAACCGTCTCTTCATCTCTAAAGCCTCTGAGCAGGGATAGCATCGGGTTGAGTTTTGGGTTGATGCTAAGCTAAAGCCATTTTCAGTTTGTGCTGTGTCTTCAAAGATGATTGCTTAAGCATAACTATATAAACTGAGACTTGCGGACAGAGTATATTAAAACTTCATGCGGTTCAATATTTTTCTCCCTTGCTTTCAATTTAGCCATTTCCCCTCTTTCTCCACCTCAGACAGAATTCCTGCTTCTGCACAGGCTTTGAGAGAGCTGTGAATGCTCCAGGGTCTGAGTTAATTTACAGCTCCAAAGAGACGTCGTCCTTGCCTGTCACATCAGCTGCTGCTCCCGACGATGGTGCTGGAATTATGCTCAAGTTGCCGTTTTCCTTTTCAAGGTCACTTTCTTGCTGGCTAAGGGTTCAAAACAGAATTTTTTAAAGTACTGCATCTGCAAATGCAAAACTTTGCAAGGCTCCTAAGGGCAAGATCCTCAAAAGTAACACACCTGCTAGTTCTAGTAGTTCCTGTAAAGAGACAGAACGTCACCTTGGCTTCTGTAGATTTGACTTCCCAGCAGAGATGTTCTGTTCATGTTCAGGATTGTTAAGATCATTCCGCACACAGTGGAAAGCACATTCATGGACATGAAAAGTGTATCTGCTGTGAAGACTGATGTAGCTATGGACATTTATTGACACATTTATTCATTATTTTTTCCTGAAAAGAGTAAAATGAAGCCCCCCAAATGTCCACCCTTTACACAAAAGTAAAGATGAAATATGACTTTTCAATATGGCTGCTCTTTTGTTTTGTTTTGTGCCTGCTTGTCTTTCAAGGTTGAAGGCGGCCGTTGATTCAGCCTTAGGGGCATATTCGGAACCTCTCACATACAGAATATGCATATGGGGTACCAGTGAAGGGGTTTGCTGGTGCTGTAGCCTGCTTCTGCTCTGCAGTCTTGCTTTGGTCAGTGTTTGGCTTCTGCTGCTTGGGTGTCCCCTGGTAAGCTTAGTGCTTCAGGTTCTGGGCGAGTCCCTACGTTTTTTCTTCAGCACACTGTTGGCCAGCTGTTTGTTCATTTGTGTCTATGGCTGGCATACATCAAAATTGTGTCAACTTTTATAGATTGATAGATATGGATAAGAGTACATTTCCTAAACACAGTTTGATTTAAGCATGCAGTGTACAGGATACTAAAAGGTGGGGTATAAGCTCATAGCTTCAGTGCAAACCTAAAGAAGCAAACTTCAAGTGGAAAACGAGTCACATGTATTCAATGTGTAAATTAAACATTTGTCTATACTATTAATTTAATAAAAGATCTGATACTTTGGTAATGAGAGTCATGAATGGTCATCAAGAGTAGTTAAAACATTTTTATTGTTCCTAATTCTGCTAGAATCTATTTACATATGAGGAAAATGAGGAAAACCAGCAAGGCATAGCAGATTCCCACTATAACAAACATTTGGCAGCTTTTTGTTTGTTTTTCCTCGACAAGTAGGCGCAGGAGCAGACGAATGACCCTTTCATTATCTTTGTGTTACATAGTCTTTTGTGTTTGTGTTGACTTTGCGTGTGGATCATTAATGGAGATAAAATGAAGGCCTAAACACAAACACTTATTAAGAGGCACTGTATCTTCCATAAAGCTTCTCATCAATCATCAGAGTTAAACCCATCAAAACGTAAGCTAAAAAAAAAAAAGAAATTATGCTCCCGCTTCTGCCACATTTGCATTTTTATGAATTTGACGTCTTTTGTTGAGTGTTATTTATGTGGTGATTCGTTGTGTATTGAGCTGGCGCTAGTTTAGCTAGCTTTGGCATTTAATCACAGATACGTGGTGATGAACCTCATGGGAGGGTCAGATTTATCAGAGGATTCCACGCGTCAACAGGCTTGTCAACACCTTCAGAGAGTGTCAGTGTGAGAGTATGTGTGTATTTCCAGCGAGCTGATGCAATAAAGGGGGAAGCCAATGAAACGCAGATGACACTCAGGGCTCTCCTGGTGTGTGTGCGCGTGTGTGTGTGAATCGGAGAGATGAGGGTAGCTGTGTGTCCGGGGTTCTTAAGTGTGGGTCCAAGTGTGTCGTCGTTCTGAATGAGTCTTTATTCAGTTTGGCACATATGTGATGTACATTAACCAACACACCCCCACCAACCCTCATTATGCAGGGAGAGTGTGAAGTTTTAGTGACTGGAGGCTGTGTGTGTGTATTTGCGTGTGTGTGTGTGTGTTTTATTTCGCACATCTGCACTGTCCGAGTGATGAGGCGCTGCCACACACTGCAATAGCTTAAGCCGTCTGTTAAGCTCCAATCATCCTCAGGATGCTTTAGAGCTGTGGGCATCTAAATTAGAACTCCTCGACCACACTAATGAAGGGATAAGCTGAAACAACAACACAGCACAGCAATGTGTGCGGACACTGTGCAGTAAGTTGGAAGTATGGATGCATGGATTTATATAGAGTCCTGTGAAGAATTCATTCCTCAGCTTCAGGAAAAAGAGAGAAAAACATGTATGTACTAGAAAATGACACAGAGGCGTTTACTGTGTCCAGCTTCCATTGCTTCAGTTTTTTAAAAGAAAAGCGGCAGGGATATTTTTCCACACCTCCAAAGTTTAGTCTTAGAAGTTGGCTTCATTTTCTGCTTCTCATGATTCGAATAATCCAAACACATATAACGATGTTGAGGGCTGGGCTTCAAGGTACATTGCAGAAATGATATCTTGGCAAGTCTCATATCTAATTAATACATATTATTTTTTCTCATTTTAGGATTGTTAAAGCTTATTATGTGACTATTTAACTTATTTCTAGATGTGTTGACTTGTTTAAGTGATTATATATGCCAAATGATCCCATACATACAAATTTTAATGCCTGAAACAAGCTGTATTCTGTGGCCAAGATGTCATTTTTTACAGCGTGGTCAGTCCAGCAGCTTCTTAGCTTAGTTTGTTTTTTGTCTTTTTTCTCAGCAGAGGCTTCTTAACAGATACACATCCTTTCAGATTCTTCCATAGTAAACTGAATTGAAACACCTGTGAACTTATTTTACAATCTTAAGCAAGTGTGAACCTTGATTTTCTCCTATTGGCCAAACATGAACACTCTGAATACTGTTTATCTGAAGTTGGCCTTGGTAGTCTACAGTATTTTTGAGCTTCAGTTTTGTTTCACCTCTTTCACTTATTTTCCTTGACATTGTCCTTCCCTATGCGAGTGATTATTTTGTGTCTAATATCTTCAGAAATCTCTCCTGGACAATGAAGGACTTATTAGTTTACACCTTAAAAAAAATAATACAGAAATAATGCATGCCTATGCTGCAGTCCACTGTACTTTACTTAGTACATAGTGCCTTTATAGACTACAAATATACATAAATAAATAAATAAATAAATAAATAAATAAATAAATAAAAATACACAGTTCCAAATAGATCATATGACCTCCAGGACACAGCAGGTACTGCAAAATGCACTGCAAAACATGATACCAAATTACTTGATTCAGATACATACATCACTTCCCCAAGAATAAAATATATGGAATCATTGCGGTCATATATACAGTATGTTCATGCTGGTTTAGTGCTCTGCAGTTGGACCATATGGTCAGGTACACACAGTTACCTGGTGCCTGTTAGGCTCTCCCTAATTTCTACAGCATGAAACACCACTTTATACATCTGTTTCAGTACTTCTTACTTTCTTTTTAGTGAAGCAAGTTGATAATGTATATTGTATGATATGTGTGTTTGCAAATAGAAGATTTTTTTTCCTTTTTTACATTTTAACATGTTTTTGTCATTGCTTGATTTTAAAACGAGCTAATAAGCACAATTAGAGATCAAAAACTAATTCAAACCTGTGTGTTAAACCAAATATATAGTAAAATAACTGTAAGGGCTCTAGACCTCTAAAAGTTAAAAAGGATGATAATGCTCACCCAGGTCTTTAAGTGAGGAAAACAAACTTCCTTTCAGGCTGACCTGTGACTTAAAAGCGCCCTAGAATGCATTTATTTCAGATTTTCAGTTGTTCTCTCTTGTCTAAGGTATGTGACCAGGGTGAAAAATGCCCAGATGTGGTTTTACATGTCAATTTTTTTGCATTAGATTGTTCTGCTTACAACTCTGCACAATGAAACTGATTATAAAATGTGAGAAGATGTGTTTTTGGCCAAAACCTTTTGTTAAACTGCCACAAAAAAGTGTACCGTGCAACAGGCAGCATATTTTATATAATAACTTTAAGATTGAGCATTGCACATCATTTAATTCTGCTGAAATTTAGGAAGACAAGGGACACGCCCGTTTAGACATTCACATGCTGTTGGATTTGAAAATAAAGCTGCTTCTTCTGTCATATAAGAGCCAAAGAGTTGCAGAAATCCAGACTTGTTTCTCTGCTGGAGCGCTGACCATGTCTGAACCCTCCTGTAGAGGCATTGCCCACGGCATCTGGTCTCACCTGCCGCAAAGTCTTGAGGCAGAACAGTCACCATGTCATGGAGGACCAGTCCCTGTGTGTTTGCTTGTTTGTGTTTGTTTGCGTAGCAAATCTCACCGGGCATCGTCTCCGGGTCCCTGCAGACTCAACTCCAACGCCAGCTGCTCACTCAGTCGTCCATCTGTAGAGGTCTCCATCTGAAGATGAGGCATATGTAGAATGGCTGCAGGACTGTTTTAGGGTCACTGAGGAGTCCAATCCTGCAGCCAGTGGCTCTCGCTGTGCCAGCTGTTTGGCTGTCAGTCAAACTCTTGGAAAGCTCAGTTGCTGGTCAGAGTGGACCGAGCCGCAGGCAGCAGGACACCGAAACATCTGCCCTTTCCCCTTGGCTCTTGACTGCTCATTCGTCAGTTGACATGAGATCTCTCTGACTTTCCCTGTTGAGTTTGGGAACTTGTTTTTCTGGGCTGCAGGAAAGTGGGACATTAATGACAGAATGTGGGGTGGGGGGTCTCATTTACACAGCGTTTGCATCACCATGTTCATCAACATGTGCCTGTTCCTAGGGCACACAAGGGAACACACACACACACATAAGTGTTGTACACACACTGAAGTTTGTATTCCTCTCTTTGTGGAGTATATCTGTCGCTCAGAGAGTATGGACCTCAATTATTAACATAAACTGCAACTTCAATTAACACTGACATATTTTCTGTACGTAAGTCAACAAACTGCTTTTCACTTCTTCAGCCTACAGCAGTTTAGCCCCGCCCATTCATATTGAAGTTAAAAAGAGTGTCAAGAGGCAATCAGAACAGAGCTCTAAAGGCACGGTAACAGAAATAGCCTGTTCAATTCTAGAGGATAAAGAGATGACGGCTGCTTTTGGTACAGTAAATTACATAACCATTATAAGTAGACCTTGGGAATAACTTCTTAAAAATTCTAGAACAAGAGTCCTTTAAAGGACCAATATGTGAGAGTTTTACTTTAAAAATGATGGTATGTCAAAGATATCTAGGTATCATTTTGCAGGGATATCAAAGTTAGTTATGCCAATGAGATAGCCCTGGCCCAACTTGTCTAATAATACCACTTTTTACCTCAAGTGGTGATAGTGAGTCACTGTAGTGTCCAGCTTAATCAGGCCAATACAAGACAATAAAGAAGTTAGATTGTTTAAGAACACGCCAATAAAAGGAAGTGTAAATTCAATGATGGCTGAAGTGCTTGCCCAGTGACGATTGTCGTTGGCAAGAAACCATGTTCAGCAGCAAACAAGTGATATAAATTTAAGCACAACAAGAGTTAATATTGTTTGATGCTGAGATGTTTTTTCTAGACTGATAAGTAATCTGCTGTTAAGGTTAGCACTGAGCAAGAGGAACTTTGGGTTTCTGTCGATAGAGATGGACACCACAACTTTGTTTTGATATGTTGCCTCATATTGTTTGGAGTTTAAATTCGACAGGTTGCAGCATCTTATACATTGCTGTTTGAATGTGGGTAATTGAAAGGCAAAACTGTATTTTGGCTCTTTTATATTTTTAAATGAAAGTTTTTACCAAATTTTATTGATCCCAACCATATGTCCCCACTACATCAATATTGTTCATCATTTTCATAATGTCCATCGTACTAGGGACGTTTAATTCCCACAGTGAACTAAATGCAGCAGCACCACTCACACAGACAAACACGCACACAAACAGCTTCACATTGAGAGTCCAAACAGCTAGCCGGATGATGAAGTTACTGTATTTGCAGGTCTATGCAGAGATGATGCTTTAAACACACTGTTGTCTGGTTCAAACAAGCCTCATGAGGGATGATTCAGTGTTACTTTCATTCGGTATGAACACATTCAGCTAGTCTGCCTCTCAGTAATGAAGGAGAACTGTCTGATAAATGGAGCATGTCATTGTCTGTGGCTCACTGCTAATTAACATGACACCTTTTGTTTCGATATAATTCTTTTAGAGGAAAAATCCGACGAACTGAATGCCGGCCGAATCTTTCCTCTCTTTTTTTCCCTCTTTATCTCCTAAAATACACTTATTTATAACCATCTGTGCGGCTGTTGCTCGTTACATGTTTTGGTGCTTTTAGTGTCTCTCTCGTTCAGACTTCCTTTTTCTGTTCCTTTAGTGTTTCTGTCTTTCTCCCTCCCTTCGTTTCCTTTCTCTTTTCTATTTTCCCTCTCTTTTTTTCTCCATGTCTCCTGTAGAGGTCACTATACACCAGTGTGTTTCTCTCTTTCTCTCAGCCTCTCTTTTCGTCTCTCTCTGTCTTTCTCTCTCTTCCTTATTTATTTCTCTCTTTCTCTCTCTCTATCTGTTTCTCTGTACTTTCTCTCTTTGTATCTCCTATGTCTCTTGCTCTCTGTCTTTCTGTCTATATGTCCCTGTCTCTCTTTTTTCTCTGTCCTTTTCCTTTCTTTCTTTTTTATCTCTCTCTATATCTCTCTTCTCTCGCTCTGCCTCCCTCTTTCTTGCACACCTCTGTCGCTTGCTGTCTTTCTCTCGCTGTCTTTCTCTCTCACTCTCCCGCTGGCTTCTCGCACTTCCTCCCATGAGGCCCTCCCTTTCTCGCTCTTTGTCTCTCTCCCTCTCATTCCTTCAGTCCCCATCTCTCTCATGTGCCCCCTCTGCTCTCTCCTCTATTTCTCTCACTCCTATCTGTCTCTTGCTCCCCCCACTCTCTTTCTCTTCTTTGCTATTTCTCTTTCCCTTTCTCACTCTTCTCTCTCCCACTCTGTCTCTCTTTTTTTCTCTCTCTTACTCTCATCTTCTCTGTCTTTTCCTTACTTTTCTTTCTCTTTTGTGGTCCATTCTTTCTGTCTGTTTCCCCACTTCTCTCTGGCTTTTTTCTTTTTCTCTCACGCAGCTCTCAAGCTCTTTCACTCTGTCTTCTTTCTCCCTCCCTCTCTTTCTCTCCCTTTGCTTTCTTCTCCTTCTATGTTTTTCTTTTCACTCTTTTTATTTTATTTTTTCGCTCACACGCCTGTCTCTCTCTCGTCTCTCGTTTCTCTGTCTCTCTCTCCTCTCTAGCCTCATGTTGACAATCAGTGGCGCTCAAAGCACACACGCTCTGCAATTTCTCCTTTTGTCCGGGCCGTGCAGCTCCGCGTTCGTCGTTTCGATCCACAGCGTGGTGGCGATGGTGTTTGGGAGAGGAGATTTACTACCTTGATCTGCTTCGGGGAGGCCACGCAGTTTTTTTTCTTTCCCCCTCCACCTCTACCGTTCTTCTCGTCTTCTTCTTCTTTCTTCTTTCATTCTCAGGGAGTACTGTACGTCCTGGGCATCTGCCAAGCCTGAGCCGTTTGTTGCAGCCAAATTACAGCGAGGATGCTGTTACCCAGCGCCCCGCTCGCTCCTTTATTGAATTTCCAGCTTCTCTTCATGACGTATCTGTGAACTGCATATAAATCAGTGCGTTTAACAGAACACAACTCCCTTCTATTCAACACGATGAGCAGCTCAGTGCCACCATTTAGAGATAAGCACTTTAAAGAGTAAGTTCAGGATTATGATTCCGGGCACATAAAGCTATTTTACTCTCATATCTGTGCAGGCATCGCTGGAGAACGTGACCACTTACATGGCATCCAGGAATATTGAGGATGAATTTGGTTATATGAAAATTGATGGAATGTAAGGGCTTTATGCTCTTGATATGAGTGAGAAATAAAGCCGGGCCTGTGTATTAAGATTCCTGTCACGTGCCAGAGCTCTGTTAAATGCATATAAGTAGGTTCTGTGAAAGAGGGAAGAATGAAGTATAAGAAATGTTACATTGGGAAGAAATGAAATGTATTGAAAGCCTCTATCTTTGTATCAATGGACACGGAATACTAGCAATCTAACTGTCAGATTGCTTGCGGTCTCTGATTGCTGTTATTAAATTTCTTTTTCCTTTAAAAATTGCACATTGTTGTACAGTCAGTGAGACGACATTCCTTTTTTTTGCTCTCTCGTTCCTTCTCTCTTTCTCACCCACACACTTACGCTCTTGTTTGCATTGTCCTTCTCCTCAGGGGCTTGACTTTGCTGCGTTTACGGGGTACATGTTCCTGGGGATCTGCCTGGTGCTCCTGACCTCCTTTCCGTTTCTCAGAATGCTCTACTGGAACAAGAAACTCTACAATAAGGAGCCCAGCGAAATTGTAGGTAAGTGGTCATGCATTCATAACAAGTTTGCAGCTAAAAGGCCAAAGTGATGGAAGTGATGCAAGATCTCTTGCAACAAACACTGTGGAAACCACATGGCTAAATCTTCACCCACCTGCTTTGAACCAGTTAATAAGATTTAGTGATTTAATACTGGGCTCTGCAGTCAATAAAGAAATGATATGATGAATAGGCTTGCTCATGTGTGTCGACTTTTCAGGTGAGCTGGCTTAGTTCAAACTTACACTCTTTGCAAATAGTGAAGTTTTTTACTGTGTTTGCACCATTTAACCTAAAACCAAAATATTTCCGTACCTATGATCTCTGGGATAGAAATGGGGTAGAATGGAACTTAATTTTCTTGGCTTCAACCGCTCTGCATTAATCTAACATGCAACATGCTAGCAGTTTCTAGGCAAATAAATAAATGATTATAATATGTAATAGTGGCACACAACAAAACGATCTGGGTTCGTGTACCGGGCCGTTCTGTGTGGAGTTTGCATGTTCTCCTCGTGCTTGAGTGGGTTTCCTCCCACATGTCCAAAAGCATGCATGATAGGTTGATTGGTCACTCTAAATTGCCCATAGGCGAGAATGAGTGTTGGCCATGCGATGGACTGGTGAACTGTCCATGGTGTACTTCGCCCGATGATGCTGGGCTCCAGAACCCCTATATAATTTAGGCTAAAGTCTTTAAAAGGGTGATGAAAATCTCTTGAGTAGGTTAATGTCATGAACGCACATGCATCTCCCACTCTTCATACAGCTGCATGTCATGGTAAGAAAAGCAGCAAGTCAGATTTTTATTATTGATCTCTATGATCTCTGTGTTCGCTATGTAAAGTTTTTATTTAAACAATAAATAGACTATACAGACATTCAAATAACATGAAAAAGCCTTGCCTGAGAAACAGCAAGCGTCACTCAATATCTGATCATTTGCTGTTTGATTGATGCATTGATACAGTTACATTTCTAATTACTGCTACTTTACTAACTACTAAATCATCATACATTATCATCATTGGGGCAGTCGGGGGCTGGAGGTTAGGGAACCAGTCCTGTGAGCAGAAGTCTTTGGTTCGATCCCATGAACCCTTAGGACACAACTGAAGTGCCCTTGAGCAAAGCATCTAACCCCTGACTGCTCTCCGGGCACTGTGGTAGGGCTGCCCACCACTCCGGGCAAGTGTGCTCACTGCCCCCTAGTGTGTGAGTGTATATGGGTTAAATGTGGAGCTCTTGGAGCTCTTGAAGCTCTAGAATTGCCCTCTGGAATCAATAAAGTATCTATCTATTTAAGGTGGAACACATCATTCATCATGGAGTTATTGGTTAAAGACTGCATTGGTCATGTTGCTTTTTCAAAGTACTCTAGGAAAGTAGTCTATAGAAACTAGGGAGCAAACTAATGCTGTGTTTAATGGTGGGAATAGCCAGAGAGCTAGATGATAGCCAGAGCTTTTTTAACACAGCTTTTTTACCCATGACGAACTTTTTGGAAAATTTTTCAAATATTGTAGGGTTTTAAATACACCAATTTTGAAAATGTGCAAAAGAAAAAAAAGTCAGAAATTCGAAAACACACAAATATAGAGCTGATACATGCCATTGCTCGTTATCTTGGGTCATTACATGGGTCATTATCTTGCTTTTTCTGTGCAGCCCCTAATCATGGTAGCCTACATTATCTAAAGTTTCTTAACACAACTGTAGTGGATGGAAACAACTTATTTCACATTTATTTTCTGACACTATGTTATGACTGCTGCAACATTTGTGAAACGGTTGAATGGAAACCTGAGTATTGATAAGGCTTAACTTCCAAATGGAAATCCAAGACCCCCCAGGCCCCTCTGTAGCTATGGCCAAATAAAGTTTACACTGATCTGAAATTTTCTAATATAAATTATATACAGTGCATTGAGAAACTTGTTTTATTTGACACGTGATGGCTCTCCATGGTGAATGCAATGCAAATGTAGTCGTTTGTCTTGTTGACCTAAAAAGAGGAAAGATAACATATTGTTTGTTAAACAATACAACACAAGCCACACCTGGCTCTCTCTACAGGCAGCGCTGTGACTGTAGTGACTGTAGTTTCTCTCACACTAAAGGATCAGGTGCTGAATGTGTCAGTGTGTCACATACAAAGCGCTATTATTTATCCCTTTCAGACCTCTCTTCAGAGCCTCAGTGTCAGGCTGAGTTACAGCTTACTTTCGTACCAGATGAGCCTCAAGATGATGGCCTCATAAGTGTGCCGTTCATTTAGTGTTAGTCCTTCTTCTACCAGACTCCAGCCTGTTGCATTTCTATTGTACTCTCACGAAGGACCCTCCACAATATGAACAAGAAATCGCTCATTTCTTCCTTATTGGCCCTTTCAGGCAATTTCCACCAGTATTCCCATTATCCTTATCAGATGACCCTTTTCCTCCCAGGTTTAATACTGCTCTATTAAATCCATAAATCCTGTCAACGCTGACCTTCTACAGGAACTGGGTTAATGTGTCCTTCAGGACGTAATCATATGGTCTAATAAATAATGAAAGTAATATGTTTATTTGGCATAGCAAATGAAAACTCAAGGTCACGTCACTGTAAAGCACAATGACAAATTACACAAAATAATATAATCGTGGACAAACTAAAGGAACACAATGTGAGGGGAAGTGTGGAAAACAGTATTAAACAAAGAGAAAGATTTTCAGATTAGGTTTAAAAGAAGCGATTGGAGAGCGTTATATTGGGGTAGAAAGTTCATGTGTATGGATGTAAAGGAGGAGGGACTAAACTAGATAAAAAGGGACTAGGCCATGTAAGACTGAAAATTTGCATTGGCCTGAATTGAGATTAGTAGCCAGTGTAGCTTATAGAGACATGTGTGCTGTTAGTCTAGCCTGTGTAGGAACTAACAGTGGGTTTGGCATAAGTTAATAGATACATGAACCACCTTTTCAGTATCTGCATGTTATAACCCATATCATACTTGTTCCCCATAAAGTGTCTATTAAGCTGCATTGATTAATGTATTAACTGAAAACAAATAATTGTTTCTTAAAGGTGCAATATATTATTCTGGATATTTGAACTAATTTGAAAAACAAATACACTCTTTTAAAGCCATAATACCTTTTTTCCATGGTACAGAACACCGACACAGAAAGGGATGTAACTAAAATGATCTAGGATCTAAGTTGCAATTGCTGCTGCGATGCTGACCAGTTGTTTTAACATTTGCAAAGTAGGCAAAGCAATACTGACCTATTGGTTCTGTGAAATAGCAAAAGAAGGTTAATGTTCTCTACCTGTCCAGCAGAAACAGAGCAACCCCCTCATCATATTTCATATTTTTCAACTCTCCTTGAAGGTCAGCTTCCTTTTGCCAGCTTGATGTTCAGATTTTCTTGTATAACCTTAAATGGTGCAGCAGTTAGCTTGTTTAAAAAGGTTTTTGAGCGTGCACACAGAACGGGCAGCTAGCGGACTGTTACCAGATATATGACAAAACTGTGCGAGACTGAAATTGTACACTGTGCCTTTAATATCTAAATGACAACTTGAATTCAAATTGTAATCATGTTGAACAAAACAAATGATTATCACAAGATAACAAGTTCATTAATGTCTGCTATGTAGTTTGTAGCTTACTGTTTACTACATGAATATAAATGAATAAATTATTCGCAATAAACTTAAAACTTTGCATAAATGCATATTTTATTAGAGCACATGTAAAGAATGTGTTAAATATATAAAAGCTCTGCATAATCTGTTCTGATTATGTGACTTGTGCACCTGTTTTTGTTGTCTTCCTTCTAGGTTTCAGCACTGGCACTTGTTTATGGCAGTGTTTGAGTATTTTGGACTTAAACCTGTTTGTTCTAGATAGAGATACATACTCTGACCAAACACTAAGCCCTTTTGTAAGTGGCTCTGAATAAGAGCGTCTGCTAAATGCCATTAATGTAAATGTGTATTGATGTCTTGTTCAGTTACATTCTTAGCTGAAGTGAGCTATTTGATGAATATTAGAATACCACTATGTTATGATTAAATCCTGGTCCATAACTTACTTAATAAATTCATTGTTATTGTTACTTTTTTGATTAGAAAATAAAAATAACAAGGCAGTCATTTCAGTGATATGCCAAAAAGACTTTTCTTTGATGTGTAACACGCAGCAAATTAGAAAAAAACACTGTAAACTGTCAAGAACCTTTCACACTGTCTTCACACTTTCATGTCAGTGGATTCTCACTCTCAGACAAACTCAGCCAGTGATCTCAGATTTAAGCCCAGACAGATTTAAGTCAGGTATAAAATAACACCAGTAGTACACTTTCCTCCTTGTTAGCCTTTTGCCTTTTGTAAAGTTTTTACTTTTTTTAGTTGGTACTGTTTCCCAGAACACTATCCTATATCAGATCTTTGTATTCTGCACGTGTATAGCCAAGCATATATATTATTAATGTGTTGTTAACCTGTTTGATATGCACTGATGCAATGGTACATGGTGTTTAATTATACTTTAACATTTCATCTTCCCTCTATTTAAACATACAACTATACAGATTATCTAATTTACACAGCCCTGTACTGTTATTAGTAGCATTTAATTTGGCACATGTAGTAAATAAAGTAAGTTACTGTTTGGTGGTGATTGTTATTGTTAATTGTTATTGTTATACATTAACATATGATATTACTAATCTCTTTGACAGTGTTTGACTGACCTGTTCAGAATGACTGAAATTTGTTTAATGCTAAAAAACTGAAGTAGTCAGAGACTACCTTTCATTTTTTTATTGCCAGTCAAAACAGCAAGTTATTCATTCATAAGGAGGTGTTTCTGATGTGTTTAGATATGTGACAAACACTGGCATTAGGTGGGGGAAGAACAAACATCAGTCATTTTTTACACCAGCAAACTAACAAACAAACAAAACAAACCAACAACTTGGACCACTTTTGCTCAATAACTGCTTCTACTTTTAGACCTGTAGTGTTGTCTTCTCACAGTGGAAGGATACAAACGTGTAGATCTCAGGAGTTATTCAATTGATTTTATAAGATTCCTATTTCATTTCTAAAGATGTAATTGCCTGAGCTTATACTCACTGCTGAAAATACATTTGGAGCTTAAATCGATGCTCATTATGCCTAAATTGAACCTTAGACATGTGCAATTCATAAATGCGACATCCGTCAAATGTGCATGTGAACAAGCCGCTCCATTCTACATACAGCCAATAATTTCCATGACCATGTGATTTTAAAGACGTACAACCTTTACACTTAGAAAGCTATATTATGCCAAAAAGCCCTCTCCAACATGAGAGGTCCCCTTCAACTCCTGTCCCCTTCAAGTGTGATGTGTGATCATAGTTCCCTGTAGCTTGTGCAATAGAAACATCATAGCTGTGCATAGCCATACTTGCTAAAGCGTTTGTTCTGTTTTTGCTGCTCATGTACAGGTTCAATCAGTGTGGTTACATTGTGAAAGCTAGTTATGCACAGTAAACAGAGCCTACCAGAGCTAGTGGCTTACTCATATCTTGTGGGGCGAGTACCTGGACCGTGTAGTCATTCAGCATTGTTTCTCGCAGGTAGGCAGGGTACATCATGGTGCTGAAATTTCATTGAACAGTACTTCACACTGCTTCTAAAGGGATTCCCATTCATTCCCATAAATCCATATAAGTATGTATGGTCCTCTGTTGTGAAGTGCTGTTATCTTGCTCAGTCATTTCTGTTTTTTCTCGGCTCTTATCAGGAACCTCAGGCTAACTCAAACTAACTCAGCTGTTTGCAGACACTATCAACTTTTTCGAAATTGTTGTTGTCAAGCATGTTAAAAAAATTCAGATAGCAATGATGAAAGGTTGCTTTTGTGCTTCAACTGCTTTTCTTATCATGTCTATTCATGATATATTAAAATAACCTGTAGAAGCATTCCCATAGCAAATAACATAGCAAAACAGTTTACAATATAAAGTCAATTTTTACAGTAGCAAATTTAATGTAATAGTTTTGAAGTACTAAGTAATGGACGGAATGAAGGTTGTGTGAAACAGCAATGATTTCTAGGCAAAGAAGAAAACCTCTGTGGATTTATTTTCAGTGTTTATCTGAAGGTTCCAGTTTAGTTGGTCTACTGGATCTTGCATGATTGTTTGAAATCCCTTTTTCTATATACCACAACGTATATTCGGTATATTTATTATTTAATATCCACAGAAATGTGTCCTTATAAATGAAGAACTTTCTATAAATTAAATAATTGAATGATAATCTCTGTTACACAGTACTGTACTGTGCCAGTGAGGAAACATAGGACTATGGTAGTGTAGTTTACATTTTCCCAAAATGACAAAGAGGTTATACAGGGCTTGTGAAACGTAGAGCATTGAAAACACTGGGCCGCTTCCTAGTTGTTTCAGTGAACAAATAAAGGGCGTTGGGGACATGGCATTTCTAAAATCACTTTGAATGTTTAGTCTTAAAAAGTTTTTCTATGTGGAGCTCATAGCCACTTACTTTCTTCAGCTTGGTGGGGTTTACCTTGTTTACAAGTAGCAATAGCTGAGATGACAAAGAAGAATGTCAAAATGTGTTTCTACAGTTCACTGACTATTGACTGTTTATAGCAGTGTCAGGGAAGGGGCAGTGTACTTCCAACCCTTTCCTACAGCTTCATAAGAAAGCAAGTGGGGTCATCACACAGAGTGTACCTTTCATTGTGAAGCATGATGACTGATTTATTGATTTTTCAATTAAATCTAAAGAAGTGTTATGTCATGCCTCCTGGAGGTGCAGTATGTTAGTTATTATGCACATTGACATCAAATAATTTTGAGTGTGCAACATGTTGCAACAAATTGCATCAAAATTTCTGCATAGTTAAAGGGTTAACGAACCATTTCAAAGTCGCTTTTATGTGAATTACTCACAGCGATGAGGAACCAGACACCTAATCAGAGTAATGCCTCTAAAAGCCATTGTTGTTTTTAAAGCCTAGTCCATCCATGATGGAGGGATTCATACAAGGCATATTAAGGCAAATTAATCCACAAACAAAACTTATTTTTGGAATATTATTTTATCTGCATCAGCATTACATATAAAAACATGAAGGTATAGGTTTATTGATGATTTTGGACTATATTTATGTTGTAAACATTGTGACCAAGGCCTTCTATCATCACCACTGTTTAAATGACTATATTTACAGTTTAACAAGTGAGCTATGCTTAAATTTTAGGAAAGTATAGTTCCATTATAGTTCAGTACGACAGGCACACTGAAAAAAAAATGGTTTAATTGTTACATATGAATATCAACATTCATGTGTACATCAATCGTCTTCTGTCTTTTCAATTTACATTTTTTGTCAAGAATAGTTTTTATAACAGTTTTTTGTATGCACCCGCTTGTAGGCCTATCTAGTGTCACTGTCTGCCCTGTTTTATGTCTGTTTGTTATTGTTTACATCGTCCTGTCTAGTCCACATGCTTCTGTTTACATGTCAGTTATGTGCCTCTTGTCTCCACCCTCTGTCTCCGCCCGTCACTTGCTCTGTGTTGTCTTCCTCTTGTTAGCCCCAGGTGTTCATTATTAGTCCCTGTTTATATATCCCTGGTCTGCTGCTTTGTCTTTGCTTAGTGTTTTGTCTTGCTTTGTGTCAGTGCAAGCCTTGTTACCTGATCATGGACTTAACCTTGTCTTTAATTTCTTTTGTAGTTTTGTCTGTAAGTCAGTATTTCTAGCTTCACGTTGTTCTCTTGGTTTCTTATGAAACTGCCATCCGGCTATGCACTTGCATACCGCCTTCTCGACTCTCTTCGTGACATTTAGCTGCTGAATCTGTAATTCAGCCTAAGTACAGAAAACTTTATTGGATTTCTGTCCAATTACGGTATTATTATTATTTTTGAAATTACTTTCCCCTTAAAATTCTATCCCACGGCTCTGTTCAAGATGCAGCAGAAACGCATTTGGCTGGAACTTGTTTTGGAAAAAGACACAAAAGCTGCCGTCCATCTCTCCAAATGAGAATGTGGCTGATTGTGTTGTGAATCCTCAGCCTCAGATGGCATATGGCACGGTTGGGATTAATCCTAAACCCCAGTGCTAGGACTTTTCTCCAAAGCCAGACGGTTTTCTAGTAAGCAGCTGTCCCTCCAAGAGACACTTCGTCCTGGCTGTGCTTACCCGTCCTGTCTTCCATCTCGCTTCACACCTGAGCCCCCGTCAGCACACCTGAGAGTATTACAGTGCAATGAACATAACAGCCTATCCACATAATAGCCCTTCTTCAGTAGCCGTCTTTATAGACAGCCAGTGCTTCGCTGAATACGCTTTCTGAATACCCTGCGGGAGTCTTACTGTTGGCGCTCACCCAGGGCTCCTTTAAAACCACAGTGCTTCTATGCCATTGAGAGATGCCACACAGTGGTGGGCAGCACGATTTAAGCCAACTCATTTTAGCGATCATTTCAATGACATGAAGTTACAGGCGTATACTGTACATTTCAATGTTAGTCGCTGTGGATTGTATCATTAGTGGCCTGCTGATAGGCACTTGAAGTGAGTGGGTTATTGGCAGTAATTAGAAAGGCCCCTCAAGGGTGGGTTGTTTTTGTCCGCTGGTGTTGAGAATGTGAATTTGGGAGATGGCTTTCATACACTTCAGTACACTACAGTGTTCATGTCGCACTTGGCTCCATAAAGGTTTGCAGGATGGACTTAATGTAGGAAAACAGATCATTTGGAAAAAAGAACATTTGGTGCAATCAGACTTCCCTGCTGCTAATCATTTTTACTCAGCAGGAAATGAAGTACATTTATCCATATTTCGGTCCAGCCTTACACATCTTGGTAATTTTATTGACCTATCATGTCTGTTGGACTCTGTTGCATGCTCTTAAATATGAACAGCAGGTGCATTTCAATACTTCTGTCCTCATATGAACGGAACAGTACGTCCTTGAATGGATTTGCCACGCTTTAATTTAATTCATAAATATGCTCCGTTCCCCCTGTTTACAGTTTACACAGGACCCAATGCGTGTGAATAAAACAAGGAACTGACTCTGCTTTTAGAAGGCAGGAGGGCAAGTCTTATCACTATTTTTCCATGCTGCTAGCCGTAGCCTACTGCGCCTCTTTTTGTTCCTTTGTGCCAGGAGCACCAAAAAACCAGCAGGCCGCTTCATCCATGGAGCCCCATTCTGTCCGGTTATTGGGTTTCAGGGCAAACACAGTCAGACAGTGTTGGCGTATATATTGGAGAGGCAGAGTCCAATGATTTTGGACTGCGGGAGGCACGCGCCTCACCAATCCGCTTTCGCATTCTTCAGGCCACTGACGGCTCCAGTGCGGAAGACCACCGTGACGCATGCTGGTGGCCGCTCAATGCCAGTCCAATCTCAAATCCATAAAGCCAGCAGATGATTCAGTGCCAGCTCCCGTGGCTCCAACCCTGCTGGTTCTACCTCAGGGGCCAGAAGCTCCAAGCGTATATCGTCCCTTCAGGCCCCTGCCGATATCAGTAATTGTGTCGATTGGTGAACAGGGTGCTTTCTCCTGGGTCAATTAGCTTCCATTAGGGGAGCCTAGCAACCCTTACAAAGAAGTACGGTGGGCGAGTCACACCGCAAGTCATGCGAAACGTCTAGGTTCTCTTTTATTTTTTTTTTTCACTTGCTATCTCTACCCGCTCCAGATTCTTCAGTCAATCCCTGGCACTAGCGGGCGGCATTAGGTCTGCCCAGGGGATCCCAGTCAGATCCTAATGATTGGAAATGGCTTTCACACACCAATACTCTCACTGTTTGCTGTAGTGAAGACAGGCCGTGCTCACAGAGTTCACATTTTTATTACCGGCTGCCCACTGCTGCTTCATTCAATCTGAGCTCGGAAATAAATATATATACCCTATGGCCTGGAGCATGAGGGAGGCTCATATGTAAACCATTAGCCATATTCATCTGCAGGATAGAAGCTCATTGAAAACACAGTATGAGAGAAATGCGGCATCATAAGTGAATCAGATTCTTAGTGGGAACTCCAGTTCATCTGTACTCGCCTGAAAAATCAAATGCTGTCACATGAAGTCTGCAAAGTGTTGACAAAATAGGCACTTTGTCTGCACTTTCTCACAAGGATATTTCCAGAACCTGTGGCTTTATACCTTGTGTGCTTTCTATCCCTGTAATCTGATTTGAACCTGCCGGCTTTCCTCGTGGATGGGCAAGTCTTCTTTTGTTTTCTGTTGACTCATTTGTCCCGGCCTGGTTTGTCCCCATGTGCAGAGCTGAAGCATGAGATCCTGGTTTGGAGACAGACCGCGCACCGCATCAACCCAGCCAGCCGAGAGGAGACTGCTGTCAAGTGTCTCCTCATGCAGAAGGTGCTCAACCTGGAGAGCCTCCTGCGCAAGAAGCTCCAAACCTTCCAGAGGTAGGGCACCACAAACAAGAGTTCAAGAGTTCTTATATTTCCCTAATCTCTGTGTGGTGGTACAGATACAGTAAAAAAAACTTTGTATTAATATCAATATACTTTAAAATATACTAATTTTTAATTGACTATTCTATGAACAGTTTATCCATTAATTAGTTAGTTAAATAGTCTAACTATTCTGTATTTTTTTTAATTACTCTGATTCCAAGTTTTCTTGGCAGATGACTTTTTCTTTATTTTTCCCCATTTGATGATCTATTACTTTTTTTAATCTACTTTCTTGATTTTGTTTGTTTACACTAGATTATATACGCTAGATTTAATTAAAATGAAATGTATTGTGGCATCAGACCTGTTTCTGTTTTAATTAAAGATCAATGTTTTTGGGTTAAGCTTGGTTGTTTAGTTATTAGGGGTGCTTATGCAAGTTGTGTGCATGGACCTTTGTTTTAAAGAGCAGGACTGTGTGTGTGTGTGTGTGTGTGTGTGTGTATGTGTGTGTGAGGGGGGTATGATATGATTTTTTTTGTCCCCGCTAACCACCCCGCCTCTTTGGAGAACTATTCTGATTTGTATGTATTTTTGTTAGAAAAATTAAAATAACAATAGAAAGTAATAGATACTTATGTACATACAGTAGGGGGAAGAAAAAACAATCAATAGTGAAATAAATTAAAAAGCAAAAACAAAAAGAAAAATAAAAAATTAAAAGAAAATAAAAAAATTAAGAACAGAAAGGGACAAATGGCTTTGAAATACAACAGCGGAAGAAAAAATATACAAAATGAAAACAAAACAAGACTTGTGAGTACACCATATTCCATGTAGCACAGCTTAATCAATAACACTGTCTATTAATAGCTAGGGTATGATATGATAGCAGAGCTTCACTGAGCCTAAAAGAAAACAGTACTGTTTTACTGTCAGCCTACAGAACTGGTGAGAGCACCATTAGCCTGACTGTTTCCCTGTAGAGTATAGTTAAGTTATGGACCAGACCTTTGACCTTTCTGAGTTCTTCGGCGTAACCCCACCATGTCACAGTATTTTAATTATTCTCAATATTGTCTGTCACATTAACAGTTTTTACTCAACTTATTTAGCCATGCCTCGTATCTCTGGAATGATTAAATCGATCTACTAATTAATGCTATTTATTTATTCGTTGATATTATTCACCGACCTGCACTGAAAAGCTCTTAGAGCACTGTTTTCTAGGCAGTAGCCCACATGGCCAGCGGGTCACTCAGGACCTCCTCTGTACACCTCAATCATTCACCCACACAGCGAGGCACAAGCTATGGCTGATCACAGTCCTCCAATGCAAGCCCTCAATAATGAGTTACAAAAAGCTGGCTGATGTGTATGAAACACTGAGGGTTATTATTCTGAATCACACTGACTTTTTGTGCTCCACACCGAGAGCAGTAATTGTAATCATGGGGAGAGGTAATTTCAGTTCTAGCACAGTCCTGTTTGTACGCTATTTTATTTTTAATTTTTTTCATCTTAACAGATGCTTGTTTGAGTCCAGCATGTCATGGGGTGCATCAACTGCACATATGATCCAGAACAAGAAAACCGATATATCTAATACTCGACAATGTTACTGCTAATGATCCACTTACGAAGTTCAGGATAGGCTATTAAATCTTAAGGAGAGCTTATGATGCCATCTGTCTATATTGGCTGAATGGGCATTTTTATAGTGACAGGACATGGGGAGGAATCAGAAGTGTAGTCCGGTGATAATTGACCCCAAAGAACCATAAAAGAGTTATGAGCAAATCAATTCCAGTCTCAGATCTCACACCATTAACTTGGCCAGCTTAATGGCAGGTCAATTAGACGTTCTGTCGCAGATGTCAAAAGTTCCAGCTCATATGAGAGTAGGAAAGTAAAGACTTACCTTGGATTTAAATTAGTGAGAGAGCAAAAGAGTACACACATACTTCAAAAGTTATAAAATTATTTTTATATAAATCTTATATACACAGATTTATGCTAAGAAGTATGGGTACCGCTGATGAAATTATGTTTGTTTGTCTTCTTTTTAGTTTTGTTAATTTTTCTTTTACTGGAACCAACCATTTTCAGTTTTTTTGATAACATTAATATGGATAACAATAAATGCGCAGTGTAATTTCCAGAAAGATAAGTTTATCTTCATTAAAGCTTCGCATATGACTTTACTTTTGTTCCGTACCTGTGGAAATGCACTCTCAGGAATTTTATCCCCTATTCTAGGCAAATATCCCAGGAGGACAAAAACTGGGAGAACAACATTCAAGAGCTGCAGAAAAAGGTAAAAAAAACGAAAACCATTATACAAACCCTATTTGTATGAATTTGAATATTCTTATGTTCTAATCTTCCTGCCCACACATTCTCCTACGCTCATGCGAACACCACACTTCCTTGAGCAACCCCACTTGACAGTTCCATTCCTGTTCTGATGTTATCGTCATAATGAAGAGAGGGAGGACTAATTTCTCTGATTCTGCCTGAGCTACCGTTTAGAGGACATAATTGGTGTCAGTGAGGGTCCTCTATCTTTTTTTTCCCATCTTTGATTTGGTCTCTCCTTTATCTTTTTTTTTTACAGCACAGAATAACAGACAAAGTCCTGCTGGTGAAGTGTGTCTCCGTGCTGACCATAGTCATCTTCATGTTCTTCCTGAACTCCTTTGTACCTGGAATTCATCTGGAGCTAGGTGAGAGACAGACTTGTTAGTAGAGGATGTGTATATTTTAGGTTCAATGCTTTTTTACATTATGAGGATATCAATACATGTAGTTTGTGTGTATATTCACAAACAAAAGTTTTAACACCCTCAGTTAAATTATGTTTAAATTAAATTATTGTTTAGTAATAAGTAAAAGCTGTTTCATGTAAAAAAACATGTCAGCTACATGAAACAGGCTTAAATTTAATTAAGATGTCAGCTCCATGGAACAAACTTCCAAGTAAATGAAAGAATATTCTTTGAGTTCTCTGTAGAGGATGTGTACTTATATTCACTTAGAAAAATCAACAAACCATGTCATTTAACCAGGATGCCAAAACTTTTGCATGCAACTGTAGTTGGATATTTTAAGACCGATTATTTCAAAATAAATAAGCTCAGAAAATTAAGTTGCACCTTCAACAATTTATAATCATTTTAGTAGGCACTCATTATATAGGCCCCTCCCACTTTACTTGGATGCACAGTTCTGATGCCTAGTTCTGAGCATTGGTTTCCATTAACAATGGCTAATATAAGAGTTTTATATTTGGATACATTTAATCCATTTCATTAGCTTTATCAGTTTTAAATAATTTCTCAAAGCTGTACTGAAATCTTTATAGCCTCAGTTCTTAGCCCTTTTTCCTCTCTTTGTATTTGATGTTACCCTAAATAGCTGGATGGCCAAGACAATAGAGAAGCACACACTTAGAAACCCTGTTGCTTTCTGTCAGAAACACTGATATGTATTAATTTTATGTTCTTCGAAGAGGAAGTGCAACACTATTGCTCAGTTCTGCTGATCATAAGTCCTATTGCTTTAGAATAGACTGCTATGCTAATGAAGTTAGCAATATTAGCATAGGTGCTAATTTGTGCATGTATGAAGCCATCTGTTGACAAAGTAATTATTTGCAGCTGCGCCTAAAACACAACAAAGGCCTGTAAATAAAGCAGTGCACTACCATGATAATGGGGTTGCTTGAGCAATAATAAGATATTCAAATGTATTTGGCCGGAACATCAGAAGGCCCTTCAGAAGGCCCTCATTTTGCACCACTCTTCTGTTTTTAGGTTGTTCCTTTGCCCTTACAGTGTTGCATGCTTTGTCTAAGGTGACTTAGGTTAATCAGACCTGTTTAATAGCAGGTAAATGATGTGCTCAGTAGTAGGTCTCTCTCAATCATCACAAAACCACCTGATCCCAATTATTTGAGCTGGTCCCAGTTATTTTACATCTTTATTTTTAAAGATGTATATGCTATCTTTAACAATTATTTGTTTTACTTACATTGCAGTAAAAAAGAATGTAAACTTGAGGCATTTTCATTGGTTTAGTTTGTGGCAAAACCATGTACATGTATGTTTATTGAGACACACCTTGCCGAAACAACACAGGTTCTAACCTCTGCCTTGGAGCTATGAAATGTTTAGAATGCAGCAGTGAATAATGTCTGTTTATTTCAGCTGGAGCTGTGGACAGTTGGCAGCTATCAAGTGTCGAAAGCTAGGGTGCTATCTACTTGGCCAGTTTGGCCACTTATACTCGAGTAGCTGAACACTATGAATGGAACGACAAACTGTTAATCACAGTCATCTATTGCACTTATCAGCTGAAATGACGCCAGCTTCCTCAGTGGACCATTCATGGTAAAATAAGCCCAATAGTTTATTAATAGTCATAATCCACTGCCAGCTGAGTGTCATTCGAATCATGTGAAATGTAACTATAAGCCATGTTTCGGGAATAAAGTTTCTTTGCCACAGCATTTGCCAAATTAACACAGATATGCTAGATCAAAACATCATAACCCATATGTACACCATATGAACAGTCAAAAAACAACATGGAGAAGGGTCATGTCTCTCAGCAGGTTCATAATTGCCTACAAATTTCACTCTGGAATTACTACTGTCAGACTTGTAGAAATGACAGACATTCCAGATTCACATTGGACTCAAATCACAGATCTTGCCAGCAATCACTTAAATTATAGTCCTACAGTCAAGCAGCTGACTGAGCTTTCTTAGAACAAATCAGGCTTACATGTGTTTTTCAAGTGCATTTCTGCTGCTACATGTTGCAGTTATAGGTACAGGGTCGTTGGTGATACAATGTGAGGTTGTGTTTCTGTTTTTTCATCTTGTTGTTCTGTTCTCACAGATACCTTCAGTACACATGGAACTCTATCTTGTTTAATAAGATACCAAATAAAGTGTACACATTTTTTTTTAGAAAAAAATAGTACATTGAGTGGTCACCCTAGGAAGAGTAGTCTCTAATGAGTTTGAAGCAGTAGTAAATTCTTGCCACTGTGACAGTAGCCATTGTGTGAAGTGCACAACAGATCTGTACAGTTTGGTCCCTCAAGGCACAAAAAAATATAGATGTATCCTCAAACGTACGACGTTGTGCCTAAAATCTGTAACTTTGAAACATGCATTCATTTGACTATATTTAAGATGCATATTTGCAACTTTTCATCAAATAATCAGGGTGCAGACGAGTTAGCATTTAAAGTCTAATGTCATGGCAAACCGATTTTTGTTGTCACTTCTTTGGAATAAGTGTAAACATTGTTACCTACAGTTTATACCCCAATGCATACAGTTAATATATGACCTATAAGCCCACTCAGAAATATTTTTTTTCTGATGTCATCCTAACCAATATATTTACATATATACACCTGTTTAGCCTACAGCATTTTAGACCCACCCATTCACATTTAAGTTGAAATAAATGTTTTAGTCTGGACTGCTTTTTGAATGGGTTGCTGTAGAGGGAAGCCAATTAGAATTGCTTTTTTGCATGTATCAGTTTTAGAAGTACAGTAACAATAATAATAGCCTAATAATCATAAAACTATACTAATGTTAGAAAGACAAATATGTAGGTTATGACCCCTTTAAAAACTGTATATATGCTCTGGAGGGTACCACCAGGGTTTGTACCCTTAATTTATATATTATCAGGCTTAATTAATCACACAGTGCTAATTTAATTAGTTTGCATTGATAAGTGTTTTATTGTGGTATTTGAACAATGCATTGCTCCTCATAACATGCCAGTATGTTATCTTGGATGTGTCTTGTGGTCCTAATAAATCGGGCGCTGAATCTGCTGTTCCGTAAGTAGCGTCTTTGATGTCTTACATAAACAAGTTACCTTAGTAACATGGACAGTCGCTCATACGTCTGTGCGAGGGCAACACATTGCACATGTTATGCTGAGGTAACAAAGGCACATATGTGTGCAGATAATGCGGCTGACTCATCTCCAGCTCACTCTGCTTCTGTAGCTGTGACACTAATTAAACCCCACTGCTCTCCTGACCTCCTTTAAGCATTACTGCACAATTCCAGCCTCTGCCACACTTGTCCTTTTCAGTCCGTTTCTAGTGTGTCTTCAGAGCCGGCCACCAAGGCCTTAACTGCTCCATCAGATCTTGTCTCCAGAAATATGACCCCTAAGAACATTAGGTCAGCGTCAGTGATGAATAAGATGAATAAAGTAAAAAATAAGATTTTGAGAATCATGCACTTGTCCCATAATCAGGAAATTATTCTACATCTAAGTCTGCATAGCTTAGAGCAGAGGTCTTCAAACCAGACCTCAGGCCCTCCGGACAGTCCACACTTTTGCTTCATGGTTATGCATTGTAGGTGATAAAATTTTATTGCCTGGGGGGGTAGAGGACTGGTTTGAAGACCTCTGACTTAGAGGCTAGTCTCAGTGGGAGTATGACAAAAGAGGAACTCGTACGTGTATCCTGTGAAGCCTGGAATATATCTGAACTTGTCCTTGTTCATACAGTCAGGTGAATCAATATTTAAACACAGACCATAGCATAATGTTGGATAGCTGCTTTTCAACTGACTCTCTGCCAAAATATATAGTCCACAAACTGTCCAATTTCTTGTGCGTGAGGCGTGTAGGCTACGTATCATTTGTGCCTCTGAAAGTCCTGTGCGTGTATATATATATACATTATATATTTATATATATATGCACACAAAATCATCCATTGGTTACAAATCCATAACAAAGTAAAAAAAATCCTAACACACTCATATTAGAGTAATCTAAAAATTAGTCATTTTTAATCGACTAATCGAAAAGATCCTTAGATTAATCGATTATGAAATTAATTGTTAGGTGCAGCCCTATGCCATGTAATATAACAGTTCTGCTTTAACACGAACATTGTAAATGATAAGCACCAACCAACACCTTGCTCCAGAACTTCTTCTGCCTCCCAGCTCAATGTCATTAGAAAGCAACGCGATTACAGTCATAAGTTTCCTACATTCAAATTTGGATTAAAAATATCAGCAGTACACTGAATCATGGACCCAGTACTGGGAGTCAGGAGGCTGGCCTTGGTCAGAAGCTTGTACAAGAGCTGTTGAAGGATCCTGAATTGAACTTAGACATGTTAGACAGTAGACAGCAGATGCCGGCATGATGATGCAGCCAGATATAAAGTGATCCGCGGCCCCAGGATTAGATCAATCTAAGGTGTCTACGCAAATAAACCTGCTTCGTCAGACAAAAATAAGATCTATTTGAGAATCATGAACTTGCCCCATAATCAGGAAATGCTTCTACATCTTAGTCTGCATAGCTTAGAGCAGAGGTCTTCAAACTGGACCTCAGGCCCCGCGGACAGTCCACACTTTTGCTTCATGCTTATGCATTGTAAGTAAGGTGATAGCTAAAATTGATTGTCTTGGGGGGGGCAGAGGACTGGTTTGAGGACCTCTGACTTAGAGGCTGGTCTCAGTGGGAGTATGACAAAAGAGGCTTTTATTGGTCAGAAGCTGGTACAAGAGCTGTTGAAGGATCCAGAATTGAACTTAGACATGTTAGACAGTAGACAGCAGATGCCGGCATGATGATGCAGCCAGATAGAAAGTGATCCGCAGCCCTGGAAATCCAGGATTAGATCAATCTAAGGTGTCTACGCAAATAAACCTGCTTTGTCAGACAGGCCCCGGGAGTAGCTCTACCTAAAGTGTCAACTTATCAGCTAATTAACAAGCCTTTCCTGAATCACAGAGAAAAGCCAGTGTTTCAGATAAGCTTGCTCCAGGAGCAGAGTTGGGAACCACTCATTTGGCTGTTTTATTTGTTCCACATTTAGCGGTACACTAGCCACAGACGCATTAAATATTGCTGTTGTAATTCATCACAAGCAGCCATAAACTTCCTTTTCCTCTAAGTACTGTCTAGACACGATTCATCACCTGAGCCACGAAACAATGAGAAGATGATTAATTTCAGCTGTGCTTTTCAGCCGTCAGCATGCTGGGTCGGGCAGAGCCATGAGCGCGCTGTTCAGAGGATGAGAACGCGTTCGCACCCCGGCTTTAAGATAAACAAGCGGGACCGGGCCGCGTCTGCAGCTCACCTAGAACCCTGGAGTGCCGCAGTTGTTTTGCCTGTGATAAATGAGCCTGTGACTTCCAACTCCTCAGTCGGCTTCCTTTAATTGCAGAACTCTCTGGCTCTCTTTCTTTCTTCTTTTCTCTCTGCTGCTCCCTGTTACTCTCCTCCTAACCACCTCCATCTATAGCAGGATGCCATGGGGAATAGCAGTGTGGAGAGGAAATCAAAAGCTCCTTTCTGTCTGCTTCTTTTTTCCTTCCTTTTTTTTTGCTTTGTTTTTACTTTCAAATAAACTAGAGCTACCTGAATCCACCGCTAAAGCATTTCTGCTGGAGATCATCGAGGGCTTCTTTTTTGGATATCTAACTGCTACCGCAGTGCATTTAGCACAGCACATGAAAGCGAAGTCAAGATGCCACAGAAAGGAAGGGAAGCAAACAAGAAATGTCTTCTTGCGTCACTTCTTGCAGCCTCTATACCTGCTCTTTGTTTCCCTCTCCCCCTCTCCACCTCTCTGTGTGGGTTTCTCACTCCGGCTCTCCCTCTCTCGCTCTCTGCTTTCAAGCTGCTGCTCTCCCTGACCACCTGCCTCAAATACTGATTTGCAATTAGCATCTCAACAGGGCTGCACTCGTGAGGTCAACACACACTGTCAGCCACACAAACACATACATAAACATGCACCATAAACACATAGGCTCCTTTTAAACAACCTGCTTGATCACACATGCTGAAGAGCACAGATTTACAGATTTCATTCTGTATTTCACTGCTTTAATAATTCAAAGAACCAATGAATAGCAAGACTATATCATCGCTGTCCAATGAAAAACATGCAATGAAAAATGAAATTTTCAAACTTGAACATGACAGATGCCATTGACGTTGTTTACGATTGCCTGGATAAATGGACCAATAGAAATGCTTCAAAAGTTCTATTGACTTACATTGGAAGTAAAGACTGTTTTTGGCCTCTCCTGTAAAGTTCCTATTTTGAATATACTTGTTTACCATTGGACACCGACACTATGTAAACACAACAAAGCATTTCTGCTGGAGATCATCAAGGGCTTCTTTTTTGGATATCTAACTGCTACTGCATTGTATTTAACACAGCACATAAAAGAGAAGTCAAGATGCCACAGAAAGGAAGGAAAACAAACAAGAAATGTCTTCCTGCGTCACTTCTTGCAGCCTCTATACCTGCTGTTTGCTTCTTTCTCCCCCTCTCGGCCTCACTTGGAATAAATACTGGTTCCATTGACTTACATTAAAAGTAAAGACTGTTTTTAGCCTCTCCTGTAAAGTACCTATTTTGGAGATACTTGTTTTCCATTGGACACCGGAGATATGTAAACACAACAACGGCATTCCAGGGCCTACGAATGAAAACAAAGAGGTAGAAAAAAACAATACACAAAACCAGCATTAGTAGAAATCACAAATTAGAGTTATATGGGAAAACCACATGTACAAATCCTCAACAGCTAAGGACAAGGGCACCTTGCTGCCCTCATATGCTGTTAACAATAGCCCAGTGTTAACACATTAACAAAGTCAATCAGGCTATTTAACTAGCTTATCATGTTTCTGACCTCAAAGCATTAGAGCACTTCATAATTACCGAGTGGGAAACCTGACCAGCATGTAAAGCCACACATATACACAATTAGCACCAACAAGACAAAGGTGCAAACAAACAGGACACAGGTGTAGCCAATAATCATTAGATTCTAATCATCATTAGGTTCCAGGGTAAAGTGGATTGGGGATGAAGCCCAGATGGGGATACCATATTCACGCTCTTGTTCAGTGTTGCAGCTCTGCTTCCTTTTTAAACTCTTCTTTAAAACCCCCTACCCCCCCCCCCCCCACCCCACCCCACTCTTCATTTTTACTCTTCTCCCACTCTCATCAGTACTTTAATGATTTCCCAATGGCAATCACCGGCACTCACCTGTTTAATCAAATTTTGCAGAAGGTGGAAGCATGTTCACCCTTTCTCCTTCTCAAAGATGGGTGGAAAAATTAGAGGTCACTCCCTGCTGGAGTTGTGCATAATCTTGGTGTGTGGTGTGAGAGAAGGACAAAGAGAGAGTGAGAGAGAAAGGAATGGGAAGCTTTGATAATGACTGTTTGATTAGACTGACCAAGCCTGACCAGATACATTATCTGTGTATCTCACAGTGGAGGCTCCTGACTCTCTGTGTTATTGTAGAATTAGGCAGTGAGCGTGAGACGGTGTTGCAGATCAAATCGTGCAGTTTCGGAGGTCTTTGTGTTATTGCTCTCTTCGTTGCTACCTTGACCTCACTGGGACTCACTGAAATGACTAATGAGCTACTTGGTTGCGCGTGAGTTGGAGATTTGAACATGGACAAGGGAAAAAAACACAAAATCAAATATAGGACTGGGCGATATCAGGTTTTTAAGAAATATCGATATATTTTTCTATGAGATATAAGATGGGACAATATCGTTTATATCGATAGAGTCTGTGTTGCGCTGCAATTATACTTGTAGACCCACCAGTTTGCCTGTACTTTCTCCCAATTGGTCTCAACTTTACACTGCCCTGCCTCTCTCCCTCACAAAACTCACCCCTCCCCACTGCTTCACCTGTAAATGCGGGCAGCTACAGCATGGACTGCCTGTCAGAAGTGCCTGTGTGACATTTGGCAACTGTGTGACAGTTATCACCTACACTCTTAGTTACATCACTGTGCCATCTTAATGTGGCACCATTGAGGTAGTATGGGACTGTTTCATGCCCACTTTACATAAAGACTCAGTCATAGACTGTCTCAGTCAGAGACTGCCTCTACCTGTGCAACTTCTAAAGCTTTGCTATCCAGATTTCAAACAGAGACTCTTTTCTTTGGTATTCAGCTTATCAAACTGTTAATACTGTTTGACCAGAGGAGGATGGGTCTCCCCTTGTGAGTCTGGTTCCTCCCAAGGTTTCTTCCTCCAGTCTGAGGGAGTTTTGCTTGCCACTGTTGCCTCTGGGTTGCTCACAGGGGGGTATATATGTTGTAACTGTTTTCAAAACAGACAGTTGACTTGACTTGACTTTAGTGGAAGAAAAAAAAAATATTATAAAGATATATATCGTATATATCGGCGTTCAGCTAAAAAATATCGAGATATTGTTTTTGGTCCCTATCGCCCAGCCCTAATCAAATACATAGACATGTTATCTCCATGCACAAACACTGGCAGCAGAAAGGGTTGTGTTAAAGAGCTCAGTGACTTTGCACTGCATCTGCCCTGGTCAGCTGTAGGAGCTGATTCACATATACTACCTGTGCATGAGATGAGTGTGGCAGCAGCATAATTAACTAGTAATTTGTTTCTTAGCATTCGTACATTACTTTAAATAATTTTATTAAAAAAAAGTTTTTTTCTGTTTTATTTTAATTGATTCTAATGCTTTGGTTCAAGTTAGTGTGTCACACAATCTCTAAACTCTCTAAATACCGCACCACTTCAGTGCTGTGCTGGGGATATTGTGCCGCTCTGCTTCCTGTGTGAAAGTGCTCACCACATAACGTGGCCGCTAAAATGAAAATCGAGACATTCTGCGTCACTCATGCCATGCAGAAGAAGTATGTGTGAATCAGCCCTAAGTGCTATTATTGTGAGGAAAAAATATCAAGGAGCAACAACAGCTCAGCCACAAAGCGGTAGACCAGGCAAACTTTTAGAGCAGAGCCGCCAAGTGCTAAAGTGCATAGCGCAGAAAATCACCTATTTTTTACCACATCGCTCAAAACAGAGTTAAAAAAGGCCTCTGGAGCAAACATCAGTGTAGGAACTGTGCACTGGAAACTTTTTAAAATGGGTCCCCATGGCTAAACAGCTGGACACAAGCCTAGATTCAGTATATCCAGTGCTGAGTGGTGTTGGGTAGAGTGGCATAAAGAACGCCTCTACTGGACTCTGGAGCAATGGAAAGGTGTTTTATGGAGTGATGATTCATGTAAAGTTTGGTGGAGGAGGGAAAATGGTCTGGGGCTGTTTTTCAGTGTTTCCGAGTGGGAAAGAATGGAGGCTGTTATAGTCACAAAGTGGGCCTAACTCTTTATTAACACCCATGGTTTTGTAAAGTTTGTAAAGAGGTGATGTTGTTCCTCTTTAAAAAAAAAAGCAAATGAGTGACCAACATAAGCTTCACGAGAATGTATTTAGTATGAATGCTAATTTATAATAACATAGTAACATTCACACGAACCAGAGAATGAAAATCACATGTATGCAGGGTGAACATTAAAATAATATAATTGTGAATATGAAAAATAAATATAGTCTGCTGTGTAATCACCAGATGATACAAGACTGAACAAGATACTGTTGACGAGAATGGCTTTCTAAAAGTCATCTGAGAGAAAGCTGTTTCTGTCAATGTCCATATCTTGTCCTTAATGAATCATCATGGGAATAATTTTAGCCTGAGGATTCTTATTTGACCTTCCATTTTTCTACAAATGCTGCGAGTATTAACATGCAAATAGCTTTGCTTATTACTGAAAGCCGCTCCTTGTATTCGCTGGCTACATTTTTAACACATTTGAGAAAATAGCCAGAACACAATATGACTAAATAAACACTGTGGTGCGCCCTTTGCACTCATAAGCATTTAAGAGTCTGATACTTTTTTTCAAAACCAATTCACAAGTTAAAAAAACTGATTTACTGTATTGCACAACATGAAACTTCCAACTGTGTGAGGCCAGCTCCCTGCCTTTTTGCTTTCTATTCTCAAAATGATTCCTCCAGTCATTTCTGAAGCTTATTCCCGTTATTAGCCTACTCTCTGTGACCATTACAGTAAAGGCCGTTGGCTGGAGTGATACAAAAGCCGTCCATGGTGCAGGCAGCTGTGGCATGGCAGTGTCTAATGGAGGGCTGTTGTACTGGCTGTTTTGCTGGTATGGTCATGCTGTGTTCAGCTGGCCTGAACAGGTAAATGGTGCAAAGAGCAGATGTATCATACACTCTCCTGCTAACATTCCACCATTAAATGAGTCAGACCAGAATTTTTTGGGATACAGAGCTCTAACTGCACACCGCCTCACTTCCAGTTTCACAGGCTTGTATTTCCATTGTCTGGTGACTTACCTTCAAACTCAGAGACATTTGAAGGAAAAGTGTGTAAGATCAAGCTTGAGAAACGTGAAAGATACATACCCTGGGATATCGTTTTAGCAAGCTGGTCTTGTCATTTTGACAGCTCGTCTGTCAGAGGTTTCCAGCCAGTGGAAATGTGGAAATGTGGAAATGATAGTGATTGTTTTTTGAGAGAGGTGTTTAAGCAGTATGGACAGTAAAGTAAGTGGGTTTTAGCAAGATGCTGCAGAGGCTGTACATTTTACACAATTAATGAACTTTTAAACGCAGCTCTCTATATGTGGCAGGCTACTACATTTTACAACATTGTTTTTCTGGGTGTTTACAGGATTACTGGCCATTTGGCTTTATCCAAACTCTGGTAAAAGATATTGAGCAATGCTGCCTATATTTGCCTTATAGTTCTTATACTTTCTTACAGTCACTTTCCTGTAAATAGATTTAGCCTACTCATTATCTTTAAAACTGTTTGATTCCATAAATTTAGAAGTGACGAGAGTTGATAGAGTTAGTTCCATAACTCAATTTAACACACTAATCTTATTTCCAAATACCAAGACATAGTGAGGGACATCTGGCAAAAAAATAAAAAGAACTATATTAATTATATTGGACCTTAGCAAGGAAAGTTGGGGGGTTAACGCTAGTCAAATCAACTTAGCCAACATACAGAGGCTCACCTAGCAGCATCCATAGGGCGAACAGATGTTGGTACTGACAATATTGTTGATATTTTTTTTTTTTACAATTTTTTGTGTACAGTACACAATTATACAAAATGTTTTAATACAGTCTGTCTGCAGAGTGACAAAAGAATATCTCTCTTGCTTTCTTGTGCACACAGATGTGGGCAAGCTTCTTGATTCCCAGTCAGTTCTTGATTCCCAAATCTTATGAAGAGCGGTAGTAGTTGCAGTTAGAAGTTTGTGAGAGAGCAGTGTTTGATCAAGTCAAAGATGAGTCAATAACTAAAAACTGAAGATCAGGCCTTAATTAGCCTTCTAATCTTCATCAGGTACTAATTACTAGAAAATACAAAAAAATCTAAATGTTTCTTTATACAAAACAAAACTGTACATAAATAATTCAAACCATTATATCCCCTTATCCCCTAATATTCTACTTACAAACACTTGAAATAGATTGAAAGTTTCTTTGCATTAAACGACTCTAAATAAAGTCACCCAGTGCTCGCTCTGAACAAATCAAACCACTGGCCATTCAGAATTCTCCAAATTCTCTAAATTATTGAAATATATTCTCACTCTAAATTCAACCCATGCCTGTATCATGAAATAGCATGTACATGTGATTAAAAGTCTTGGTGTTTTGGTATTTATGAATTTTACCTGTGTTGGATCATCTGCCCCTTATTTTAAGAGAGAACAAAACAATTCTGTACAATAAAGAAAACTTACATTATGTTTGTGCAGCACTTTACCGCCAGCTTTAACACCATAAAATCAGATTTAAGGAATGCTTTTTAAACTACTGTAAACCAGCCTTCCTAACATCTCGAACCAATTCAACTCTGACTAGCGATATTGCAGTACAGACACTAGCTAGCTATGAGCAAAAGTATGCCTTTAGAGAACGTTTAGCAACAGTTAGTCAGCAAAACACTGAACAAAATATTCAGGCAAGGCTGTCAAATTCAGTAAAATCCATTGACATGGAACATAAACATGAACAAATATTTGAGTTTGCGTCCTCATTTGTGAAAACTATAGGTTGTCTGGATATACAGACTTGACTTAATACTGCTGTGGCACTATGTTGAAATTTCTTCAGATTTAACAGAATAAATATTTATCGAGTTAAAATATCATGGAATAGCAAAAGAGCCGGCCAGTACGAGACGAGGAGGACAATAACTAATGGACTTGAGGGGGAGGCTGATGTTACTTACCATGATTTATCACACTTAATAGTAAAATGGATTTTATTAGAATTTCCATTAAATACTACCAAGATGAGTCTAAGACATTAAAAACGTGAGGCTGGGCTGAAGTACTACAGCCCTATGTTTAACTGTCCAGTGATGCTGTTAGTGTCCGTTTGAAAGGATGTAATGGCTGGATGCATGTTGGAATAGGACACGAGTAAATATGAGAGAGAACTACATATTAGTAAACATTTTCTTCTCCCTTTAAGCTGCTATAAACTGACAAAATGTTGGTGACAGTAGTCATTAATACTAAATTGGGGATAGAGGTCAACGAACCAGCCTTCATTGAACCAACTGAAGTGCCCTTGAACAAGGCACATTGCCCCCAACTGCTTCCTGGGTGCTGTGGATAGAGCTTACCACCTCTTGGGGCAAGTGTGCGCACTTCCCCCTAGTATATGTGTTCACTAGTTTGTGTGTATGTGGGTGTTTCACTGCATGGATGGGCTAAATGTAGAGGCCACAGAGAATTCCTCTGTGTGCAAACACAAGTGGAAAACAGTTCTAAATTCATGCTCAGTACTCTTAAAGAAGAGCAACATTCTGTGCCCGCTACTTTGCCTACTTAAACATGGTCCTGCACTAAACTGCACTCTCACAGGGGATTCCTGATTGGAAGGCTTCAGTCTGGGCTTAGTTGGTGTTTGGAGACTGGATGTACCCGTTTGCTTCCAGGTTTAGTCCTGTGTGCTGGGGACGAAGGCGTTAGTGTGGTGTGTTTCTGTGTGTTCGACTCATGCTGTGTGTTTATTAGGCTGGGTGTGAGTTGGATGGAGTGGGTTTCTAATTGAGTGGCACTGTTGGCTGTGACTCCCGCTGATTGAAGGATGTGCATGAGTGGAATGCTTGATTTTAGGTTGCTGTGCTGGGTCAGTCTGGCTGATTGTTTGGTGTGGGAGAGAGAGATAAAGAGGAGAGAAAGGCAGAAGAAGCATTAAGCAATTGCTCAGTGAAAAATCAAATTTGCACAGTTTTCGCACCCATCCCAAATGTAGTCGATCAGCCAAGACACGTTTGGTGATTGAAGTATGGTTTTTTAGTTGAAGCACTGGAGCTGCAAGGCTAATGTAGCTAATAAAAGCTTACACATCATCAATTAAAATCTCTTAAACAGCAAATCACTTCAAACGACAGCAAATTATTGGAAATAAAAATTGTGGCATAGCTACAGTACAGTAGCAGCTAACTCAGGGAAGAATTCTGTCAGTATTTTGTCCACTTGGGTAGGAAATAGTATGTCATGCAGCTTAAAAAATTAAACTATTTAACAGTTCAACACTATTTGAGGTGTTTAAAGTGTGTGATGTTTGCATGATACCAATGCATTGATTTCTTAGCTACATCAGTCTTGTATCCAGTCCAGAGTAGAACTAAATAAGTGAACATCTTACATTGAACATCTCATTTGGACCATCATTTTAACAGTGTTTATTCATTTTAGATTGTGTTTCTAAACATAAGGTTAACTTGTGATGTTATACTATCTGTTAGGTTGCAGTAACAGTCACAGATGCGTGTACTTCTGTGTTTACTGACTCCATTTTTTTAAGACCGCCTCCTTCTATATGTTATGCCAAATAGCAGGCTTGTGATTAGTCATGAATTTCCTTCTACTGCAGTAGTAGGTAGTTCTTGGCCACATTAAGAAGACAGTCTCTCAATGTAAACAAAGATTGTGCACTACAATTTGCAGAAAGATGTCATATTTACATTACAGATGGATGAAGCTCTGATTTACTAGCTTGGTTGCTTATTTTAACTAGAGCTAAATGACATGTAGAGATGTAGACAGCCATGCTTCTTGTATTTTGGAACACAACTTGCTGTCGTTAGCTGATGTGCTGCTCGTGTCCTGCAGGTTGGATTGCTATCTTGGGGGCTCTGTGGTTGCTGATTCTGGCTGACATTCAGGACTTTGAGATCATCCTGCACAGAGTTGAATGGGCCACACTGCTCTTCTTTGCTGCACTGTTTGTGCTCATGGAGGTATGGCAATGTCAGAGTCATACACACACACACACATAAACACATACTGTCTGTGTTTGGGGACACCTTGCTTTTCCTTTAAAGCTTAATTTTATTACTATTGCATTTCAGTTACTAAGTGGAATGAACTGTAAAGGTTTTGCTCATGTTAAGACGTTTTTCATTTCAATTTAAAATTTCAACCACATGATGCTATCGAGCTGAGAGGCGAAAGCGCCACTGTGTTTTTTAGACTGCTTTAGGCATCTCAACACGCTTGAAGAAGAATGTTAACTGCCAATTCTATTATAGCAGCTAACAAATGCCTGCACTGGTTATGGGGGATAGGGATGACCATCCTACCCCCTCAGAGAGAGAGCCCTAGCCATTTATGCTGTCTTGGACTCCATCAATTGCCATGGCATCAAGCTCATCATCTCCCACTGGCCTGCTTTGTCTTCAATTCATTAAGTTATTCCAAACCAACTATGAGACCACGTTCATTTGTTTATTTTGAAAAATCCCTGAACTTTTGACAAACAAAAAATTAGCATATCATAAGTCAAGTTTCTTGACTTAAAGTTTGATGTCCAGGCCCTGGTGATGCTGTACTGGATATGCTGTATGTGTACACTACCAATATTTAGAGTATCTTAATATATTACTGCATAAGATCAAGAGTAAGAACATAGGCGCTTGAAAGTGAGGGAGTCAGCAGCAGAAGTGCTTGCTAGGCTGTTTGCACTTGGTGCTTTAATCCTTTGTTTTGTGAGGAGGACAGGACAGCAGTGGGAAACTCCACTCTGGGGCCCGACGGGGAGCTTAGCACAGCTCCAAGATAAACTATTTACTCTCTGCATAAGAGCTAACACACACAAACACTATCGACACCATTGTGTTCCTGAATGCCCGGCGCCCCGAAGCTGACTCATTTTAAAAACCGGACACTTGAGCAGTGTTTAGTGAAAGGAAGTTTGGGGCAGTGCAGTCAAATGCTACTTTAAAGTCTCCTTTTGTGTTGTCCGTTCTGCACTCCACAGAGAATAATAAATTGATTCTGTGTTTTCTTTGTGCTTCCAAGGCTTTGGCCCAGTTGCAGCTCATTGACTACATTGGGGAGCAGACAGCATTGCTAATAAAAGTGAGTCTACTTCAATCTGTATCACTCCTATAACAAAACCGTGTATCTTAGAAATGGTAACGTTATAGGAGATGACAACAGTGTTCCTAACTGTAATGCACGTATATAATGTATATTGTGACTGTTGTCATGCCCTGCTCGTCCAAGTCCATGTTTACGTTCTGTCAGTCCCATGTGCCGGTGTTTACATTTGTCATGTGCTCCCGTGTCTCCGCCCTTGCCCCGCCTCGTACACCTGTTCCCCATTAATGTTTAGTCCCGTCACCTGTTCCCTCTCGTTATCCTGTTTTATTTATACCCTGTGCAGTCTGTGTTTGTTGGTCATCGTCGTGGTTACTCCGTCTGTGTATGCAGTCTGTTCACCTTTCAGTTCTGTTTCATTTATTAAAAGTATAGTTTATTTAAAAGCTTGCGAGTGTGTATTTCCTTCTCCACTGCTCAGCTCGACCCAGCCCATGACAACTGTGTGTGTGGTTTGAACAGTAGGGTTTTTAGATATAGGATTAGCCTTTAGCATACAATACTTAATCACAATCATTTAAGCTGAGGGCAGGATTTTTCCCTAGTTGGTAGCCCTCACAGTTTAAGTCATAAGCAAAAAATGTTAACAACCCCCTGCAACCCCCTGTTTTGTCAATTTTCCCTGGACCTTTACAGGGAAAGTTAAATAGGACCTATTATGCATTTCTGTTTTTTCCATTTCCTGTAGTGTGTTGTGTAGCTTTTTGGGCATGTAATTATTAGAACTTGGGTTGTATCTGTATTTAGTTGTGAACTACTGGGCAGAAGCAGTACCAATTTGGCCATACTGGGTTTATACTTTAATACTTACACACAATGACTATACAAGTATAATCAATTGTTATTTAATTATATTACAGTTATTTATATTTGTGTATATGTATATATATGTGTTGATGGTACCGACTTCAAACCAAATTAAGTGAAGCCGGTGTGTCCCTGTCTGAGACCACAGGGCTCTGTCTATCCATTCTCCATCTTTATGCTTGATTGGTGGCCTTAGTCAGGTTTGGAGGGTCATATTCCAGTCGTAGAGATTTTGTTCAGCCGCTGCGTCAGCCTGCTGGAGATCACAGTCTGATGGAGCCGTCAGCTTGCGTTTGCTATGGGAGCCTTTTACACTCACTGTAATTACTCATGACAGGTGCTGCTGGGGAGCGCATCCACACCCACCCACACCGAGACCAGAGAGAGAGGGAGAGGAAGTAAGAGAGAGGGGGATTATGTGAAAAACAAAAGGGAACAACTAAAAAAGAGGCAGAATTCAAGTCTGTATTGTTTCAGAGGGAAGGAAAGTGCTGCTGTGTTAGAGGAAGGGGATGGTGGAGGAAAAGACAGGGGCACAGGGACCAGTGAAAGTGAGAATGTCGTGCCATAGAGTAACAGATTGCGAATGCAATGATAATGAATGCAGTGTGTCTGTGTCATGAATACACAGCCTGTTAGACCTCCCACCTCACTGCTGGCATCCACAGGCCTGTGAAGAGCGATGGTGACACATACAGAGAGGCGTGTGAATGTGTGTTTACCCAAAGCGGAGTGTTTGGTAGTAACATGTTTGTGTTGTTATCTCCTCTGCCAGGCTGTGCCAGAGGCGGAGCGGCTGGCCATCGCCATCATCCTGGTCATGTGGGTCTCTGCTTTGGCCTCCTCTCTCATAGACAACATCCCCTTCACCGCCACCATGGTAAAAAGCTCTTTCAGGCATACACACACATATATGTTTGTTTTTAACGCCTTGTCAGGATGTGGGGTCATGCATATGTCCAATTGAAGTGACACAACATCATGCATAACATCACAGCTGTGATTTAGTCACAGGTCATCTAATGCAGCTGTAAGAACTCATGATCTTCGGTGTTCCATTGTCTTTCTACAAGATTTATGCTGAAATCTATTTTAAAAGTATGGTTTTTTTTTTTAATTGGCAGTTTCTTATTTTGTAAAATGTAGTCTTAGTTTAAGGTGCCCATTGGCGGTACTTTGTAGCCTGTAGCCAGTGGAATGATCTAGACATGGTGAAAATATGATACTGACTTTAGATTTAAGAATGGGATCGATTGCTTTTCAATGCTAATTGTTAAAGTGATAAATGATTAACACAACTATCTTTTTTAACACCATTCATACATTTACCTAGCTTGATCACGCTAATCTTCCCTAGTTCCACTCTGAAGCCCAGCTGCTCGTGTGCAGTTTGTTGCTATGATTTACGCTGCAGCTAAATAACTAAAAGTGCATTGGGCTGGTCATTATGGATGCTTTTTTATAGGGCCTTTAGGGGGCACTAGAAGCTACATGATTTATTCTGCAGTCTGCAGGATATTCTGCAGGATTATGCTGATATGCTGCTTTGTTATTCCCACTGGCCACAGGAAATACAGCAATGACATTGATCAATTGAAACACAAAATTTCATTAGCTTTCAGCGGCGAATATATGCAGAACAAACTAAAAACTAATGTTCCCTAACTGCTTTCAGACCTTTGCCTGTAAGCCATGAGTTTCAGAAAAATTATTCATCTTTCTGCTGAAGTTTCAAGACTCTAAGTTTACCACACAAACAATTCACCTTTAATAATAAAAGAAAAAAACAAAACTTTAGAAACCAGGTTTCCGGTTTCCACAAGTAAAGGCTTAAAAAGGGTTTAATAAGAACACTGACATATGTAAAAGCACTACTTGCGGTATTAATACTATTTGAGTATTTAAAACAAAAAGTTTGCTAAGCTAATAAAAGCTACTGAAAAAAGTAATATTTTGTCCCCAAGTGCCTACATTTTTTGCACAATGCTGTATGTTTTAAATTCATTAAATATATAATGACATACCATATATTTAATAATAGTTTGAGCCTAACCAAAAAGAAATGGTTTTATACTTTTAGAAATGGTTTTCTCTTTTAGAATATGAAGTGTGTAGATTTGGTAAACAACACTTTACCTTACCCTACATAGTTACACTCGTGATTTTGTCCTAAAAATGTACAAAAACAAACACACATGCCCCCACAAACACACATTGACACAATCAAACTAACAAAAAATACATGAAAGGCCATCATCATCGTACATGCTCTCATTGGTGGTAATAACAACCACCCACATGTACCGCATGGCTCTTTGAATGAGAAAGTGTAACCAAAAAACAAAGAAAAAAAAAAGCGCTCAGATTATGACTGAATGATGAATCATATTCACTTTTATCAGTAAATTATCCATCGCTGAGAGTCATTAAAAACGACTCTGCTTTTCATCTCATCCCATCCACTATTAAACAGCAGACCATCGTAGACCATTTTGGAAGGCAGTTGTGCAGTATACTGCAGCTAGAAAATGACTGCAATTTAAAAAGCAATAATGTTGCTTGTTTGTTTGTTAGGGTTAGAATATTCTCTCTGAAGTCCAGCAGCGTAATGAGGAGAAGAAAGTTCAGAAAGTTTGCAATTATGTTTTGTCGGCTGGCTGAATACTGAGCTATATGTCTCTCACCTGTGTGAAGTGGTGGCTATTGTATTGTGTGCGACTGAGTGGTGAGCTGTAGAGAGCGGCCTGGTCAGTTGGGTTTGAATTGGCACACAGCGCCAGTTTCCCATGCTGTGGTCTGAAATGATGAGTGGCACGGAGCAGACGACAGGACCTGCTGCCAATATTGCATGGCCAAACGAACAGCATGACACAATCCACTGCAGCTGCCCTGACTGGGCTGCCTGCTTAAAGCATGTCAAACTTCAACAATAACACCATTAGGTTTCTAAAGAATGGCTAAAGCCTTGCATTGGGCAGTTATTCAACAAAATTGAGAGTAGCTCCCGGAAATGGCTAGAATGATGTCTGGGTAACGTTTAAAATGTGTTTTTGTTTCCTCTGGTCTGCTGCAAATCAGAACTATGGTTAAGTTGGACAGAGAATTGGAGAATTGGATGCTAATATTTATCAAACTAAGCCTAAAGATCAGGGAATGAGTTTTTACACCTCCAAACTAGGTCTAAAGTTCAGTAAGTTCAATTAACTTTCTTTAAACCCTTTTTCATGCTTATTATTTAGTAGCTACATGGACTATAATGCAAACTGGAGATATGATAAGTTACAGAAGTGTGTAAAAAAGTTTGGACAATTTGCTAGGCCTAATGTTCAGTGACTTACATGTCTTTAAACTAAACTGCTTAAATCCAGTCAAAATATCTATTATTTCTTGTTGTTATGATTAAACTAATCTAACTAGTCTTTACTGGTTTTAGGTTGTTTTGTTTTGAAACAAGCTAAATTATCTGACAAAAAAAGAAGAAAGACAATTTAATTTTATTTAAATGTACTTAAAATAAATATTATATTCTTGTGATATTATTGAAAGATTATATATATTCTGTTTATTTTCCGTCCAACTACATTTTTAAAAATGTGTCAGTAGCGGAATGATTCTTTGTGATCTAGAGTAAAATAACCACTTTTAGTTCCCCTAGGATTAGATGAAGAACAAAACATCCACACAATGTTAATGTTCTAGAAGGAACCCTTAAATACTTTATTATGTGAAGGATCTTTAAGTCTTAAAGACTTAAGGCTAAAAAGGTGTTCACACTCATAAATTCCTTTTTTTAAAGGTGTAACCCTTCCTTCCTCTTCCTCTATTGTTCTTGCTCTCCTTTATCTATTCATTTCACACTTTCTCTTGTTTCCTCTTTCTTGCTTTCATTTATCTGTTTTTTTTCATTATCTTCTCACATCCCATCTTCTACCTAATGGGAGAAAAGTAAACACCGAGCGAAACAGCATTGGATATTTAGAGTACAGCTTTGGCAGTAATGGGTCACATTGATTTTGTAGACTCTCAACAAGCTCATAAAGAATATCCCTCCTATTTGTTACCCACACATATTCTCTATCTTTCTTTCTCTCACTCTGTTTGGTGCTTCGCCTCAGTGGTCTGACACATCAGGAAACGTGTTTGCATTAAATATGTGATATCTAGTTAGGTTCACAATCAGTGTGTGTACAGTACTCCGGGTGCAATTGCGTCCTGTTGTGTGACAACACACAATAAAACAGAGAGTTTCATTTTCCTGTTTTCCATTGCTGATCTGCTGAGGTTAAAAAGAGCATCAGAGGCTAAACTACAGCAGAGAGTTTTCAAACAGTAGAACACATTAGCCTGTTTTTTTCTGTAAATAACTTAGAACTCCTAGTCATGATGTTACAGATTGACATTTAGTCCATCAAAAACTAAAATGTATTGTTTTTAACTGCTGCACTCTTTATAATAACATTAATATTACTACATATAAAACATATAATAACAGTACTGTTTTCTTCTTTATTTGTATATGTCCAAAATGGTAACTTGCAAAGAGAACCAACTTGAGGTGAATTGTTGATGTAATGTTTTTTTCAAAGTATCTTTGTACCATTTTTCTCTATTCATCAAAAATTATGAACACAATAAACAGGTTTGCTGCAGCACCTACATGATGTCAAAAAAATATAAATATATATATAGCATATATAGTTTGAAGAATAACATTTTAACTTAAACTTAAATAGGCAATTTTTCTGCACAATGTTGCTCATATAACACATTGTGGTCAATAATTTATTAACCAAGATTAATATTTTTAAAATAAAAAAATAATAAAATGTGTTAACATTTGCATAGGCAGCAGTTTTCTGAACATTTTTACCAGTAAGTTAAAAGAGATCTCTTAGACTTTTCCATTTTTGTTTTCTTTCCTTTAGTGTGTAGCTTATTGTGCATGTAAACAGTCTGCAAAGCCCAAAATAAACACCAGAAAGAGTATTTCTCTCCCACAGAAACCACTCTTCTCAGTTTCTCACCTTATTGTCTCTGTTACAAGGTGATGTCATCTTTTAGCACAATCCTTATTGCCCAAACTTGGCCCTCACACCATACACAGAGAGCTAAAACGTAAAAAGAAAAAAAAAACTGACCACCCTGAAACGCCCTGCTACAGTCTGGCTTGTAAAGGTGGATCTGCCAACAAGTTCTACCGGACTCAGGCTCAAACTGATATAGCAGAACCAATGCCATACTAAGAATAATCATAGTGTGGTGTGGTGTGGTGTGGAACTTGATTGGGTGACCAACCAGAACAGATTGGGTGAGCTGACCAATCAGAGTACACTGAACTCATTGGGAGGTGGGGCCTAAAGACACAAAAAGCTCTAAAAGGCAAAAAGTAAATACTGATATACTGTATGAGAAAATATATTGCGTTTTGGGAAAATACATGCATGAAACGTGTACATCTATTCTGGTAGAGCCAAAATACAGTTCTGAACACTAAAAATCAGCACAATGGGTCTCCTATAAATTTAGCAAACAAACAGTAATTATAAATATTTAAATGTGCATGAGCATATTTTCTGTAGAGGATGTGAAAATGCATGTAAGTTGAAAAGTAGCACAGATGTTTGTATGTGACTGCAATTCATGCTTTAGTCACAAATGAACTGTGTGTTGGGCAGTCTGAATCCAGCATTCAACAATAAGCGCAGTATCATTTTTCTTTTACATAGTGATAGAACACAGTAGCACACAAAAAGATCCAATCCCACATACTGATCCACTTAACTGTGCCCAAAATGAAAACAAAGGCAGCCCAGCTACTCTGGAGGCAGATTATAATGAGTTAAAGAGGACGACACCATGGTTTCTGATTGTATCTCTGATGAAAAGACAGGGTTAACTCTGCGTAGTTTTTTGGGAATTCTGAAATATCTTCTGTTTTTGTTGCTAGTGATGTTCTTGGAAAATGTAGTCTGAGCTGTCTGTAAGAGACCAGGCACTTCAGAGGTTTGTGGACATGGCCATTCTTCCCCCCACCCCTCTTTTCTTCCTCCGCTTTCATCTTGGCCAGAAAGAAATAGTGATGTGGCTGCTATTATGGGTGCTAGAACCTTTCTCCTTGTCTTTTTCCAGCACATCTCTCGTAGACAACATAATGAAGGTCTAAAATAAGTTAATTGTGAAACAGGCGGTTAGGAACAGATAATATGAGTTATGACACAACAGAAAGTGTGTCTAATAGCCGTGAAGGGGTTTCCGTGTTGGGCTGAGGGCTTCCTCACTATTTCCAGATGAAATTTGAATAGTTATTTGTGTTCCACGGGAAAGATAAAACTGCTATTTTCTTGTCAGCTCAATTGTAAGGTTGTTCGGCTCTCTGGGCCCTCCCTTACACACTGGCTGTGTCACAGCTGAATGAGCCGGATGGCAAATGTAGTAGAAAATGTAATCACAATTGTGCTGTGTAATTTATTCAAGCCTGTTGCAGCTGAGGCTGCTGAGAGAGCTTTCGCCGCAAACATGCATTCAGCTACACACTGAACTGTCTGAAGCTGGGCTTACGTTGAAAGCAGAAGTCTCTTGAAGAAAATGTCACTCTGGAAGCCACAACATAAGCCAATGGGTTTAAATCTGGTATTTCCTGAACTGTACGTGAGAGAGAGAGAGAGAAAGAGAGAGAGAGAGAGAGAGAGAGAGAGAGAGAGAGGCATTGAGAAATGTGTAGCTGTAGCCACAGGAAAGTGTTTTGTGTATCTCATCATTATGCTCTTAGTCAGCGTGGTACTGCTGTTGGCTGCTGGGTCTTTATTCTCCATGCCACGCCAAACCGCTGTGGACAACCACTGAACCTCTTTCACTTTGTGCTTGTTCATTGGCGGAGAAAATCCATTGGCCTCAAAAATCATGCTCGACGACCTTGAGCAAGTTTCTGGGCACTGCCAGGACAGAATTACAGCTTGTGTTGTCAATGATTTGTCAAGGATGTCATAAGAAGTCTGGCTGTTACATGCCATTGTTAGATGTCCTTGGAAAGATTGTTGGATGATGTGATGATGAGGTCTGGTAATTGTTATTATGAGTTGATACCATTACAAATAGTTCTGTGCAAGTCAATAGATCTCATAATTAGAGATGATGCAGACACATAGATTGCACTGTGTGAATGTTGCTAATAGTATTGACTGTTGTTGATGTTTTGTTTTAAGGCTAAGTGAGATGTAATTGGACTGCAGGGCTCTATTTTCGTGTGAATAATGCACCTGTAAACCACATTTTGAAACTCGTTAGCCGCATTAAGTGAAGAGAACATTTACATACATATTTACATGTAACAGTTATAATAAAGGAAACAAATATTGAGTGTCTTCAACAGTTTACATTGGGTTGCTAGTCAGTAATGTCATATGTGGCGGGTTTCCTGTATCTCCTGTATCTGTACATGTATCTCCATTTTTGTAAATTTCAAGTTTTCTACATAATTTGAACACACGAATGGTCATTTACATGGTGTGAAAATTTCATAATAATGAACAGACCAATAGAAATACTCCAGAATAGCTTGAAAAAAAATCTGGTTCCATTGACTTCCATTGGAAGTAAAGTATGTTTTTAGTTTTCATTGGACAGCAACAATATATTTGTGTTCCCGCCTGCTTGACCACTTTTTTTTTGCAGACCACCTTACCCGTGTACAGTTAGAGAATGTAGCCATTCTTTTGCTGCACATGTGTTTGCTATCCTCTAGCTCTACATCCGAACCATGCTTGGCTGAATGCTTTTGTGTAGTGGACCACTCTCAGTCTAGCAGTGATGTTGATGTATGTAGAAACCCCAGCAACATCTCTGCGCCTGATGCACTTATACTAGCCCCACAGAGCAACAACATCACTCAAATGATATCTAGTCAACAGGAGTGCTGCATACAAGAACTGACCGGGTTTTGATAAGCATGTGCATGTTCTGTTCTGAATGTCATTATTGATGTTGGTGTAGGAAGTTATTCATATGGGTTATTTATGTCCACCTTTGTAAGAACCTTGCCTGCTGGCTCGTTGTATAATAGCCCAGCAGTCTTTATTCAGTTCTCGGAATCCTTTTTTTTTTTTTTTTGTGACAGTCTTAATGGGCGTCGTGGTAGTACACCCTTGCTACTGAAAATCATATCAGGTATAAAAGAACAGCACTGCAACATTTACCAAGAGCTTCAAAGAAGATGTATATTATAAACACAACTGTTGTGAAACTGCATCATATTAAAATGCAGTGCTGGTATTTTATATTATTTTCTTATTATTGAATATCAACACTTGTCTAAATAGGGTAGAGAGTGGCTGATGAATTGTGCATGACAACAGATGAACTACAGTCTGTAATTATACACCTGCATAGTGGCCCATTAAGGCAACTCATAAATTCAACGCTGAATAGAAGAAGACTGCGGGTGTTTCCATTTAAATGAATTGCACACTTCTTGCCACAAGACAGTGAAGAATGATGACCAAGGCAACTCAGACATGAGCACATGAAAAGTTATTCTCAAGGTATGAAAAGTTATTATATGCAAGAAAAAATCCATTCACACCTTCAATTCACACCGCTATTGTATTTTGCCGCTGTCCTGCTGTATATCATAAACATACTGCGCATTTAAGCCTCAGTGAGGAAGCGCTTGTGACTGTGTCAATATTAGCTGTGTTTCTTGGCTGAGACTGTTGCAATGAAATTCAGAGCATACATCAGCAGTTGAACCATATTTTCATCTCCATCCAATTTTCCTGACGCTGTTGATTCATGCAGTGTGCCTGTAAGTAAGGGAGAAAAATAGAAAAATCCAATGTCGCTCTTTATTGATTCCTTTCCCCTGAGCCGTGTGTTACAGAAATATGACTCAATCTGTTAACAGGCCTGCAAGGCAGGTGCTTGAAAGTCGGGACTTCGGGGCTATGCTTTAAAAAGGTTCAAATGAAGAATCGTCATTCTGTATAGCTTATTGTATGACCTGTGTATCTGCATTGGCCTAGAATTCAGAGCTCAATATGAGCACTGTCTGTTTACATTGTGGTTACTATGCACTATAAGGCCAGATGTATGTAGACGCCCCTTCTAGTTATTGATGTCAGATGTTACAGCCACACCTATTGCTAGCCGGTGTGTAAATTCAAGCATATAACCATGTAGAACTGGTCATATTAAAGAACTTGTTAAGTTTAAAAATGGTACTGTCACAGAGCGCCACCTTTGCCACAAGTTAGTGAAATTTATATTCTAACAGTTCTGATTAAATGTAAGTGCTATTATTGTGAAACTGAAGTGTCTAGGAGCAGCCACAGCTCAACAGTTAGGAAGGGCTGCCAGATGTTGAACTGTAAAGTGCATAAAAATTACTTGACCTTGGATGTAACCCTCACCAGAAAGAAGCAAGTTGCTTAAAGAAGCAAGTTGGACACAAGGACTGAGCTAAATCTTAAACTGAGTTTGGTCGTTGCCAGAAAATAGCATAGTGCTATCAATAAAGTTTGGTGGAGGTGGAATAATGAATCTGGGCCTGTTTTACAGAATTAAGCTCCATCCAAGGTAAGAGTAAGGTTAATGCTATAGCATTACAAAGACATTTTAGACAATTCCAGTAACACAAAATAACACAAACAACACGTAGATGCCACTCAAAGGCATATCCCATACCCCATAAGCCCATAAGTGCCTTCTTTTACATAAAGCAAATAGCAGGCTCAATATTAATGTGCATGGTTTTGTAATGAGAAGTCTAATAAGCTTATGAAGGTCTGTTAGTCAGATGTCCAGACACTCTGTATTATGTATATTTTGGATGTTAGATTTGATTTAACCCCCACCAGGCTCAGACTACCAAATGGATACCAGGTCATGGATACCCTTGTAAAACCTACATTGGGATTAGATGTTACAGAGTAATATGCTTTTAGGAGAATTCAGCATAATTCAGTGGTTGAGATGTCACAAAGTTGTTCAGAGAAGATTCATGTAGAAGTTGGTCAGAGACTCTGATAGTAACCAGAACTCACAATTTCTTTAATGCAAATGTACAGTATATGTTGTGTTATAATAATATGCAATGTGACTTGTCATGGCATCAGCTGTCTAGATCTTATCAATACTGCTGAGAACAAGTCTGAACTTTCTCTAGAATTAAGCATTTTGCACCAAACTACTCAGAATGACCTAATCCTTGTGGTTTAAGTATGCAGAGAGGATTTATGATTTATTTATTTAGTGCCTCTTTAAATTTAATAACTGAAGAATACGTCAGCAGGTTATGGGGTTAAATGTCCACACAAAGCTCGAAGCATACAGGAAATGTATATGAATTTGATTGTTATGTTTTATTATTGAATTGTATGTGTGTGGTCTGCCTATTTATTGACAGATTCCAGTGCTGATCAATCTCAGTCAGGATGCTGATGTCAACCTGCCTGTGAAACCCCTTATCTTCGCTCTGGCTATGGGAGCCTGTTTAGGAGGTGGGTTCAATTTCCAATGCAGTCAGATTTGTCCTACAGTGTTTGAGAAAACAATGCTAACAACCCAGGGTGAATTAAATTATTAGTCCAAAAATTAAAAATGTAACATCAGCGTTATCACATCCTTCAAAATATACAGTACAAGATTTAACCAAAGATTTCTCTTCTACTTAACATTAACTAGGGATGCTTTGGAGGATGTCTTTTACATTTATTTAAATGATGAATTCTCAGGGAAAATTTGAACTTTGCTTCATCCATCTCCTACTCTTTCCTTAGCATATAGATAATCAATACAGAGTCTCTCTTAACTCTTGTTTGCAATGTTGCAGACGGTAGAAAAGAGATCTTGTGCTTTCTCCTAATTCTCCTGAAAGCTTTCCTTATATAGGAGTATTATGTGTCTCAAGGCCATCTCAGCAGAGTGCCTGGGCGTCTGTAGGCTGTGAGAATGGAGCGAATGGTGTGGCAGTACTCTGCCCTAATAGGCGGAGGTGTGACGGATGTGTTATTGATCGATAGGATGCTGTGGCAGGCGTCCGGTTCCACTGCCACGATGGCACCTTTTGAGATGTGAACTAGTAATATTGAGCTGGGTTTTCTGGGGAGCCAAACAACACATCCTTACAGAGAAGCTTTAGAGAAAAGGAGCACAGAAATCTCTACTGCGAACAACTATAGCAGAGATTTTTCAGCCTTCATCTCTATAAAGCATGGACGATGATCACGTTAGTTTCTGTTTATTATTTATGAAATGACTTCATAGCCAGTTGGGAAGAAGTAATCTGTCAAAAGGTGACAACAACATGCTTATTGCCTTTTAGACTCTTGTGGAAAAATTCAGCATGACAAAATTCATCAATGTAAATCACTTTTATTTTTAAACAATGATTTCAGACATAATGTGCAACATAAAATCCTGTTGATGGTAGAAGATGATATAGTGTAGTAGGTTACACTGCAGCCCCTCATGCTCTAGTAGACTGGGGTTCAGTTCCCCAACTGGGAAGCTATTAGACCAATAGGAGTCTTTGGGCAAGACTCCTAACACTGCCTTCACCTACTTAGTAAATTATGATTGAAGTGAATGAATAAACTAATAAGGCAGAAATAAACTCACATCATTGGCCATTACGAAATAGCAGAGATCTCTTGTTCAGCAGGATTGGGCTTCTAATGTATTTCTCATTAAAGCTCATGAATGAACAAATACAATTATTTAGGATTTGATAAATAACGAAAAAAATCAATCGGAAATCAATTTTAAATAAATGCACAGCATTGTTTCGTTTTGAAATAATAACTTCTCATCTTTGTCAGGATTGGCATATCAGGCATATCACTATAAGTCTCAGGAAAAATTGATTCCTGATTTCTTCTGATACGTGATCATAGCTTGGCCTAGCTTACCAACCTTTTCTCATCAGTGAAGCAGCTGCACATTTCTGTCACATGGATTTTCTTAAGAAAGTGCGCCAGATAGTCCCGGTAGAATATACAAAATATTTAAATGATCCCCTTAATTATAATTTCACATTGAAATGTTATCCCTGCCCATTTTCATTTATTTTTATTTGTAAGCTTATGTCTGTCATTATGCTGTATGCAGACTTAACACTTCTCGCCGGCTCAGAGAGTCTCAGTCAACTGATGGGTCTCCGACAGAAGATTTGATTCATCAACTTTAGAGCAGCCCTATTATAAAAAATGAAATACTAATAGCTGCTTACATCAAACTCGCAAGCATGTTTTTGCAAGCCCAGTTAGCATTCCCTGAACAGCTGTTTCTATTAAAAAAATGAATCAATGTGTATTAAATGCTTTAAAAAGCTCTTTAAAGTGATGTGTGTTTGCTCTGGGAGTGAGACTTGTTAAATGCTTCAGCTGCTAGAGCACATTTACAAAGTAGTAGTTAAGGACAGAGTAGTTGAACTGTACATGTATGGTTGTTGTAACTGGCCCATAGAAGTCAAAGTCATGAGTCAGCCGTTCTCCATATGCTGACAGCAGGATAACTTGATCCATTCAACTTGAGCCTTAGTTGCCAATTACATGCTGCACTAATACAGAATTCAATCGAATCAGTTGAGTATTTCACAAGGACTTTAAAGTGGCTGATCCAGATAATCGTTTTAGAACTAGAGATGTTTGTTTTTATTTGGGCTAGCGGAGCAGTCTGTGAAGCTGTGATGGAGTTCATGTAACAGATAATAAGGAGGCGACCTCTAGTCTTCATCAGAAGGTAATCCTGCCTGTGACTGAAGTGCGGATGGAAGTACCTCTCCGTGCCACGCATTTCCAAAGCAGGAGCAGCAGAAGAGACCTTGTTAAAAACCGCTCTGGCTATTTACTGTTCAAGGTCGTTCAGTTGTTGATCCGCCAATAGGAGTGATTGCTCAGCAGAGAGCCTTAAATTGCAATCAGTGTAGCCAAATATGCAGTGAAATATGAGTCTTAAATCACTTTGAAAGTTCAGGGGGTATTGGTGAAGTATGTTGGAGGACAACCTGCATGTTTTTAATAATGATGGACTGCCCCCTTTCACTGAATTGCCTTGATTTATATACACTAAGCTGCATAACATTACATTTAACATTTTATAAAAAAGACACCCTGGAGGTCAACGAAAAATACTTTATTGATTTAAACTAGAGTTTCTATATGTTTGAATAAAATTACAGTTTCTGTGAAATAGTGCTGACATTGAACATTTACTTTCAGGTAATGGTACTCTGATCGGTGCATCTGCTAATGTGGTGTGCGCTGGAATTGCTGAGCAACATGGCTATGGGTTCTCTTTCATGGAATTCTTCAGGTATGTGCATCTATTTGTATCACCATATTTAATCTTTAGGCTTTACATGCATAAAGGATGCAAAGCAAGGCTTTTGTCTTTGTCATGTCTATGGCTGTTGCAGCTGTTGCAGCCAGTCTGTTATAGCATGAAGGAAAAGCCTTAATTGCTTTTATTCAAATCAAAGAATGATTGTGAAAGAGTTATGCAGGAGTGCTTTCTTTGACCGGGTACCGTTGGCACCTCCAGCAGTGGAGCTACAGGTAGGTTCTCATTTCAGCTCCCTCCTAAGGGGAAAATTGAGCCTATTGTAGACAAATCGATCTGTCTGTGGTTGCTCAACTCACCCTGTCAGGTTATAAGGAACCCCATGACCCGAGCTGCCCTCACCTGGACTCTTTCAGGACATTCTTACACTAAGTGGAAGTCTGCCACAGGATCTTGTTTTACAGTGGGAGACTGCATTTTATCCACTTTCCATAACATGCTTTCTTCACAATAAAGCCTGCTAAATGGTTTTTGGATTGGACATACGATTCTAAGAAAAAAAACAGAATCTTCACATCATGTGGGGGTTTGTTAAACTTTACAACCTTCTTTGCTTTACCTTTTATTTGACAAAAACTTAGCTGCCACTGTCTGTGCTCCCACATTAAGGAGTTAGGGTTATAAATGACTGAATATAAAAATTGTTGACGCTATTATTATTATCTCTGTAAGTACATCTGTTGAGTCCACTAAATTCAATGATGTTAAAGATTCAGGTGCCCTGAGTGTGTTTATCTAGACCAGAGGTCATTAATAAGCGAGCCGCGGTCTGGGTCCGGACCCAGATGTTGTCTAATGAGGACCCAAACCGATAAACTATTGAGAAGAATTTAATTAAAAACTTTACTTGTTTTTATGGTACACAGGCTTTACGGTGCAGTAAACTTACAGACCAATCATGTGCGTTTTAAGATCACCAAAGGCGCTCCTCAGCCAATCAGATCTGTGCAGATTCGGGAGTGCGGCGCGCACACAGACAGGGAACGAAGTGAGAAGCAGCCATCGGAGAATAAAGCGAGTCAGAGCAAGACTAATTCAGATGGGTCATTCCACAATGAACATTATTAGGAATAAATAGGCTCACCAACGAGCATCTTCATATGTGTAGGAGAATGGCCCTGAAACCATTTCAGCTCAGATTTAAAGACAACCAAGAACTCACTTTTCTTACTAATCAAGAGAAAGTGTGAAAGAGGAATACAAGAGGCCATAAACTGTTAAGATGTGAAATTGAGTTAACAAGAAGACTGAATGTTTTATTTACTTTTTCTCTATACAAACACTTTATGATGCACTTTTTTCTTTTTTTAAGTAGCCCTTGTTTTAGGGAGAAAAACAGTTGTTTTAGGTTCTATAAATAATTAATTCAGTTCAGCATTTAAAACAAATATTGTTGAAATATATTGAACAGTATTTGTTATTTGTGATTTTATAAAATGCTGATAGAGGCTACTAGGCTATTTCAGTATACAGGATATGGCACAGAAATTATTGAAATTGTGACCGTCCGGACCTTGGCCTGAGGAAATTTCTGCTAAATGGACCTTACTGAATTCTAATTAAATACCTCTGATCTAGACCCACAGCTGGGCTGGAAGAATGATCTAATCTGTACTAGATATAATACACGTGGCATTAATATAGGATATCACAACATCAAATATGTTCTCTCTGCCTGCTATGGTTTGAAACACCCATAGCTGTGTAACTGGCTAACTGTCACCAGTCCTACACACATCTGTTTTCCAGAAATTGTTCTTTAAGGAATCATCCATTAAAAGCGTTTCATTTATTGGTTCTTTGGGCTCCATATTTGGTTTTGAGTGTACCCAAACCATTTCAGTTATGTTTAATGCATGGTTGGACAAACTTAGAACTGCTGACAGCCTTGAACTCAAGATGGAGTCAAATGGGAGTGTTTTTTTTTTTGGGTGGGGGGGTGGGGGTGGGGTAAAAATGCAAATTGGCTGTGCTGTGGCATGCAAAGTGGAACTCATGCCAATCAAATCAATGTCTTAAAGCCTAAAAATACCCCATAATTTGCCTCTCATTCTGCAAAGTGCCAGATCTGGTTTTAGAGTGGGACACTTGTGGTAGCTTGATTTCATGTACTCCATATCAACAAATACATTTGAAAGGTAGAAAAAGCAACCCGCTGATTACCTCTTGAGGAGGTTGCTGAGAGGCTTGCTGAGATATTCACCATCTCGGCTCATTCGGCTCCCCCTGCCAGTTGCCACCTGCTTGATGAAAGTGCTTTCCGTACTAATACAGAAGCTTCCCAATCGCTGGCGCTTTCCCAGCTGGAAGGGTGGCAGTGGTCAATAGTGAAAAGAGAAGCTTGAATGCATGTCTGATTGGGCTGTGAAATGCTTGTGGTGGGAGACTGTTAGTTTGTTTCTTTCCTTGTGTACAGAATCACAGAGGAACAAACACAGACATGCCAAATATAGCCAGACGTGGAGATTTTCTACTGTCTTCTGGGTCTTGATTGACAGCTTTGGCTTATTTTGTCCAATTTATTGTTAGATCTCTCCAGAAACCCGAATAAGTTAGGAAACTGTTCAAAGCCTAAACGAAATCCTAAAAGAAACTCCTGGCTGTACAGGAGGCAAGTCCTGATCTGTCAGTGTGTCCAATGCTTGTTCATTATGCTCTCATTTGAGGTTTAATTACTTGCCAGGCCTTGATGTTTTTTAATCACAGTGTTGTCAAATTTCTCAATGCTTTCCCTACAGTCCAGCGAAAGCCTCTCATCATTTGGTTATAGTTTTCTCATTCCATTGATGAACTTCTATCTTTCCCTCACTGCTTTGTAGTCCCTTTGCTTGCCTGACTGACTGGCCGCAGAGTGGATGAGCCCTGAGGCTGTAGAGATCAATGATAGCGGACAGAGGCTAGGGCTGTCGCCATAGCCACAGCCACAGCCAGAGCTCACTTTAAACAGCACATCAGACATCAGAGATAAGGGTTGATCAGTGGAAGATAATCTATTGAGGAGAGGAACCAGTCCAGCAAGCTTAGCCTTAACTTTGCCATCCTTTCTATGTACAGCATGCTTTCTCAGATCTCTAAAGCTCTGAAAAAGCGAATAGCTGCCTTTTCACCCCCAAAGCTAATTTATACTGGTCTCAAGTACTGTGTTCCTCACAGTAAACTATAAAGTTATGCAAGAATATGGTGTTTGGTTGTGAGGTTCACTTGCAGGTCAAGTCTCCGATGCAGTGACACTTCTGTTTCCCAGAATATCCTCTTGCGTGTTTCTTAGAGTCTGCAAGATATTCCAGAGGCAGGTAGAGCAGCTGGGAGAGTGAGGCTTGAGCCAGAGGAGCTGGGGGCTGAGGTGGTGGCAGGGTGAATTCGACAGCCTTTGGGATTTTTTTTTCTTTTTTTGGCAGCACTTGGAAAACAAATATGGAAGCAGCAGATGTTTGGATAATTGCTCATTCATCATTAACCTCCCTCCCAGCCACATCCTCTCAATTACACTGTAGATGAGCCAGGTCACAGACCATAGCTATCACTGGCATTTAGACTGTAAGCTTAAAAAAATAATGTACCACATTAGGAACACTCAAAAATGCATACAGATGATAATGCAGTCAGTGATATATACACTTTGAGCTGCATCTTTTTGGTAAATAACTGTATATTCAGGATTAGCTGTAATTGCCCGATTGGTGCATAATGAGAAGGGGTGGACAAGGCACTGAGGGGAATGAAGACTTCCTCTGGCGTCTTGGCCAAAAGGAAGTGATGGATTCCTTACAAGATGCACAACAGTACCCAGTGGAATTAGACGAGTTACTGTAACATCTTGCTATGATGCTCAAAATAATAAGCCCACCTGAGTATTGGAGCATTTTATTTTAGGCTTTGGAGACTGTGTTTTGAGAAATTGTGTACATGGACAGATCTCAGGATTACTGTGCAATATTTGATTCAAATAAAGTTTGCCTTCTTAAAAATAATTTGCTCATGTGAGCGTATACATCTGTTTTTTATGAATTCACCACTAAAGCATTACATCAGAACAGACATCAGCCTAATTAGCTTCAGAAGAGCATGTAAATAACATATAAATCAGCAAAGATAGTGCCACTAGTCATTAGCCATTGCTGTTGTACTGTAAGTTTGCCACAATAAACTTGTGTACCTGGAGGGTAGCAAAATTACTAAATAACAAAATAGACCACTGAGGAAGCACATGCTACATTTTTTGGAAAAGGCTAGTTCTAGATATGTTATCCACAGTTAATAACAACGCTGTGTTTGGTGGGCTGAAGATTCTCCACAACTGACACTATTAACATTAAAGTTGCTTTCCTAAACATCACTAAAAGAGAAGAAACTCACACCAGAAGGACACAGATTCTATATGTAATAATTAAAATCAAGCATTTACTGTATAAAAATGTGTATTTGAAGTGAAAGGTTTGTTAAACTAGGTCTAAGCTGAATGTTAGATTGTTAGTATATTAGATTGGCATTAGAGATGTTAGATCAGCGCTAACAAAACAGGGAAATTTCCATAGAAGAAGTAGAGAGTGTTCTCTTTAAAGTCTTTAAATGTCTTTAAATACAGTACATTAAATTCTATTTGCTGATCTTTGCAGAACCTACATTAATATTGCATATTTTTAACTGTCCTAATGGTCATAGATTTTCTGTGGTCCAACAGAGCCTGATGCATAGAGGTAATCAGAATGTTACTGTTCAGTTAAACCTTAATGTTCAGTTAATGCTTGGCCTTTAAAAAGTAATTACTATAGATAGATTACTTCTTATTTCTTTTTATATGTTAGCTAGCCAACAAGCTAGATAAGTGAAACATAAAGCTAGAAATAATTTATGCAATACATTCAGATTGTAGTGATTTTAACTGTAACAAGAACTGCTGCCACCAACGCTTTTAGTGGAATTCTTAACCTCTCTTTGTCCAAGTTTTACCCCCAGATACCAGCACTTATTTATTCATTTGGCACAGCCAATCACATCAAAGTGCTTTGCAATCGCAAGCTTTGTAACTAATAAATGTAGTTATAAATATAAGTAAGTCAGTAGATTAAAGGAAATATGCCAAGCCTAGTATAGACTATTAGCTTCCAGTTGGTTAAGCTACCTGTCCTTTCCCTCAGCACCAGCAGCTCTGGGCTCAGGCTAAAGAGGAGAGCTGTAGTGGCCTGCACCCCTAGGAGCTGCTAATTGCTTTTAGCTCACCAGGTCACGTTGACACTGCTTGTATTGACCACCGGTCTTTTTTGTTTTCTCTCTCTCCATCGCGTTTGTGCCATTTAAGTGAAGTGCAGACTTAATGGTGTGACATGTGGAGACTCGAACGGTAAAAGTTTAATGGCTGAATGCTTGTAAATCCCTGCCACTGCACATTTTTCCCTATTCACCCACTTCAGTGCTGCTGTGTAAATCCTCATTGTGATGCATTTATAGATGGGTGATGCCAGAAGATCTTTCAAATAAACAGCTCCAGGGTAGTGTATCAGGGCAGCAAGGGCAAACCATGATAAAACTCCATTCCACTGAGTGCACTTGTCCTTGTGTTTCCTGCCAGTGTCAAAACATGTTCTGATTTTTCAAAAACCCATCAAGCTGTGAAAAAATATGTAAAACAGCGTGTAAAAGCTCTGTTCCCATTAGTATGTGTTGTAATCAAAGTCTTGTGGTATAGCTAAAATACAATGGACTGTTAATGGCCAAAAATAGACACTTTTTTTCACTTGTGTTGTTTATTGTGCCAGTATTTGGCATTTATATTAATGCCAAACTAATTGAAGAATTTCCCGGCAACTCCAGAATCCGTCTTTGCCCTTGTCTCGCACTCAGGAGAGCATCCAGTCTATAGCTCCTTGTTTACGCAGTAAACAAAAGAGGCCGCAACAGAAATGGCATTTAAGCGAAAGACAATGTTGACTGATTTAGGTGAATGAAACATTTTTTTTCCTCCAGTCTCCCCCAGCAGCCTTCCCGCGCTCGCCTTGCCTACTGATGTGGCACGCCATGCACTGTAATTAGCATTCCCATTCACAGCTGGCCCTCTGCGCTACTCCTGTGCCTCAGACAATGCTAAAGCTGCGCTCGGAGACTGCAGGTGTGCAATCTGCATTTGGCAGCGAGTCAAATGCCCTCCATGCATGGCAATCAAGAACAATGAGTGCCGTTCTGTGTGGACCACCGTGGAGAAGCATGCTCTGGACTTGGGGATGTCCGTTCCAGGAAAGGAAGGAATAGAAACGATCATTTTCAGTCCCTAGCTTGCCCCCCGCTCTAACCAGCAGGCTACTTAAAAATCAAACCTGTTATTCACTGTGCGACATAAAAAGAAGTCTAACTTTGAGGTGGAGCTGAATACGGCCACTTGCAGCTTATAGCATCTGTGAATTGAAGGTCAGGCCTAAAATTGCTCTCCAAATAAAGCAGGTCAGCAAGGTGAAAGGGACAGTTCTGAGAGATAATATCACACATAGATGCCTTTAGCACTTTGTAATTAAATCACAACGAGGGGGGGAAGGACAGGCCAAAAAAGAACTTTGTGCCAAAGTGAAGTGATGCTGTGTTTTGTTTGTGTGTGACCTTCTGAGGTTGGACCGCTGACAGACAGCATGCTGAGAGCTATACAGTCAAGGTGAGAGGCCTTGACTAAAAGGCAGCAGGTGGGCCACACCTGTATGGAAAATGTCAGCTCGCAAAGAAGGTGACAGTGCACATTTTGAAAGAGCACACTGAGGACAGATTTAATCTGATGTATTGCTCTTGTCTGGAACTAGAGCTCATTGATGAGCACAAAATACTAGTGTGAGATCACAGTACTTCATGTTCAATGTCTGGTGGTACTTCACTGTCCGAAGATTTGGTTTTGCGCTTTTGTACTTTGCTAAACTGAACAGGTTTATAAACTTTGATAAATTCACCAGTAAAAATTCACCTGATCCATTTTTTCTTTGAATTTTTTAAAGAATTTCAATTAATTTTAACTATGATGCCATTATATTGGAGATACAACGTTTTCTTCTGACAGTCACTACTTAACCTGTTAGATCAATAATGTGAGTTAAACACTGTTTTAAAGATTTATTTTTGTTGGAGAAAGACCTTGGTTTATCTGAACACCAACCAAAACACAATCTAGAACTGAGACTGGTCAACAGCACCCTGTAAAAACTCTGTTACTAGTCAGAGGGCTCAGTTACAGTACTATGCAGAGAACACCTTTTTATTCATTTATATTGATTTAAATGTAACATTTCTAGTTAAAATAACCATTATGTACATGTTATTCATATTTTGTGTCAGAAAAAGCTGGAAATGCAGCCAACTTCTAAGATAGCGATAGCTTTAATTAAGATAACAGGTGAATGCACTAAATACTGTAAAAATCATATATTTACTATATTTTTCTATTAAACATATTTTTTTACATGCTTTTTATTCATGTTGAATTAAAAGTTACTTGTCTGCTATTTTGATTAGAAAAGACTAAACGAATAGATGGGTGCTTTCTAACTTTTGCATAGTACTTGTACATAATACAGCCATTTTTAAAATTGAATATTAGAATGGCTAATATCATAATAATGATTGCACAATATATATAGGTTCTGAACTTTGCTCTGGTTTCTGTATTCAACCCTTCATTTTTCATGAATGCACTTTTGGTCATGCCACTACTGCACTATAATAGGCCTCTCTATTAATAATAGATCACATCATTCTCAAATATGTCAGAAGTCAATAAGCCACTCAGGGGGTGCCGCTTAGTGCTCAAGTTACATGCTAATGAATCACCTCTTTGATGTTCGTTTAGGGGCAATGCGAGAGCACTGTTTGGAATTCACCCTGATGTCCTAATGACTGGCCCATTAAACAGCTATATCACTGCAGGCTGTCAGTCTTACAGCCTCACATTGGTGTGCGTGTGTGTATGTATGTGTGTTGGGATAGGGGGAGCAGTGATTAGGAATCCATAATTGCTGAAGGGGATGACCCAGTTTCCCTCTCTATTTATAGCCCCAGTTGTGGAGTCACACAGTCTGCATGCAGAATACTGTTAGACATCTGCAATTAAGAAATGGGGCTGCAGTGACACACCTGCTTCCCAGGTTTTGGTCTCAGGAGGGGTGTGTCAAGGCGTATGTGCCTGACATAAGCATTTGCAGGCATTAGATTAGTTTAGTATGCAAAAGAATGGGTATTAATGACAAACCCGAGTGCCCTAGTCTTAAAAGAATGATTTTTGAAGAATGTTTTTTTTGCTTCCCATGTTAGACATGTTGGAGTTCAAGTTTTGAATCAGTATGGCACTGACCATCATAAACCTGAATGGATCTGATTTAATATTATGCTAACAGTGATAAAAATTATACAGCCACCAACTGGCATTGCGTTTTTCATGTGTCTGTCTCAAAACCTAGTGAGCTGCCTGAGTAGGCACAGATTACGTAGACAGCGTCCTGTCTGACATCTCTCCTCATAAAACAGATTATTGAGAAGCTCTGGTTAGAGAGCAACTCTGTTACGACTTGTTCCCGCCCACTGCACAAGACCATGGTTTTAGCTTAGTTTAGCATCTGGCTACCTGGCTAAGCTACAGGCTGGCTGTCCAAAACAATAGCCTGAGGCTAGCATGAATGCTAATCCCACAGTGTATAGAACTGCTAAATGGTCAAAGACTAGTTACAAAGTGCAAATAAAATGCTATTTTGTGTGCTGGTATGACAAGAAACAAATGAAAACACCAGAGAGAATTGGAATAACTTACATTTGAAAATGAGTTCTACGCTCGTAGCTTTGCTTTTGTTGAAAAAGTTTTTGCCTGTGTTGCATATGGGATTGCCTTAGCAGTCACGGAACCTTTCGATGCTCCCCTACGATTCAACTAAAATAAGGTGCCGTAGTAGGCAGCATATTTAATGTATCAAAAAATTGGGACAGCCTATATGTCGGTAGTGCACATACTATGTCATAAAATGATGTCTATGTAGACACACACTAAGTTTTGGGACAGACATAATTTCATGCTTGCTGCCTGTTAGCTTCAGTTCCATAACAAGCCATGTTAGCATGTAAGGTCAAGCTATTCTATAAAAACAACCCTTATTCTACATTGTAATCAAAACATGTTTCCTTGAGGTTTACATATGACCGTTCATGTGTGTATATAATACAAAAACATCCATCATTAATTTTTATATGGTTGCTGTCCAAAGAAAAAATGGTAACTTTACAGGAGAAGCCGAAAACTGTCTTTACTGATTTTGGAGCATTTCTAATGGGTTATTAACCATAGAAGTTTCAAAAAGTGTTTACGCGTTTGAAATAAAAAAAAAATTACCAAAATGTAGATGAATGTTTTTCTTTGGACAGCAAAGTTTTGAGCACATTCCTTCTCTTCATCCCTTGGCTTTCAATCTCTGTACTGCTTGGCAGCAGCATTTGTGCCTCATTCAAAAAGTAATACAGGCTGAAATAGTCCTTATAACTGTTGTGTGAAAGGTCGAGACTAAAAGCTTATGGTATTTACTGACAGAAAAGCCTGCAGTTTTAGGGGTTAAGCACAGTTTGCAAAACTTCAGTGGGGGAAGGCTGCCATGGTGACGGCACCGTCTCATTTCCGAGCCAGACTAAGCCAGAGGTGCTGTGACATTAACAATAATTTTGCATGGCGTATCTTCGCAGGGAGGTTCATGTTCTCTCCTCATACAACTTTACTTTGTATTGAAAGACTTTTAAAGGGCAATCGCTTTGACCTTTTAATGCTAAACCTCAGCATGTCTGACGTTAGCACTTCTGCTCGATTACTGTTTTAGTGCATTTGAATCTATGTATTTACTGCGGGACCAGAACTGTTAGACACAAATTAGACAAAATAGATACTGGCACACATATGTTCAAACAAACACAAACAAAACAAATACATATTCAAAGCAACCGTCAGTAAGTGATACAGAACATGTATCCCAAAAATCAGTTCTAGTGAACTGTTTACCCCAAAGGCCCTGCCACATTATAATACATCATATTATTTAATATATTTTTTTAAATAAAGTTGCTATAAAGTGGTGTTTGAGTAATGCCTTAGTAGAATGTTTACTGGTTTACTGTTTACATGCTTCAAAGATTTGTGATTTTAAAGAATCTCTTATCTTTTACTATCTCTGTCTAACATTTTGTATTTGTTTTGGTTTTTGTTCCTTGAGGAACTTGAGGAACATTTGTGTTGACCACTTTCCAACCTTTCTGTATCCATTAGAATGAACTAGGCTGCTGTTGTTACTGTGCCTTTAAGAATTATATATGTATATGAGCTCTGATTGGATGCTCTGTTCACAATGCACTTAGAACCACGGCTTCAGTTGTCAGTATAAATGGGTGGGTGGCTGAACCATAGCAGGCACATCCTAATGGGTCGCTGGAACCCATCCCTGGCGTCCATCCCAGCGCTTATTGGGTGGAAGGTAGGAAACACTCTGGACAGGGCAGGCACTCACACACCCACACCCTCACACTCACACCTAGGGGCAATTATTGCCTGAATGCATGTCTTTGGACTGTAGGAAGAAACTGGAGCACTCAGAGGAAACCCACACAGACATGGAGAGAGCCCAGTCCCTTCTTTCTGTGATGCAACAGAGCTTAAAGGATATTTACATAATGTAAAGGTTCAACACAGATTCAAACCTTTTTCCTAGAATCTTTACATTACATTTACACTTTTACATTTACAGTACACTTACATTTCATCTCAAATACAGAAGATCTGTACAGCAGCATCCATTAGAAACCATAAACGGGTCTGCTGTGGCATCATGCAAAGAATTTATTCCATCACCCTTATTTTTATGACTGCATTATATCCCAAGGCTTATTATTCAGTGACCTCATAGACTGCAGTGCAAGCTGGGATATAGTTATAGTGTGAATTATAGAACTGTAACACAAGTTAAGGCCTGCCAGCCTGTCCTGGCCATTCATTTGGATAAAAGATTAAATTGTCTTTGTGTTTTAGAGACCTTTTCTTATTATCTAAAATCCCTTCTGAGTTTTGATTACATCATTGTGCTGTAGCAATCAGGGAAAAATAATTAAATTAATCAATAATATTACCGTCCCCACCACCACCACACATATCATTGAGAAAAAACATAATTTAATATTACATACATTATTACTTTTTCATTCACGTTGAATTTAATTTAAAAATGAAAAAAATACTTCTTTAATCACTGAAACAAGTTTCAGAATATTTCGTATTTCATATATAAATATTTGATTTCGATTAGTAGCACAGGAGTCATACGTTGCCAGGCTTAATGACTCTAGATCATCTTACATATTCTAAGTTTTAATTGACTTTTTGGTCGACTTTAAAAGGCTAAACTGAGTGTGGACCTGAGGCTATAGGATAATGGTGATGAGGTTATTAGCGAATGCAGACTTGTTTTAATCACTGTGGGTGCACAGCAAAACACAACTTTAACTAACACCAGAAAGAATGCAACTTCAACTAAATGACAGGAATGGCTGTTATGTCTGAAATGTATCAGTAGCTACACTGTGATTTTAAAATATGCGAAAAAAAGTAAGAGTAAAAAAAAAAGACACCCACACACACACACCCACCCAAGTACAGTAACCAGAGTAATCATCCACATCTCTCTCTCTATTTCCTTTTCCACCTCTGTCTCTTTATCTCTGTCTCCCCTTTCTTTGCTCCTAGCGTGATGTATTCCCTGCATAGGCTTACTGTGGTCTGACACACAATAAGCAAGGCTGTTAGTAAAAGGTCATCTACAAATGGCTCTTAGAGTCCTTACAGAATCTGCAGGTTTTATGTAATAGAGTCGCAGAGCAGATGGGCTAAAGCTCAACTAAACCTTTTCCATTTTCTCTCAAACTAATGATTCGGCAGAAGCACAATTAGTGGCTAATTGAAATTCTGTGTGGAATAAAGTCTCACTGATCTGAACGTTGAAAAAGCAGAGTTTCTGCTGCTTGTGAAAAGGAACTTGCACTTCGGGGTCAGACTGGCCTCTTAAACCCCTACCGTAAAAGAATCCTAAAAGTCTGACAGACTGAGAAAAGTAAATGCATGCTAAATTTGTTTTGCAGACCAGCCTTGTTCAAAGGTCCTTTCTTTGAGGGCTGTCATTTTCCAGAAAATCAATATCTGTCTGCAGTGCTGCTTTATAACACCAAAATCAACCAAGTCTGTCTATCACGGTACATGTCATAGCTGCGCTATTCAAGTAGTCAGGCTGGTATGTTGTGTGTTGGCACCTCTTGCTGGTTTTGTTCACCGGTGGATGTTTTCATCTGTTCGAGGACACCTCACTCCCTTTTACATTGTTTTATGTAATGTTTGAATTCCATTAGAGATGGCACTTATCTGATAACAGATATCGGAAATTCTACCAAATCAGGTTTTGGAGGAGGGAAAATAAGAAAGACTCTGATTCCGTCCTGTAACAAACCTGTCCTGAAATAGCACATCACTCACAATGTGCAATGAGATTTTGTTCAGTCTGCATTTCTTACTGTGGGGTAGTAAAAATTGAGCAGTTTGATTTGGGTAGGCTACTTTTAGATCCTCATCTTAAGTGGAGTGCTTCAACTCCAAAAAGGTCATATTTTAAATGGTATTAGACACTCAGTGTTTCAATACTGGTATCAGTATCAAAAAACAGAGAACATGTATTGTACCATCTTTAATTTTATTTACTGCATTACACTTACATTAGAAATACTGAGAATACCAGAACTTCTGCAGTACATACAATAGCTACAAAGTTGTTATTTTCAGTACTTTATTCTCTCTGTAATAACAAAAAATGAAATAATTTTAACATTTTACACACCATATATATTACCCTCCGCTCTCCTTCCACCTACCTTTCTCTCCACTCCCAAATCTTCCCTACAGCCTCCAGGATATCACAGTTAGTCACCAGGGCATACTGTGAGCATGTGTCTCATAGTAGGCACATGTGATATCTTTCCTTCAATCTAGTAGTCGTGGTAGCGAGGATAGTTTAACACTGAATTTATCCAACCGGCTAATGAATTACCTAAAGATGCTGATGAAGTTGTTGATGCCTCACATAAAGTTTGTCATCCAGGAGGGTTCAGCTACTTCGATGCTGGCTGCAAGTGAGCTGCTAACACTGGCTGACCCTGGCTTGCAGCAGCTGCTGCATCAAGTTATGTTAGGCTCTTTAGCTTTGAGATATTATATTTTATGTTTATATGTTTATATGTTGCCACAGTCAGCTTTGCATTGCCAATATTGCATTGATTTTAAAAGTGTAACCATACTTGGGAATTCTTTCGGCTTATTATTGCCACGTCTATGTTTTGGGCTTGTACCAAAATTTCATACCAGTTAATTTTAACCTACACACAGCAGCCTCTTGTTTTATAACAAGTCATCCAAGTGTCTTCCTTAGTATGGAAATCAGGTTTTGCTTAAATAATAATTTCAACTTGATCTTTTATGTTAAAAGGTATGTTAAAAGATCTCAAGCATCTTTTAAAAAAAAAGAAATACTCTGCCAACTACAGCACCAAAAACACTAATAACTCTTTGCAGTCAGGAAGATTTACTTTCATGTTTGTCTAAAGTATACAGTAGTATATAACTACTTGCTCTGTAGTTTTGTTTTCTATTGTAATTACTTAATTAGTTTTTGGTTGATCACATCAATAATGATTTACAATTTTTGTTTATAACTTAACAAAAAAACATTAAAACAGATTCAGATTTCAGGTTATTTTTTGATGGTTTGAAGTGTATGTAAGCGTGTAATGCTGTACAAAGCATTTATAATGTCAGCTAAAGGCTGAGGCAGAGTGAGAAGTGAATGAAAGGAAACTGCATTCAATAAATGCATGTTATATTCAAGCAAGGAAAAAAATGTTCAGAGTTTGGTGCCAATAGGGTGCTGTTGTGCTAACTGTGTGGAGAGTCTGTGTTAACAAGTGTGAAAAACTGAATACTGAGGCACTACACGGAGGTGGAAGGTAGTCAGTCTTCAGCTTCACAAGCCTGTGTCGTTACTTGAGGCTGGGGACACTGGTAGTGAGATATCAGTGCTGAGGGTTGCAGACAGAGGTTCTGACATGTAAGAAACTTACATGTCAGGACAGCAGGACATCAGGCATAATGCTCATTGAGTGCTTTATACATAGTTGCTCCAGACCGGACAATGTTTTGTTCTTGTCAACAACACTGTAGCCAGTTTTAAGGCCAAGAAATTAGCATTTATTGTGTCGATGTCTACACACTGATAAAACAGTGCTCTCCATTGAGTGCTATAAAGATTGTGCTGTAATGCTTGTGTTTTAGTGTTTTTGTATCGGTGATATGATGCTGTGAGAAATGCTTTGAGTATTTTGGAAGCTTTACAGGTTTAGGCAAATGTTTGGGTGCACCTGATCAAAAACTTTTGTTTAAATGAAACTCGGTAAACATCCTCTGCAGAGGACACCCATGTTTGTGCCCAATTACTTTTAGTGCACTATTTAACATAGTGAAAAAAATAACACAAAAAATTTGTTATGCATAAATGTAATCTAACCCTAGATTATTACTTTTTTAACATGCCAAACTCAAAAATGATGATGAGAGATAATGTTGTAAAATTTGCATTTAAGCTGCTGAAAAAAACACTGTCTTGAAAAGCCAGAACATTTCCCAAACTTTTGACGAGAAATGTATGTGTGTATGCAACGTTTCTCTGTCTGTGTTTGTTTGTTTTGATGACTGATGGTCAGAGCAAACACACTGAGTGCATGGACCACTTGGATACTCTCCACAACGGTGCCAAATCACTTTGGCCCTCACAGTCCACCATGTGGCTGCTACCACGGTCATATAGAACAATGGTGGATGTCCAAATGACAAACCATCTGGGGCCACCCCATTAAAGACCAGTGAGCAAGAGCAGAGATGGTGGTGATAATCCCAGCTTCTAAAGAGTGAGGCTGAGGGATGCACCCAGTCAGCATCCTGCTCATAATTACCCCTTACCAGCTTTGCTTTGTGTGGCTTAGAGCAGAAGAAGACCAGCTTTATCCTCCTGACTCTGATACCAGTCTCATGTTCTTCTTGCAGTATATAAGATGACATACAGCGCCCTCCACAATTATTGGCACCCCTCATTAAGATGTGTTAAAAGCCTTAAAATAAATACAACTAGTATTGCAGAAGCATAATCTCACACTGACAATTGTAGAAAAATGTAACATTTAAAAAATCCCTAAGAAATTATTATTATTATTATTATGTTTAATAAAATTACCTGTTTAATGATTATTAGCACTCCTAACAATTCCTATAAAATAAATGTAATCTAGGAACCTTTAATTAGTAATTCATCACTCCATGCAAGTTCATCTTGCCACCATACACAATGAGGAGGACGGTATGAGAAGTAAAAAGTTCTTCAAAGCTCACTGTTAGAGAATTGCATCAAAGAGTAGCATCTTGGGCTCACAAAGTCTCTATAACAACCATCAGGCGCTATCTACATGCGAACAAGCTGTTTGGGAGGTTATGCACAAGCAAAAACATAAACGCCAGGAGTTTGCAAAGCGGTACTGGGACTTCAACTGGGCCCGTGTGCTTTGGTCAGATGAGACCAAGAGAGAGCTTTTTGGCAACAAACACTCTAAGTGGGCCTGGCGTAACACAGAAGATGAGGCCCTGGGAACCTTGTTGGGGTGCATGGCATCATTAACTCTTTAAAATACCAGGACATTTTAAATCAAAGTCTGGTGGAAGATGGGTCATCGCTGGGTCCTGCAGCAAGATAATGACCCTAAACATGTAACTAAATCTACACAAAAATGGTTCACCAGACACAAAATAAAGCTCCTGCTATGACCATCCCTGTTAAAAAACTGTGGGGTGAGCTGAAGAGGAGAGTGCATAGGAGAGGACCCAGGATGATTTAGAGACATTATGCAAAGAGGGGTTGTCAAAGATCCCTCTTTCTGTATTCTCCCATCTTGTGAAATGTTATAGGAGAAGATTAAGTGCTGTCTTGTTGGCAAAAGCAGGTTGTACAAATAAAATAATTATTTCTTCATATTTTTCCAACTGAATAAATACACTTACACAATTAAAGTTTGGATTTTTCTCTTTTTTGGATTGTTGTCCTATATTATTTAAAAACAATATATATTTGAAGCCTAAGAACACAACTTAATGAGGGGTACCAATAATTATGGAGGACACTGTAATTGGTATGTAAGATATATAGTTTCAAACATTTTAAATTGAACTAAAATCATCAACAGAATGGGAAGAAACTGAGGGCAGCTGTCTTGACGCCTGCTGTCCGTTCTGTCTTATAAGTCAGTGCCGTAGAAGGCAGCATCATCCACGGTGTCAGTTCTGGTGATTTCTGCTATTTTTTCCTGACCGCATTGGCACAGACACAGATGAGTAATGGGATATGTAAGGCAGTGAAGGAAATACTGCCTTCAAAAATGGCCAAAAGGAGGAGCCTCAGCAGGCAGTGGTTTATAGAAACATTAGATTCAGACGTGACCGGCCACCTTTCTGCCTCAGAGTATCGTATGAGTAGGCAGTGCTTATTATGTTTCAGTCACAGCCGATAACTCATCTGTTGTTCCACAGTTTCTGTTAGTCATCCTTTTGTCCTTCATCAGTGGTCACATGACTCTGCCCAAGAAATTATTGGCTGGATGTTTTTGGTTGGTGGATTATTCTGAGTCCAGCAGGGACAATGAAGTGCTTCAGCAGCACTGCTGTGTCCGATCAACTTGCACCAGTACAACACACACTAAAACAGGGTTTGAAGAACAGGGTGAAATGGGGCTAACAAAGTATACAGATAAACAGATGGACTACAGTCTGTAATTGAAGAACAACAGTATAATGCTACTATATATGGTAAATGAAGCTGATTAAATGGGCAGTGAGTGCAGATCCAAGGAGGTGTTTCCAATGAAGTCCTCAGTAAGTGTATACGAATGATGGAGAAGGTTACTGGAGCGAGATAGATAAGCAAGAACATATGCTCAGAGTCGACTTGTTATCAGTTTATAAGGGTTCAAGGCGTTGGAATATCCACTTATTTTAATTGGTCTGACTCGTAAAATGCTTTGCAGCTGTGTAAAGAGCTTTTCTTTTCTTTTTTTTGGTTTTATGCCCTTCAAACACAGCCTCCCAGTGCACATTGATTCATCCAGCTGAACAGCTATGAATTAGACACCTGGTTTGCTCACATCACTCACATTTTGCATTAACTGCTTGACCTGACCTGTACCGCACCTGCAGCATACACACCTGCTTTAATGCTCTTATAATACACATACACACTTATACACTACAACAACACACCTGTCCAACCACCATGTCCCAGTTTTCATATTAGCCTGTCCACCTGTCTGTGGGGTATTAGACACCTGTTTTATACAGCAGACCAGCTGTTAACTCTACCCTTGGCCTATAGGCTCTGTTGTAGAGGAGGTGCTGTTCATGGTCTAATTCTGAAGCGTAAGATGAAGAATAAGAGGATGTCTCAGATGACCGTGACAGTGATTCCTAATTGGCAGTGCTCACCTTTCTCAGGAAATTAGCTGTCATCCAACCTAGTTGTTTTGCTTCTATGCATGTGTATGAGGTAGAATGTAAAAGTTCTTGATCTTATGGCTGCATCCACATTGAAATATATTATTCAGAATGAATAGATAATACAAGCTAAACAGATACAAATCAAAGTTTTGTACAAATATGTGTAACACCAGTAAACAGTGCATAGTGCCACTAGTGCTGTAATGATAAAACTTCATAGTGCATTGATCCGGAGAGTTATTAAACATATTAGACAGTCATCTTGTGCTTATCTTGTGTCTTGTGTATAAAAAGAAAATATCTTGTACATATTCATGAATGATAAGTTTAGCATCAGAGTTGTACTTGACTTAGGCTTCTTATTTTATTCTGTCTTATAATCTCATTAGCTTCATTGCTCTCTCTCTATGACCAGAGCGGGATGGGTTACTCCCTTGAGCCTGGGTTCCTTTCTTGAGCCTGGGTTCCTCTCTTGAGCCTGGGTTCCTCCCTTGAGCCTGGGTTCCTCTTATTTATTTATTTTTTAAATAAAGGGAGTTTTTCCTTGCCACAGACACCTCTGGCTTGCTCTAGGGGGGCTTGGACCTCAATACTCTTTGGACTCTTTTCTTACCATCCTGCTTTTCTGTAAAGCTGCTTTGACACTGACACTGGTTGTAAAAAGCTATAAATAAATGTTGATTGATTGCTTGATTGATTTGATTGATTGTTGTAGCCAATTGATTGTAACCTTTTACTGTAACTTTAGAAGATTTCAGAACTTTATTCCAATAATAAGCACATTTTCATAAAACATAGTAGCAGAAGAACTGCATGAAATTAATTAAATGTGTCTCATCAAAATGTCATTTATTGTATGTTATTTTAAATATTTATTTTTTTCTGTGTTGTAACAGATTATGTTACTGAATACATCTCATACAATGAATTCAGTTTTTAATATACCAATAAGTATAACTAACTTCACATTAATTTCTTTTTGGCTGTATGACTCTGTCCCAGTCTTACTCATCAGTCTCACCTGTGTCCTGCTAACCAGACAAACCCATCTTTATTCCTCTCCAGAGAAATACCACAGTAATAATCCCATATAAGACCAACTCTTCACTTAGTCTGTATCCTTCAGAGTAACATGGTTCACATTGATTTAGCACTATACTGCAATGTTTTGTGCATTCTCTTTGAAAATTCTTGTTTGACCAAACCAATCAATTAAATATATGAACTATGTTCACAAAACCAGCACAGCACAAGTTTCCAACACATTCTGGCTGAGGGATCTAACTTGCTGAAAGCAACACGTTTTATTTTATTGAATACAGTACAACTTCAGTTTAACATTTCTTGTTAAATGTCCCACTGTCTCTTCTCTGCAGTTGGACCATACAGTAGAATAAAAAGAAACTTGAAAGAATTTGTCAATCAAGTTGTTTATAAAGCACACTCTCTAGATATAGCTAGCATGATAACCAAATATTTGCTATATTTAGTACTGTAGATAACAGCAGTTGTTTTTCTAGCAGTTGTTTTTCTTCTTTTAATTATTTGCTATGTGTATTGCTTTAGCTCTGTCAATGAGACTGAAGCTTTGTCTTTGTTGAAAAACTGGAATTGAAGCCGTATCGAACCTAATGCCACCGTGAGCTACAGAACAGCACTGAATTAATGGCCTTAGCAAAACTGAGAGGCGAGTCAGACCCACAGGATTGGAAACAAATGGCTTTCTTCATTTACTATGTAAAGTTTTACAGCCCTAATAATTTTTGATCTGTGGCTGAAATTTCACAACTCGGAGGTGAATTTACGGGAGAATCCAATTTAGTTAACATGTAACTCGAATGCCACTTAGGTCACTGACTTGAGTCCTCATCCCTGTGGAAATTGAACCTGGTATTTAATAATTAATGTTTCATAATCGGTTCTCTAATTTGTTTTAATTAAAAAAAACCCTATTCAAACATATCCAGTTACATACAGGTAATTTGAGAAACAGATACAGAGTCAGTGGTTTTATGCTAGACTCCTGTTTGGTCTGTGTTTGCCTTGTGGTCATTCAGTATTTCAGCAGGATGTCGGGCTCTGTATCACCCCCACCACTTTCTCTCTCACAACACAGTCTGTTCACTCTCCTCCTCCACTCTTCCCTCTCTCCTTGATCTCCTCATCCTGTGTTCTCTTTCTACAGTCTTCAACCACTCGCTTCTTCTACCCTCTATTTGCTCACACTCAGAACTTGCTGTACTGATCTAGCCACTCTTTCCGCTTCCCAAATCTTCCGTTTTATCCTGGGCACTCAGACGCCGTGTGCTGAGCCTAAATGGATGTCCAAGGCCTTCAAGCTCACAAGTGCACCTTACTCCCGCAAACTCCATTACCCGTTGCACTCTAAGATACCATTTTGCTAGACTCCATATGCCATAGGCCCCAACTGCTTTTATATCAGCTGATATAAACAAAACAGAGATCATTAAAAATGTATGGAATAGAATGGAGAAAGAGGGGCCTGAGATTTGCTCTGAGTAAACTGGGTTGCTGTTCTGACTTTGGGAACTGATAAAACAATCAGCATTCTGCTCGCTCACTGCCATGTAGATTTATTGCTTTTGTTATACTATAATAGTCAAAAGGTTATATGTAGGTATGTTTAACTATATATTTGCAAATATTTGTATGGTTAATAACATAATGAATTAAATTTACATACAGTCAATCTTCTATATTCACAGGTTTTGTCAGTGTTAAGCAATGTAAAATATATAAAGTACATTTTTTCTTGGATCATAAACAATAATGTACAAACAATTAAATTAAATTTAAACATCTGCTGTTTTATTTATGACTAAGAAGTAAGACAGAGAATAAGAGAGAAGTAAACAAAATAGAAAAATGGGCCCTAGTAGAGAACCATGAGGCACCACAGAGGGATATCTCCCACACTACTTATTTGCAACCAACTGGATTTCAGTGGGTAGTGTTGTTTTTAATCCAGCAGTTTAGTTTTTAATCCAACTCTGGGGATTTTGCTGAGCATGTACGTTAAATTCTGCAATTGTAATGGCAGGCAGGATCTCAGCGTTTTAAGAAGTGATTATCTGTTTCTTTGTAGCTTCTTATTTGTTCTGTAATTTGTACTGGTTCCCTTGACAGAGCTTCTCTGTGTGCCATTCTGTTCTTTATTCCATGTGTGTCCTCGATCAGTGGCCTCCAGCGTATTTCACATGTGCAGATGAGTGGGCGCTGGGTGGTGGTCTTTGGGTCAAAAGGGCACTGATGGGTGGTGATGGAGAGCAGAGATTATGACCAGGGCCTGGTTGTAATTACGCTGGTAATGCCTCTCTCCAGCTGGATATTTCTATCGCTGGGTGTATGGAAGGCTGTCAGCATGCTGTCTGAGAGTGGACAGCCATTCATGACAGCAGAAAAGCAGCTTATACTGAAAGGAGGGATGCACAGTGGGCCACTGCTGCATCCCCAGCCTTTGAATTACCGTTAATGCAGAGATATTCAGACTTTAATATCATTTCAATGAAGCGGGTAATATGCCAAGCGTGCTCCTCAGTAGGAGGCTGCTGGGACTCCTACTGTTCAGAATGGAACTATTCAAACAATAGATAGTCTGATACGCTCAAAGACAGATAGAGCCGGAGAGCACAGGAGGTTATGGATGAATTATAATAGAAAAGGCTGTACCAGCCAGCATGCAAGTAGTTGGGCTCAGGTTATTGATTCAGCTCAGCCTCATCACAGATCAACTCATTGTTTCACTCCTGCTTCAGAAATCAACAGTCGAACACTGCAAGAAAGTCCACAAGTGGTTATGGCTTAAATTGCTTCTACAAGCTTTTTTATTTATTTAATTTTATTTATTTAGTTGCAGGACTATATTTGTCCGTTTGTTGCTTGTTCTTTGAAATAAGTGGATCAGATCCTATGATTTTTTTAATGAAAATTGAAGTTTAGAGTATTTTTTTCTGCTGTATTTTTATAATTACATAACTCGCTATATAGTTATATAATGAATTATACAATGAATGTTCTGTATAAACTAGGACTGTTCCAAATATACATTTTTGGGCTCTGGGGCTTCGGCAGTGATCAGTCAAGCTCTGTGTGGTTGGAGGGGGCTGTGAAATCTGTGTCTGACACAGCAACTTCATTCGTTTTGGTGGGTTTTCCAGAGTGCAGTGTTTTTAACTGTTAGTGCTGGAGAGGCAGTGTTCATTCCCATCATGTAAAGCAATGTTTACAGCAATTTAAAATCAAAGCTACATTATGGGCCAAGGTCAACTTGTGTCATCAATGGTATGCAGTATTTTGTAAAAAAAACCAAACAAACAAACAAACAAAAAAAACGAATACCTGCCAATGAACAAATATCTGAAAAGTAGAATATTCAGGTTCCTCTAGGATCAGCTTTAACTCTCCATACTGATTTTTTTTGTAAACCTGTTTTTTAAAAGGATTTTTTTTCTGCAAACGAAGAGCATATGCAATAACCAAATTTCCAGAAATTAAAATAAGACAAATCCAAAATTTTATTGTCATATGCCCAGCAGAAACAGACATTTACAGTGTACAATGAATTTCTTACCTTGCTGCTCCTCCGTTCACCGATAGATAAAGATAACAAAATTAAATAAAAATATACAAAATATATACACTACCGCTTAAAAGTTTAGGATCACTTTAGAATTTCATTTCATGCAGTTTTCATGCAATTCACAAACAATATTGTCCATTTCACAATTAGTGTAAGTGTATCAGATGATTTTTAAAGAATAAAAATGTTTGTATTAAAGTCTATTTTTGTATAGAGGCTTATTTAGCATATAGTCCTATTTAGCAATTTAGCAATTCTCAGTCCTCTGCCTAAATCTCCTTGTACGGCCACCAATCCAAGTTAAGGATGTCCCAAACTTTTGAGCGGTAGTGTAAAGTAAAATAATATATTGTAAGTTAAAGTAAATAATTAAAATTATTATTCTTTTTTTTAATTTAAAATAAAAGTTAAAATAAAAGTAAATACGATATGTGTAAATACAATTATAGCATGAATTTAACATTTAAAAAATTTGCCAAAATGCTTGTTTCAGTGAGCTATGAATGATATCCTACTATTGTTATTATCAACAATAACAGCGAATTCTATGAGTTAAATAAGCAAAAGGTGTATGTGGTATTACAACAAGAACTGGAGCACTGGAGCAAAATACAGCTGTTAGAAGAATGCCTTCAGACATTGGACATCACAACAGCCAACTGTGGGGTTTTCCCAAAAATGTACTGTTTAAAGTCTTTTCGACATTATATTTACGGCGTGGTCTAATGCGAAGAACCTGCTTCTGGCATGCTTAAGGGATCCTAAGTCAGTGGGGCATTGCAGGTGAAGTCATCACTCTATTCTATGGATCTTGACAAATCATCCGGCTTGATAAATAGCCACTTTGATTGCTTTGGCAGGGCTCATGACTCTGTGACGGTACTGTGCAGATCTCACATTCACTGTGGGTGTCTAAGATTCTGCAGCCCTCTCTTATGACGAGCATGACCAACTTGATGGGGTAACAAGTGACTGTGACCGAGAGTGTTTGTGTGTGAGAAACAGGGCTACAAATTGCCTCTGTGTCATGGTGGTGGCTTCCATGCTTGGGATGAGTTTTGTATGATGATTCCAAGGAGCTGCACTGTAGAAGTGTTCCTGCAAAAAAATGAAATCTGTGGAAGACTCTCACAGGTAGAGGGTCATTCCATTTTTTAAAAAGTTTTTCATTCATCTTTAGAAGACGAGAGTGAGTGAGTTATGCAGTTATTTACCTTAATATTCGACTTTAAGTCTGTGTTGATGGTTTTCAGTCTGCTCTGTCAACTTTTTTGTGCTTTGTTGTAAAGCAATGAAAAAATGTAAAACAAGACTACATACATGACAGCTTTTCATAACATCACATGGTCTTGATTAGGCATGGGCATTAATATTTGATATTTGAATTTGGAAGGCTTTATTCAAGAACATTTGAGTAAAGAGCATCCACTGTCAGCAATGTGAAAGCTTCTACTGTGTAAGTTTTTTATCCAAGGTAAATATGTTTTTTTGCCTTTTCATTTCCTGCCTGGAGTCAAAACAAGGTGTATAGATGTATTTAAAATAGTACATAGTACATTAACTAGACATTTCTCTATTAAAGTGCTATATTTAAACTAGACTCAAACCACAAATCTGCAGTAGGTGATGCATGAGTCGTAAGACTTTAAGATAATCTTACAAATGCTGATCGTCTGTGTTCACCTCAGCTATGTTACTAGCCTAGTTTTGCATCAACATCTGTTATAAGTGGTGTTAACAAAAGTTTTTTGGGGCTTTTCTCCAACACTTACTATGTACTATGACGGAATTTCTATCTGTTACTTGGGACCATATAACATCTGGCTGTGCAGATCTTCTGCTGCAGCTTTTATCTGGCTGAAGCAGTCTTTTGGTTCCTTCATCTTTGGATTAAACAGAAAAAACATATTACACAGGTTCTACACCAAGTTCAGACATCTCATGGTTCTCAATATGAGAATAGGTAACATTGGAAAAAACTTAACTTGTATATCAAAAATCCCAATTTTTGACATTTGTTAAACTTTCATGACAATTTGTACATCCAACTATCCTGTCTTCATGTATTGATTGAAAGTTGGAATCTTAGTATCTAATATAATTTGTCCTCTTCTTTCTGTGATGTTCTAAAGCATTACTGGATTACAATGTGCTTTTGTTATCTGCTTTTGTTATCTTTTGTTAACTGCTAAATCTGAAGCAAACGAGTAATATTTGATTTGTGACAGTGTAATGCATTGTTTGAAAAAAAAACTGTATGACATCGCTATGGTTGACCTGCTGTGTGCTTTAATCATGCTTTAAAGTTTCCATATGGTTCCATGCTAATACAGTGCAGTAATCTACTGGCTTAACTCTAATTGACCTTATCATCATTACCTTTCACAGGTTGGGCTTCCCCATGATGCTGATGACATGTACGATAGCCATGTGCTACCTGCTGGCAACTCACATCGGACTGGGCTGGAACACCTAAATCTGCCATCTGGACTGCCCACCAAAGGGACTCTATGTGTGTGTGTGAGAGAGAGAGCGAGAGAGAGAGAGAGACAGCGTGAGAGAGAGAGATTGTCTGCATGTTTGAGTGAGCTATAAGTGACAGTGGATCTGACATTGGGGGATAACAGACTCAGCCTAATGGACGGCGGTGATCAGCGAGTGAAGGCTCACGGCCCATGCGTCATGCTGCGAAGGTGTGATAAAACGTTCAAACAAGGGAACGCTGCACCTACTTGAGGGCTAGGAGTAGCAGTGTATTCCACTGTGGTGCTATTGCCATTTTTAGTGAGGAGTTTTGCTAAGTTTGTTTACATTTGTCAAAACATAAACACAGCTGACCAGAAGATTCCTTATTCTTCATTGTTAAGATACACTGTAGTTCTGTTTATATGATTTTGTGTGGCCGTAAAACTCTATTTATTGATACATTTCAGTTAGACGTGTTTGTCAGGCACTGTAACATCTGATTAAAGGGATATTCATGTGTGCCTGTCCAACCGATAACCAAATTCTCCAGTCCTAACAGATCTGCAATGAATCATGATCCATTCCATTTCACTAAGTAAAATCAAATTTCATCTACATTCACTGATGTAACTAATGTATTTGTTTGCATAGTGCAGAGCAGTGGTCATCAACCCTTTATCTACCCACATCAACTTACATTTAACATCCCCCTCCCACCACTCATATTTGATCTGTCCGGTCAAGGACATGCATTGTCTGACATATCCAGGCTTTGTCCACAAATTAGTTCTATCAGAGAACATCTTTGACTTTGATTAACAAGTTTTACAGAATGTTTGGCAAAAATGCTGTTCAGACTAATGAGGAATTGTAGCACACTTTGCGATGCAGTAACCCTTTAGTGCCCACACTAAGACCACCACGTTTGCCTCATTGCATGCATTATATGTCTAAAAGTATCCAGATGCTTCTTTTAATTAGTGGATTCAGGTGCTTACAATTTGTATTCACTGCTGGCTCAGGTGCTCAACTGAGTACTTACAGCTTGAATGATCTTCATAGAAAAGCTTGGCAATAGAATGGGATGTGCCGAGGGTCAACATGCCCAATGCCAGGCCTTGGCTGGAGGGGTATAAAGCCACCCAGCACTGGATTGTAGAGCAGAGGCTCTGTGTTCACTGCTCTTTACAATAAATTGAGCTGAAGTGGCGTTTGTAATCCAGAACTAATCATTACATGATTAGCGAACTCTGTATTAATACTCTTGTTTTCAGAAGGAATGTTGGATGAGCAGGTGTCTACAAACTTTTGGACATATAATGTACATTTAGATCAGTTGTCATCCCAAAATACTGGAAAATGGTTATGTAAATGATGGTATGGTAAAAAAGTGTCTATTCTGATCAAAAGTTAATGAAATATATAACAAAACCAAAAACCAGACAGTTTTTGAAAAACTGCTATTTTCTACAACAATCTTAAAAAACATTTAATAACTATCTGATGCTTTTTTTCCAAAACAAATGTCAAAAATCACACATTAAAACACTGGCTGTGCTATTGCTGCATAACTAAAGTAACATGACCTGCTGTGGCTTCTGTGGCAGCAATTTCACAGCTAACTTCTGAAACAATGCATGTAGTCCAGAGGTTCTGCTTTACAGTCAAACAGTTCCTGAACAACCTGTATATATTGAGTGAAATTAGCATGTGTTTTCTCTTGATGGTATTGTTCTTTGGTTCCTTCTGTATGCAAGTTGTTACACACAGGCGATGCTAAGAATATGACTTTTCACTTGCATACAATAGAAACACTGCATTCCAACAGTCTGTATTTAAACAGAAACTGAGCTTCGCTTTCTCATTTTTGCCAGCGTCCTGTAAAGCTTGTCCATTTGTACAACAGTTACCATGACAAAACACATTAGTGGGCGGAGCATGGTGAGTGTTGGAGATCATGGTTGGAACTGAAGCACAGCACAGCTCACAGTGACTTCCTTGATCATTTTCGTCCCAAACCTAATACCAGTCAGTGAAACACTCATTGGCTGTAAGCACCAGGTGCTTGCGCTGTAATGAAATTCAACATTCATTTTCCGAGAATAAACAAGTGGATAAAATCTTTTTAAAAATCTCAAATTGCCCATTTTAATGAACAAAATGCTAATAAGCTCAACTGAGTGTTTAATCAGTGAAATCAGTGCATGAATGAGTGCTCTTTTAGCTAATTCTAGTAACAACCCACCACTTTAATCAATTAACGGATGATGATGAAATGATCTGCTGATGACATACTCTAGTGTTCTTTGAAGTATTTTTTTTTAACTCTAGCATTACATTTGAATTTGAATAACTTCTCACTGTATTAATGAAAGATGTGGATTAATATTCCTTCTCCTCAAATTAAGTATATTTTATCTTATAATTTCATAATTTATTTTAAAGTCAATTGCAATTGAATACAATTTCACACTTTTTATTTGCCCCTTTGCCCCCATGTTGCCAAGTGGATAAACCCTGTTGTAAAGAATGGTCATCTTTTCTACTGATTTACTCTGTAATCATGTCCTGGAACTGACAATCACTCAAAGTAAAGGCCGTGTATACTGTACTATCAAGGTTTCATCTAATTTATTTCAGTGTTTTTTTTACTCAGTGAACACTTTTGCATTTTGTTTAATAGATTCCAGTTTTTTATGTACTGTACTACACAAAAGACAGATACGTTTTTTCTATTTCATCTCAAAATAGCAATAAACAGCAGGTTATTCCTTTTCAGGAGATATTTCTGAGGAGATAGCAAAAGTTAAATGAAAATTATGAACAAAAACAAGGATTTTTAAACTAAGTAATTAAGAGGTACAGAATCATGAAAGAAAGAACCACCAAAACTGGTACCATCAAATAAACTTAAAGCTTTAATCTCTGAGCGATAAGGAAAAAATCAAGCTTCAAGAAGCACTAAGGGAATATACAATCATTCAATTTTTTAAAACCCTTTAGCATGAGCGAGACAAAATAAGTTTAATAAAGAAGTAGAAATAAAACCCCAAATAAAAAAAAAATACAATTAAATATGTATTGAAAGTTCTGTGCAATTACATATTTCTACCAAAGAGGTCTCCAAATCCCCAAATCCTACACATTGTTGCTTAAATGGATATTTTAATAAATTAAAGATTCAAAATTAAATAAGGGCAGAATCTGACATTACACAGTACTGAATGCTTGTACATGGAATGTTGTAGACTGACATGAGTCCAAGTCAACCATTAGACCTTTAAAAGAACCTAGGACTAAATATTTAATCTGTATGAACATATTCTGTAGTCGATTCATTTCAATATCAGCTGTCTACGGTCCTTCACATTTATTATCCTTATGAGTTGTGCACAATTGTGTGACTTATAGTGCACAACTCATAAGGATAATAAATGTGAAGGACCGTAGACAGTAGAAGCGCAAATGCTCTACCAGAGGTTATTAACATAGAAGAGTCACATAGGACATGCATAAGTGGCACAACAATTTGTTCCCAGGACCGAAATGAACATCTGCCTCTGGCACCAAAGTTAACATGTTCAGAAGAAGCGGTTTTGGTTGTTCATAGAAAATGTACAATTGTGAGGTCTAGACTGTCCAATTTGGGACTGTAATTAAAACGAATTTCCAAGTAGTGTAGGTCTTTTCATAGCACTCTAATTTACTAGACACAGGCCTATTCACCTACATGTTTGATGAGACAGACCTATGAGAAAGAAGAGAATGGTCCTGAAGCCTAAGGCAGGGGAAATAGAAGAAACTTGATTGTCTCCAGCAACCATGAAATGTCAGTGCTAATGCTGGGAAATGGAGCAGTCAAGCAGAATTGTGCGTAAATGGCTAAATATTCTCAACAGAACTGAACTATAGTTCATCGCACTGCTAAGTCTGTTCCAGTGGTGGAGTGGCGGAAGTCTACTTGGGGACGTATGCTATACTCTATGAATCTTCTTTTGATTCGGTAACGTGTCCTTGGAGCTCATACCACAGAGACATTACTGACTACTGACTGTAAAGGAGAAAATCACAATCTTTGTGAGGTACACTCTTGACATTCCACAATCCCCAGCAGGGTCATTCTATGATTTGGGGTGCCTTTTGTGTCCCACTGATATTACATTAAAGAATATGTGTGTAAAGATACATTTGAAACTCAGCTGAAGTGTTCTTTATAGCAAACAGATGAATGTTACAGATAAAACCCTGACAAAACTGCAGCAAGACTGTTTTGTTTGCCTTTCCTTGCCCATTTTAACTATGCTTCCTTAAAATGCAATCATTTACATCTCATGCTTAAAGCATTCTTTTTAGTAAGAAATGAAAACTTTATATTTTGTCGCTTCCTATAACATGCAATCAGCCCTGTTTGCTGAACACATTCTCTCAGTCTCCCAGTCCTAAATGGCATGCTAAATCCTGAGGTCCTTGTTGAAGTTAACGCATTACACATCAGTGACATCAACATTGTGCCAACTTTTAGAACAAATTTCTAACTGTAATTAAACACTTAACGCCTTGTAGATTTACAGGTACAGACTGTAGCCTTCTGTCACTCTGTAACAGTGACCAGAAAATATAAGAGAGGTTTTCCATTGAGATGCCCAAGGATTGCTACGGAAAAAAAGTATTTAAACATCAGCCTCAAATGTGCATGGGCATGGTGTTATCATCCTACTGTTCAAGGATAACATGGTTTATTCTTTTTTAGTTGTTAATGTTAGATTGTTGTTTTACATATACTCTTTACAGAGTAGTGAATGGAAAGTTGCAAGGATGGCTGCTGAGTAAAGACTTTGGCTATAGTCACATGATTTACTAGGTGCAATTGGTGCGCAATTAGCCTATGTGGTTAGTGCTATTTTAACATAATGTTTAAAAAGACTTTTTAAAAGAGTTGAGTAAATTATTTGCAGTGGCACAATTCAGATGACAGACATAATACAGCTTAAATGTCTTAAAAGTCCTCCACTCTGATTGGTCCTCACCATTGTTTTAAATGGAACAGTCACATTTTCAACAAGAAGTACTGGAAGATGAAAAGTAGTCATATTTTTTTAAATAACATTTTCAACAATATTGAAATATTAAAAGCTATTGACTGATCAGAAGGTATTACATTGATACTACTAATTACAATATAAATTATTTATTGAATAACATTTAGAATATCTTGAATGTCTTCATACAATTATCATAGATGCTAAATAAGCTAATTTTGTTAATCTTTTGCTAATTCTGTGCTAAAAAAAACTATTCAATATTGTTCCTGAGTTTATAAAAACATGCTTGAAAAATAAAATTATAATTTTAGAAGTTAGAAAGGTTAAATAGCATCCCAACTGGGAAATCGCTGAGCTAAACATGCTCTGTGAATCTCAGTATATGTTTGTCTGAAAATCTTATTATAAAGAATATTTTGAGAATGTTTAGAGGTTTCATCTCATTGGATGAAGTCTGAACAGCACTGAAACCAAAGGATACTGAACATGTTTGTGAAAAGTTTTAGGAAAATGTGTTAGACGGGTTTCAGTCTAGATCTTTCACGCCATCAGATACTAAGATTAGATTCCTACCTGGGCTCCTTGGAGAGTACTGGCCCTGAAAAGCTCCAGCTGTGGCGCTGTCTGTGTGTAGCTGGGAGGGCTGGATGCTTAGTGGGAATGTTTAAATGTCAGTTGCTCTTAGAGTCAGTGTCAGGATCACTGAGCCAGCCTCGACAGCACCGCATATGGTATGAGAACATCACTGCCGCGATAACATCTGCCAGCCGTTCGTCGAATGTTCTGCTAATGCCCAGGCTAAGTAGAACACTGGCAGGCTAACATTAGTTGAATCCTTGTAACCTGCAGATAACATTTGGAAGTAACAAGGTGTAAAGGTATGTTTTTTTTTTGTTCTGTCTGTCAGCAGAAGAAAAGATGTGCGGATCATCATAAGGTCATCTGCCGTTTTCAAATATTGCACTGCCACAATGACATATTCCACATCATGCTCCATTTCTTCAGACTGATACATTTGGACATCCCAAAATATTTCGGAGACAGGTTGTCCTGAGCAAGCTGTTTACCCAGAGTCCAATTTCCCCTTTGAGCCATAACAATTGTTTTAATCACACTTCATACGCAGAACAAATTTCCCTACTCGTCGCCTTTGTCTTAGCCTCGTATTATCTTCAGTCCTTCAGTTCATTACTTTTATCAAGGAAGAAAAAAAACCCACACAGGCGCTACTCTCTTATTGGTTTGCAAAGGGGTCGGTAGGAGAAAAGCACTTCTGGTGATGAAGTGGAGGTCAATTCCGTAGCCAGATATTTCTCTAATGAAAGTAATTCTATTTGAGAACTTTGTGATGCTGACTTCCTGGCAGTTTTATGAATGAACATAGTTTTTTTTCAACATTGTTAAAAGGAAGGACAAGATGTTTCTGAGTGCATTAGTCTTTTGGACTGGTTAGAGACTAATTTAATATATGTGTGCCCTTTTGAAAGTCACCACGGGGTTTTAGTCTTGTCCTTTCATCTATTGCAGAGAGGAACAAAGAAATAAGTCTAACTAAACTCTACAGCGGTTCTACACCTAAAACAATAAGATGACTGTAAAAGCCATTGCCTGCTCAAAAGTAGACTCATCATTGTAATGTTTGAAACAGGTGTGCAAATTCAATTCAGATTAACGTCATGAGACTTGCAATAATTTAAATGTAAAACCTGGTGAACAAATAATGCTTACAATTACACATATACATTATTATCATGTTTCAATATCAAAACCAAACATTTTAACAGCTTAATAATGAACAATATCCTGCAGGTGCAGTACACATAGAAATTTGTTGGGTGATTTTTAGTCTGATTTGCATGTCCTAAGTATATACATGCAATCTCCACCTTTCCGAACTCCAATTCCCAGCTTGCACCAGCTGATCACGTGATCAGAGACTCTCTGTCAGCTGACTATGCAAGATCAATTCTGATTACTCTCACCTGTTCTGCCCCTATATAACCTGTCTGTTCTTTCATTTCAAGTATTGCTCTACACTAAGTATTGCTTTCTGCATGCGTCTGAGCCTCTTCGGTTCGTTACACTCATTGTTCATTGTATCAACTCCAGTTACAATATAGCTGCACTTCATAGTTCTAAACATATAGTAAGTGTTATACTTTGTTATTCCCCTTTCACCCTGTTACCTGTTCCTTAATGTTCAGGACCCCCAAAGGGCCACCACAGAGCTGGTATTAATAGAGTGGTGGGTCATTCTCAGCACTTCAGTGTCACTGACACGGTGGTGATGTGTTAGTATGTGTTGTGCTGGGAGGTGTGGATCAAGCAGTGCTGCTGGAGTTTTAAACACTGTCCACTCACTGTCCACTCTATTAACACACCTTGCTGGTCCACCGTGTAGGTGTAAAGTCAGACATGATAGCTCATCTGTTGCTGCACAGTTCTGTTGGTCGTCCTCTGATCCTTCATCAGTAGTTACAGTATTCTCCCCACAGGACACTCCTGGCTGGCTGTTGCTGGTTGGTGGACTATTCTCAGTCCAGCAGTGATACTGAGGTTTTTAAAATTCCAGCAGCCCTGCTGTGTCTGATCCACTCATATCAGCACAACATACACTAACTCACCACCACCATGCCACCAGAATGATGAATATGGCTGTAGAGGAGAGTGATCATTTATTGTATTAGAATCTAGACTCTTTGTGAGTTCTCACTGTATAAAATGTATCATGACAGCTGCTTCCAAGCTCTTCATTGATAGTGCATAGCTTTCTGAAAGACCAGATGGCATTCAATTAACTCTTTGTCAGACTTGCACATCTATGCAGGAAATCAGAGATATAGTCTAACCCAAAGTATGCTAGGACTGTCAGATAGGGATACGCTGACCTTTCACTACAATGAGAACCATCATTCGATTAGTGCTAGCATGCCTGAATGTCTGAGTGAACTCTCTGAATAAAGCCCTACTCTAATCAGCACAGCGGGTCCATCCTGCTATCACTCATGTGGTCATTTGTTACATATCCATGGAGATGTGTTGATATGAGGTAAAGCCGAGGCTTTTTTGAGAATGCTTGTGAATATCTACAAACCAAAGGAAAACTAGTTTTACCATTGGATTGAGTTTTTTTGCAACCTTTTGCTAGGAATTATAATTTAGGATGCTAAAACATAAAGAGAAAGAAAATCATTGCGGTCACACAGACTATATGCCTTACAATTAAAAGAAAAACATCCTTCTTCTTGTTGTTCTTCTTCTTCTTGATGAAGAAGTAGCACTCTCCCAATGGTGTATTCTAACCGTATGTCAAAAGGTCCTGCTCCTGGTTAGATTAATTAAGGACAGGTAGCCAATAAAAAGGAAGAATAAACACAACTTTGGCTGAAGCTGTTCTCTATCAACAAGAAACCACATTCAGCAGCAAACAAAAGAAAAAGCAAAACAAGAGTTAACATTAGTGTTGCTTTCCACAACTGGAGACACTCTTGGTGAGTAAAGGAATAAAGTTTGATCCTGAACTCACAACAGTTATTTTAGACTGGTAAGTAAAATGTTGCTAACATTAACACTGTGTGTTTCTTAGGGGTAATAGAGCTAAATCCCACAACTTTCTGGTGATGTGTTGCCCCCTTTTGTTTGCAGTATGAATCTGTATCATCTTACAAACTGCCCCTTACAGATAAAGTTCACTGTTTTTTAGTGAAAAAACTTAAAGATGTAAATTGTAAGATAATTCAGAGAGATTTGATGTGTAGTGGTTTGTTTAAGAGAAACAGAATCATGTAAGGATACCTCTCTAAGCTATTTCATAGAAAGTTTGGTGAAACTTGGGAGTGATTCTTTTTAGATAAAATAGATGCTCAACAGACTCGCTGTAACAAAACAACTACATCTCAATGACGTAGCAAGAATGAACCATTTGAATACATTCACTAGAGTAGAGTACATTCAGTAGAGTAGAGTACATTCAGTAGAGTAGAGTACATTCAGTACAGAAGCAACTTCATTAACTGTGTAAACATATTTCTGCTGTTTTTTTGGGCCCAAGTTCATATCTGTGTAAACCTGACAAATCACTGAACATGAAACATGTATAATACAGACCATCTCAACATTCTCAACCCACTATTACAGACATGCTGCTGACGCCATTCTGTAACTGGAGTTTAACTGGATTTGGTTTTGGTTAGGGTTAGAGTCCGGATTAGGTTTTGGATTGAGGTTAAGGATAAGGTCAGGGTTAAGGTTATGATTAGGTTTTGTGTTAAGGTTAGGGTCAGTGTTAGGTTTTGGGTTGAGATTAAAGTTAGGGTCAGTTTTAGGGCCAGGGTGGGGATTAGAATTAGGTTTTGGGTCAAGGTTAAGGCTTGGGCTAGGATTAGGGCCAGTATTAGATTTAGGATTAGGTTTTAGGTTGAGGTTAAGGTTAGGGTGAGGGTTATGGTTAGGTTTAGTGTTGAGGTTAAAGTTAATGTTAGGGTCTGGGTTAGGTTTTGGGTTGAGGTTAAGGTCAGGGTCAATATTAGGGTCACGGTGTAGATTAGGTTTTGGGCTGAGGTTAAGATTAGGGTCAGTTTTAGGGCCAGGGTGAGGATTAGGATTAGGTTTTGGGCCAAGGTTAAGGCTTGGGCTAGGATTAGTACCAGTATTAGATTTAGGGTTAGGTTTTAGGTTGATGTTAGAGTTAGGCTCAGGGTTAGAGATAGGTTTCAGATTTCCCATTATCAACATTACACTTACAAACTTAGTTTGACAACAAACAAAACTTTACAGCTGATTGATGCGATTTCACTTTAATAATGGCACCTTAACTCGTAAAGCATCCATACTGTGCTTCATTTCCAGAATGTTGCCATGTACGGCCCTATACGACCAGATTCTAGAACCGATATCTTACTTTGAGATACAAACAATTTAAAATGATCTTCAAATGATGTCAGTGTAGCAGCTGCTGCCATTTATGCTTTTTGCTTTGTTACTTTCTCTTCTCGTTTTGTTCACTCTGCTCTTGGTAGTGGATTTGAGACAGATTTCAGTTTTCCCTTTTTCAAGCTGTTCTTGTACCGACCCAAATGGAGGCCATTGTTGAACCCAGATCGGCGGCATCTGTGATTCCATCAGTCTGGTGGCAGACTAACACAAGACTGAGTGGGCGACTAGTCTCCCTGAGCTCCAACACACTCCAAACTTTAACTCTTTCAGCACCTCCACACAGAAGAAGACTATAGATCTGTTTCTTTTTACTTACGTCTCTTTGATCACCACCAGATTTCAGGCGTATTTCCTTAATGTTTTCTTATCTGGGAGAGGAGCGAGTGGAGGAATTACGGTTGCACTACTTTGATCTTGTGTAATGCATGTAAATGCCTGAGTTAGGGTTGTTTTGTGCTGCTGCAGTGTCAATCCTCTGGGAGTTTCACGTCACAGTAGATTGGTGCAATGCCTCTGAAGTATTTATGCGTTTTCTCTCTCTCTCTCTCTTACTCTCTTTCTCTTTTTTGAGGAAACATTGGGTTGCTCTAGTTTTTCTTCCTACTTGCTAATATTTTAAGTGAAAATAATTTTTTCTCCAGGGTAGCAAGGTAACCAGGAAATTGATAGGTTTCAATAGGTTTTTGGGTGGCGGTGACACAGGAGGTGAAGATGCTATTTCATTATAGTTAAACTGATACAATTTTACTCCTTTTCTGTGCCTGTCAGCCTTTTCTCATCATGGCTAGTTTTCCTAGGCATGAGATGTAATGTAAATTACCTTTAAAGAGCTAGATCTCAGCTGCCAGCATTGATTAACTTTAGTTAGCACTAAATAGCTCATTATTGTGGTGCTCCATCACCCTCTGTCTTATCTATGTGCTATATGCATCTTTGAGGTCTAATGGAGAGAAGATACCTCCTCCATCGTGTTTTCCTTCTGAGCTCCACTTTTGAAGCCTGCTGTCAAAGTCTGTTCATTTCTAAGACCATTGCATCTTACTTTAGCTTGTAACGTTAGGGTGGGTAAGTATGCAGGGGCTGTAGCACACTGACCTACCATTCAGTAAGGCGGCATCAATTTTCATCAATAGATCTTTGTGTGACATTAACACATTAATATGTTTGTGATCTATATAGATCTGTCTGGATCACGTGTACACAGTAATTCTTTTAGATCTAGCCTGGATGTTCAAATTCTCATATGGATCAAAACTGCACATCATGCGATGGGACCCAGGTGTTGATGTTGACAGGAGCCTTAAAGCAGATTCTCTATGGTGTTATCTTGACGTTATTTACTTTAGGCACTGATGTGTCCAGATTGAGCCTATTGCTATACTAGGCTTCTTCTTTGCTCTTCCTCAGTTGGTAAACTGTAGATCAAAGCTACTGGAGCATGAAATAAAGCAATAGGAGAAATAAAGTAGTTAACTTTTGCATTTCAGTTTGTAAACTGGACCATATATTAACATTATCGACTCTAATCTAAAGGTCAAAACTTTTCTTATGATGTCAGATGATCAACGTGTGAGCTAAGTGTTAGATGGGTCAGAGTCCCCTCATTAAGACTTAACACAGAAATAAGGGCATAATTAATGGGGAGGCTTTTAAGAAATTACGCAGAGTTAATAATTGAATAGCAGACGCTAAAATATGTTTTTGCTGCTGTATCAGAGACATGTAGACACACACACATATATATATATATATATATATATATATATATATATATATATATATATATAGCTGCCTATATAAAAAATTGTGAATGTCAGATTTCACTGGGGCATGGTTGATTTATATCTTTGTTAGGATCTTGGTAGAATTGCCATAAGAAAGAAAATCTGACCCCCTCTTAAATCTTCATATAATGTAGTAATAAAAAGCCTAAATAACTTTAACCTTCTATGCAAGTAACTACTTCATGAAATTTGTGACAATCTAGCAATCTTCCAGTACACCGTATATGTTTGTAATTGATTCATTATTTAAGCTCATTTCTCACAAAAAAATAAACAGCTGAAAAATTTATTTATTTATTTATTTATTATCACTGTTAACCTTAAAATGTGTAGATCAGGGTATGTGGTGGGATTGGCTTATGCAACATTTGCACATCTTTGATTCTGACAGAAAATACATAAAGTCTGATTTTGTCTATTGTCCTCTTTTTCTAATGGCATAACTATATATAAGGCCAAATAGGAAAAAGTAAGCATTAAGCTATATAGAAGGCCTCGTCTGACAAGGCAGTATTACAATGCCTATTAAAGAGCTTCTCTTTTGTCACAGTTAGACAGACACTGTAATTGTCCTTTCACTTGCCTGACCAAGTTTGCTACATCCCTGAATGTAGTTCCTGTCTCATGGCCTCCCTCTCTCCAATGGTCTATCCCTCTAAGTCCTATATTAATTAGCATTGGATTAAGTGGGTTATGTCGGCTGTAATTAAGAAGTTGGGTTCCAAAGTGGGGGATAGTGGTCTCACTAGTTTCCTTCTCAATCAGTTGGACTTCTGACAGGACAAAGTAATAAAGCTGAGATGTCGTTGGCACTGGCACCATTCTGGCTCCTTGGTATGACCTTTGAAGTTCTGTAGGCGTGCAGCATATGTTTCTGAAGCCATTCGTGACTCTGACATAGCAACTCTTCCAACTCCAATAACAGTTATTCACTCCGACCACAGCCCCAGCTGCTCTGCCCCACTGCTGGCCATTTTTATTGGATCACCTTTGATGCTGAACACTTGCTGAGCTAGCCATGTGACTTGTTTCTACTTTCTAGTCTTTCTTCTGTTTGTTTATATTGCCTTTTTATGCTCTCTTGTATACATCACTATCAGTGAACACCCCCTGGCATTTTCATATTACCTTCTATGTCCAAATTGTCCTTCTGCGTTACACTTTACAACAGCTGTGTAAAAGGTTGAGCAGACATCAGCAACTTTTTGACCATAAAAGCTTTGGATAGAAAGGTTCAGGTAAGGGCATTTTCCCTTTGCATGCGCTATATTGGTTGCAAGCTCTCACTAGAAAGCTGTCAGATGTTATTTTTTTCATTTGCTGATATAGCACACACTTCAGAATTACAGAACCTTTCATGGTCTTTTGTATTTTTACCCTGCTTGTTTGTTTGGGTATATAATAAAAACAGTCCAAATTAATTTTTACATTACCATTTCCAACCTCTCTGTATGCCTTAGAATTACATAGATTGCTTTATTACTGCCTGATAGTATAGTGTATAGTGTGAATCTGTTTATAGCAGAAACCTGAGTAGGCAGATACATGGTGTGGGCGCTCCTGGCAAACTACATGTGAAAAGTTAACACATCCTCTACAGAGAACACACCTCTGCACATTTTAATGCACAGTAATTGTTTACTTACTGAATTAAACATATTGGGGAAAAACAAAACATGGGTATTAAGAATGTGTTATGGTGTATATTATGCTTTATGCTTTATTTTTCCAACATAATAAACACTACGACTGAAGTGCCCTTGAGCAAGGCACCTAACCACTGACTGCTTCCCGGACACTGTGGTAGGGCTGCCTATCCGCTCCCAGCAAGTGTGCTCACTGCCCCCTAGTGTGTCTGTTCACTAGTGTGTGTGTGTATATGTGAGTGTTTTACTGGACAGATGGGTTAAATGCAGAGAGCTTGAATTAACCTCTGGGATCAATAAAGTATCTAGCTATCTAATCTAATCTAAAAATTGCAGAAATATGTTATTTATTAGCGCTCTTTATAGAGGACGTCTTAATCGTGTGTCAGCAAAACATGTACTACTGGGGTTCGCGATAGCTGTAAATAAATACTTGGGTTCCTATGATATCACAAAAACAGTACACTTAAAATTGGCTGTTCTTGCTGCTTTGATTCCACATATGGGCCGTGCAGACTGGTGACTGGTTTACATATTACATCAAACTATTTTACATAATACATTCAACTCTTTTTGACTCAACAAAAGCACTGTTCTCTGTAAAGATTCATGTTTAGACCACATCTACCAAATTAATGTATTTGGTGAAGAGCAAGAAGGCGCAAGTAATGATGGGGCAAGCAGATCATACAGAAAGAGTGTGGTAACATATATCTATCAGATGCATGGCAAAATATAAACATTTACATTTACTTAACAAAATGCACTTAGCCATGCAGGTTAGGCAGTGTTAGGAGTTCAAAATGGACCATATATATATATATCAAAATTCTTATATCGGGCAGTAGGTGCTATGCATGAAAAGGCACTGTCCTTTTTAATTCTAGGAATGATCAGTAATCCAGACTCTTTTAATCTTCAGTTCAGTGTAGGCAGGTAGTGAATCGTACATAATAGCAAAAAAGTGGCCATGTGCAACTTTCTAAATAAAAAGCAGGAGTTTGTAAGAGGCTTGATCATGAACCGGAAGTAAAGTGTTTTGCGTACCTGTTGGTCTTTTAGGTGCATTTAAGGAAGTTTTAGAATATTTTTTGTTTGAAACTCTGAAAAGCAGAGCACTGAGTAACCAATGTGAAAAAAGAGCAGATCAACTTCTCCAGCTTCGTTAGAAGATGCTAGTTTCTGAAGCTTGGATGCACCGTCGAGAATCTAAATAAAAATTTTGGCACCTGCACCCTGTTCTATCAATACAAGCCGCTGATTGACAGCTCGGTTTGAGGGGGTTGCGACGCATTCATGCTGCTTACACAGGTTGCTCCTCTTGTCGCCATGGCTACGGCAACAGCATGTCATATGTTTCCCCGCTGTTGTGAAGGGGTGCTTTTTGTGGCTTTGGAACAAGCCGATTACACAGACTTTGACACACAAATCATGTCAGTAGCAGTGGAAAGGAGTCTAGTCGCTGTGACATCTGTATTGATGACGCTCTCATTAGCCTTCTCTTCAGCTGGAAGGGGAGGCCAAGGGTTGCCAAGAGCCTTCTCCTGTCAACCTAATGCCACGGTTGAATTTTAAGTGCAGCTTCTTGTTCTCCAGGGTTGCCTTAGCTGCTCTACTTTATTAAACCCTGCTCCGTTTTGAATTCATGCTTATGTTGCTAGATCATTTGATGTGTCCAATCATAGCTGTGCTCTTGCAAAGCAAGGTTTGTAGTTGGACATTGTTGGTAATGGTTTGGTTCGACACACAACTCAAAATACATACATTTAAAGCGTGTTATTCTTTTTTTTTTAATAATCTTTACTTTGTTTGCAAGCAGAAACTTAGACTGTGTAATTAGTACAAATGTACTAACATTGCCGCAAACTCTTTTTTAACATTAAAAATTGACTGTTGTGTCATTGATGTTATTATAAGGCCTGTTAGCACTCATAATAAGGTCAAAAGCAGTAACTGTTTATTTAAACACTTTTGCTTCATTGCATAGACATTTATAACAGATTCTTAAAGTGCAAAGTACTGGGAGTAGATTATTATAATACACTACCTAATCCAATTTACCAACGATGATAGTAGTCGCTGACTAATTTAATTCCTACGAAAACTTGTCCTATTACGAGAATAGCTGCCCTTGTCTGTGCTCAAAGAGAAATTATTTACTTTAATGGAAAAATAACATTTGTAAACACCAGCCATGTTTCAAGATGCATGTGTCATAGAACTCATACCCATCAGCTCATCTATCCAGCCAAAAACAATCAAACAGAAAGACTGACTTATATTTTCAAATTGCTGACTTTATCTTCAAGATAATGTCTTATTTTCTCAAAGTAAGAACTTCGGTCAAAATAATCAAATTGTTTTACAATTAATATTTATTCATATTTTTAACTTAATCTCAAGACAATAAGTCACAATTTCAGCCAGAATCGGAAAAGGGATAAAAAAAAGTTTGTAAAGCGTGTGTGCTATACAGGGATTTCTATTGTGCAAGTCATACAATCATAGGCAAAATTTTATTTTCTAGGTAAAAAAAAGAACTGTTTAAGAACTGATCACTGATCAGTGGAAAACAAATGTAAAGTATAAACAAAATACAATAATTAGATCGTTTTGAAGTAAGTAAAAGTAACTGGAATCCATTCCTTTCCATTCAGAAAACGTTGACAGCACACAAACATCATTTTAACACTGCCATTATCTAATTCTCATCGTTGCGCTAGCTAGTTAGCGCTAGCTGAAAGCTATGGAAGTTAGTTGTTGGCTAACTGACTACTGACGCGGCTTTTTGTGCCCGACAGGCGATCTAGTTACAGTAACTAACATCCAAATGCATTTTATAGATTAAATAACAGTCATCTCAACTGCAGGCTTTTAGCGTTAGCTAATATATAGCCACGTATATTGGTGAATGCCACATTAAACATCGAGTTGGCTCGTAGCTCCGAAAACTAGCTAGCTGGCTAACGTTACCCGGGATAGCTAGTCTAGTTAGCTAGCTAGAATGTAACAGTGATATCAGTCGATTCCTGAACAATTAATATACTTTGAATCTTTGAGTGGTTATATCAAAATCTAGCTAGCTTGCTTGGCTGAATTTACATGTGGTTAGGTTAACTAGCAAGACAGTTCATGTCTCCGTGTCCTCTGTTTATGGCAAAAGTGGCATATCGTCTTGAATGTTTCTAAGCGACCGTTAACGAGAACAGCAGAGTTAGCTAGCTATCTGATTACCTAGATGATCACTGTCCATCTCGGTGTGGACAAACGGTTTGCGAGGGAGCCGTGTAAGGCTGTGTATTGTCTTCCTCTGGAGCTGAGCCAAGTAAAGGGCATTTTGAGTAAGTGTTTGTGAAAAGTCTCTGTGTTAGTAGTAAGGTGGCAAGATTTTAGTGACTGGAAGCAAATGAACTTGGCTTATGCTTTCGGCATGACTGCCAACACCTCCATTCTGTTTTTCACCAGTTGCAGACCACTAGTCCTTCGCTGGTTTAAAAAAAAAATTCAAACAAATGATCTGCTTTGCCGCTGTGCCTTTTTGCGTCTGACATAGAACAAGCTTGTTTTAGCACAGTTTGTGCTCTTATTTGATGTTAACTGACGCAACATACGAGGCACAATGGTGCAATTTGATGGAATGAGGTGTTTGAGTTTTAATATATTATTCCATTATTTACAGGCAGTTTGCATTTTAACTTTTAATCGGATGCATTAAAAAAATGTGCATGTCTTAGTGTATGAAATTTGGAATTGATGATGTCTAGGAATTTTATCTGCTTTAGTTAAAGTGTTTAAAGTTCCGAATCACTGGCTCTTTGAAGTGTTAACAGTGTGAGGCCCTTGCCCCCCCAGTTGATGTTTCTGAATTGTTAATAAAAAGGTTTTGGATCATACCAAACCAAAATGTATTTCTTGTTTCAGAGTAATTTTTCAGCAGGCTCATTTGACCTGTTACATACACGAACTGTTACTATTATTTGAACTGTTACTTAAATTAGACCAATGCTGCTTAGTAAAGTATGTTGAAAACACTAGCTATATTATCATATTAAGAGAACTTGCTGCATTATTGTGAAAACTGAAAAAAAAACCCTTAAGTTCTGCCAATTTGATTTAACAAAATTAATTTTCACTTAAAATAATGAGTTGAATGAATTTCCAGGTGGTTGTGTGAACAAAACTTAGTTAAGTCTAATAAATTTAACAGGTTATGTCTTTACAACTTAAATGAGTCAAAGCAAAAAGATGGTTAAGTTGGGTCAACAAATAATTTTTTACAGTGAATTGTTGTAAAACTTGTTGATCTTTAAAACAAAGACTAAGAAAAAAATGTATTTGTGGGTGGAGCAGGGCTAGATCAATTGCTTTTGCAATGCTGTGCTGCAATTGACTCAGTGAACAATGTTTGAGGTTTTGAGGCTTGGCACACGGTGTAACCTTTTCAGAAACGTGAATCTTCATGTATAGATTCATATGAACATACTGCTAAAGGGACAAGACCAGATAGAAAATTGAGGTAAGCTGACCTGAAGACATGTAAAATGTTGCTATATGTTGCAGATGTAGGATGAGCGCTGTGCCCTCCTGCCCATTTTCCCCCTCTGAAGCAGCAGAGAAAAAAAGCCAGATAAGACCCTGACATCTGTGGCGGTGGCATCTGTTTGCTTACAGCAAATGGAAACCTGCAGACAAGCTGTGGCCAAACTTCCCCCAACCTCATTCCCTGGTTAGATGGTTTGAATGATATCCCTTGGCTCTCTGTATCTCCACATGGGCTTGGAGCTTACGAAACAAATGACATTTAGGTAATGTGAGGCGCAATGACTAATCTCCTCTTCTTAGAAAATCTGCATATTTCTATTCCTCCAGTGTCTAAGTAATTCTCTCATTTGCCAACATTCTCTCTCTCTCTCTCACTCTCTCTCTCTCTCTCTCTCTCTCTCTGTCCCCAGAACAGAAATAGATGTACTTATACAACTCTGGCTATCTCATGATTCTCACAGCCCTTTTTTTATTGTCACATAATTCTGTGTCTTTAAAGGTGAACAGGGTTTGCTAGCGCAGTATGGCTCCCCCTGTACCTTTGGCAGTGCCTATCATGCTGTCCCCCTATGTACAATAACAGGAAATGCTCTCTTTGTATTGAATGGTAGACAGCAGACATAAATCAGTTGAAGCAGTAAAAAAGGAAACACACCATATTCACTCGCGGCATTTGTGGACGATACGTTGACCTCTACTTTTTCATCACTGAGAGAGCTATAGAATTTATGAACACTTGTCGTGATATGGTGTTGCAAAGATGCACTGTTTTAGGCAGCTACAAAAATAATGTAAAACTATATTATATAATGTTATACCATGCAACACTAAAATGAAAACAAAGATAAACATATATACAGTAGATGAATAGTCTTTGCATGCATTTGTTAAATTCCATCAGCAGCATTCCTGATTTTATAAACTTGATGTTTTGGGTAGTAACTAAAAATACTGGACTTGGTTTGGCACAGACTACTTTATGTGGTAACAATCAATTTAACAGGCCTTGTTAAAGCTACAAGCTATGTAATTTTTATAATGGGCTTCAAACAGCTTCCTTAAGTGCAAGAATCTGATGGTCATTAGTGTTAAATAAATAATATTTATAACTATATAAATAATATATAAAAGGAGAACTTGTTGAAGGACATTTCTTCCAAGGATGTAACTGAATTATTTACTGTTGTCATCATACCATTTTCAACAAAACATTACGTTTTAACCACATCCATTGCTAATACTGGCAGTTTTTTTAGGCAGTCTTTCAAGACAAACATTGGCAGTAGAATGGGTCAAACTGAAGGAGTTCTTCACTTTAAACATGGCTCTGTCATAGGATGCCAAATTTCTGCCTGGCTAAATCTGCCTTATTCAACTGCTGGTGCAATTATTGTGAAAGAGAAGCCTGTAGGAGCTAAAACACCTCTTATCCTCTTTTGCATCAGACACGAACTGCCCCTGGAAGTAGCATTAGCACTAGAACAGTGCATCGGGATCTTCATAAAATGGGTTTCCATGGAATTGTACCCCAGTCTAAGATCATTATGTGCTCTAGTGTTGACTAGAGTGGTGTAAAGCACGCCACCACTGGACATGTGTTTCTCTGGAGCGATTAACTATTCTTCACTATCAAGCAATCTAATAGATAAATCTGGGTACGGCAGATGTCAAGAGAATACTACCTACTGGATTGCATATAGCCAACAGTAAAGTTTAGTGAACTAGAAAAATTGTCCAGGATTTTTTGGGAGTTATTTTCAGTGAAAAGGATCTAAAAAGATCTGTGAACTTCTGTACTTATACATATATATACATATCAAGTTTGAGGAGACATATAAGTCCATTAGTTGCCCAACAGTATAGAATGATATTATATTTTTTATTTTCAAATCTGCACAGCTTTACAGAAAGGCATCATGTTACAGAAGAGTTACTGTAATACAGTGAGGTCCAGTTTTCCATGTTTAAAGTATGAGGTGTCACCCATGGTTAATGAGCTACAGCTTTGGGGGGAAAGCTGTTAGCATGTCTAGTTGTGCTGGTTTTGATGGTCCTGAGTCTTTCACCAGAGGGAAGTGGCTGGAAGAGGTGATGTCAAGCATGAGAACAGTCAGCATGGCAGTGTGCTTAATCACCTTGCTGTCGTAGATGTCCTGAAGCCTTGGCAGACTACAGTCGGTGATCTGCTCTGCTGTCCTGATTATGCGCTAGAGTTTGGTTCCTTCTTGTGAGGTTCAGGAACAAACCTGGATGTTATGGATGATGTGAGGACAGACTCAATAATTGCTGTGTAAAACTGAATAATCAGGGTCTGCAGCTTTAATTTCCTCAGCTGTCCCAGGAAAAATATTCTTCTTGGCTATGGCTATGGAGCCTATGTTCTCTAGTATAGGGTCCAGGACAGTACAGGGTCAAGTTGATTACATCGTCATCAGACATGTTAGCTCTGTATGCAAACAGCATTGGATCCAGCGGAGTGGTTGTGATGGCCTTAAGTCAGCAACTCGAAGACCTTAATAAAATCAGAGGTCAGAGCTATTTCTCTGTAAAAAAATAATGAATAGTTTATGAATGGGATGTCCAAACAAGCTCATATAGGTGCATAGGTCAGGTGTTTACATTATTTTTGATGCAGTGTTTATCACTATAAATGTTGATTTTGCATTTGAGACCTCAAAACTCAAAGAAAAAAAAGCTTTTTTTTTTACTATGTTTGTAACATGAGTGAATATATGTTAATACATACCATTTGAATAGGTTGTATAAATCCATATAAATATATTTCAAATAATTTTACAACTATGGTTGCCTATTAATAAAAATATTAGTAAACATTATGTCATTATAATAGTACAGGATGTGTACACTGTTCTATGGCATACAAGCCTTACCAGTTAAAGTAGGCCACTTGTGGGACTCTGTTTTCTGTGATAAATGTAAAAGGTCATCATGCAGGTTTGAATTAAACACCATTTAAGGACCTAATTCAGAAACTTTAATGTCAGTACTTTTATGGCAGTTTGGACAGTGTGGATTACTCATGTCACACAAAGGATTACTTATAGGCCACTCTTGGTGGTTAGCGAACTCAAACAATGACAATAGTTGCTCTTGCAAACACTCTTGTTGTAGATGCAGAACAGCTGCACTTTATAAGTACTACTGTCAAAATAAATAATCATACCACTGAATTAAATAAATTGATCTTAACATGCAAACACGTAAGTTAATATGTTTTAACCTGTCTTACAACATTAATGTTTTGGTTCTGTGAACATCTTAGGCTTAACTTTTGGAAAACATTTTAAGGATAAAAAGGCAGAAATATCTAACAAACCTTTTATAACTTATGTGGTGCTCTTAGTACAAGTCAAGTCATTCGTTTGTAATAAACTGGCTGCTTATTACTATATTATTCAGCATTATGATTTGAACATTTCCCAAAGCATTTTGTTTGTGTAGTATAGACCATAGTCTTGATCCTGTTATAACTGCAAATATGGGTTTTAATTAAGTTTTTGAATAAGTATATTCAGTATGAATATTGTATAAACCAAACATAAATGAATAAATCATTTTAGCCTTGTGGATGTTTGGAAGCTAATGAAGTCAAAATACCAATGACAATTAATTACTAACTACTGGTTAAATAAGACTTTATGGAAGCATTACATTCAAAATGCATAATTCACCAGTTACTGCTCAATAATGCAGAAATAAGCAGCCAGATAAAAAATAATAAGCTCATAATAATGTGCCTCTGTACTAAAGTGTTTCTTATGATTTTGTTTAGTGTATGTTTAAGTATGACCCTTGGTAGGTAGTATATGGCTTATATGTGTAAACATTGTTTAAATGAAAAGTCTTGGATTGGTTTTATACATGATGAGTGTGTGTTTGTATGTTAGCCTACCCCTCGCCTTCATCCTGTGTTCTTTGTAGTGAGTGACTTTTTAAATCTTGCTTTTTGTACAAGATTCATTCGCTGCATGTCAACATAGCTGCTCTGACACTTCTGACATATACTTCCCGACAGGTGTTTTGTCTGCCCCCGTCCACTGTTTGGCTGTAAACCGAGACCTGGCCGATACAAGCTAGAGTGAAGGTGACACAGTGTCCGCTCAACCTATCACTGACACATTTCAGCAGCGTAAAACATGTTTTCCACTCTGTCAGCATCACGCCATCTGTCACACTGACAGATCTGTGCAGTCACAGTTCTTTGGTGAAGGTACATTTGACGCAGCACAGATTGCTGGTCTCACGCGTGATTCATTCCACAGGAGAATCATAACAAAAGGGGAGAAACAGAGACACCACGAGACACAGTGGTGGCTTCTTCATACACAAATGTGAATATTGTATTTATGGTCAAAACATTCCTGAAAAGAACAGCCTTCTCCAGGAGACAATACTAGTCACAGTTTGAGATGGATGTACTTGCTGCTGAACTCAGCATACTCTGAACTCAGCATTGATCTAACATAAGTAGACATTAGACTTATCAGAACTTTTTCAAAATACAAATGACTAAGAATGCCACAATGAAATGTGCATTTCTAGTTAATATAATAGTCAAAACTAGCTTACAAAGTGATTTTGCTGGTACAGCCTCTACACTAATTGGTATTTGGTTACTATATTCTTGCCAGTGTCATAAGATCACAAGTCATTATGCGATATAACTTTTTAGTTGCAATAGGCAACCTCACCACTAGAGGTTATACACTGCTCTTGGTACTTGCGTTCTTGAATATTGAAACATGAGCAACATTAAGTTTACAAAAACATGAAACAGCATGTTTACATATACAGAATAATCTAATCTGCAAAATATCTAACTTGGTTTTACATGGTCAGTAACCAGTTTTCTTTCTACATAGATGTTATGGGTTATTTAACCATTACTTTTCAGACCACCAGTAAACATAGAGAAGAAGAATTACTTGAAGTAAAATTTGTCACAGTTTCTCATAAGGTGGAGTTGTGTAGGGGGAAATACTAGAGTTTCTATGACTCCAAATTGCACACAATGCAGTGATTTTTTTAGTGTGAATTACAGACAGATGTTCTTCTTTACCTATACATCCATATATTAAAAAAGAAAACATATCAGTGTTCCTGCATTACTTAATTTTTCCACTGTGTCTGCCAATTTTGGGTCTAAATTTGTGGCATCAGCACACACAGAGTAACTAGGTAAACATATAGTAATTAGATGTGAAAGATCATAAAACTGACCGTACTTTGTAAAAAGGCTCCTTAACAAATTTAACAGCATTCCATGGACTGGTATGTTACATTTTTAAAATATAAAGACACAACATTAAATGTGCCACTAGTGTATGCTGGTCTCCAGTGGTACACGCTAGTATTGTATAGAATGTTAATCATGAGTAGCTCATGACACTGATTCTTGTGTTTTATTAAAATTATTAATGTAATGAGTAATCTCTCAATTGTGTGTAATACATGGCACATAAAGAAATAACATTATAACATTCTAAACATAGTCTTAAACATGATATTAATTTCTGTTTAGTAATAAATTAGCAGTAGAGGTTTATGAACAGGCTAACAATGTAACTATTTAGGTAATAGGGTTAAATATATAGCCAGCTGTATGTATGCCATTTGATAAAAAGCAATTTGTGGCAGGAGCATTCTATGGATATGCCAGCTTGAGTGGTAAATGCCAGTAAATAGTGAATCCTGGCACTAGTTTCTGCTAGCTTCTAGTGGGTCCCTGCCATTGATCTAGATAGTTTACAGACAGTTAGATGTAAACAAAGTAAATAAAGGAGGCTTGTTGTGGTCAGCCAGACTGTTTGGAATGAACTCGGAATGAGCTAAAGTTTATTGTGCTTGTATTTGGAGAGAGAGAGAGAGAATTCATTTTAAGTTAATAATATAAAATATAATAATTGGATGCTTACTTTGTATTGGAAACAAAAGCACAGCAAATAGAAAGGCTTAGCTTAGCCATTCCTCTATTCAGTCCTCAAACAGCAGTGATTATACAGTGTGGCACGACACAAAAACAAAGCTACCAGATTATGGAGTTTAAAATACAGGAGTCTTAACTAGATGTATTGAAATTTGCTTTAATAAGTGAAATTAGGATGCATGACTCTGGCAGCCAGGGTTGATTGTAGGCTTGGAGGTTTATGGGGTCCTGAGCACCCAAATGAGAACAGCTCATCTATTTCATTTAAGAGAAAAATAAATAGATCCATATCAATAGATAACACACCAATTCTAATAATCAATTATCAATGTTATTACAATTATTAACAGATTCTGAGCATATGGTCAAGATTATGTCAGCCTTACTCTCCCCTGGAAATAGAATCGAATATACATATCCATAAACATATACTCTCTATGGTTTTAACATTTCCAGCTTGACAGAGACAAATTAATGTTTTTAAGGCTAGCTACGCCCCTGCTGGCAGCTATGCTTTGTTATAGCTCTGCATGACTCCTGTGCCTCATCTTCAGCTCATCCTCTTGCCCATGTTCTGTGTTTCTAGGTGAACTAAACCTTGTGTCTTCTGCATAAATCTTATGTGGAAAAAGCTGACTATAAGAAAAGGGCCTGAACAAAATCTTTATTGACTTGTTTTGTTGGTCAGAAGTAAAAAGTATGTTGCTAAAATAATGAGCATGTTTTGATTACAGACCACAACTGCATAATCACATCACTGGCAAGACCTCCGTGAACACTTGTGCTATGCATTACAATAGCCTTGTTGGTAAAAGTTAGTAATGTAAAAGTTGACATTGTCTGATACTGTAGTTTAAAGGCACATATGATTCAAAGGTTTTGGGTTTTGATAATCAGACCATCGTTTTTTTATTTCATTTCTTTTTTGACCAAGTCCCATGTTTCTGCTTCTGTACTGAAAGATCCATCATTATTTGGACTGTGGCACAAGTATATTTTTGCTTCCACTGTTGAAATGGATTTGAAGCTGTCAATATGTGACTGAAATGTAGACTTTCAGCTTTGATTCAAGGGACTTAACAAGAATTTTGCATTTATCATTTAAAAATTGCAACCTGCTTTTATGTTGTCCCTCCCCTTTCACAGGATCAAAAGTAATTGGACAGTAGACTGATGAGCAGTTTCAGGGCGGCATGTTGCCTCATTGTTTCATGACAATAAAAGATCTGGAGTTGACTTCAAGTGTTGAACATGAATTTGATAGCTGTTTATGGGAACTCTTAATATGCCATCCAAAGATGTGTTGTTGCAAGTGAAGCTATCATTAGGCTGGAAAAAAAAACAAAGCAAACCTATCAGGAAAGATAGCAGAAACTTTAGGGACGGTTCGATAATTTGGTACATTCTTTAAAAAAAAGAAGTTCTCTAGACAGATGAAACCAAGATTAACTTGTATCAGGATGATGGTAAGAGAGGAGTGCATACCTCTGCATCTCAAACATGGTGGAGGTAGTGTTACTTCATGGACATGTATGGCTGCCAGTAGAACCTGTGGAACTGGCGTTTACTCGTGATTGCTGAAAGAAATCAATTCTGAAGTGTATAGAGCTATACTTTCTGCTTATATTAATTCCAGTCCTGCAAAAGGTAGGATGATAAGATGGCGCTTTATAGTATAGATGGATAATGACCCAAACATACCATGAAAGCAACCCAAGAACTTCTTAAGGCAAATAAATTGGTTGTTCTTTGATGGTCAAGTCATCTTACCACTTGAGCATGCTTTTCAATTACTGAAGACAAAACTGAAGGCAGAAAGACGCACACACGAGCAGCAACTGAAGGGGGCAAAAGCATACAGCAAAGTAAGTAGTAACTCAACATTTGGTAAAAACAATGGATTCCAGACTTTGATTGATTGTAAATAATGTGCATCCTATTATTAAAAAATAATCATTGTATTTAGAATTATGTTAGTCCAAAACATTTGAGTCTGAGTCAAAATTTATTAGAGCCATAATATATTGCAGTGATGCAATATTTTTGTTAAACCCCTTGGATTAAAACTACACCTACACCTTGATTACTTCCATCAACTGTGGTGCACAGAGGCAATATTACTGAAATGTGTCATTGTTCAAATACTTATGGACCTGACTGTACTCTGTTCAAACATAAAAGCATGCTAATGTTTTAGAAAAAATATATTTGGGATTTCTGAAACAAAACCAGCGGCTGAGATCTTATTATCAGAATCAAACAGTAAATGAGTCACTGAAACACATCTGCTCTCTGTGTGCTGGTCCAGCTTTAATTCAATTAACAAAGATAGAGCCAATCTGTTCCTGTGTTTTGAGCTCTTTCTCCATTCATATGACTCACCATGTGTAAAGATGATACAAGATTTGTTAGAGGAGATGAATATTGTGTGTGGTTGTCAGGCATGTAAAATTCATCCTTTTAATAATCACCAGAGACAGACCAGCTGTCTCTTCATGTATCAGTAAAGAAACACACTTAAGAACATCTTGTACATCTTCAGTGACACTGACCAGTCGTTTGTTGTGCTGGGAATAGTGCTGGACAATACTGACAATACAAATCCACTCTAAAAAATAATGCAATAATAAATAGCTATACAGCATTACAAAAATCTTTGAATATCATTTAAGTAATTATTTGAGTTGGACATATCAAAACAAATGCCTAAATCTCCAACCGTTCATTTTGTCCTAAATTTACATCTACTATTTAAATTTATTTCAAAGACATAAATTAGTAGTTTACTAACAAATTCGATTTTTAGAACATGCTTAATATTTTTGGCAAATTCCAAATAAAATATTTGAGATAGAAGTTATTAAACTCATCAGTTTTAAATTACTACAATTATTTATTTCCAATGAATATTTCATTTTCTTCTACTTAAGAAATTTAATAAGTTTAGTTAAAGGTCACGACGTGGACTTTAACAAAAAAGCGCGCGAAGAGACAGGCGCCTCTGCTGAGGAGGACCGCAGTGCCGAGAAGAGCCACATAGGCAACCTGCAAATCTTGGTAAGTAGGCAGCTAGCAAGAGTTATTTTTGGTTTTAATTTAATAGTGACCCTGTCTTCGTGCATACGATACTTTTATGGTTAGTCATTTTCTGAATACTGTTGCAGCCGGCTTTTTCTGTAACGTTAGCTAGCATTAGCTTAGCTAGCTAATTTCCACAATAGGCAGGTCCTACTGGTAGAACCATTGTGACTTTGGCTGTTTATGGATTATTTTCTTTGTCTGGAGAAAAGAACAGAGCTCTAGGGAAGCGTGGGATCTAGTTTAAAAGAGAGGAGATGGGGAGTAGAGTAAATGCCATTGCATTTTAGAACTTTAGCCACAGCGTGTCTCAGTGTGGTAAAATAACCGAGCTGAAGTGACTGGATGCTAGCGGTGAGAGGCAGCGCTAGCTAGAGTGAACGCCGCATAGACTCTCAACCCATCACCGGTATTTTCACCCGCTGAACAGCGCGGTGTCCTCTGCCACCATGCCGAGTGCTGTGCCTAGAAACATACATTGGACATTCCGGCTCTGAACCGATCAATTAGATTCACACACCAAGAGGAACCGACTCATTCAGCTCAGCAGTTTACCGTTTCTGACTGTTAAATTCGGGAGCCGATTTCCACCGTTCGCTTAAGAGTCGGCTCAAAGAGCTCTTGACAGCCGACACATCACTTTCTAGCAGCCAGCATGTCTCATGCTGCAGACGGGTGCTAGCGCTCACCACGCAAGAAGCGTGATTTTGACTACAGCGTTAATATCAGCTAAACATGTAGCTCAATATGCTAGGTACGAGAGAGAAGGACAGAGACACGGGGTCGCTGAGCTGTGTTGAGAACGGTATCAGGACTATTTTCACTGAGCAAGTTAAAGTTGTGCAGCTGATCTAAAACTTGCACGTGTCATAGATTAATATCGTATCCAAAGTTATATGGATTTCAGTTATTTGCTAGATTGCAATGACAATATATTTTGTCAGTAATATTTTTTTCTTCTTCTGATCTCTCTCTCAGGTCAGTGCAGAGTTTCAGAGGATCACCACCTTCACACCAGAATCCTCCGTTAAACTCTATAGTCACTTTTCAACTTTGCTTTTGAGAGAAGCTGTGCTGTCCAGGTTTTCTGCCATCAGTAGTTTGTCATATGCAGTTCAGTTCAGCCATTTGTTCTGAAAGTATTTTACAAATTAACTTTCAGGACAAGAAGTATTCAAGTTAGGCTATATAAAGTTTTACAGTAATGATTTTATTACTGTGTAATCAAAGTTGATATTTTCATTAATCCCAAACGGGCTCTGTTCACTTTTTGCTGTTGTGTGGCGTCTTCAATTGATTGAATGACCTGTTGCTGTATTTCATCTATATTTGAGATGGCCAAGTTCAATTCACCTGACTATAGTTTACTACATATTCCAATTTCAAAGAAAACCAGGTTGAATTTAAAGCTTTGTGTTACATTGATGTGAATATATATTTACAATATTAATGTGTGTACAGTTGCTTTATTTACACTTGATTCCATTGGATAAATCAATGTCAAGTCCTCCTTGAAGAAAAGGTAAATACAGTTTAAAAAATTAAGTACATTTTTATAGTTGATAAGTCCAGTATGAGTAGCATTAAATAAACATTACATGTAGCATAAATTTTGTAGTTATATTTACCTAGCACTTCAATTATATCTACTAATTAAAAAAAAATAGTTTTGACTTATTTATATCTACTCAATATTATTATGCTGTAGAGCTAAATGTGATTGCTCATATCTACTTAATTTTTTTACTTTTACTTAACTCGTATATATAAATGATTTCACAGCTTTCAAATTTACTCAATATTTTGAATTGTAAAAATGTTTCACCAAAAAAATTAAGCACATCAGTTTTATTTTTAGAGTGGTTTCAGATGATTTTTCATAAAATGAATAATTATACACTAAAAGTAAATAAGCCCGTGCTTTATATTTAGATATTTATATAGTATTTATGCATGAAAAAAGTGTTTGTTGTTCATTAAACGTCTAGGCAAGTGGAACAGACTCTTCCATGTGCACTATCATATATAATGCTCACCATTATACAGTATTTACATTAAAATTGGATTACAAACAAAAAATTGTTCACCAAGTTTTTTTCATGCTTTTGTGAATTAACCCAAATGTTTTGTAACCCAGATGCTCAAACATGAAACAAATAGACTAGATGACCACCATTTATGTACTTAATAAAAAGTCACATATCAAACCTCCCAAAAGAGATACAAAGGGAAATGCATGTGCTGTTTTGTCTGGGGTGGAGAAGTCCAACATTCTTGTAAGCAATATATGTCATTTGAAGTGTACGACAGAATGAGGTTCATATCAGCCGTCATCGCTCAACAGCTCAGTGAAGGATACGGGGTGACAAAGATCATACTTATCCAAGCAGCTTTGTGTCCTCAATTTAATTCAATTTCCTGAGCAGGAGGGAAGAGCAGCTCTATCAACACTGAAATCACACCTCAATCCACTCGGCTCAGCTGCTCCTTCAGCTATAGAGTTTAAGTTTGTGGTGCCTTTTTTTTTTTTCTTTCAATAAACTAAAAAAAATTCTGCTTCTGCCCTTCCACAGGCTATGACTCAGGCTTTAGTACATGTGTCAAGGGCTATCTTTCTTACAAACAGCTGCAAACCCATAAACATATCAGCCAACTCATAGAAGTAATCATGTTTTTATACATTTGATTATGCATTTTGTAATTAACTGTTTGCAAAAGAAACGCATTAAAAACATTTTTCCTTTTTCATTCAGAAATCAATTTTCAGTGTCTACCTACTTAAGAGCTGACAAAATGAATGTTGGCCAATTTAATGTAAACAACACACAAAACTATTTTATCACTACTGTAATCATGTGGCTACTAACCGCTATAGCGTCTAATGAGGAGATATCAGTGATGGAAGATAACCCTTTAAATAAGCTCATGCTAAGGCTAATACTGCACTCTTAATAAATGAATCAGCACTATACATTTAAAAGGTAAATAACCTGTTGCTTTGAATATTAATTTAACAGAATATCAAACATTACTGTTCCGTTTACTTGCAATTTGAAGGTAAGTAGATTATTTACTTTTAAGTTAAAATACTAAATAATTTTTTGCAGTGTGGACCTAGTTGGTGGTTAGTATTGTGTAGTAGGTTATACGGCTGCTCTCCACGCTATTATCTGGGCATCGATAACCAGCCCTAACTATAACAATGCACTACAGTCCTTGGGCAAGACTCAACACTCTTAACTGCTTAGCTTAACTGTGTAAATGTAAACTGTAAGTCAACACAGTATCAAAATGCTCTAAATTTAAATAGTAGTTTTCTACTATTAACAACACAAAATACAAATCGTCATGTTAAAATGTAAGATCCAGATAAACTTATGCTAGAGTCAACATAAGGCTGACTATAAACAGTTTTGACATTGAACAGTTGATTTGTTCTTCCACAAAAGTCAACCCAAAACTTTTTTAGCTCCAGGAACAAGATAAAAACATCAATGGCATGTTTCCCCCATTTCTTAGTCTAATAATAAATATAAGTTTTACTGTCATTGCAGGTTTGTTCTTAGGAATTTATTCTTTTCTAAAACTTCTTCTTTGCTTGATAGAGAATGTAGTGTTTAGATATGTTTGTCATTAATCATAATTTTGCACAATTACAAGTAAAATTATTTATATGTAATTGTGTTCTGTTTAATTACTAAATGACAAATTCAGATCATGATATTTGTGTTATATGGTAGAGATTGAAAGTTTGGAATCCACACTTCTGACCAAATATCTCATCTCTTATGATCTATAAAGAGTCTAACATCACGTAACCCTAAATCTAACCCCAAACTTGGTTCTAATTGTAACCCTATAATTTTTGATCATTTGACGTAGGACTCTTGCTAAGGATTTCCCATCTGTCTTTGTTTCGTTGCGATTCAGTGGTTTCAAGATGGTTAGTATTTCAATTATGACATTCCAGGCCTCAATAATTCGAGGCATTTCCTTTCCTATTGGTATCTATTTGGTAAGTATGTAAAGGGACTAGATGCTTGTAGTATGAGCTTTAGCTTATCCACAGGCACAGAGTATCTCCTCTTCTCCTGAGTGTTGATTGCTAAAAAATTGTTAAAAGAGAGTTGAAATGTGCAGGCCTTGAAATGCAGTAATGTGGCCATGTTTGCCCCAGGCTATCACCCACAAGTTAGCATGTTTCGGCCCATTTAAGTTTTCTTTTACACACGGTCAAATGACAGTCTTATCAGGCGGAAAGCTGTTGTTTGCACAGCAGATTTCTCAAACGCAGTGCAGACAACAAGAAAGAGTATTTGCCAGTAGTTCCTAAAAAAAGTACATTCATTATACACAATAACACTGGATAACTGAAATATGTAGCCTTTTTATTATCAACCATGGTTAGCATATAGGAGTCCACACTTTAAAATGAACTTTTGTTTCTCCAGTTGCATCTTTTACAGTTCAGATGGTTTGAGTATTGCATTCAAAATTAGTTTCTGGCTACAACACAAGCCTAAAGAATAATCGATGTACCACTCTGCTTAACTGTCTTCATTCAATCTAGTTTGTACTCCAAACATACATTTTACATATCATAGCAAAAACATTTTTTTTACTTCATCTGTCCACAGGACTTGTTTTCATGAATGCATCAGTCTCGTTTATAAGTTTGTAAACTGCAGATGCTGAGTTTTGTGGTGAAGAAACAGTTAAGATTCAAGAGTTTTATTGTCATATGCACAGCAGAACAGACAGTTACACTGTACAATGAAATTCTTACTTTGCTGTTCCTCCATTCACCTATAGATAAAGATAAGTCCTTGTCCATGAATGTCATCTTTTGCAGTCAAAAGTGTTTGCTTTGGCTTTCTAGTAATCCTATGAGCAGTTCTCTTCAAAAGTTTTCTTCTTTTCCAGTCCTCAGTTTGACCTCCTCAGTTTCTGTTAAATACATTTTTTTTTTAATTACATAACAAACTAAAACAGCTACCTGAAAAGTCTTTGCTGTTTTCTTATAGCCTTCATTGGCTTTGTGGGCATCAGATATTTAGATATTCACAGTGCTAGGTTGCTGCTTAGAGGAACCCATGGCTGCTAATTGTTGGCACAAGGTTTGAGGAAATACAGTATGTATAAAGCTTTGAAATTTGCATTATCTGGCCTTTCCTAATGATGATTGTGAATAATGCATATCCCTAACTGGTCAGAGTTAGCTGAGAATTCAAATCTCTTGGGATGCTGGTGCTCCTTTTTTCATTCTGAAATTGTACAAAGCAAAATCAATACATTCATCTTGCTTAAAATGTTTTAAAAAATATTTCATTCTTAACTTTAAACCTTTATACCTCTCCTACTCATTTAACTCTTTATAGTGAGAAGTTTTGACCAGTGGTGCCCATACTTTTGCATGTCACTGTATGCCATTCCTTTGATCTGAATATTTGTATTCTATTTCATGCCAACCCTGATGATACATTAGGTAATTCTTGCCGCACCTGTACTGCTGTGGTATGTTCAGTATAGTTCTCGTACATGGCTCCCCTGTGAGACCCAAGGGAGTGGTGGCTGGGCTTCAGGAGAGGATCTGACAGGGTGCCAAAGCTCATTAGTAGAGGATCTCAGCATCCACTAACCACTTCTGGAAGGAGGAGGAAGCTCTGACAGAGGCTCTGCATGCACGTTATCCTTGCAGACATAATAAGGGTAACGAAAGGAATGGGCAAGAGGTGTTCACATAACTGCAGAGAGCTTTTCTCCCAGGAGTCAAAACTGCATGAGCAACTTCAGCTTACACTGCAAATGTTTCAAAAACCTGATACATGAATGACTGTGCTTGACCCCAGTTTTTCTTGTAACTGCCATTTTTACCATAGTCATGTTCTTTTCTCTTTTCTCTACTGTCCCTCATGAAGAACCTACTGGCTTGACAGCAACATGTGACAATGTCAAAAATGGCAAGTTTATTGGAGGTTTCCTGAAAAAAAAATTGGCCAAATTCTATTCTAGTCTTTCTGCATATGGTGTACTGCTGGTGTTTTCAAGCAAAAAATACAACCCCAATTTGTACACTGTGTAAAATGTAAATAAATGTAAATAAACTTGCCAATGTCGTAAACCCGTATTTTATTTACAATAGGACATAAACACACATCAGATGTTGAAACATTGACATGTTGACATTTTAACGTCTAATGAAAAATATTAACTCATTTGGAACTTCTCAAAAATCTAAAAAAGGCTCATTAAAAACAGCTGGAGGAGCATGACTGGGTATAAAAAGAGCATCTAGAGAGGGAGAGTCTCTCAGAAGAAAGATGGCCAGAGTTTCACCATATCCCACCATCCCAGTACATCCCAGTACATAATATCATCAAAAGATTCAGAAAATCTGGAAAAATCTCTGTGCGCAAGGGACCAGGCCAGCGGTCAAAACTGGATGCATGTGATCTTCTGACCCTTAGGCGGCACTGCATTAAAAATAGGCATGCTTCTGTAATGGAAATCACTGCATGGCCTAAGGAACGCTTCCAGAAATCATTATGTGTGAACACGGTTTTCCGTGCAATCCACAAAAGCAAGTTAAAGACGTATCAGGAAAAGAAGAAACCACAATCCAGAAACCAAAGCTCCTTCAACTGCTATGATCAGATCTTTTTAAGTTCTTGCTGGAAACTATGCCATTCAGCTTTGATCAGTGCATAGTTTAAATACCAGCATTTCTGATGGTATGGTGTTGTATTAATGCCTGGGCACCATACACATCTGGAAAGGCACTATCAATGCTGAACAGTATATAACAGTACAATGTATTTTTCAGGGAAGTCCTTGCATATTTCAGAGAGTCCGGGTGCTGAACAGGCATGTCTGCAGTCCAGACCGTCACCAATAGAAAAATTTGGCACATCATAAAACAAAAAATATGGCAAAGAAGACTCAGGACTGTTGGACAGCTACAATCCTACAACAGACAAGGATGGGACAACATTCTACTCCCAAAACATTTACATGTACGGCATTTAGGACACCCTCTTATCCAGAGTGATTTACATGAGTGCTGTGTTCAGCCGGAGTGTGTATCTCTTTCTAATTTAAACAGGCTTAACTCCAAATTACTCCTGTGCCCAGACACTGCCGTAAACAAGTGCCAATGCTGAAAGAAGACAACAAAATATAAGGTTAGACACAGAGCAATACCTAGCAAGATAGGAATACCTACAGAGAATAAATACAAGACTACATACAGTATAAGTACAATACTTAGCCAGTGTTCCTAGAAGCAATTATGGTACATACCATTAGATTAATTCTTATAAGTGCTTCAAAACGCAATCCTTACTTCCCAGGCATTTACAGATCGAGGATGCTGCACAATCGTACACGTGGCCCTCTGCCAACTTTTTACGAGATGCGTTTTTGCCATCATGTTCTAAAAGATTTTTAAAAAACCATGAAATGGTAATATGTGTCACTTTTAACATTCTGCTTTTAATTACATTTATTTACATTTTACAGTGTCCCAACTTCTTTTTGGAATTTGGGTTGCAAATGTATTAAAAAAGCTCTAAAAAGTTTTGGCATGACATCTACAACATGCTATTATATCCCATATAATATATATATATATCCCATTCTTTTCTCGGACTATGAGCATTGACTTATTTTATACTCTTGGTACACCATCCTGACAGTTGTTTTTGTTGCTGTTGTTCCTGTGCTTTTGTGTGTTGAGCTTCTGTTTCTCAGTTTTAGACACAGCCGGACACGTATCTATGGGAACACACTCTATCTCGATGCCCCACCATGTGGTGCCAGACTAAAGCAATCAATCTTCCGATCCCATCAGGCTGAGCAGAAATCAGATCTATTAGAGAGTACAAAGCAGAAATCCAACCTCCGGCTAAGGCTGTCAACGCAGCCCCGGATAAGAGAAGGGAGAAACAAAATCTAATAATTGAGCCTAAAATGGCTCTTCATACCGGAAGGCATAGAGAAGAAAAATGGAGATGCTTAGATGGATTACACATCCTACTGGATGTCCTACTTGACCACAGTGAATGTTATCAAGTGAAAATAAAAAGCAAACATTTGAATACAATTTATAACTACAAACAGGCATATTAATATTTCCTTTATTGCGTACACGTTTACATAATGTCAAACAGTTCAAACTTCGCCTCTGCTGTAAAACATCGCAAGATGTTTCAGCAAGATCTGCAGTATATACAATGTGTGTGAAAAATGGATCAATAGTTTCAGATTTAAAAACTCACAGACAACTATTCACACAAAGAATATCATTCAGCCTAGGATCAGACTAAAAAAACCAAGTTTTTCACATTGTACTGACAACACATTTTATTGTCCTCTTCAAGGAAAACCCAGTAGACCATGGAACTGTAGCTACGTTCATTTGGCCTTGGCAACAACAATACAGTAAATAGACACTGCGCAAGTTCTGTGCAAAGTGTGGTTTAAAATTTTAATTCTTTGCCATAAAAAAGCCTAAACGATTATTCCTGCCTTTCTATCATTTAGTTGGACAACTCAACATTCAAGCAGCACTGAAATGTGCTTGGCATGGTACTACTTGTCTGAAAGTGTATAGATACTCCATCTAATCAGCAAATTAAGATACCTTAAGGTGCACTCATTGCTGACAGAGGCTTTTAATTGCACAAAGAAAAGCACTGCCAATAGAATATGGAGTAACCACACATGAGTCTAAGGTGACTATAAAACCAAAGCCAAGCATTGACTTCAGGGCTATAAAGCCCCCAACATTGGAGTATGGACCATATCAGCAGTCTCTGGACTTTTTTAGGAGTTCACACTGTGAGAAAAGTCCACACAGTTTTTGTTGTGTAGAAGTTAATGTAGCATCTTCTTGGTATGATGTGTTTAATTTTTATATTTATTTATTTATTTACACATACATTTGTGAGATCAAAGTGTCTGTTTACATTTATGTTGGCAATATTTTTTATTTAATTTTATTAATACCAGTTTTTCACCTCTATCATAATTCACACTATAAGTGCAGATAAAACTAAAATAAAATAAATGTAGTTTATAATTTAGAACAACATACAAAGTTCTTGTTGTGTTGAAGTTAAAGTAGCATCTTCCTCTTTTTTTTACATGTTGTGTGAGTGTTTTAAAGGGCCGGTTTCTTGTGTGAATGATTAATCCTTACTGGAAATCATTTGTAGTCTCAGATTAGTCTTAATTGATGTCTGAGAAACTGGCCCACAACAACTTCACTGGGTAAAGCTGCAGTGGAATGAAAGGTGAGATAGAGATTATGTTACTAGACTTTGTACTATATGTAAATAATGTAATTGTTCTTAATTTAAATAAATAATGGTATATACTCTATACTGTTACAATCAAACACACTCTCTCGATTTCTGTTTCTCTTTTTATCGGCATTCTTACGGTGTGTGAACTGTTGACGCTGTGTGAAGATACTCGACGGAGTGAAAAGAGAAAGATGACCAAGACAAAAGTTTTGCCTCATTCAACAAAAAAAAGTTCTATCAAATGTTTTCAGAGACAACAAATGCATAGTTTAACTGAGGGTCTTTAAAATCCGGTGAAGATTGCATGTCAGCCAAACAGTGGTGTTTAAAAAATGTATTAAAGCTAAACATGTGGAGTTGCTATATAGATTAAAAGTTGTGACGTGAATGTGAACATAAATAGATCACAGGAAAAAGATCATATGTTTGGCTTGAATTTTTGAGTTAGATTTGTTGTGGTTTAGAATAATTTTTATCTAAAGAGTAAAATGAGTGTCACAAGTCTTTACTCAAGTTCTTTACCTGTATCTTTAAACTATATTCTATTAAAAAGTACTGCAGTCTGCTGGGCTGTGGTGTCTTTATGATTAATTAGTTGTAGTAGTTAATATAGTATATTTTGGGGAGATTTCCTTATATGTCAAGTACTTGGTATTCAAGGCAAAGGCGTAGATTTGCTCTTGACATTGGTGGGGACCTATGTATCCGCGAGACTCCTCACATTACAATTTTTTTGTTGCTTTCTCTCTGCTCTGTGAGAAAACGAAAAAAAAAAACCCTGATATACTACATATGCTATACTACGTGCTTTAAACTATTCTAAATAACAATTCATAATAGAATTCATATGAATTGCATAATGTTAAATTATCAGACAGTTGGCAGGTTGTTGTGTAGTTTATTTCCAAACCATGTTGTTCATAGTTACAGTCAATGTTGACCTCCTGTATGTCGTGCGCTAAAACTTAGTATTGCCATTAACGTTATTATGATGGACACGTTTCATTTGACTTACACATTTCTTTAAAAAATACTTCTTTATGTCCACCCTCTTCGCTGCCATCCTCACTTGCTTTTACATCCATGTGCACCCACGAGTCTTGCACAGTGAGTGTCACATATGGCTGGAAAGCTTTCCTTTCAGTTTTGTCACTGCTAACAACCAAACGTAGAGTCTCACGTGACAGCAGGGAACTGAACAGCCAATCACACTGGCCTTGTGTTAACCCTTGGTGCACCTCTAGGTTAATGAGACGTTGACAGATTTTTATTTTTTTTTGTGAAGGGGATCAAATTATTGGTGGAAACAATTCAATAATCGCTGGTTATTGGTGGGGACATGTCACTTCCGTCCATGCCAATTCTACGCCCTTGACTGAAGGTATCTCTTTATAACTATAACCTTTTCCATTAGGAGGTGTATGTTTGAAATGTTTGTGTCATGGTAACACAAAATATACTCTATTAGCACTTTATTAGAAACATCTTTACACATACTCGTACCAACAATTATCAGCCAATGGGTTGGTAGTAGTGCAGTGTATAAAATCATGTAGATATAGTCCTTTAGCTAGTCCTTTATCAGAATGGAGAACAAAATGTGATCTCAGTGACTTTCTGGCATAATTATTGCCAGATGGGCTGGTTTGAATATTTCTATAACAGCTGATCTCTGGCTAATCTCCAGGGACAACAGAGTTAACTCAGAGTGGTGCATTGAAAAAGAGGGAGGTCAACTGAGAATGGCTGGTTCAAGACAACAGAAAGCACATGATGGTTGTGGTGAGCAAAGACGCATCTCAGAATGAACATATCCAACCCTGAGGTGGATGGGCTACAGCAGCAGAAGACCACATTGAGTTTCACTTTTGTTAACTAAATACGGAAAGCTGACACTGCAGTGTTAAACTTAAACAGAACTGGACAGCTGAAGACTGAAAAGTATAGAGTGTTAAGACTAAGTTCTTTTTCTGCTAATACACACAGACTCTAGGGTCACAATTTAGTTGCATGAATCAATGGTTCCGATCTTCATTGTGCCAAGAGCCCAGGCAGGGGGAGGTGGTATAAAGAGGTTGGGGAACTTTTTCCTGGCTAACTTTTGACCCCCTAATACCAAACAGTTACTGCTTGAATGCAACAGCCTAAATGAATATGCTGACCATGTGCGTTCCCCTCATAGCCACAATTTACCATTTTCTAATAGCCACTTCCTGCATGATAATGCACCATGTCACAAAGCAAACACTGTGTCAAACTGGTTTCATGAACATGACAGATTTAGTGATGTGTAGTGGCATCCCCAGTCACTTGATCTTTATTCACACCTTCTGGATTAGAAGATTTGCAGCATGAACGTGCACCTGTAAAATCTGTAGGAATTTTATGATGCAGTGTCAACATAAACCAGAATCTCAACAGTGATAATAGTTATTATAATCCTGTATAATTATCTGTGGAAATCGAAAATTCTAATATAACTTTATAAATGTTAATATTTCCTTTTACGTGAGTATCAGTTCAGGCATAAATGTATTGTGATGCAGTCCTTCTTGCGATACAATCGCTTTATCATGTCAAATATCGAAATGTACTAATGGTGACAGTGATTTGTGCAAGTTATTATTATTATCATTATTGTTTCCAGTTGAATTAGCAGGGTAACTAATTTATCTCTGTTATTTCTCGATCACAGGCTGCAGGTGAGTCATTAATGTAAAATAATGTTAGAGGTCTAAGTTGGTGGGTAACTTAGTATACAGCCACGTACAGGAAGATGTAAATGAATGTGCATTTTGATTAGTGTACTTTGGCTGTGAAAAGTCTTGTAAAGTATTGTAATTTTGTTTCTAATGTTTTATAATGTGATTGTATTAGGTCATACACCTTGCTTTGTTGTTAAAAGATATTGCATAAAAATATTTTATACATGTTAAAAAGTATAAAGGGTTAAAATGACCTTTGCACTGTAAAAAGTGCTTTATTGGTACAACCTAAAAAACATACTTCATCTGGTAACAAGCAATTGAACTAGCAACTCAGCACTTCATTCAAAAAGAATAAATATAAATAGGTTTGAAACCTTTATCGTATCACAGAAAAATCTGCAACTATAGAATATAGGTTCGCACATGATGTGCAAAGTTGTGTGTGAATATGTAATTAAGATTGTGCAGACACAAGACTTGAAAAATGGCTAGTGTTTACTTACACAGTGTTTTGTCTTATTTATATAGTTCATAGTAGGTAACACTGCATCTATAAACCCCCAGAGAACCTAAATCTGTGTCTTTCTAATGAAATTAAACTTGTTCCTTAGGGCCACAAACTATATATGTACAAAGTTTGTCTTATGAATACCCTCCTAAAGTTTAATAAATGGTAATACACACCAGCTCCTCTGCGCATTGCTTGGTTTGTGCATCTGTTTATCCGTGCTTTGTCCATCTATCCATCTGCACGTCTGTTCATCTGTTGACTATTTGGTGCTCAAAAGGGTTCCTTAGAGAGATGCTATAGCAGATTTACTTACTGTTCCCTAAAGAACCTTCTAATATCACAGTAAAAACTGTGATTCTGTGTGGTGGACCAATGTTTTTCCATGGCATCACATAACCCTAAGAATATTTCATTTTTATAGTGAAATGGAATGGGATGATCTTTACAAGATCCTATAATACATCCCCAATCAGTAATGCATAGTACTAGCTTGTCTTTTCTCATTTTGTCAAGCTGTGGATCAGTACAGCTTCAAGTCTTTAAATCAATTGTTGAGTCCTAGCAAAAGTAATGGGTATCAAACAAGAGTCTCTATTTCTGCTAAATGATCAATCCATGCCCTCCATCATATGTCCAGCATTTAAAGTGTTCACCACAGACCATGTGCAAAGGCTCAGTTTTTTAAGATGCCTTTAGGTGTGAGATGAGCTCAGCAAAAGTAGAACATAAGATAAGGTGAGATATATCCATTTTATGATTCATTGTGATTAGCAGTTCTAAGAGTCAGTTGAATGCAACTATCATTAATATTCTTGACTGTATGACTGTACTGAGTATGATTATAATCTCATATTCTGGTATATCTTGTTTTGCTTTGTTCAACCTTTAGTGGAAAAGACATTTGACAACAAAATTTCTTATTCCTAATATTTAGGGTAGGGTCATTCTGTCCATTGGGGCACTGACCTACCTCTTACCTCAAGGAAGAAAAAGAAAGTTTTATTTAAATTAAGATATCCTTTTTACTAAATGCATAATTTAGATTAATGTGTGTCTGTAAAATGTAATAATCAGTAGAAAAAATGAAATGCCATCTAGAAGTTGTTGCTGGTATCTCTGTGTCTGTCGAGGGATGAGATACTGTCATCTTAATAAGATTGCATGCTAGACAAAAAAAAGGTCCTATAGAGGAAAAGTTCTTTGCATCTGTCAGACTGTGTGGATAAGTTAGGAATAAAAGGTCCACCAGGCTGGGCCACTGCATAACAATGTTTAATGGTGCTGCCATCCTTTGCTGAAACCATGCATTGTACCAGAAAGCATGACATCAAGTTTTCACTGACAATTTCAGGATACTCACACTTTGATAGAAGAATAAGGGTTTAGAGGGCAAGTACTGCTCTGCTGCCTCTTTTGATCAGAGCTGATAGGAAAGTCTCTTGCTTTCTTGGCTGCAATACGGTAACAAGTTATTTGCATAGCCATGACTAAAACATATTTCAATCACAAAGGCTTATCATTTATGAACATGTATTGGGTAATTGCAGTGGAGGGAAATGAGACTGGTACTGCCTCAGCCTAATTGGATTTCTTATCAGGGTATCAAGTATACAAAGAAACAATACAATATTGTGGGTTGTGGGTGTTGAATTTATTATGTAGAGCTTGAATATTTTAGTAAGTCCTCTGAATCTAGTGCTTCAGGCAAAATGCCACAGCTTATCAGAAGAAATGATGTAGACTGAAACGATACAATGACATACCAGACACATAATCTATTTATCCTCCAATATGACTGCATTATCTTGGTATCTCTAAGATTTCTGATGTGTTATATATATGAAGGTCCTCAAACAAGTTGTGTAGAATGAATCTAAGTACCTTAAAACAATTACTAGATTATAAATACAAAGATCTATGAGCAGAAAACAAAGATGGTATTGGTATTAAAAGTCTGTTATTATTGATGTTATTATTCCTAGGCCTTCTTTACATGTGAGAACATAGCTTTTGCAGTTAAGGCTTATCTGCATCCTTTAGTCACAGACACATCCACTGCAGCCTGCTGTTCTCATAACGTAACCTGTGTTTATCTGTACAAATACCCTTGCAGGGCTGGACATAATCTTGCTGAATGCCGCTTAAACCTCTTGGTGCTGATTGCGGCAAAACAGTGCGTCCCCCCTAAAACATGCCCACGTACTCCACTAGTCTAACATCCTACGAAGTATGTTCAATAACACAAGCAAAACAAGCTGCATTTCCCTAAAGAACCATTTTTGGTTACTGTGTAAGTGTGATCAGCTTTTCAAAGGTTTAAAGTATCTTCACATAATGTAAAACGTTTCCTGTACTACTTCAGTAAGATTATTTAAGGAGCCAAATGACTTTGTGCAAGGAATTTTAAGAGTGTAGCTAGTAAAACACTGTTTTTTACTAATGGAATTATTTCTCCTTTAAAGCAATGTTTCTTTACTGCATGTGATGATGCTAGATGCTGTATTGGAGATTTCTATGGGGACTTTTTGGCCATGCTAACTTGGTGCTATGATAGACTAATTGTCTACTGGACAATGTTGACAAGCGCACCTATGGCCCCTATTCTTCATAAGGCTTCTGAACTGCGGAGCTTAATTCCAGCTTCATTAGACAGTCAAGCTGCTAGTTAGTTACAGAATTGATGTTGCTATTTTCTGTTAATCACTGTATGGCCTATAGGACCTAAAGAGATTTCTTATCCACTGGAGGAATACAAGCCAGGTCACATGGGCCTGGTCAGCTACTAGTGCCTAGAAATAGACTCAAGCATGGTGATTTAGTTTTCACTTTATTCTATTTTATTTCTTTAATCAATCGCAGCTGTAGTTTTTTAGAACTGTCTTCGTTTCTTTTGCTCTACCTTCATTAAAATTTAAATCCAACCTTCCATACATTTTGAGGAAAGCGTTGTTTATCTCTCTGATGTTATCAGCTCACTGTTATCTCAAGGATCAATTAATATTGCAGAGGTTTTGTTTTGCTTTAAAGAATGCTTTTCTTTCTTAAGGTGCTTCAAACGGCGCAAGTACAGTTGTGCCCTAGTTTCCTGAAGGATTGATTAATACCATAGAGGTTTTTTTTCTATTATATTGTAATCTTGTTATGTCTGCCATTCGTCAAGTGAAAGGCATTAACTCTATGTGATCTCAGGGTCCTGGAAATGGCATGTGTGTGACTGTTACTGTAGGTTTAATCAACTCCCCTGGAGGTTTAATGCTAGCGCTGTTATTTCATGGGTTGATTAATAATGTTCAGGTGCACAAAGCACATTAGGTTGCTTTTGCATAAGACGTTTTCTATAGATATAGGCTCCGCTTGTTAAATAGCTTGTCTCCAGTCAGTCTTTTTAAAAGAAATTGAATTAAATCTTGTTTTTTTTTTTTTTCGTAAAGTATTTTTAAAGTTGTATTTCAGAATCTAGGACAAATACAAAATATCCGAGATCAGTCTTACAGTATCTTGGTAAGTAGTCCTTTTTCATGGGAAACAACAGCTAATACAATCACTGGCAAAGAAAACTGCTTTAAATGTTTAAAGGCAACTGAGGCAAATATTCAAAGCGACGGCCGCTGCGAGTGTGAAAGAAACCTGTCTGCATTGAGCGCTTCACAATAAATTGAGGCAGACAAGAAGAAACTATACAGCCCTAATGAAAATAGATTAGATTTTGCTATGCATAAAGAATATGATAAGAAACAAATCAAGCACGGTTTGTTAAGAAGTCACCTACAGCTGAGACATTATGGCTGCACAAACAAAAGGTCCAAATGATCTTTTAAGCAAACAGATGCCTCTAAATATAATCTTAGTTGAACTTGAATTTTTATCTTATATTTTATTTGTTTAGGTCTCTTTTGGTAACACTTCATTTTAAGGTCTGCTTCTTAACAATGCATTAACTATTAGTAAACAGTTGTGGGCTGTAGGTTAGGGATCCGGGCTTGTGACCGGAAGGTTGCCAGTTTGATCCACTAAACCAACAGGCCAAATAATACCATAATAAATAGAAACATAACATTTGTAAGCAAGCTTACGAATGTGTTTTAAATGTACTTATGTTATGGGTTGCAAATAAAAAGAAAAGATTTTCTGCAAATTAGTTATAATGTATTTGTTGAAAATAAATTAAATATTAATTCATTTTAATCTTTCAGTTAAAATCATACTTTACTGTCTTTACTGTGATATGATAATCAGGGAATATTAATAGGTTTGTATTTTTTGTGTTAGTAAACAATCGTGTTTCAAACATCTTTTAAAATTTTGTAAATATTTATAAGACCCTACCTTAATTTAACTATGACTTTAGGCTGAAACATGTTATATGGGTTTACTTTTAACTAACATTGGTGAAAGCTAATTAATTCCCCTTTTTGAGTAGTTTTCAGTCTTCAGCACACATACATTCCTTTAAATACTGTATGCATGTGTTACAGTCATCAGCACTTTATTATTACTTTATTACAAACACAATGTTTTAAAGAACAAATTTACAGCAAATAACATATATTGCACCTGGAATATGAACAGTTGCTTACAATGTTTGGTCTCTGTAAATGTTCCTTGATTAACATGTCACATAAGGTCATATTTCTTTAATACTGGGTCATTTTTACAAGGAAAAGCTTGGAAAGGGTTAAATAAACACACTGCTTACTGTATTAATACTATTTGAATAGTTAAAGAAAAAAAGTGTTTTGCTGAGCAAATAAAAGCTTCCTGTCTGGAAAAATAGCTCTTTAAATATAAGGTTGCCAAGTGTCTAAAACTTTTGCACAGTACTGTGTGTTTCTATTTATTAGGATATTATTAATTTCTTATAATGCACATTGATACTGTAATAGTCCATTAAGAAGCAGACCTTAAAATAAAGTGTTATCTCTCTTTTTTTACTTTCATAACATGAGTTACACCCTTTCATTTGCTTTTGTCAGGTCTGTCATTTTCCCACATACATTACTGCTGTATGAAAACAGACTTATTTAATCAGGAGGGAATATGAGGAGTCTTGGTCTACATGTAGCAAATCTTTCCTAAAAAGTTTCTTTCCTAATGGTTCGCAATAGGGCCGTTCTATCATACTGCCACAGAGCCTCATCTAAATTTCATGAAGCTGACGTTACAGCAGCGCCACATCCAGTCCCAGTCATAAAGTGTGACTTGAAGTGGCACTCCTATTCAGTTATGAAGGAGAGTAGTTTTGGTTCATTTGTTAGATAATAGTATGCCTCATTTTTCTCATTCAAGCTCTTTAACAGTTCTATGTATAATGAACATGCATATTATATCTCCGATAAGAAAGCCTGATGCTAATCAGATTTAAAATCTATTATCTCCCCCAGTAATAAATGGAATATGCTGAGAACTAAGATTTTAGTTATGAATATCAGAGGACATTTCTTCAGAACAGTTTGTTACACAGCCATGAACCAATTAAACAGATTGAGGATCTTAGACAGTGAAAGTCTTCCATTCTCTGTGCAGGATACTGTGCCAATTCAGACTTGATTTGACTTTTTTCTGTTTGACCAGTTCTCTCCAACGTCTAGGCCGTTGCCTTGTTAACATTATATAGTCTAGACTAGCCCAAATAGAGAAGGCTAAATATAAACTTTCAGTGCATGTTTATGCAATTGTGGTTAAAGGTGTAAAGATGCTTCACCACATAGAAAACCTGAAGACGTGTCATGTTTTTGTGGGCTGGAGTAATGAAACACCTGTATTGTCTTTCTCCTGACGTGACCTGGTACAGCAGGTAAATTGATGCAGTACATTTTGTAGATGTTTGTTGTGATGTCTTTATCATCTAAAGCAGGGGTTCTCAACCTTTTGCAACCCAAGGCCCAGTTAACCCACCCTAAAACTTTTCACGGCCCCCCAGAATATTTTATATTGCCGTTTAAAACCAAATACATATATACACAACTATACCAACCTATACTAACCATTTACAGCACTTTGTCACTCACCTAATGAGATGGCTGATGTTGTCTGCCAGCTAACAAGTGGTGAATGTCAGGCTGAAGTGCAGAAAGTTGTAAACGGAGATCTGGCTCAACATTAAGCCTATTCCTGTATTTGGTCCAGCCTTTCCAGCCTTTGCTAAAAGCTGCACAACACGGTAGGAAGCCTCAACAGCTTTAGCATTATCGGTTCCAGAGCAAGCCAATTCAAGGGTCTTTTTCCTGCTTTGGTATTCTTTAAGTTTGTTCTCAAAAAAATCCACAGGTTTAGATGCATACTCGCTGTGTTTAGTCTTCAAATGTCTACGCAACTTGGTTGGCTTAAACGCTTCATTTGCCAAGACCTCCGAGCACACAGCTCAGAGTGGTAGCGGCTCTTTTTCTGTTCCTGTGCACGTGAAGCCTAGTGCTAGATTTTTTGCTTTTTTTTTCGGTTCTCTCAGTAAGAGATACAGTGGCTGCTTCACCTGTAGATGGTCCAGCTTCAGGGTCTTTTGTTGTCAAAGACCCTGTTTTTAACCATTTATCCATGATGTGTACACAAGACAACAGCTTCTCTCAGACTGGAGTAGCTAACTGAACTAACTAGCTTGTTAATCCACTAGCTAGCGCTGCGTGTCATGTGACTGTACTACGCCAAACCAACCAAACTCAAACTAAACACGTTTTGTTTTGCGAATAAAAGAACGAAATATGCTGCTTTATCTATCTATTTACCGGAGAAAAATACTTGAAAAAAAAGAAGATTTTGCAGTATGGCCCACAGGTTGAAAACCACTGATCTAAAGGTGGAGTGTGGTGTTAGATTAATGTCACCGTTTTCAGCTGTTTCTCTATATGTCAGGGCTAGAAAATCTTCTGAAGCTGAGGGGTCAACTAGAGGCACATATTGACTCTCACTGTCTTAAAGAATTAATAAAAAATTTCCAAAGGACTTTGAATTGTTTTTTTATTTTTACTTGTGTGTGATGTTAATGTTAAAACAGTCATTTATAATAATTTATTTTAAATAATTTCTATAGAAATGAGCAGCACTAAACTGCAGTAAGCTCAATAGATGGATAGTGCATAAAAAATGCAAAAAAACCCCTATAATAATATTAATTCTTATCCCCCCAAAAATACTGTTATATAGTAGTGTATAACTATGATATATATTATAATGTATATATAGCCATGCAATAATTATGTAATTTGAAATAATGTATATTTTTAACAGATATGTTGTACTAGCAGCCTCCCTCTATTGGCTTCCTTAAGCCCCCTTGCTTCAACATGAGTTTCATATTTTAAATAAAAAAGTTCATTTGTGATGCTTTGTTCTCTTCATCTGCACATACAGAGATATCTGTGTATAACAGCGTAGTATATCTGTACCTGACTTAGATGTCACACAGACACACAAGTACATATTTGTATGTAAAAGCTTCGCTCTGAATGTAACGAGGCAATTAGCTAAACACAAATATGTTAGACAAGAAAACTGATAGCTTTTCTAAATTACCTAGCAAATTTGCTTGCACCCATATACACACAGTGTGGATAATCTGCTGTTATTCTGTAGCCTGTCTTTTTGTCCTTTTACTTTGGACCCAGTGGAAAGTAAAGGAAAATGTACAATTTGTAAAAAAAATCATTACCTTAATATAGCAATTAACTCTCCAAATTTCCTAGTTTAAAGAAATGATCCAGCAAAAAAGTCTAAATGTACTTTTCCCATTTACTTCAGATGTAGTAATCTGGCTGAAACATCTTTGAAGACCAAATCTTTCCTTTTTTAGGATGGAATTGGAACAGTTATGTTAATATTGCTAAGAAACACTAGGCAGTTGTCAGTCAAATAGCCTAAATCATTTCTGTAAAAATACTTCTCCAAACCTCCTTTCAACCCACTCAAACTACATCCAGGTCTACATTATGGTGGTGCAGACTTGTCAATGTGATTTAGGTACAGTATGATTTTCTTATACTGCATAGCAGAGCCCCACTACAGGGACGTATCTGAGAGGTCCAGTGCACCCTTTCTGGCCATTACAATGTAAAGAAAAGATTTGGGCTATTTGGGTGACTACTGAGTTGTAGTGTCGGTCAGCAATGCTAGCCTGCTACCTCCAGTTGTAAAACTTAGGAGCAACCTTAATGTGCAATAAACTGATATCTCAAGTTACAAATAGTACCACATTCATCAGTACATCATGATCCCTTGTCTTTCGTATTATTAACCCTAAAAGTGTGTTATGTACTTTCTCTTTATATCTGGCTCATGTCCTTCTTTGTCTATTTGTTTTGAATCAAGATTATTAGTATTCTATGGAATCAAGATTGTTGTGTACCAAAATGTGTTGAATATGAATTACGGCAGGGGCAATTCACTCCTCTCCAAACACTGGGAGTGACATGTACAATCTGATATTTGATCATATATTAATTATACTCATATATTAATTATAATGTTTAGGTGACTGTATTGCACAAATAAATGTATATTGTATAAATATATCCTAAGTATATTAGTATGCTTTTCCCTTAGTCAGTCTCTTCATCTCTGTTAAGGTAGCCAGACCTTTTCTTGAAGTGACTATTTGTTGCCACTGAAGTATAGGAAGCTCAGAAAAAGTTTAGATGAAAGGTGCCTTTCACTTTGTACCTTGACACTCAAGCCTGCTGCCCTTGATGTACTTTCAGTAGGGCTTTTATACGGAGGCCGAGGACAGGGTTATGGAGGAACGCTGGCCATATAAGTGGAGGATGTCTGTGCCATGTTCATCATAAGCATCGTTCGCCCACTCTGCCACTGACGCCCTCATTATAAGAAGCTCTCAGGTTGAACCACAGTAAGTTGTTGCTGATGCACACACTGATAGAAGAACGCATAATGTAGCTATTGTTTTGAATGTTTGTGATGAAATGCTGGAATAATTAGCTGTTTAGATAATTACACGACTGACAATGTTTGTAATTAAAGGGGCGCAGTCTTACAATCAAATGCTCTGGCTGACCTTTTCGCTAAACAAATGCTTCTAAAACAATCTCAGTTGGTAGTTTTCAAGGTATCATATGCCTATTTCTGTTTAAGTAAAGTCTAGGCCTTTTCTCATTTCCCTGCAACTTCCCTGCCTGCTTGTTCATCTAGAGGGGTAGGTCATTCATCAACCTGCCACATCCGCCATTTCAACACACACATTACTGCTTCATGAAAACTGACTTAGTCCTAAGCAGAAGTCTTGGCGTAGACGTCTAACGCTGAAATCACATACTCTGCTAATGGTTTTGCAGTTGGTTGTATTTTGCCGTACAGTCAGAAAGGATCATTTAAATGTCATGAAGCTGGTATTACAGCAGTACCACATCAAGTCACATTGCTGAAGTGTAAGCTCAGGGTTGTGAATGAAATGTTTTTGCTTTGATATAGTCAGTTGCTGAATAGAGGAGAATGCAGCCCTGCCTGAGGAAATCAACACATTATCTATTCCCTCGACATGCCTCAAGGTTGAAAGGAAGCTCTTGTAGTTCTGATTTAATCTATTTTTGGGAAACATTTTTTCTTCTGTGCTATGAATTCTGTCAGCAGGGTTGGGAAGGTTACTTCAAAAATGTGTTCCATTACAGACTGATTATTATCACACTGAGTTGTAAACACAGTCTAAAGCAGTGTCGGTATTCATTATCTTAGCAATTAATTGACAGAATTTACTATTTGAATTATAGTACCTTATATAGTGTACTGAATGTATCAGAATCCAAATTCTGGGTGGTCCCTGAAAATGTCTACATTATATAAAGCTATATTAAGACGTCATGTTGTCTGTTAGGAGAAAATTAGATGCTCCAATACAAATTCAGAGAAAAGTAATTGTTTAGCTACTTCACCCATGAAGCTGTAACTATGACTAGAAGACCTCTGAAAAACTACAATATGCTGCACTATATTTATAAATATAAAAACTAGTCCAAGGAGTAGGTAAAAGAGTATTGGTCTGTAATGAATGGGTTAATTTGAGGAAGAGCACAAGAGCAAACTGAAAAAAAGATCACTTCCAGAAGAAGAACTGCGTGAGTGAGTAAGCAGCCAGCCAAAGCTAGAGTAGTCAACTCTAGTGCGGCTGATGATGAGCTCCCACACGCCTGTATGTCTATAAGTGTCCTTCTGCTTGTGTGTCAATAAAAGAGAACTTCTTGCAACAGTATCATGGCCTACCTTGTGTCAAGTCAGCATTACAGTACATAACACCTCTTCCTGGAGATCTACTTCCATGCAGAGTTTAGTTCCACCCTGCATCTAACACTACCTATTACTAATGCATCTGATCCAGGCAATCCCAGACTTCAGAAGTTCATTAGCTACAGAAGGTGTGGTACACTGTGGATGAAACTAGACTATGGAGGAAGGTAGGGTGGTCCAGGTCCAGGGTGATGTGGACACTGCTATACACTATATAAGTTTGCAAACACATGGCCATCTAACATTTCCTCAAAAATCATGCCTGGGAACTAGATTTTGGAACATTGCTGTGAGGGTTTTCTTGCATTAATGTTGGTAGAGTAACATACATTACTCAAATCCACCCAAACATATTAATGGTGGCTTATCAGTACAGAGAACAGTTCTGCTTTACAGAAAATTAAAAAAAAAAATGCTAGCAGGTGAAACCACTACATCTACAAACAACTGCTGATTTAAAAATGGTCATATTAACTGTGTTCAGAACAGTTAAAAATGAATTCATTTTAGTTTGTCTGAAGACTTGTTAAACTGTTTCTTGGTTCATTGTAAATAGAAAGATAAAAGCACTATACAATTAGTACTACACATTATTTAAAAGGCCAGTATACAGTAAAACCTACAGTATGCTTTTTCTTCAGTCGTGTGTCTCTTCATGTTTGAATTAGAGCACTCTGAGTTTACAGTGCGGCCTTGGACAATACTTTTCTTGTTTTATGTAATACAAACGAGAAGCCTTTATAGGACAGTGCTACCGAGGACAAGGCTTTTCTCCATTGCGGCCTTGGTTTTGGAACACAGCTACTGTCTACTACAAGAGTGTCAAAACCAGGACAGCACTAACACGCCCTAATCAGCTAATGAAGCATAGCTAATTAGCTGGTAAGTTGAATCAACTGTGCTAAAACAAGGAACTCTGCAGAGGCCTGAAGCATTGCAAGGACTACAAGGTCTCAATAACTGTAGCCTGACACTTGTAGTGTAGTGTTATTGACACACATTTACCATCCACAAAGCTGGATTCACATGTCTACCCATTTGTCTTCAGTTAGCTGCTTCATGCTGTTTAAGGTCTCCGGTTTTCGAAGCTCTTTTTAAACCTGGCTTGGTTCCACCCTCAAGTGTATGGCACCTGCTGTGCTAAGATCAGGGAGCCATATAAATGTTTCATAGTAAGTGCATCTCTGACTAAAATATGCATGGAAATTTGTTTTTGGAGACAGGTTTTCCACTCTACCGTTAAATCTTCGAGTGAGCGACAACAAAAGCTAAAATTCACTGCAATAGCAAACTTTAAATACTTCACTGTTCCATCAGGCACCGCTAGCATAACTCTCTAAGAGGGAGAATCCACATAAAGTTAATAATTCATCCTTTAAGGGGATACTCAACTTCCATTTAACAATGTTCTTCTTCATACCGAGGCTCATCTCTCCATATACATATTGCATATGCACTGGACTGTTGAGCACTGATATCTCAACCACTTTAATGTAAAATAAAAACAGACTTAATTATCTGACAAATGCATTGTGTGACGTTCAGGGAAGAGCAGAGCCTTCTTTCTGAAGATCATGAAGATTTTAAACTTTGTCTTTACAATAACAATTACCTTACAATGAAGTTGTGGGTTAGCAGACTGTGTGTAATGTAATTAACTTTGGCTAGATTGTGTGTTAGCAAACTGTTGCTACAATTGCTGCTTCTGTGAAACAGCTAAATAGGTTTATGTTACCCACCTGTCAAGCCTCCCCAGGCCTCTTCAAGCCTGTCAAGTCTCCTTGACGTCAAGTTTTTTTTTTTGGTCAGCTTCAGGTTGGTATTTTTCTATTCCATCTTTAATGGTAACGCAGGTACGTTCCAGATCCTCAGCTCCTTATTCCAATTTTTTCTGTTCCACCTTAAGTAGTGCAGCTGTTACATTCTGGCAGCTCAGCTTTTTGTTCAAATTTTCCCTTTCAACCTTAAATGATGCTGCAGTTATGTGCTTGCGTCTACCAGTTCAATTTAACTGAACAATTCAAAACATCCGTGTTCCACCTTAAATAGTTCACAAGTTACTTTCATTCGCCTCAGGTGCCAGAATATAACAACGTCATTTAAGGTGGAACAGGAACATTTGAATAAAGGGGTGTCGAAAACGTCATCCATGTCAGTTCTCCACATGTCAGTTCTCCTCACTAATGTTAACACGGTTCTTCACCCTTCTCCCGGTACTCTAGCACTAGCTACTGTTGTCTGTATATATATATATATATATATATATATATATATATATATATATATATATATATATATATATATACAGACAACAGTAGCTACAATGGAGGAGTGAATTATCTTTTAATGCATTAGGTTTTATGTGAAGAGTGACAGACAGCTAAGTTGCTAAGCAAAAACAGCCAGCATTTAAATATGTTCATAGAAAATTCTGAGTGCAGAGTAAAGTTGGATATATTATTAGATAAAGCTGTGGTGTGCATCATTACTAGCTTCACCTATATTGTCTGGCTCAGCATACTTGGTACCCCAGCACACAGGGACCTTGGCAGTGAAAATGACTGTACTGTACCGCACTGCTTGTCGAAAAATGTCATTAATAAGTAAACACCATTACCAACTGACCATTTCTGCTGGAGGTACAGACAGTTTAACCAGAATCATGCTGAAGATCATACAAAGCAAGTATTTATAGACCAGATTGTGGCTGACACACCTATTAAAACAGATGCCTATTCTATGTGCAAGTTTGTTTTTCTTTGAGAAGTGACAATATCTCCCAGTATCTCAATATATCTTCTCTGGAGTGACAGCATGGATGAGTGTATATGTATGCCTGTATGATCCTAATTGTTGCTGCATGTGGCATGATTGTAAATATTAAAAGCCTAACAGTAATCCTGCAGGTTATTGTTAAACTGCTAACTCCAACAGCACAATTCAAAGCACAAACTAGAAAATGCAACTGTCTCCAGGCTGTGTGTGCCTTTCCATAACAATGTAAACAATGTAAAAAGCTTGTGCATGAGTAGTGCAAGTAATGTGTGATCAGGCTGCTGTTTTCATATTTGTCTACATTTACATTTATATCCACCCACAAATGTGTAAATGGAATGCGAACATAAGTCCAAAACACACTTTCTGTATTTTGCACATAATAAAATCTAAATATCTTTGGTTTGTGACAAATTCTGATTGGCTTTTCATATGATCAGTGATAGAGGGCTGCCAATCACATGTGTTGATTGGAATATTATATTAAGTGTCATTATATTTGTTGTATTTTTGCCATTTTTTAAGGTGTGATTTCTAGATTTCTATTTGTTTTGATTTTCAACTTTAACTTTGCTGGATAATACTAAGTTCAATATTATGCATTATGCACATAATCTCTGTCTATCGCATCTGCATACAGTTGGTTATGAACAGTAATTTACCTATCTGCAGTATGTTTGGAGTCGAAAATGATTCAAGTTATTGTCTGTGATCAGTATATACTAGACATTAGGTTGATAAAAAAAATTTAAATCACTCATTTAGGGAACTAAAGGTGCTACTTCGATGGCATCGCTTTAAAGAACCCCTTTACTGCATCTTTATTTTTAAGAGTGTATCAGGTGTGGGCAGTTGTACTCCTTGGCTGGCCCTACCACTGTGCAGTAATTTCCCATCTTGTCCACACCTGACTGAGCTAATCAAGGGTTTGCTAATTAACTGATGAGTACAATCAGGTATAATACAGTAGGGAAGAGACTAAACTAAGAAATTCGGAGGCCTCAAAACCTGCAGCTGGCCTGGTTTAAAATTAGTGGCGTATGTGTCTGTGTATATCTTTCAAATATGGATACTTCAGCTAACTGAATATATTCCATACAGTGTTCTCAACTCCTAAACTTTAATAAGCTCATATTTAGTAGCTGTATGTGCAGCCGCCTCCTACTTGGTTAATATTAATACCTAAAAGTTGCTTCCGACAGCTCCACAGGTGAGAGAGCATTGAGTTTGCTTCACAAAATACAGTAATAGATTTTTACTAATACATTAAGGTCATACATTTGCCATTGACCCTGAAGCCCAGCTGTATGTAGCTTTCATCACTTGTTATATATTATATATTATATATTTGCTTTAAATTGCTTTAAAATTTTTCTATTGATGGCTGTCTTGGTAGAACCTTGGTAGAAGTTAGTTCCAGCTACTGCCATGCCATACATTTGTTTATCATCAAAGTTTAATTTGCAGGCAAAACACCCTTCTGACGCCGGACTAGACAGTGCTCGCGGGAGAGAAACAGAAGCAACAGCGGAGTGGAAAGCTCCACATCTTAAACAAACAGCACAGAAGCGAAGAATGAGAAGCATTGAAACATGCAGCCACTGATGCTTTCACTGGAAACTGCATTCACCTGATTGTTATGCTGAGGTTTACTTGAGCCTCATGTTATCGATTAATATTGATTACTACTATTATTATTATTATTATTATTATTATTATTATTATTATTATTATTACATATTTTTTGTCCATTTTGTCTCATATATCTGGAACATAATCTGGAAATAAAAAAGTGTATTTACTGTTCAATTAGAGCAAACAGGATAACTAACAATACATTTTTGTTGTTGGTAATTTGCGCATTTCATTTAACGTATACAGTTGTATGCAAATGTTTGAACACAAGAGAAAATAAGTTTAAACATGCTTTTTTACTTTGGTGGGTTCATAGTATTAAGGATAATCTGAAATAATCTTTAAAATGCGCAGGCGTGTTCCCTAGATAGGGGAAGTGTGTAATTTATTTTCACTTTGGAAATCAACTAAACATGTCCTTTGACTTGGTGCACCCAAACATTTGCGTACAACGTTATCAGCCCAGACACAGGAGCAGATAGGAATGATGTAGGGTCTGTCTGAAAACCTAGTGAGGGTCTACGTAGGCAGCATTTTACGCCGTAGTATGCGCTCCAGACATGCAGGCTGTCCCAATTCCTAGACACCTTAAACATGCTGACTACTGAGGCACCTTGTTTTGACCTGACTGTAAGGAAGCACTGAACGCTTTCTTAGCCACTAAGGAAATCCCATGATGCAATGCATGAGAAGCTACGAGCAGTGAAGTCGTTTTAAAAAGTTATTTTAATTCTCTCTGGTGTTTTAATATGTTTCTTGCCATATAATCACAGCTTTATTTCTGAGCCATTAGCATTTATGCTAGCATAATTTTAAGCCTTGGGCTATTGTATTGGAAAGCTGGCTGGTAGCTTAGCAACTAGCTAAAACAGGTTATGTGCAGTGGTGGAAACAAGCCGTGACGCAGTCTCTCTCTAACTAGAGCGTCTCAGTAATCTGTTTTATGAGGAGAGATGTCAGACAGAACGCTGCTACTTAAACAGCTGCCTAGCTAGACAGTACCTACTTAAGCTGGTCAGACACTGTGCGATTTTTGGCCCATTTTTTGGCCCGATTTTTCACTCCTGCAACTATTTTTGTGATTGTGCATCGTATAGTTTACATGGGGTAACGAGTAGCGATTAACACCTCACGAGCAACTCCCGATCAGAAATCAGATGGTCGCGAGAAAATCAAACATGTTTGAAATTCAAATTGTGCTCGTTCTTCTAATTTTTCTTCTTCCGTTTTTACGCTGCAATTCCGGATACAAGAGTCCGATATGTGGTGTATGGACGTACAGTGTGAGCAGTCAGGTCATGAGAGCATCGGGTCGTATAGTGTGAGAATATGAATCGTGAGCTGTGAACTTTTAAACCCTGGATTTAGTCGTACAGTTTGAGCTGGAGCTGAGTACACAATTGAAAATATCGTACATAGTCTGCCCAGCTTTAGACAGCTCACTAGGTTTTAAAACAAACCTGTAATTTTCCTCTTTTCATTTTTGAAGAGTCACCAGTGCTGTGTTCCTGTGTTCTCTATGGAATGGACACAAAATTCCCAGTTTGAATTGCTAGTTTATACTAGTTTACGTAGGTCTTCGTGAAGCACAGTTCTGTTATGCGCCACACAAACATCAGCTTCCTGAGAGCATAGGTAGAAAGAATGCATTTATTTTGGATGTGCATCGGAAATATCCTATTTTCAAATACAGTGGCGTTCAAAAAAAGGCAAAAACCAGTTTAAAGCAGAGTTCACCAGGACTCCTGCAAAATTCAGATTCAGTCCACAGGCTTAGCTGAGCTAGCAGATCGCGTTCTTCTGAAGACGCTGATCAGGCCTGTCAGATGTGGTAGTTTAAAGTTGGGAACTTGTGACTACACTCTAGAGCGAGGCAGGTCTCCAGCAGGATAAGAGATTTAGGGTGACATGTTGCAGAATTGCAGCTCTTTCTGGTCTATGATGTGTTGTCAGGTCTGAGTTAATATCACTGGAGAGTTGGGAGTCATTGTGATGGGTCAATTCATAGCTAGCAGCCTTCATGTGATATTAAAAAGTGAGGCTGTAGCCAATTTAGAGCAATTCAAGCATGACATGAAAACAAACCCCAATAATTTGTGCAATTCCAAGCCAATTTCATGGTGATTATTTTGCATAAACAATAGTATGTGTTTCCAAATGAAGGAACAGTATAAGTATTCAGTTGACCACAAACTAAATTGTAAAACTTCCTACAACTTTTTTGTCTAGTGTAAGCGTTACACATTCATACACATCTGCATGTTTTTTTAGTATACATTAATGAGATTACTTTTTAAAATCAGCACCAAGCCTTCTCTTCTCCTTTCTTTCTTTCTTTCTTTCTTTCTCTCTTTCTTTCATTTTTATGCACACACTGAAAATTAATATTTAAGGTTTGTGCTTCATAAATGTAAAAATGCCATTTTATAAATATTCAAATATTCAATTTTAAGGAGAACTGGATAAAGCCAGAGTGAGGTAGGGTGCAATATCAGAGTACCGTGAAACTGAAATGATGGCATTCACACTTTTGGATTGGATTTAAATTCTGTTTACAGTTGTATAAAGTTGAAAGTAAATAAGCAAATAATAATACATATAGTACCAGTTGTACAATGAAATTTAAATTGATTGAAATTTGTATTTTTGATGAAACCTTGTTCCATAAACCTTTATTCAAACTAGATCTTGTCATGACAGTGGTGGTATGTTAGTGTGTAGCTGGGGTATAAGGTGTATCTAGCCCTAGAAGCTTTTTCATGCTAAATGTATTAATATATTTTGTTCAGGAGTGTCTCTTTAAGAGAGTAAAGAGCAATGTTAAACAAAGAGCTTGTGGAGAAGGTAAACCCCAGTGGAAGGTAAAGCCCAGTCATAGAGAGGTCAGTGGATTAGTACATTGTGACAGACTGCTTTCATCTTAGTATTGCTGTTATATAGCATCACTGTAGAAAACAAATATGTACCTCCATATTTTAATAAGAAACAGAAAAATGATGATTATAAATGAAGATAATCGTGAATAATTATGACTTTTCTTTTTAGGATAAAAAGATAATTCTCTTTTATATAAGATTACAGGCCCTCTTTCATCATGGCTTTGAATTGAATTTGTTGAATCTTTTCTCTTTGCCTATCTTTTGTCTTTTATTCAATGATTTATTCATCGACTTCACAGTCTCCAGACACTGACATTGCATGGCATTGCACAACCAATTTTTTTTTTTTTACCACTTTTGCTTTTGTTAAGCTGTTAATATGATCTATGCTCATTTGACTGAAATGACCAGTGTCAGTGTTGTGTGTGTGTGTGTGTGTGTGTGTGTATAGGTGCTTGTTCTTGAAATAAATCTTTTTCTCTCATGCATTTGGTACATGACTAGAATGTACCAGCAACACAGATGCTGAAAAACAAGAATCTCCAAAGTGACAACTTTACAGGAGAGAACAAAAGAGAACATGTCTTGATACTTTTGATGTAATTTAATGGAGCCTGAATTTTTTCCATTCTATTTTGGAGCATTTCTATTTGTCCATCCGTTGTGAAATTTGATGATAAACATCAGCTGCTGTGTTTAAATGATGTAGGATAATAAAAATGGACAAAAGTGTAGGTACTTTTTTTTCTTCGGACAGTGATGATATATAGATATAGATAGAGATATAGATAGATAAGGTGCTGAAGCATGTACCAGTGCTCATTGGGCAGAATTCAGAAAGTGCATTGAACACCCTAGACAGGTCACCAGTCCGCCACAGGGCAGACACACACATTCATTTAATTTAATATCTTCAATCAATCTGACTACCTTTCTGTGGACTGTGCCAGAAAACCAACAAAGACATGGGAAAAAAATAGCAAACTCCACAAAGATTCCTGTCGTCCAGTGAATTAAACTCAGGTCCTTCTTACTGTGAGGCAACACTGCTACCCACTGCGCCACTTTGCCATCATGTGGCCCTGAAAGCAATTATTTTTAGATCTAAACTTCTAGTCATGTCCCAAATGCATATGAGAAAAAGATGTGTTGATTTTAATGCTCTATGCTCTTAACAGTGATTCAGGAACAAGCACCTGCTTATGTTTGCCATCAGCAGAGAACTGATCCAGCACTGTTTCTCTGCTACAGGCACTAGACAAAGCCTAATATGCAGATGTGCAGACCTTTTGTCATGACAACTTGTGATATTGCTTCAGCCCATAGCACTGTAATAAATAAAAGTCCGGAAGTTACAACGAGCAGCGAATGTTCAGATGGACAGCTGTTGCGGTCATTGAGATCTGACCACCATTGTTTAACCGGACAACAAATTAAGTTAGACAAAGAGTTAAAATGCCTTTAAAAAGTAGGTCAGATTCTCCAGCTCCAAATCAGTCATGTCTCATCTTAGGGTTCACTTCATTATGTGCTGAATGAACAAGGTTCCCATGGCAACTGCTCCAACAGTTTTGTGGTGGCGAGATGCAGGAGTTTCAAAGCGGGCCTCATCAAAAAGACAGTCGCTCTCAGCACTGAGCCCGCATCAGCTTTAACAGCTTTTACAAAACACATCAGCCACAATAAAAATCAATATAGACACAATTAGTGGATTTGGTCAGCACACCGTTCGCACTCCTGTGAGCTGAGAAATAGCAATGCTGAGGTTGGGAGGAATTCAATTTCAGAGGACTGCCACTGCTCTTCGGGCGTTTCTCTTATTATGGCAAATGTCATATCATTAAGGCCAGGAGTCATTTAGAGAAAATGTCAGTCGCATCATTATTTCACATTTTGGCCTGCATCGAGGATTCATCCTCCACAGATTCCCTGTGACAGCAGCCTGAAATCTAGACAGTTCTCCCTCTTCTGAAAGAGCTTGCTGCTTTCTGGTTGCTTTTGATTTGCTGAGTATTTTTTTTTTTTCGAAAGCATTAGGCTATTGTTTATGCTCATGCAGCACTGATAGCATTAACCTACTTTTAGTTTTTCACTGTTTGACTCGCTTGCTGTGGCCTCCTGTAAGCAAAACACTGGAGAAATGTTTCAGAGAGGTTTAATTTGTGCTTAGTGCTGTAGCAGAAACAACAATCTGATCTTTTATCATGTATCAGAAGGAGAAGAAAGTGACATGTAGGCCGAAGCTAAGGTCACATTATCTGATGATGGTGCATGAAAAGGTCATCCAGCTCTGGCCGCCATCATGTTCTGGAGCAAAGCTCTTAATCCTCAGCTGCTCTGGACTGCTGGAGTGTGGAACACTCTCTGCTGGATGTGCTTATGTGTCTACATTTTAGGCCAGTGTCTGGGACACACTAAATTAAACTGAAGAATCTGCCAAGGACTTTAGGTAATTATGTTCTTCTGGACTTTGAGCCACAACTGTTGTGATAAGTTAGTTTTAAAGGGTTAATTTAGTGTGATGGAGAAATATACTGAAATACATACTACTTAGAGGGTTAAAAACCATGTATTCATAATGCTGTATTCGTAATACTATATACATGCACTCATATAGCATTATGTGGTATAAATTATGTGCTTTATGCAAAAGTGTTATGCATGTACTTAAATTGTCTATTAGCAATTATATAGGCTTATACCAGGCATTATAAGATATTATGTATCTATATAATGCTTTATAAATGTATGTATATATATATATATATATATATATATATATATATAATGAATATATTATGAATATAGGATTCATGTGAAGTGATCTCTTTAACCACTGGTAAACTCTAGTTCTGCTAGGTTACTTAAAAAATGTTCAGCAGGATGACTTCATTGATTTTCAGTGAAGAATACTTCTAACTGGTGGTCTCTTTGTGGGGAGAAATCCTGGTGAAGAACTCTAAGTTTGCTCTAAGGCACAGAGGTGGAAAGGTCAAAGTCTGGGGCCGTTTTTCTTACAATGGTGTTGATGAGCATGTGTTCGCTGATGGGATCACGAACTCCGAGGTGTTCAAAGGAACTTTGAATGGAAACCTGCAGAAGTCTGCAAAGAAACCACTCAACCGACACTTCAGCTGCCTTTTGAAAAGAAAAAAAAAAAAAGAAAAACATGCCAAAATGGAAATAACAGTCTGGGAACGTTCTGTTTAAAATTAATGTCACTTCCAGATAATACGTTTTGAAGTATGGCCCACATGTCCAAATGCTTTTTTGAGCCCTTTCAAAGAATGTGCTGAGTAACAGTTTGCTCCTACTTACAAAATACCTTTAATTCATTGTAAATACATTTAACTAAGTCACTTATAAAGTGCAAGATAAAACTGCAATGATGTACAGAAAAGGGAAAAAAGAAAAAACAAAACTTTATTTCACGTCTTCTCATTTATCTCCGCACTGTACATTTCAGATATAAAAAGAACTACATGTATGAAAATAGCACAAGAAATATAAATGGGTTTTAAGATAGGCCAAAAACTCACATACCCTCCTTTTATCCAGTCCAAGTCACAACCCCACGAACAATCACTGCACGTTGCTGAGAGAAGCTAACTCAACACTGGCATTTACTCACAAACATGAAAAATATACACTGACTTGTCAAATTGTCAACACAAAGTTAACTACAATGAAACCCTATGAATCCTTGATGTAATCTGAGGTGTTACTTCCGTGTGTTTGTATGAAGGCTGTCTGACTGGGGCGTAAACAGAATTTTTTTTCTCTCAGGAACAGCAGACCACTGACAAGTATATTCAACAATGGCTTCTCATCTTGAATCTGTAAAACTTCAGAGAAGTTGTAAAATTAGGTTTTATGACGTTTACTGCAGAAACCAACCCCTTCTACAGTTTGAGGAAGCCTGAAAGAAAGAGATAGGAATTAAAATAATACTAATAATATTAGTCCATCCTCCGGTTATGTCTGTGATCAATGATTTCTTTAGAGAATCATGATTCAGGTTTTGTGATTCAACATCATGGTTTCTTTGGCATTCTGAGTGTTACTGCATCCTTCGGATCGTACGTGGCGTTGTGTCATTAACATGACTCCCAATCAAAGAATCTGGTAACTTGGTATAAGCCTTGTCATGTGTGAGCTGTACAGTAAGGTGTTTGGTAATGTATGGATTGATATGAAGATGAAATGCAAAGATTAAAGTAAATGTTTAAGACCAAGTTAAGCTAAATGCTCATTAAGAAATTCATATCTACTTTCCCAAAGTACTTTATATGTTATACACTCATGTTCCATGTTTTCATTAAGAGGACCAAAATCTTCTGCCTAAAATATTACTATACAATGTCTTGTCTGCAGGGGGTTGATGACACCATTACTTTCTCTTTCATTCCTTCCATGTTTCTCCTATTTTGGAATGGTGGTCTGATTATAAAGTCCCAGTTAAAAATAGCATAATTAGATTCAGTTACTACACACTGTATGTATGGCTTTAATTATCTTACCTAACCTTCCAGCATTGTGGTTCTGTAACAAAATCTCAGTAGGAGAGAGCAACACCATCAACTTCATCATGATGGGTCAGTCTTAAGGGGTTAGCACCACCAATAATGAACAGCTAATAATCATTGTACGCCAAACTGAGTTCAACAACTGCAATAATAACAATAGTAGGCTGAAACACTTGGAAACTATTATCAGAAAAATCGCAAAAACAGGTCAATAATGGAATGACACCTTCAAGAAGCCACAAAAAAAAAAATCACAATAGCCTCATGAAACTCAGGAGGACAATCAGTTTGTCAGCAGTTCACCACACGTTTCTGATGAATTCAATACGTCAACAACAGAGCACAAGACAAACCTCAAAGATAACCTCAAAAAAAGGCATTCGACATGTCCTGTCTGAACATGTCAAGCGCACCACTCTAGATATAGCGTATGTCAAATAGGCATCAAATCAAAACATGACTTCAGGGATTGAAATTAGAGAAACCCCCATGTCGGTAAGTAGAAAATTATTTTGACAGTTTTGGCATTTGCCATCGCATGTAGAGCAGCTTACACTGAAGCTGCCATCAGAACAATAAAATGTACTACACAGGCCACCACAGTGGTTTAGGAACACTGATGGAATACTGTTCAAATGTGCTGTGTTCAAATAAATGCTACCCTCGTGAAAAAAGAAAAGAATAATATATTGCTATTAATGCACATTACAACTAAAAATACTACTGATGTTTAATAATCCATGACAATGATTTGGCATAGTGTATAATACACATCTAAAAAAAAAAAGGAAAAGCCATTATTCAAGAAAATGCAGATTGCCTTGATACATGTGTTCTCAGCGTCCTTAGAATAAATCCTTTGGTAATGACTATAATTTGAAGCAGATGTTCTAGTTCTATTTCTAATATGGATCATCTTACACTAAGACTGTGCTGGTGACCCTAAGGCAACTCTGTAGCAAATTATTGTGAACTACAGTTTGGTTATGAACACAGTGGTAATGTAGAGTTAATGTTGAGTTATTGACTACAGAATGCTGGAAATGTATTTAACCATATGCATTGTTTTTTGTTTGGACTGCCCGGCGTTGATCCCCATCTAAACAGGTTTAAAGTAACTGTAATGGCAACTAATTGCAAAACACATTAGAACAAACTTTTTGTGACTGAGTTGACTTTGCTCACTTGATGTAGACAAGGGACGTTTACAAGTCCCAACTTTAACCAGGCCCAAAGATAGCAATTTTAAATAGGGATGACAAATCTATATATAACACATGCAATTACTATTTAAATGGATTGCTTTTATAGATCTAATATAATTCAACTCTTGTTGGAAAATTATTAATATAAAAAAATCTATAAATATAGGCAAACTTCTTTAATCCGCATAGGCTCTGATATTCTAAAAAGTTGTTGTACTGAAATTGTGCAGGTTCAGAGTTAAGACTAATAGTCTAAGTACAGCATGCAATGACTGTGACCTTAGAAATGAAATAAAATCAGCGGTGACTGACCATAAAATGAAAGTAAATCAAAGTCGAGAAAAAAAACAAAACAGCAAGGAGTGAGTAAATCAGCGGTCAGTCAAAACCAGGAGTTGTCCCTGTTACTGACAGTCGTCTCCTTCAGGCAGATGGCGACCCCTCCAGAAGAAGGCACTATGGATGTCTCTGAATGCTTCCCCATGCCTCTGGTTTTGACTGATGGCTGGTTGGAAGGTTCCACTTTGTAGGAACCACCTGCTGGGAACCATGATGTTGATATTAGAGGTCAGGGGCTTACATGCTGTGCAAGCTCTCTCCCCCACCCAAACCCTTGGCCAAAGCTTCCTTATCCCCTTGACTTCTTAATGCAACTTTCTCAGCCAAAACAAGTCAAGCTTCTGTGATAAGTGAATGGTGAATCTTTTTTTTTTTCCGTGGTACCTGAAGAACAAAGGCAAAGATTTCTGGCAGGGTAAATGCTACCAGACAAAAAGCCTGTGGGCGATACCCTTTCGACCTTGTAGAAAGAGCCAGGCTTGCTTACCTTAAGGGCTTCAAAGTATCTGCTGTAACTTTGTTATGGCAAAGTTAAGTTTTTCTTGTGTCCTAACCTACTGGAGAGGTCTTTGACTGAGCAAAGTTCATTGTTTTCTAGAAACCAGCATTCGTTTATATAGGCTGTACCTTCAAATGTCTTGGTTCGGTCTGTTCTTCCATTTCCATCCGAACCAAACTGCAAGTCAAGTCCTCTGCATCTTGGACGAGGAAACAGGGCTGCTAAAGATAGAGGTAGCCTACCCAGTAGACAACATTGAACAATAGGAAAGAGGTGGGAAAGAAGACACGAGAGTATGCGTCTAGTTCTAGGATGTCTATGTGGACTCGGCCCCTTCTCCATGCTCCTCCTTTGCACTCCTCATAGCAGCAGAAGAAGCTCTGGCAGTCTTTTCCATCCAGGCACTCATATATGCAGGCATCATCAAACTCCTGCCAGTACATGGAGTTGTTGAGCGCGATGACTGTAGGAGGAGGCCCCACATCCAGCACTGAGTAGTTCTGCAAGACAATCACAGCACTGAGGTACAACACTTGGCAGGCTTGAATATGCTCTGTGGCAAAAGCATAGGCTATATTCTTTCTCAGAACGCAAATGGAGTCGTGACTTGTTCACAACCACTCGGGAACTGATTTTAGGCTGCTTTGCATCTAGTCCAATTCGTGTGGATGGTCTCTGTTGTTCAAAAGAAGGATCTCATTGGGCTTTCACTCCAGAGGATGAACTTGGACCATCATAAGTCTTTCAGCTATTACAGGCTAGCTATTACAGACTAATAATAAGAGTACTAAACTCTGTAGGAAAGGACATATTTTCCTCTTTGTCTTTATTTCTAGCGCCAGCTTTGCTATCGAGATTTGTAAGCGAATATATGGTGAAGAAGACCATTTGTTTATTTTGTGGAATTTTTGCAAAGGTAATTATCTTCATATCTCAGTAGGGATAAAACCTAATCAGAATGAGTGATTGTGGAGAGAGTTTTGGAAATCTCACCTGCTGTGCCTGCCACTGTAGAGACAAAATTGATGTGATGTGAGCCCAACCACCAATCATTTAGCCTGCATGACCATGGCTATCCACATACCTCTTTATATCTAATATTCAGGGAATCCCTCATTGTCACATATGAGCACACATGCAGCATCTTGTATACATCTTGGACACAACCAGCATTCTTAATAACTTAACAATAAGAATGCAAGGCCAAACAGTGAATGGATGTCAGTGTAAATGTGAATATTATGCCTGTCAGGCTGGTGAAGCCTTTGAGGCACACCCCATGAAGTCTTGCTCTTTCTGCCTTTCGCAGAGGAGATTAGTTAAAGGCCAGAATCTCCATCATGGCATCTCTGAGTGATTTCAGTTCTCCAGGGAGCTCTGAGGCCCAGACACCAGCCGCCGTAATCCACCTCTGCTCTAATTGAGAGGAGTGAAGCAAATCTGAGGTCAGCTCTTAGCCCTTACAGCTTGTGGAGAACCCACCTGGCTCTGTGGGGATGTCACCAGGTGCATGTTTGTGCCAGTTTTGTTGAAATGGTAATCTTTCTTTTAGGTGCCATTTATTGCAGATTGCAGTAAAAGATTATTGTATTACTCATACCAAGCTATTCGTGAAAGTAAATGTAAATGGACCTGAGGCACTGATTTCAAGTGGCTTGTGAGTGCTGGGCCTCATTACGTACTTAGCTTAGCTTCCTGAGGAGCACTATAGTCCTTCATTATGAAAAGAGTCCTGCTGACTAACCATGTCATATTCCTTTAAGAGCACGCAGGAACGGACTGCATATAATGTTTCATTGTAAGGCTAGCGGTGGTGCTATAGGCGATAGGACGTCATGCTTTAGTCATACTGGAAAAAATCCTTACCGAACTTTTCGTCTTGTTACAGGTAGGTCTGCGAGCGCTGTAAGAGTAATAGTTGAGTGTTGCATACTCCATGAGAGCCGCAAAGACGAACAGGAAACAGACAGTGACAAAGAGGTCCATTGCTGTGACGTATGACACTCTGGGCAGAGATGTCCTGGCCACCGTGCTGAGAGTGGTCATGGTTAAGACTGTGGTTATTCCTGCATGGCAAAGAAAAGAAATTAGAAAAATGCATTCAAAATAGCATTTGCAAAATTGTCATGTGACACCACCGTAAACAAGCAGCTCTGTCACAGTTATTATGTGATTGCAATTATTTTAAGCCATTTTCCACAGTTGTTAGCTTTCACACTCATGTTTACATTGCGTAAATGTAAATGTGTACCCTTTTTTCCTCTGATGGATTGAAGCAAATAACCATTAGTTTTTAATGTATGTCAGTGTAATGAGATATATTTATCATGAAATGTTCATACAATACAGCTGCTAATTTTAAGAAAGAGGTTTGATATGAAGGCAATTATAAGTGATTTCATGAACTGGGTGAAAGTAATCAAATCAAATATACATAGAATATCAATTCAAAAGCTTGGAATTACTCTTCACAATAAAGCAAAACCAGTTTTGTTGATGGTGAATGTACTCATTATAATATGATGCCTATATGTAAGTATTATTACTATTTGTAGTCACATGTAACATGTCATGACTTCTTGCTGTATCCTAAAGATGCCAAAAATGGAAATTGCATGTCTAGTTGAATAAGCAGAGCTCTGTACATAAAACTCACATACCGTGAATCTCAAAAAGTGTTGTCTTCCCCTTTAAATACAAAACGTGCATTTACAACAAAGGGGAGTAAAATGGGCTCACTCCAAAATCACCCTAGACTGGTATGTCTTTATTATGACTATGTCTTCACTTACTAAAATTTATGCACCCAGTATTTACATACACCAATTCAAGTTCTAGCCCTGTGAACAACGGCAATAGAGAACAAAAATAGCAGACAATGTTGAGAAATCTACTGTTCCATGCTGTCAAGGGGGTATCAGCACTTTTTATACCTGAACTGAACTGTCTACAGGCATGGTTGATGTTCATTTTTAAATAAGGTTAAATAAAGATTCCTATGTTATATCGTAAATGCTGCAGCTCGTACAGGTGCCAGAATGCGACTGCAGCACTATTTACAATGGAACAGAAAATTTGCAAAACAAGCTCGAATAGGAAGCCATTTCTAGCAAGATCCTTTCATTCTAAACTAGTAGTTTTCTCTGCACATTTCACTCTGGACAGTTCCTCAAACCTAGAACAATAAGAAGCAGCTTCGCTCAGCGTTTGCCACAAAGGAGCAGTTCCACCTTTAATAGCATCAAAATCCCAACTGAAACCTATAAGTAGGTTATATTAAGTAGGTTATATAGTATGTTATATCCACTTTTTTTTTCATCTTGGAGACTTGTTCTACAAAAGTGCTATATAAATAAAGATTTATCTACTTTATTTATTAACATTAGCATAGCTGTCTAGTATGATGACTGAACTGTGCAATAAGCTGTGTTTATATTCATAGGTTCATATTTTCATTTTTTTCTGTGTGATCATTGCAGTATTTCACTTTAAAACAACAGATGAGAGCAGGCCTCGTCCAAATATTTATGAGCTCATCATAGAAGTTTCATTCTAGGGGCAAATCATAGGATGTAAATGGGCATGTAAAATCATGAGTGTGTATTTTTCACCCTGACCAAAATCACATGCCTTCTATGTAGACATCAAAGAACAATTTAAAATGCTGAATATATTATTACCTTTCAATAACATGGTTAAAAAATCATTGGTGTCTAAGTTTATGGCATATCAAACCACCCTGTGTTAATTAATAGTGAATAACCATGAAAGGTGATTCTTAAACTTTTGAACAGTAGGATAAATCCAATGAATAAACACATGAGACTAAAGTAAACGCACTTCTTACCACAGTACAATCTGCTGTATGTTAAAGAATGTTGCTGGTTAGGAATGTATCCTGGCGCCTTGACTGTAAAATACACTCCTGTGGCTGCAGATCAGTAATGATGTATGATACCACCTCTGTGACTGAGTTATTATTTTTGTCCTTTGCTTTGACACCTTTTCTTTAGCCACTGATAGAAATGAAAAAAGCTTCAAATTGAAAATCCCACCCACGCACCAAGACTAAGTCTTACACATTCACACTCTGAGCTTCACCCTCCCTTGAACATTACAGAGATGCCTCCAAAGCACACTGAGTGTGCCACTGTTTTCCAGTGGTTTCTATGGAAACAAGCGAGACGTTCCTGTTTCAGGTGGGTACTTCGCACTCCCTTTCTCTCTCTGCTCTGCCACTACTGGCCATACAGATTACCTTGACCTGTTACACCTGATACACTAGTGCTTAGTCAAAGGGCTGTTTGAGTTACGGCTCACTGGTACATATATCCAAACGGCACTGCTTAGCATCAAACTAAACACATCAGCTTTCACTGCTATGGTTTTGGTTGAGTAAGAGGAAAGTAGTGGTCGTGATTCCAAGCTGGTAGACCACAGATCACCAACAGCATTACATTTCCAGTTGTTGGTTCGTAGTTTCAATAGAGGAAACCTCATTAATCACTGACTATACTATTATAAAGGGCCTAAATGGTTCTTCAGAGTGATGCCATAGATAAATTATTTTTGGTTCTCTAAATAGCCTTTCGCTAAATGGTTCTTTAAAGAACTACCACTACAAACATTTATAGGTTATGGTAATGTCTATAAGAAACAATGAACAAATTCCTAATACATTATGGCAAGGTAACAATTTACTGTACATGACACCTACATTAGCTTGTCATGTAAATCAATGTTTATTCGAAAAGCTTATTTTAATAGGTGTAATTGTATTACATGTTATAAACATTATGAGTTAGTAACATAGTACATTGTGAATTGTGTACATTTACATTGTCTATGCCAAAGACACTTCCAGCTTGCATAGGAACACTATGGCCCATCATAAACACATGCAAAGCCATGCGATGATTGTGGCTTAAACTAATTTTGTTCAGTCTAAAATGCATCTCACTTCATACTTCACAGCTTGTACAGCTTGTAACATCCTATGAATTCTGTATTTATAATGTTTGTTATATGGTATGCATAATACCATATAATACTAGGCATAAGTTTGTCTAATCGCTTTCAGATATTTATAATTGGATGCATAACACTTTATACAGCAACAAAATATGAACATAGGGTTTCATAATGCATTATAATATCTGTTAATAACAACATTATACTCACTTTGTTGTAACATACAATAACACTTGAAAAAGCATTATGCCAGGATGTTACAGGCCTGAAATGAGGTGAGATTTTTTTTGTGTCCTAAGTATTTTTGAAAATTTGGGCAACACTTTCAATGAATCAGGTATTCATTATGCATTATAAACACATATATGTATATAATGTTACTTTTTTATAACTGTGATATACCTTTGTTATCACTGTGTTATAACATTTCATCTGTGTGATACAGTATGTGTTGTTTATGTACAAAGCCCTATGAATGCTTTATAGAGCTCTTATGTATTCACTTATAATTCATTATAAAAACTTGATTCATAGAAAGTGTTACTGAAATTTCACTTTAAGACATACCTTACATAATATAATAAATATATTTAATATAACTCTAACTGGTGATACAGCACATACAGCTTAATAACTGGAGTATTTACATAGCTTAAACAGCTTATTGTAAAAAAAAATGAAGTGCCTTACATCCTGTTTTCAATGTTTTGAGAGAAAAGTTTAATGCTACTGAGGGATTCATCTTATCTTCCAGCTCTTATGCAGGAATTGTTTAAGGCTTAAAAAGCCTCCCCCATAAATAAGCCTATATTCTCTCACTCCATACGAAATCTTTTCCCCATGGTTTTCATAACTGTTGGGGGTGGAAGTGATTATACACAACAAATCTTTACCTGGATGTATGCCTGGGTCTGCAGAACACATACCAGAAGCTTATTGAATGTTTTAAATAACCTGACATTATCAATGATGAACTTCTGTTTCATAAAATGTTATTCAAGTACCCATAACTGTTTATAAGCAATTAGACAAGCTTATGTAAAACATAATAGATGCCATATAACAACTTATAAAGGCATTTATAAAGCACTATATATATACATGATTATGTACATAGGGATTGTTACCTTAAGCATTTCTAGTTATGCTATATGCCTATTAGTATTGTTACAATACACAACATGACAATACATTATTATTACAAACTGTAAGAATTATGTTTAGCGAAAACTTGTGAACAGGCAGATTTATTACATATAAAATCCTGTGCAAGCTGGAATTATACCCCTTTGTCACTGATAATATGTGTTATAACCATGGACGTAAAGAGACTGGAATGTGCCAAAACCCTATTCCAGGAATTTTACCTATTTTTATATGGTCGGACCCCCAGTGTAAGGTGAAGCTACGCTTTGAAGAGAAATCAGTCAAGCTTTGAGCTCTTAAATGGATAGAATTTTTTATCAAAAACAAGGATGCAAATGTTATTTTTACCATGTATTTCAATGTGGAATTGCACAAGAAACTGCCATTTTAGGCAGATGCGTCAAGTAATAAATACTCTACTGTTTTTATTTAAGTACAAGATTTGGTTATTTATACTTTACTGGAGTAATTACTTTTCAGCTGACTTTTTACTTCTACTTCTTACACTTTCACACCATTATCAGTACTTTCTACTCCTTACATTTTAAAATAGCCTTGTTACTCCTATTTCATTTCCAGCTTTTTTTCCATTCATTTACATTTACATTCCAGTAAAGGTTATTGATTTTTGCACCATTACAATACTTATAGAAAACTAGACATCATATCTTCCGCTCCATGAAACACATGTTAATGCTCAGTAGCACACAGATATGCTTCTTTAATATATTTACATTGTACTAAAATACATTCATTTTTAATGGCCGTATATGCGGCTGAAACAGGAAGCCTAGCGCATCCCAAATTTATTAACATTAACATTTTAATATAACATCATAGACATTATGACTTCTAGAAGAATGGGGTTTTTGGGGTGGTGGGCTAGTGCACTATAGACCTAAGCTTTCGTCCTTAATGGCATTTTTTCCTTACATTACTTTTACTTTTCTACTTTAAGTAGTTGTGAAAGCAGTACTTTTTCACTTTTACTTGAGTAAAAAGCTTGAGTTGATACTTTAACTTTTACAGAAGTATTTTTAAACCCTAGTATCTATACTTCTACCTGAGTAATGAATGTGTATACTTTTGACACCTTGATTTTAGGACACTTTTTCACAAAACAAAGAGACAAACAAACAGTAAAACCTGGTAATTTCCTCTCCTGGTTGTAACCACAATGCACAACATGCATCACATTAATAGTTCATAATGTGAAATATTATGATGCCTTGCGCATGCATTACAACATGCTACATGTTCACAGATTTAGAGATGGTATTTATGTGCAGCTAGTGAAATCACTTAGCACTAGCTTGTTAGCTGTTGTGCACCAAGGCCTGTTAATCTGTAAGTGAGAAGACTCAGTAGCATAAACTGGAATGAAGACTAATCCTACTTTGTACTGTTTGGTTTCACTGATTCACTGATTCCTAAGACTTCTTCATTCACAGGTGAAATAATTAGCCCATGTTGCCTATTAGCACACCAGCTGTCCTACACCTATAGCTTAAGATACGGGGTTAACTTGATCAAGACCTAGCTGCTCTTCTACAGCAATCAGCATCAAGGACGCTACACCTGAGTCCTGGTGTTCTTTTAAAAAAGCGCCCACTCATTAAAGCCTGCATGCCGCCAACATCCGGCAGGATATCCTCAGGCTAACATTCGCCCCCTTGAAGTCCAGACCCTGATCAGCACCCTCTTTGGCTTGACATTTCCATGGCTGTGACTATAAGCCCTATCTCTCTCTCTTCTCTTATCCTTCTAGTCTTTCTTTCTGGACTCCATCGATCGAACTAGATGCCTGTAAAACAAATCTGTTTTTTAGCCCATTTTCTTTTTTCACTGCCGAAAGCATAATGACTTCTTTTGTCAGACAGATTAATTGCATTCATTCTTCTTTCCTTCCTGGACTGTCTTGCCTGCTGTTTTTCCTTCCCAACATGGGACACACAGCTCTTGTCCTTTTTTTTCCCTCTCCATTTCCCTTTCTTGTGTATGAGCCGCAAGATCTACAGGGCAAAACTGATGGGCTTTGTCTACCACAGATCCTGTTGTTATCTTGAAAATACACAGGAGAGCTATTCTGTCAGATCCATTTATCAAAGGACCTTCTAGGAAAAGGGTTTAGAAGGTCATCAGTCAATTCCAAGAAGTGGGAGAGTGTGAGATTTATGGATTATCACACTTTTTAGATTTTCACAGATTAAATGCTCCAGTTTAGTTGACAGATTCAGCAGCTGAGTGAAAATGAGGTTTATTTTTCAGTGCTGTGACAGAGATTGTACAAAAGGGTGCTTACTAACTGTGGAACTGGCTATTAACCCGCTTATCATTATGAGCAGAAAAGCATTTCCCCTCCACAAGTTCATCATGTCAAATGCTGCTTGCATCGCTAAACAGCATAATTTAAACAAAACGAATGCATCTTGCTTTCTGCACATGTGAAATTTTTTGTTTAGATTTGTGAGGAAAGGAATCAGAGAGATATTTTTCTTGTACACACAGATGAGAACATGACAGACAGTGCGAGTATGATTGAACTAAAGATGTGAATAAAATCAAAACCAATTCAACTGAAAGAAATTACCTTGAACACACAGTGGGTGGGGCTGCACATGCTTATTGAAAGCAGGAAATAATAAAGAAACATGTAAATACAACAGAAAAAAATACATGAAGAATTTTCACAAAAGCAGGGAAAGACAACAAGGACACGAGACATCAAAAACCAGCACTGATGAAGGACAATGGAAAACATGAAAAGCAAACATTTGGTTCAAACTGTTGAGATTAAAAATAAATTAATTACTGAATAATAAGAAAAATGAGATTTGTAAAAATTCATGATAACAAAAAGATCATCAACTCTTGTCTTCCAGTTTGACCTAGCTCGACCAAGGATAAAATAATGGCATATATAGCGCTATGCAATCGTCAGAGATCAGCCTTCATTTACTTAATATCCTATCAACGTGACTCTTAAGTAAAGATTTTAATTTTTGAGCCATTTTTTAAGGATAGTGGATTTAAATTAATCCCATAGCAGAAGAAGGGAGGAAAAGAACAGTTTTCTAAAACAGAAGTTGAAAACAAAATCAATGAAAGATAAAGAGAAGGCCCCTAATGACTGTGCAAGACCTGATAGACCACCAGGTAGACTACTTTTACCATCAGATAAATAGTACTTAAAGCTTCTTGCTTCTTTTGCGAGAGATAAGAAAATCAAGCTCCAGGTTTTCTACTCTCTAGCAAAAGAAGAAGGGATCTCAAAAAATGCTCAGGTTTTTCTGTTCATCCTTCCACTGTGACTCAGTGCTATGGGTCTGAAAGGATGTGTGAGTGTCACTACGCCGTCACAGAGAAAAATAAAATAGTAGACAAAAACATAGTAAATCAAACAAAGAAGCTGTTGGTGTTCTCAGAACAGTGTTCTGACCACTGCAGAGTCCAGACATCTACGTCACTGTATATGTTAAGGATTACTGGATTGTGATAACCAAAAAAAAAATCAACTTCTAAAACTGAACTTTGAAGAACTGAAAGCAAGAAGCTATAATAAAAATTAAACAAACTGATACTGAAATATTTGATACTATATTTATTTTTTGTTTGTTTAAATATATGTTTTCTGCTGTTCTTTGTCCTGATGCTGAAAAATGAATAACTTGTACATTGTGGCCTTTTTGCTTGGAAGACTGTATCTGTAAAACTTTAAACTTCAGAAAGGAGTCAGAAAGTCATTAAAACATATTGTGTATTTACTGGATATGTTCCTAGTGAACGTTCAAACAGTCAGCTGTAGCATTCCTTGTGTGACTTAACTTTTGGTAAATAATGAAAAAACTTGGTCCCAGTTTATATTAAGTGCCTTAAATATCTGTATAGCATAATCACATATATTTGCTTATGTAAATATACCTGTATAAATCGTAAAATGTTTTGAAGAGGAACTATATGATTATTACTGTAAGTGTTACAATCAGATTATTGCAATCTATTTAAATAATATTATCCACATTATTATACACTTCACGCTACACATTTGCAATATCGTAAGCTGTTCTACTGAAACAGTGACTGCAGTTACAGTTTTTACATGCATTGTTAATGTGTAAACACACAGTTATTAAATACGCTTAATATATATATATATATATATATATATATATATATATATATATATATATATATATATATATAATCATAAGGAGATTGGTGTGAAACAGGAAAAATACAGAAATGAAATGAATAAGGAAATATATTGAAACATTTATTACAAAAAGCACATCATTTGCTTTAAGCCTGTTTGAAACCCTATGCGTGAGAATTTGCAGTCTGCCCACATATGCTGGTGTGAAATGTGACTAAAGTGTCTGGGGAATGTGTTTTTGTTGCTGGTCTGTACCTAAAGCTGTTCTGGCTGGTGTTGCATCTTTTTTAATCCAAAAGGAGACCCATGAGAGGACCACAGTCAGGATGCAGGGGATATAGGTCTGGATGGTGAAATATCCCATTCGTCGGCTCAGATCAAAATAAACCGTCATCACCACATAGTCACCTGGTGGAGGAATCATAACAAAGTGTTTTACTGCTGAAACCAAGCAATGGGTATAGCTTGACAAAAGCAAGGCACTGAATTAACTTTTTCCCGCACAAATAAATTATATATCTATAAATTAAGTACATATTTCTATCACGTACATGCAAAGAATCAATGCATTATTGTTTTTAGTGTACTGACACTTCCAAAATCACAGCTGACCCATTTAGAGGCAAATAGGATGCACCCTGTTTCTTACATATGAGCCTAAAAACACAGAATCCCTGATGTTATTTGTATTTGAATGATCAGGTTATATTTAATTGTTTTCTAGCAATTAGTTGCAATCACTTAATCCAGTTAAGTTGTTTGTACGGTGTGGTTGAGAATTTAAGTGCACAAACTCAGGACAAACTCAAGACAAACCATATGAGGATATGGATGTGGGGTTACCCAGAATTCCTTGCAAACAACACATTTTACATGTTATATCTGGGAGTAAAATGCAACTTTCTATACAGAGGGACAGTTTCCCTTTAGACAAGCAGTTGTGAAATCCAGCAACAGACAGATGGTGGGAAATTGAGCCGCCATAGTTTATTGAGTAGAGGTTCAGGATTTATGGTGTTAAAAGCTAAGATCTACAAATGACACACAGGCTTAAGTGTCAGGGCCCTGCAGGTGCTGCAGGTTGTAGAAAAGAGCCAAGTAATGGCATCATCTACAGACATGTTGACTTTATATGCAAACTGGAGAGAGTCCTGAAGAGCATCAGTCATGACTTTAAGGTGCTGAAGTAAAAGCCTCTCAAAACACTTCATGACTGCAGATGTAAAGTAATTGGTCGGTAGTCATCCAGACTGGAGATCTCCTGCTTTTGGGAAACTGGGCTGATGCCAGAGGTCCTAAAGCATGCAGGTACAACAGACTTGGTCAGGGACTGGTTGAAGAGATCAGTGAAGAAGGGAGAAAGGTGTGCAGAACAGGGCTTGAGTGATGCAGGTCACACACCTCTGTTTACTCAGTACATGGCTGACCTACTGTTCAGTAATAGTAATGGGAGGTGGTAGGCTGGGGGAAGTTGGTGTTGTTGAGGTGGTGGGGGTGAAGTGTGAGTAGGCTGCAGACAGTAAGTAGCAGGGGAGTGGTCCTAGTTCTCTAGTGAGGCAGCTAATCAGTTGTTTATATTTTTGTAATTCAACACAAGTTATTGTGGTTTACATCCCTCATAATGAAGGCTGCCGAGTGTTCAAGTCCTTGTTTGAGTTTTATAATTTGGTCAACCAGCTGTTGGTGAGCTATGTTGGCTTGTGCCAGTGAGGCTACATAGACCCCAATCAGAATTACAGAGTTAAATTCACAGGATGAGTAGAAGTTTTGCAGCTGATGAGACGAGTTTGCAGTTCAGGAGAGCACAATCTGTCTAGAGCAGTAATGTCTCTGCACCATCTGATTAATGTAAAAACAAACTCCTCCACCTCACAGTCTGGCAAGTTCCACCACAGCGTTAGGAGTAGCGTCGCTTAACAATGTCTCACTGAAGCAGAAAGTGGACGTAACAGAAAAGTTCTTTGTTGTTCTAACCAGCAGTTCCAGTTCATCCATTTGGTGGCTGAGTGAATGCATGTTGGAGAAAAATATGCCAGGAAGCGCCGGTCTTTCATTTTTAGATGTTTTACAGACCCCTGAAGTCACTTTGTCCTTCTGTTTTTAGGGCCGTGACCAGGTGAGGAATTCTGGATCTTTGGGTTTTCAAGAATTCCTCTTAAATACCCCATGCACTGTAAAAACATTGGTTTAACTTTAAGGTTTGAGTTATTTGAACTTGAATTAGTGATTTTCTGGCCATAAAACATAAATTCTTGTTAACTTACTATTTGAAATTCAAAGAACTTAATAATTTAAGGCAGCACAAACACTATAACAACTTTCTTTTTCACAGTATGTACATTTTTCTTCAAAATATCACTGAATCCTCTGATTTAAGAGGCCACTTAAATCTAAAATCTGAAGCTAACACTGCTACACACTGAAATGACACTATAAGACTGGCAATCTCACCAAAAAAACTCAAATTATACCACCAGCGAGGTTTATCGAGTGTGATACATAGCATTGCTCTTGTGGTGGTACAGTACATTTGGAATAGCTGGTATTTTTATATAATAGCATTAAAGTTTGTTATTAGCTTGTTATTAGCATGGATGTTCATGTTTTAACTCCTTAAAAACCTTGATGCAGGTTCTCTTATTAGCTGTGGCCATCGCAAATTAGGCATTCATTTCGGGCACACTAGCCCTTATTTGTCAAAGTTTCATAAAAAATCTTTAATCCCTTTTACTGACATATGAACTTCTCTGGGTCTGAGTCATAATACCTATGTGCTTCAAATCACCTATGTGATTCATCGCAAATGATGAACCAGCTTGTGAAATCAAGCATGAACCACACAATAGCACACAGTAGCACACATAGTAGGGAGCCAATAAAAAGTTAACATTCAGCATCTTGCAAAAATGAACGTTTCCCTAAAATAATAATAAAAGTAAGAAGTTCAGAAGAGTGAGGGCAGCAACGCCTCCAGTAGAGAAAAGCCTGAACCTAGGAACAAAAGAGGACCAGAATCAGAGGATCTTATATTGCGTGATGGGGCATAAGGATGTAAAAGAGCAGACAGATAAGTAGGTGCATGCTAGGCTTTACAGCAGAATTTTATAGCAGGTGCGTATTGTTACTGGTAGTCAGTATAGAAAGATGAGAGTGATATAGGCAGATATCTTAGTGGGTACTTAGACGTAGTGAAGAGGGTAAAAAGTTTTAGAATGTAAACCATCGACAGGAGAACTGCAGTAATCTAGTCCAGAAGTAATGAAAGCACCACCAGGATCTCTGCATCTTTCAAGATACGCCGTGGAGACTTGGTCAGAGATTTTTTTTACATGAACATGAGTCAAATGGAACACCAAGTTTTTACCCAGTATAGGATAAGCTGACTGGGGTACCATCAAAAACAAGAATGCAACAATCACATTTCTCTTGGCTTGTATCTTGAGAAAAGGACAACAGTGCAGATGGTGGGAATGATTCAGTGGGTTTAAGTTTAAGATAAAGATGAGAGTCATCAGCATAACAGTGGAAATTGAGACCATGGGAACAGATCATATTTCCAAGTGGCAATATATAGAAAATGAATAACAGGGGACAAAGAACTGAGCCCTGGGGATTCGCGCCTCCCAACATTTAAATGATATTATTCAAATGCTGTGTTACTGCAGTGTACGAGATGCTTCTGCACTAGCTGTGTTTGGTATTTACTGGTGATGTCAGTAGCATGAACCAATAGCAAAGAATCATAAAATTGAACATTGAATGGTTATTTATATATTTATATATATATATTATATATGTTAGAGGGCTTTAATTAGTTAATTAACAAATCAAGCATTTATCTAGGTCAGTGTTTATGGTTAAAAAAAAAAAAACACAAAAGAAAATGTAAAAGAAAATTGTCCAAAGACAAAACACAAAATGGTTGGTAACATTTGTATGTACACAACTAAATAAGGACAATTATGAATACAAATCAAGGCATAGTTTATGCATTTGCATTTAACCAGCTATTCTAAAACATGTGTATCAAATTACTTAAAAGCCCCCTGCAGTCAAAAAATGCTTTTACACTGGTCAAATGGTTTCTTAGCATTTTCGTAATAAAACACTTAACGGACCACTACATACAAATAAGCTGAGCCTGGTCCAAAATAATCACATATCTGTTCAGACAGAACAGTTAGCAATTTCCTAAAGTAGATTAGTAGATTACACATGTTTTTAAACTTCTGCATTAAAGTGCCACTGGGAGCATAAAAAAATGTATGCTGTGTTACACTGTGTTTTTGCTCTGGTGCTGTTTTATTGGTGCCTCTATATGTTCTGTCTTTCCAGCCAAGGACATTTTGTCAGTGTCATTCTAAAGCACAGTTCAGGTCGTCTGTTCAGCTCTCTCTCACAGTTCCAGTTCACACGCTGCTCCACATCTTCACCCTGCACTACTCGTTACGACTTCATCTGGTGGGAAGAACAATTGAGGCCTCCTTGGCTCCCGCAACAGATTCAGCTCGCTGTTCTGATTTACTTATACCTTTTGTGAGTTGGCTCAAACAGTGCAGGGAGTTGTAAGAGTTAATCAGGGAGCCAGTAACCTGTTTGTTGTTTTGTTTATTCTTTTATTTGGTCGGGTTTTGGGTAATGTGGGTTTCTTTTGTTGTTTTGGCTTTGTCCAAACCCGAAGACTAACTGCTGTTGGCACTGTATATTTGCATAATACATGTCAGAGTTTCCAGCTAAGCCATTATTGTCTCGCAGCACACACCTTCACAAAGCATACATTTCACAACTTCTTACAGTCTGACTCTAGAGTAAGTAAATAAGTGACGGAACATATGCTTCAATCTGAATTCATCCTTACTTGAGCCTTGTAAACGAGTTCACCACCTCAGTAATCGTCACACAAAAACATTCTTCACAACCAACTGGTGTACGGCAAAAAAAGTAATTCTGTGTGAGGATGTTGTCAATCTCTTTGTTGGACAAACAAGTACCAAGCTTCAAGGCTAGAGATTCTTAATGTGAAGCTAGACCTCAACACCTTTATGTTCTTTCAAAAGCCCACCTTGTCACCTGTAAGAGGTTTTTATAAAGGAAGGTAACAGCAAACTTGAAAATGTCATGGCACTTGCTTGGATTTAATTGCATCCCTCATAGATTTACCCCCCTCCCCCGTTTTTTTTCCAAGGGTGGGTTGACATTTCTATATAGTTCAGAACCTATTTCTCTGTCTTCACAGGAGGTATTTGCACTAGAGTGGGGCAAAGCAGAACAAACACCCATCTTATCCTTTTTAAGCATAATTTTTGCTTTTGCTATGGCTGCTGTTGAGTTATGATTACTGTTGTTATGATTACTGTTGTTATGATTGCTGTTGTTTTATGACTGTGGTTGAGTTATGATTACTGTTGTTATGATTACTGTTGTTGTGATTGCTGTTGTTTTATGACTGTGGTTGAGTTATGATTACTGTTGTTATGATTACTGTTGTTGTGATTGCTGTTGTTTTATGACTGTGGTTGAGTTATGATTGTTGTGTTATGATTGCTGTTGTTATGATTGCTGTTGTTTTATGACTGTGGTTGAGTTATGATTGTTGTTGTGTTATGATTGCTGTTGTTATGATTGCTGTTGTTTTATGACTGTGGTTGAGTTATGATTGTTGTGTTATGATTGCTGTTGTTATGATTGCTGTTGTTTTATGACTGTGGTTGAGTTATGATTGTTGTTGTGTTATGATTGCTGTTGTTATGATTGCTGTTGTTTTATGACTGTGGTTGAGTTATGATTGTTGTTGTGTTATGATTGCTGTTGTTATGATTGCTGTTGTTTTATGACTGTGGTTGAGTTATGATTGTTGTGTTATGATTGCTGTTGTTATGATTGCTGTTGTTTTATGACTGTGGTTGAGTTATGATTGTTGTTGTGTTATGATTGCTGTTGTTATGATTGCTGTTGTTTTATGACTGTGGTTGAGTTATGATTGTTGTTGTGTTATGATTGCTGTTGTTATGATTGATGTTGTGTTATCACTGTGGTTGAGTTAGGACTGCTGTTGTGTTATGATTTGTGTTGTGTTATAATTGTTGTTGTGTTATGTCTGCTGTTGTGTTATGATTGTTGTGTTATGATTGTTGTTGTGTTATGATAGTTGTTGTGTTATGATTGCTGTTGTGTTGTGATTGCTGTTGTTTTATGATTGCTGTTGTGTTATGACTGTTGTTGTGGTATAATTGTTGTGTTATGACTGCTGTTGTGTTATAATTCTTGTATTATGACTGTTGTTGTTTTATGATTGCTGTTGTGTTATGACTGCTGTTGTGTTATGACTGGTGTTGTGGTATAATTGCTGTGTTATGACTGTTGTTGTTTTATGATTGCTGTTGTGTTGTGACTGCTGTTGTGGTATGATTGTTGTGTTATGACTGCTGTTGTGGTATAATTGTTGTGTTATGACTGCTGTTGTGTTATAATTCTTGTGTTATGACTGTTGTTGTTTTATGATTGCTGTTGTGTTATGACTGCTGTTGTGTTATGACTGGTGTTGTGGTATAATTGTTGTGTTGTGACTGCTGTTGTGGTATAATTGTTGTGTTATGACTGTTGTTGTTTTATGATTGCTGTTGTGTTATGATTGCTGTTGTGTTATGAGTGCTGTTGATTTATAATTGTTGTGTTATGACTGTTGTTGTGGTATAATTGTTGTGTTATGACTGCTGTTGTGTTATAATTCTTGTGTTATGACTGTTGTTGTTTTATGATTGCTGTTGTGTTATGAGTGCTGTTGATTTATAATTGTTGTGTTATGACTGCTGTTGTGGTATAATTGTTGTGTTATGACTGCTGTTGTGTTATAATTCTTGTGTTATGACTGTTGTTGTTTTATGATTGCTGTTGTGTTATGAGTGCTGTTGATTTATAATTGTTGTGTTATGACTGTTGTTGTGGTATAATTGTTGTGTTATGACTGCTGTTGTGTTATAATTCTTGTGTTATGACTGTTGTTGTTTTATGATTGCTGTTGTGTTATGAGTGCTGTTGATTTATAATTGTTGTTTTATGACTGTTGTTGTGGTATAATTGTTGTGTTATGACTGCTGTTGTGTTATAATTCTTGTGTTATGACTGTTGTTGTTTTATGATTGCTGTTGTGTTATGACTGCTGTTGTGTTATAATTCTTGTGTTATGACTGTTGTTGTTTTATGATTGCTGTTGTGTTATGAGTGCTGTTGATTTATAATTGTTGTTGTGTTATGACTGCTGTTGTGTTATGACTGGTGTTGTGGTATAATTGCTGTGTTATGACTGTTGTTGTTTTATGATTGCTGTTGTGTTGTGACTGCTGTTGTGGTATGATTGTTGTGTTATGACTGCTGTTGTGGTATAATTGTTGTGTTATGACTGCTGTTGTGTTATAATTGTTGTGTTATGACTGTTGTTGTTTTATGATTGCTGTTGTGTTATGACTGCTGTTGTGTTATGACTGGTGTTGTGGTATAATTGTTGTGTTGTGACTGCTGTTGTGGTATAATTGTTGTGTTATGACTGTTGTTGTTTTATGATTGCTGTTGTGTTATGATTGCTGTTGTGTTATGAGTGCTGTTGATTTATAATTGTTGTGTTATGACTGCTGTTGTGTTATAATTCTTGTGTTATGACTGTTGTTGTTTTATGATTGCTGTTGTGTTATGAGTGCTGTTGATTTATAATTGTTGTGTTATGACTGCTGTTGTGGTATAATTGTTGTGTTATGACTGCTGTTGTGTTATAATTCTTGTGTTATGACTGTTGTTGTTTTATGATTGCTGTTGTGTTATGAGTGCTGTTGATTTATAATTGTTGTGTTATGACTGTTGTTGTGGTATAATTGTTGTGTTATGACTGCTGTTGTGTTATAATTCTTGTGTTATGACTGTTGTTGTTTTATGATTGCTGTTGTGTTATGAGTGCTGTTGATTTATAATTGTTGTTTTATGACTGTTGTTGTGGTATAATTGTTGTGTTATGACTGCTGTTGTGTTATAATTCTTGTGTTATGACTGTTGTTGTTTTATGATTGCTGTTGTGTTATGACTGCTGTTGTGTTATAATTCTTGTGTTATGACTGTTGTTGTTTTATGATTGCTGTTGTGTTATGAGTGCTGTTGATTTATAATTGTTGTTGTGTTATGACTGCTGTTGTGTTATGACTGGTGTTGTGGTATAATTGCTGTGTTATGACTGTTGTTGTTTTATGATTGCTGTTGTGTTGTGACTGCTGTTGTGGTATGATTGTTGTGTTATGACTGCTGTTGTGGTATAATTGTTGTGTTATGACTGCTGTTGTGTTATAATTGTTGTGTTATGACTGTTGTTGTTTTATGATTGCTGTTGTGTTATGACTGCTGTTGTGTTATGACTGGTGTTGTGGTATAATTGTTGTGTTGTGACTGCTGTTGTGGTATAATTGTTGTGTTATGACTGTTGTTGTTTTATGATTGCTGTTGTGTTATGATTGCTGTTGTGTTATGAGTGCTGTTGATTTATAATTGTTGTGTTATGACTGTTGTTGTGGTATAATTGTTGTGTTATGACTGCTGTTGTGTTATAATTCTTGTGTTATGACTGTTGTTGTTTTATGATTGCTGTTGTGTTATGAGTGCTGTTGATTTATAATTGTTGTTGTGTTATGACTGCTGTTGTGTTATGACTGGTGTTGTGGTATAATTGCTGTGTTATGACTGTTGTTGTTTTATGATTGCTGTTGTGTTGTGACTACTGTTGTGGTATGATTGTTGTGTTATGACTGCTGTTGTGGTATAATTGTTGTGTTATGACTGCTGTTGTGTTATAATTGTTGTGTTATGACTGTTGTTGTTTTATGATTGCTGTTGTGTTATGACTGCTGTTGTGTTATAATTCTTGTGTTATGACTGTTGTTGTTTTATGATTGCTGTTGTGTTATGAGTGCTGTTGATTTATAATTGTTGTTGTGTTATGACTGCTGTTGTGTTATGACTGGTGTTGTGGTATAATTGCTGTGTTATGACTGTTGTTGTTTTATGATTGCTGTTGTGTTGTGACTGCTGTTGTGGTATGATTGTTGTGTTATGACTGCTGTTGTGGTATAATTGTTGTGTTATGACTGCTGTTGTGTTATAATTGTTGTGTTATGACTGTTGTTGTTTTATGATTGCTGTTGTGTTATGACTGCTGTTGTGTTATGACTGGTGTTGTGGTATAATTGTTGTGTTGTGACTGCTGTTGTGGTATAATTGTTGTGTTATGACTGTTGTTGTTTTATGATTGCTGTTGTGTTATGATTGCTGTTGTGTTATGAGTGCTGTTGATTTATAATTGTTGTGTTATGACTGCTGTTGTGTTATAATTCTTGTGTTATGACTGTTGTTGTTTTATGATTGCTGTTGTGTTATGAGTGCTGTTGATTTATAATTGTTGTGTTATGACTGCTGTTGTGGTATAATTGTTGTGTTATGACTGCTGTTGTGTTATAATTCTTGTGTTATGACTGTTGTTGTTTTATGATTGCTGTTGTGTTATGAGTGCTGTTGATTTATAATTGTTGTGTTATGACTGTTGTTGTGGTATAATTGTTGTGTTATGACTGCTGTTGTGTTATAATTCTTGTGTTATGACTGTTGTTGTTTTATGATTGCTGTTGTGTTATGAGTGCTGTTGATTTATAATTGTTGTGTTATGACTGTTGTTGTGGTATAATTGTTGTGTTATGACTGCTGTTGTGTTATAATTCTTGTGTTATGACTGTTGTTGTTTTATGATTGCTGTTGTGTTATGACTGCTGTTGTGTTATAATTCTTGTGTTATGACTGTTGTTGTTTTATGATTGCTGTTGTGTTATGAGTGCTGTTGATTTATAATTGTTGTTGTGTTATGACTGCTGTTGTGTTATAATTGTTGTGTTATGACTGCTGTTCATTTATGCGTGCAGTTGTTTTTTAATTGCAGTTGTGTTATGACTGCTGTTCTTTTATGATTGCTGTTGTGTTATGACTGCTGTTGTGTTATGACTGTTGTTGAGTTATAATTGCTGTGGTGTTATAACTGCTGGTTTTTTATGATTGCTGTTGGTTTATGATTGCTGTTGAGTTATAATTGTTGTTGTGTTATGACTGCTGTTGTGTTAAGACTGCTGTTCTTTTATGATTGCTGTTATGATTGCTGTTGTGTTATGACTGCTGTTATGATTGCAGATGTGTTATGACTGCTGTTGTCACTGTTATTTTGAATGCTGCTTGTTATGACTGCTGTAGTGTTATGAATAATATGACTGTTATTGTATTAGGACAGCTGTCGTGTTGTTGTGTTATGATTGTTATTTTGACTGTTGTGAATGCTGTTGTATGTTGAGTGCTATTATGACCGCTGTTGTGTTGTTACTACTGTTATAAATGCTTTTGTATAATGTTTGCTGTTTTGTTTTGATTGTTCTGTTATGGCAGCTGTTTTGTTAAGACGGGGAGGAAAAAACTTTCTAAACATGTTTGATGACATCCAACAAAACCATTGCTAGACTAATTACATTTTGAATCACTCTACTTTTAGAGGTAGACTGACCTTGTAATGCCATTAGAGTGAAATTACTATGACCAATAAAGAACTCTTCTTGACATTCCTCAATAACAGCGAGCTTCTTAGAGTGAGTGATCACTTCTTTTACAAGCAAAGGATGAAAACAGTGATGGTACAAGTGCAATTCATGCTCCATTAATCCTTCTGACCTTTTTGTCTAAATCACACTTAGTACTGCATTTGGCAGCCATTTTACGGCATGACGCCCTTGCAGTGTTGGAAATCTCACATACAAGCCTCGGTCTTTTCAGCAGAACCTTTTTGACAAAGGTTTTGCGTGATGTGACATGCTCACTGTAGATTCAAAATATGTGGGTCTACAGTGGAACGAAATTTATTGGATATTTTCAACTTTTTTTTGTTTTTTAGTTATTGTATTTGTAATTATATAATTATTTGGCCCCCTTGCGTTAATACTTTGTAGCGCCACCTTTTGCTGCGGTCACAGCTGCAAGTCGTTTGGGGTATGTCAGTTTTGCACATCAAGAGACTGAAATTTTCCGGCGAAGGCGGGGTGCACCATGGATAGTTTGCCAGTCTATCGCATGGCCAACTTTCATTCACGCACACACAACTAAAAACTAAACACAACTACTCCGAAACCGGAGTATGGTGACACGTGTTCTCTGTGTGGAGAACGACCCGAAGACTGGAAATCGAACCTGGATAGTCTTGCTGTGAGGCAACAGTGCTAACCATATATATATATATATATATATATATATATATATATATATATATGCTGACATGGCGGTGTAATGGTTAGCACTGTCGCCTATATATATAGGTATTTATATAGGTATGTATATATATAGGTATAGGTATTTTATATCACATATACCATATATGTGTATATCAAATCGTCGCTGTCCAAAGAAAACCATTTTTCTGTTTCTCCATTTTTGTCTATTTTTTATTTTCTGCATTGTATAAACGCAGCAGCTGCTGTTTACATAGTGTGAACGATTCTTGATGAATAGACCAATAGATATGCTCCAAAATAAATAACTTAAATTAAAAAAGGAAGTTTTTGGCCTCTTTTATAAAGTTGTCATTTTGGAGATACTTGTTTTTCTTTGGACCGCGACAATATATGTGATACACTGTATATCATAATGTCCTCAAAATATCTAATGTCATGATGACTAACTAATAATCACACATATATTCATGAACAAAATCTGTCATAACAACTCTGCCATGACTTGTTTAGATATTTATGACATGGTTATGCAGCAGGGTTCAAGTAATGTGTTACCATGAAATTACAGAATGACACTTATAACAATCTTGAATGACATTCTTGAAAAGAAATAAATTCAGAAGTCAAACATCTTGAGGATCTAAGAGAAAAATGAGAATATCCACATGAATTAAGAATGTACACCCCCTCAAGTACAGCTCCCAATTCACTTGACTTGGCATTTGATGTTAAGCATGAGGGTGATCTGTGGTGCTAGGGAACTCTGACCATGCCCACACTCTCAGTTATTAAGCCCTTAGAAAATGTCACTGCATTCTTATTTTATCAAGTGACATTTCCTCTGGCCCAAATCTCCTGGACCAAGCTTCATCACAATAATCAACAATGTCACCACTATCAGTCTTATCATTCAAATCAAATTACATGTCACCACGTAAATGAAAGTCAAAATAAAGCACACACCAGTGATGTGGTTACCTGCCGTTGTCTTGATGATGTCTGTAGTGTTCCTTAGACCCATGAAGTCAAACTGGTAGAGTCTCCATGATTTCTGATCAGCTGCCTCCACCGAATTTTTCCTCCACTTGTAAATCATTTCATCTCGTGGGTACCCATCTGCAATGACGACAGAGCACATGGCAATGACCTCTGTTGTACACATGGGTGATAGATGTCTGAACGCCGCTTAGCTTCAGGGCATGCTTTTGCGACATTTGCTTGTGGCACATTACCTGCTAATAAAAAGCCACTCTATGGCGAAACAAAGACAGAGGCTGCGGGAGAAAGCAAACAAATGAGTGGTTTGGTTCAATATTGTTCAGCATCAATCTTGATGCTGGGACTGACCTTCAGATGTATGTCTTTTTCACACACAGCCATGCATCCCAGGACAACACAGAGAAAAAGGATTGGAGAAGACTGTCCCAGATTACTCAGGATTCTGTACCGCTTCACATTAACATTACAATTTAAACAGTTTATACATTTGCTAAATAGCTTCAAAGTAATAAGCAGTTATAACACCTTAGTAAAACATTGCTATATGCCAAATAGTAAGCCCACAGTCATTTATACTGTACTGCAATGATCTTACTTTGTCCATTAGCAAGGCACTAGTCAACTTCATCACATAATTCTACTTAATAAGTATTAAGTTCATCTTTGTACTGCTTATAGGAGATTTATAAGGTGTGTATGACCTAATTAGTAATTGATAAACTAATTGTAAACCTTTCATAAACCTTTTATAAAAGGTAGGCTTATTATAAAGTTGTAGTCAGGATTCTAATGTCGATTCAATTTCTTAAAGATGGCTTGGTGAGTAATATTTCATTCTCATGGGGCTTACATGTAACATGTTGTACCTTTCTGAGACCACAGTACAGCTCCTGTTCCCTGGAAATTACCCTCAACTTGAGAAATTATACCATCTAAAATGGTACACTTAATGCACGACCATGGTTTACCATTATCCATTAACAGCATAGTATAATTCAATTTCTTATCAAACAAACATTAATCCTGTTGACAGAATGTTAAGTGATAATTGTGCCCAACAGGCATCTGAGGTAATAGTCATTCAATTAACAGTGCCACGATATTTAGTGTGGGCTAAGAAGCTGGCTCTTAATAGCTAATTGTTTTCAAATATTTTTGAAAAAAATTCCATTGACATTTTTTAAGGCTGACATTCCTGGCATTCCTCAGCTGCTCACAGCCTTGAGGTTGGCTACGAGCACAACTTGCACATTTGTTTGGCTGATTAATTTTGAAGTCTGAATAAAATTATTGTTGATCTTTGTGCCAAAATCTTTCCATTACAACAATAGAGGCACTGGTGTAGGGGAGGAGCCTGGAGGGAATACACATGCTAATTTGTAAATTTTGTAAATGCAAAACCCAAAATTGTTGCATTTTGTTGCATTTTTCCTTCAGTGACAGAAAGGAAGAAACTATGAAAAGAAAAATAACGTGAAAGAAACAAACCTTTAGAGGCCACATGTTACAGCAGGACTTAAAGAAGTGTAAGAACCTCGAGAAATGATTATGTTCCTTTTTATAAATATTTACAAACTCTTTCCTGTAAAGTAGGCCTTTCTTAAATAAATTAAGCACTAATAAAGAATTCAACTGTGCATAGTCGGGCGTAATGGAATATTTTGAATATGACTCATCTAACCAGATTTTAGAACAGCCATGAATTTAGAGTGCAGAGACTCTTTTTTGCACTTTGTCACCGATTAGTTGCCTTTCTGAGTTCTAATCATTCTTGAGATGTTACTAGTATTCAGTTTAAGGGGGCAAAAACTATCCCCTTGTAAAACACACCATCCCCTTTGGATTATTATAATGTCACTTAAACAAGGTTAGGACCAGAGCAGAGAATGTATACGCCTAAAGAAGAGATGGTTATGTATTACTGCGTCCTTGAGCTTTTCACAGGTATGCTGTGGAGAGATGCGTACTGAGTGCCTGCCGTTGTCAGGATTGTCAGGTTTGTGATTGCTCCGACAAACGCGACTGGTTTAAAAATGCAGAAAAAATGAGAATGTTTCTGCTTCTAGTGGGCAGCTTTTAAACAAACGTCTTCCTGCCTACTCAAAACATAGCAAGAACTTGGGACAAAAAAAAAAGTTTTATGATAACAAATGTTAGCCAGTGAAAGTAGATTCCTTTCTTACTTTTCTTACATGCGTAAGTAAAAGTATGAAATTATTTGGCATATTACAAATCCATGATATTATCAATATTTTACTAAAGTACATGTGTTTGAGTAAATATAACTAGTTACTACACACCTAGTTAAAATGAGCTATTGTTCTATTTAGTGAACAGTGGTAAGTAGCTTATGTTTATTATGTCTAGTTTATTAAAAAAATTACCAAAAGCCAGTCTAAACCAAAAATTAGATAACATTTCTGGAAAGGCGCCCATTTGACACCACTGACATCCTGAATGAACTCAACCACTGACCATTACACCAATGAATCAACAAGCAGCCTACCTGGGCAGCAATATCTGTAGACTATTTTGAAACCAAATCAAATCTAGAGTAATGACCCCACAGGTGAGCTCTTAAATTCCACAGAATATCAGAGCTTTCTATGTCTATAACTAATTGATGAATGAGTTTGTTTTTGCTAAGTTGACAAGGTACCTCCATTATCATGATCAGTGTAAAGGAACTACCTGACCTGTGCAACAACACCCAGAACAATAAGGTGCTCATCCAATGCATTCTCTTTTGGATCTTGCCCAACAATCAATGCTCCCTAATTGCTGAGCAATTCATCCGCTCGAATGAGTCTATTCAAAGCGGCAAGTTCTGCATTGACTACATTGTGGCTTTGTGTATTCCGAGAGTGACATAGCTCAGAGGACTAATTTAGCCCTGGCCATGCCATAATGAGGACCTGTTGAACCTCCATTAGATTCATAATCCGTTCAATTGGCACCAGTGAAGGATTACTGAGAAGCTGTAACCCATGAAGATTTGCTGGGGTAAAGTAAAGTGCTTTATTAATTGTACCAGGAATGAACAGAAAAATGAACCTTCTCTGCTTGAGTGAATCTCATGGGTCACGCCATTGAATTGTAAGGATAATTAGTGGTGTTGTATGGACTTTTCAAATCCTCAGTGAAATCGACCGTAAAATAGGTTGCAGCAGCATCAGCAAAAGAGTTCCAGATACTGTACATGGCAAGTTGAGTTATGTAACATTCTGTAAGTGCTACTTAATCTAGAATTAATTAACTGAAATCAAATATCCATTCTTGTGTAATGTATAGACCAATTAAAATGACACCCAATATATACATTGAGTTGTTCAGCACCATAAAAAATAATGACTTATATAAGCCTAGAACGTATGCTTCAGAGCGGGGGTATTTAATTAGAATTCAGTAAGGTCCAGTTAGAGGAGAATTCCTAAGGCCGAGGTCCAGACCACCATCATTTCTAACTTGTGTTATGATTTAGTACCAGATCCTGTTTACTGAAGTAGCCTAGTATCAGAAACTTATACCATCAGCTACTGAAAGAACAACACTTCACACATACCGTTCAGTATATTTCAGTATATTTACTGTTTAAATGCTGAACTAAATGAATTATTTATAAGTTCTAATAAATGTTTTTCACTCACTTTAATAAAAACAGATGTTTATTTCTAGAGAAAGTAAATAAAACATGCGTCTTCTTGTTAACTCAGCTTCACAAATTGACATGCTGGTTTTACAGAGTGGTATTCTCCAAAACTAGACGAGTCCATTCCAGAACCGTTCCTGGTTAAACAGTCAGTTTTCACTGTTGACTTATGTTATTCTTTCTGACTTGCTTTAGTCTCCGGCTGCTGCTCTTCGCTTCATACCTCGCCTTTGTGTGCGCGCCGCACTCCCCTCTTACAATCTTACAGTGCACGTGATTGGTTTGTGAGTTTACTGCGCCGTATAGCCTGTATACCGTAAAGACAAACGAAGTTCTGGCCCTTAAAACAAACACTGTCTAAATTAGATCGTTCTCAATAGTTTATCTGTTTGGGTCTGCATTGGACAACATCCACGGTTCGCCTATTAGTGACCCCTGCTTTATACCTTAATAGCTGAATGTATGTTTGCCATTCTGTTAGCATGCATGGCGATGGGCTGAACTGCAAACCTGAACGTAAGAATTAGTTACCAGAAACCAACAAGGCTGCTAAGAATGCTGAGGTTTGTTTTTGTGGGACTTATACAAATCAACTGATCTTAACTAGATTCACCTTAGTAATTTAGAATTAGCCAAGAAATTTTAACAAACAAGAAAATGAAAGTGCAGAGGGTTCTTCTATTTATGCCGGACTTTAGCTTTCTCTTACAATATATATAACGGAAAGAGCTTATCTTCAGCTGAATGGTCATCTTGTGGTTAGGTTTCATCAGACCTTGTTAATTAGGTGGAGGTTGGAATCTCGAAACCAGTGATTATTATCCGTGGCTGGTGTCAAAAGCGCACTCTCACCCTGCTTTATTTCATTTCTTTCTGCCTTGTTCAGCCTCCTACATTTGTATCCTCCTGATTTATTGGAATGTCCCCGGGGCATCATAGCATAAAAGGTAAGCAAATTCCACTTAATCAGCGGAGAAAATAGCCATCGCCATGGGAACCCGAGCACCATCCTTTGGCTCCTGTGGGTGAAGAATGGGAGCTGATGAATTTGAGTGCACAGGAGCTCCCCGTGGCAGTGGGCAACTCAGAGAAATGGACAGAGCAAGTGATTTAAAGCTAATGTGCTGTGTATGTGGAGCGTGGTGCTATCAGAGCAAACCACTTTGTAATTTTGAGAATTCATCACAAGCCCAAGCTATTATTGATTTGGGCAAGATAAAATACAAGCCAAGCCGTAGATTACTGTTTGCCTGTCCTGCTTCTGTCAACAGTTAAAGGCGGTGGAGCAGAGGGATAGATGAGGGGGGTGTCGGGCAACAACAAAACATGCAACCCTTTAGATGACCTTTAACAGTGTGAAAGAAACAGCTGACCACTACATTTTGATAAACAGCTCATTTTGGTTTATGTATGGACCGCCATACAGGGAGAGTCATGTTGGAGTTGATGCCTGTGTGAGCAATAAAAGCCGACTCTGAGATTCTGATAATGTATTATCCTACTTGATGGCTCAACAAATCAAAGTTTTGTTACTACATACTTTCTATAATGTAAAGTCAGTCAGATATCAGCATATTAACGTTGTCTGAAAACTTTGACCAGAGGGCGAGTTCTGTAAACTCACATTATTTCAACCAAGTATCACTACTTTTTGCTAACTTAAAAGATTAATGGTTAGAATTATGCATAGTATAGCTATGAATCGTATATGGGAAACAGTTACAAGTTAAAACAAAAGCCAGAGGTACATAGAACAGATATTATGGTACCCAGTCAGCACACTAGGTATAGGATTTCATAGCATTGCAAGATGAGTTTAAAAAATGCAGTACTAGTACAATTAAAATCACAATGTGTCAGCATGACATCAATAAGAGAAAGTATAATTTAATAGATATTATCAATATTGTTTGTTTACATTAATGTGATGTTTAATTTATGTTGCAAAATATAATTGCAAATATAATTGCAAAAATTGCTGCTGGTCCAATGATGAATGAATGTCCTCCTTTGAGCTCATTTGCAGTGAACATTTATGTAATTTATGTAATCAATTATTTTCAGTTAATTCCTTAAGATGACAAAATCAAGGATGAACAATACTTTATGCTTAAAGATGGAAAAGGCATGTTATTAATACAAGCCATGAGAAATATATCTTAAATCCTGAAGAGGTATTTACTAATTACGAAACAGTATTGCAGTGTTACCCTGAGACCTTTTCTCCCCATGAGGTGTTTTATCAGTTTAGTGCAGGACTGGAACACACTGGAGCCCCAGCTCTGGTGCCCTACGTGCAGATTTGTTTACTGACAGACAGCGTGTTGTGCCTACAACACAAAGCAAACAGAAGTGAGCAGGTATGTTGCCAGGCACCTACTGAACGTGCCTTGCAGCAGCAAAGCTCTATAAGTTTCCTAATCAATACTGTAATGGCAGTCTCTGTTCAGCTAGATTGAGCTCTGCATTGCTGTCAATGCTACTAAATCAGGACTGCTGGTACTCAGTGAAATAAATCCAGGTGAATCCAGTAGCACAAATCCTGCCTGTTTTAAGGCCCCTATGCATTCATGACTCCTAAAGTCAATTGTAATGTTAAACTTTAATATGATTTTGTTATCATGCCTTTACAGCCTCTACATTATTGGGTATATATGCTGTTTTAATTTAATTCTCTGCAGATCACTGATTTGAGAAACTAAAACTGACATTTGACACACATATGTGCTAACTTTGCAAAATCTTTTTAGGATCTACTAAAAAAAACCTTACAGGTTTAATTTTTCTGTTAGAGTTTCTGTGTCTTTAAGGCCTGCCTTCCGATGAACCCAGAGTGATCTGACTGTTCAGCTCATTCACTCTGTTCTGACTGGTTAACCACCAGAGCAGCATGCTTCTACAAACTCCGGCTCCACACCGCTAAGGCTATTCTTATATGGCGTTGGTTCTGGTGTATCAGTTTGACCCAGAGCCAGATTCTGAAAGTCAGGTGGAACCACTGCACCAATGTATGTGGTCTGTCAACCCTTCAGAGCATCTACAACAGCAGGGTGATCAAAATTACAACAGAATGTACATGATGTCTTATAATATAAGAGATCATCTTTTCATGTTTCAATTCTGCTATTGATTAAGAACCTTCGTAAGCTAGACTGGAACAGGACATATCAGAGTGGTAGGTGGTCTGTGTGTTGTGTACGGGCATTCCAAAACAGACAATAAGAACTGTGTCACAAGATGATGTCACCTTGTAACAGAGAATATGGCTGGAATTCTAACAAGGCAGCTTTTTCTCCCTCTGGCATCCACTTCAGACTTTATATCTTTGCAGATAATTTATATGTACAAAAGGCTACAGAACTAACTAAAGAACAGAGAACACTGGAAAAGCATAATAGATCCCCTTTAACTACTCAACGATACAGTGTAAACTGGCTGTGTTCAAAATAATGTTTAACATGCCTATCAGCCATTTACAATCATTTCTAAATACATTTCTAAATACTTCAGAACAAAGCTAGAAAGAGAAAGGCAATGTCAGTAAATCAGTCTGACTAAATCACAGCCTGAACTTCTTTAGGGTGGCGTTGTTTATGTTTTATTAGTGAACCTGAAATGGATTCAACTGTGTGAAAGACCATATGCATAGTTCACTTTTAAAGCAGCTTTAACAAACTATAAAGATAAGTTTAACTTTATCAAGCTTACAGAATTTGCTAACATTAGTTTTAATATCATGTCTGACAATATATAATAGTTGAGTTTTCTTAACACCTGTGTTCTCTGTGTTAGCTTTTGACTGAGGGGCAGCCTCAGTCACTAAAACCTCTTCTTTATTAGACATAAAACCTGGAAATGCAGTGACAAAACCTTTTCACTACTTCCATTAATGTAAACTTAGACTGTGTTCAGTATAGCCTACTGCATACTGATTGTATTCTGATTGTGCCCAGGCATTGTAGGTAGTATGCAGTATTACAAACAAGAATTTCCCCAGATAACGTACTACCCTAGCAAAACAGAGCTTCAGCAACCAGAGCCACCTTCATTTCAGGATCTATCTACTAATGTAACAGTTCTCTGAACAGCCCTGATTTAATAAGTCAATAAAGTTGCTCTCAACAACACAATCCACTCCGATTTGACTTTTTAAGACTCATACTACGCATTTGGTTAAACAAGCTTAAGCCACCAACTATGAATGTAATAAAAATGTCTCACAAACAGAGGAAAACAAATCTTGCAAAGCTTATTGTCACAATATCTCTCAGACTCGCTTGAACATGAAAAACAGCTGAAAAGTAGCTCAATAGTTATTGGACAGCTGAAGAAAATGGGGCGAGAGCTGAGATGGTTGTGCTGGGCTCAGTCCCTGATGTCTAGGCCTCTCTCTTTCCTGTAGTATGGCACACTATTTGTTGTTATACTTAATATTGGATACTACTATACAGAGCGTAATGCAGTTTTTAGTATATGCTTGTGCAGTATGCAGTATGTAGATTAGTAGTACTGACCGATATGACATCAGTAACTAAGAGACACACAATCCATTTATTTACATCCAATACCAAGCAGATATATTTGGATAGGCCTCTATACATTATATCGTTGCTGTCAAAAATGGCAATTTTACAGGTGAAGCCAAAAACTGTCTTTCAATGGAAGTCAATGGAACCAGAATTTTTTCCAAGCTAGCTTGGAGCATTTCTATTGGTCCACTCATCATGAAATGTTCTAATGAAACATAGAAATCGACAAAAATGGAGACCCATTTTTTTCATTGGACAGCGACAATATATATATATCATTTTTCTTAACAGAGTTGAGCTTACTTATGGTTATGTTTAGGTTTTGGGTTAATCACATGGACAATTTAGAGAAATTTAATATGACATTTAGTTAAATGTAACTTCAAGGTGTGAATCTGTGAAGCATCTACAGCTGGGCATCAGAGTAAAGTGATACCTGCTTGCATGAACACTCTTCTTCATTTTCATCTAACAAGGTAGGAGAACACTGAAGAGCAGGAGTACTGCACTGATCTTTCAACATTTTTTCTGTTTTTGCTCAATTGAGCACATCCAGTATAAATGAAAACGTCTGCGAAAGAGCCATAAAGCTGTAGCATTTGATGAAGGGACTTCCATTTCATTGTTAATGTTTCACTTCACAGGAACAATTCCACTAAGCATTCTGCCTGTTGGAATAGTAATGAGTGTTTAATTACACTGGGAAAATTTTCAATCTTTCCTTTGTTGTTTGACAAGCAAGTAGTTGCAAAGAGAGAGATCACAGCCACAAAAATTATCCTGAGTGACACTATCTATAAAGTGGTGTTCAACATCAAGCACACTGGTGTTTCACCTATCTTAAAGACAAAACACCAAGCAGGCAAATTGCTAAGTAACACATTTGTACATCAGACCGCCAAATAGCCACATCCAGACACAGCAATGAGGACAGACAGTACACAACATCACAGTTAGGAAAATGTATGGATTCCCCAAAACATACACGAGACAAAATTACAGCCTGTATTTATACAAAGTGAATCCCTTTCAACATGCTCAAACAGCTGAGCTGAATATCATGACTTGAATAAATCAAGCTCAAATTAGTTTTGTGGAAAACTTGTACCTTTATATTTAACAAATAGATTTTATGAAGAGTACATGATTTTCTATCCACTGCTAAGGGGAATAATTGGTGTTGAAGGGCCATTAATGTTTGGTTGATATTGATTTCACAGGTCATCATGTCGATAGTTGCCACTAAAACTGTACAAGAAATCCATGTACAGTTAATTCCTACTGACACTGAAGCACAAATTACAGTTATTTGATTTATATGAGCATTGTGTGGATCTCCCAGCAGTCTTCCATTTAGGGACAACTTGTTTGATACTTCTTTAACAACATTTGATGCTGGACTCTGGCTCTATCCAAATTAGGGAACTGATGCATTGGTCTGATTATTAATGCATGCAACTGCCCAATTCAAAGGCTCCTCACGTGCACCTGCAAAATCTAGAGTGACTCTTTCCCAGTCCTGCCTTGCCTGCCTACTTTGACCACACAGCATAGGCCCACGCCTCCCGTCTGTGTTTCCTATAATCTGTTTCGCTGATGTAGGACATGTCTGCGCAAACCCCATGACATGACATGGCAGCATGTGTACAACACAAGTCACTTTTTTTGGCCTTTTGTTATCTAAACACAGCCATGTGAACTTACACAAGGCATCAAACAATAAGTGTCACATCACATGACGTCACTGTTGACAGTCAAGTAGGCAGCTCCACAGGCGAGCAACAACAACCACAAAACAGTGTAGCAGCATGATGTTAATATGGACACTACATTATTAGCTAATTACTTTACAAGACATCCACAACCCAGCTGAGATTCTAAAATGAAATAAAGATAACATTTCATGCTCAAGTCATTTACTGGATGTTATACAGCTTCATGTGTTTTGCTGCTTGTGACTAATACTGTGTTTTCCTCTGCAGCCTATTTGTTGCTCGCCTGTTCACTTCTAGAAGCAGCCAATGTTTGTCCAAGCCCGCCCCACCCAGCCAGCTATGATAGCCGCCCCACCAGCCCACAACTTGTTTACCTGTAATGACCTGTGGTGCCAAAAAAGAAATCCCACCAGCAAATAATTTAGCAGATCGTGCAAGACCTACGGATGAACCTGCCTTGTGCGAACTTCAACCACAAATCCGTCAATAACACTAGCCCACCGTTGGGTAACTAAACTGGGAGAATGGTGATTTTTACTTGATGTAACGTGTTCTCTGCACATCTGATACAAATCTGCAAGCTTATTTAAGTGTGTTTGGATGGGGGTCAGCCATGACATCTTCTATTTTATCTTACAACCATGGGCTAACGACAGGCTTTGAAATGGTTTGGAGAGTCCACACTTTTCCCAGCCTAATAAGTCTACGTTCCTACCCACATTTAGCTTAAAGGTTCTCGTGGGTGTCACTATCACATTCATCCCCAGGAGACTAATCTCCTAATAGAAGCAACATTAAAGGAAGACGCATTCTATTCAAGCTAACAACGAACATGTACGCATTCTAAATTTTCTTCAAAGAGATGCAATTGATTATCTCTTACTTATAATAATTGCTCAATTGAAAGCATCTACTCACAGCACTCCGAGTGTATCTTTGATCTTTATGGAGCATTAGCTGTGCATTCCTTTCAACTTGTCATACGCAGGAGGTCTGCTCGATCACTGTCTACCTCATCCAGTATCTTAACTGTAACACTTAACAGATCATTGCGTTAAATCGCAAACATATTTTCAAGCTTCACCTTCGCACAAGTGCTTCACCATTAAATCTTATCAACTCCCCTGACATCAAAGGCAAGTGGAAGCTAGTCCTGCTCTTACAGGGTCTAAAAAGGGGAGACAAAAAAGGGAGCTGTGTTGCAGACAGGGAGAGACACATGATCAAAGGTAATGGCTGCTGTCCCCTCATCTTTAAAGACTTCCTGCTTTTTAATGAACTTCAGTCCGATTTGGCTCTGGCTAAACACTGTAATTGTCCTGCCCATTGCCAGAGTTCCGGGCTTTAATTACACTGTGGTTCTGGCCCAGTCAGATCATAACAACGTTGTTTCTTGCCTTTTCTAAATCATAATGCTAAGTGTGTAGGGACAGAAAAAACAAAATCACTGATGGTCTTTAGCAAACACCCTGCAGTTTCATTTAGCTTTGTTTCAACACAGTTGCTCTCAGAAAGGAAAAATAATTTGATTGCAACTTTACCGTCCCCTGTTTCTGTTCATTTTTGATTGTTTTAGTTGAATACAGACAGGGATTAGGCACTCTGGTCTACATGAATAATTTATAAACTCTTGACTGCATGTGAGAACTGCAAAAAATAAAAAATCAAGAGGCATGTCCTTGAAATTTCTCAAGTTGGCCTTATTACACTATTACAAGCGCTCAATAGGCACAGACAGCATTTGAATGAAAATAATAGCCCAATAGAACAAAGAAGAAAATCTTGTGTATGTCCAAGAAAACAATACTCATCCTAAAGCTGCATTGTAGTGTTCTATTATAGATTTTAGAGAACTGTAGGAGTTACAAGAACCCAAACAAGCACGGAAAGACAAAAAAAAACCCAAAACTAATCTAATGTGTTTACTTTAATCAGACGTTTGATTTTGCAGAATTAGCTTCTCCCCAAATAACCCTTAACATGTTTGATGCTCCGTTCCAAATGACCAGCAAAAGTATCCCTTATATGCGGTTGAAAGTGCTATCTGAGAGCAAGTCCATTCATCTGTGGCCTCGTGCTTTGATGGGGATGCTAATGTGGTCCCTGGCCGGTTCACTGAGTGGGGTGGGTCAAAGCAATTCTCTCAGTTAATGGTACCTAGGTGGCAGGTAGTGACTCATGCTCCGTGCACCAGAAAACTAGTTTCCATCAAAACAGGGGCATAACAGAGTTTTATATACTACCTGCAAGCATAAAATGAGAACACAGTCTGGAAATAATAGCCAGCGTCCAGCCTAACATTCAGTCCTTCCTGGAAAGTGATTTACCATCTACACCTGGTAGAAAGGTGATTTCTTCTCGGCTATGTCTCTAGCCAACAGCTGGCCTCTTGTCATATGTGATAGACAGACTCGCAGTGAATTTGCTGTTTGTTTTCTGGACTTGGAGCGTGAACACCGAATGAAAAAGCTATGTGAGACAAACCAATTCTTTGATTTTTCACATAATTATCTACTGGAACTCTGGAACCAATTTTCAGTTCCTATTCTCTTCAGTCTAGCTTCAATTTCATATTTCAGTTCTGTTTCAGCCATTTACACTGAAAATGTAATACTGTGGGTTTATAACCACTCTCTTCACTCTCTGACTGAACCAGCTGTATGACTATTTTGGCCTGTAATAACATCAGCTGGGCTTGATTTGAGGTGGGGAGTGCAAGGACATGTCATCTCTCTGGTAAACAATAAAACAATAATAAAAAAACATGACCAATAAATTTCCTCTTCCATTCCATTTGGATCTCTTAAGATGTCTATTAAATATATTTTCATACCATCAATATGTTCAGGGCACATAATAGGCATCTACAGAAATGATGCAGAATAACACTGTTATGCTGTGAAATGATTGGTAGAGTTCTCTTTTCCCTGCCAAATAGAGTTTGTTTGAAATTGTAGTCATGACAGAAAATTATTTCATGTTATTAAATATTTAGCAAACTGAGGTGGAGCTTTTTGTGGGACCTGACAACCCGGCCATTATCTTAATATTTATTCCTATAAAAGATAAAAATCATATCAAACGATATCAGCACTGCCCGCTAGATCTACAAAATGAAATGAGAAAATGAGAATTGTGACCTATTCCTGTCAGCAGTGCTGCTAATCTCAATAAGAGGACTAATTAGAAGAAAATTATGTTACCTACAGGTGTAATTGTGACTCCAAGCACAAAGCTAAAATCCAGAGCTCCAGTTCAGCTTCCCCAATTGATGCTGCTGTTATGTTAGTTGGCCTGAAACAACTGTTTAAAAAAGCTGCACATTGGATTATAGTAGGTAAATATTAAAGAATAAATAAATAAATTAATTATAATTATAGATATTCAGTCTTATTTAGTCTTATTATATAACATATCATTCTTTTATATACTAAAGAATTGTTTTTTAATAGAATGCAAGTTACAAAATACAAAATACAGGGGATCCTGGGAGGTCTGGGACCTCCTACTTGTCTCACTAAATGTCTCAAAATAAACAATTCCTGAAAATAAATGTATTATGATGTTTTGATGTCATTGTTTAATTGCTTCATTCACAAACGGCAAGTTTCTGTCTTCATAACTAACTAGAGATACAGCACTGGTCTGCTTCAGGGTGGCACTGTAGCACACTGGTTGGTCCTAGCAACTGTAACTATGTCCGAAATACCATTACACAACTTTACGATATGCTGCAGCATATTTGTGAATCTGAAAACCTGACCAACTTCCCAAGAGACTGGTGTAAAGAGAGAATGGTGTAAAGAGAGACTGGTGTAAAGAGAGAATGGTGTAAAGAGAGACTGGTGTAAAGAGAGAATGGTGTAAAGAGAGAATGGTGTAAAGAGAGAATGGTGTAAAGAGTGAATTGTTATGTATTTTTTAAACTGAGGACAGAAGAAGAGATGTGTAAGGTCTCAGTAAGTTAGCAGCTAGCCGACACAGGACTCCCTAAATACTAGAGGGGGTTGTGATGAGCATAGACATGACGGAAGGATTTGAGGTGCAACTGAATATAGTAAAACAAAAGTTTAAGACTATCCAGTGAAAGGCTACTTCATACAGCAAACTTTACCACCATACTGCTTAAAAAAGTAGTTCCACTAAAACAGCACATGCTGTAAGTGACACTACTGCCCAACATTAGTATAACGTATGGATTGTGATATAATCCCAAAGATGATCCCTCAAAGGGGTCAAAGAACACTAATCGTTAAAAAGATAATCTTTGTGTTCTTTAATTGCAGAGACCACTTGACATCCTAATTCATTCAGGTCTTTGGATAATGAGTATTAAAACTGGCTCTGACTCTATTATTTTTTTCAGCATTAGCCTGAGAGATTCTTAGCAGTTGAATGCACAAAGGATCTTATACAATCATTGCAGGGGACGGTGGACTAGGGGAACCTGTAGCCGCGAGTCAGGTCAGTAAAACTCCTCTGACAGCCGGGACGGTGAGGAGAGGGACGACAACTGGGGAGAGTTTTAGCTGCCTGTTCGATTATTCAAATCAGGACCCCGTGCGCAGTGTGCATGTTTGCATCTGAAAATATGCTTCGGAGGACATGCTACTTTGCGGGGCAGCGAGGTGTGAAATATTAAACCGATTCTTTTGGCAAATTGTTTCTCTCGGGAGGGGGCTCTCGCTGTGAGTTCTACACGAACGGGCATTTCAGTCTGAAAACACTCAGCACCGCCGCTACTCACACCGGAGAGAAACGATTTAGAGTCCAGACTGCTTGGGCCTGCCCAGTGGACATCAGCCCTCATTTACATATTTCTTGTATTTAAAATGCTGTGCCTGGGACCCGCTGCTCCTGGGTACTTTGAGTGAAAATAGTGTGAGGTCATCACCTGGGAGATGAGAGGCAGTCGATAGGGGATGAGCATGTCGGAATGCCTAAAGAATCATTTAACATTTCCCGCCCAAGCCCTCCCTGCTTCAGCCTCAGTGGGGCTCGTCTGTATTCCACACGAGTTCCGGAAATGTTTTTAGGTCTCAAACCGACAGCTTCTTTCTGCCTGAGAGACAGTGAACAAAAGCTGACCAGCGAGACCTTTCCGTTCCTCTGTGTCTGGGTGGTAAGGGTCACTCTCTGTCAGTTTACCAGAGTGAACAAGCCACGTTTTTTTCTTAATTGTTCGGTGCTAAAGCCACTGACAATAACAAAAGGCACATTTTACACAAGACTTTGCTTTGGCTATTCAGTTAGAACGAAGTGCACCTCTAAGGCCCTCAGAAATAATTATCCAATAATTTTTATACTGTCCAAGACAACAGCAGATACCTTTACACATAGAGATAGTTTAATTCACCTGCACTGCACAATATTTATTGTGTTAAAACCTCAGGTCAGGGGAAATTAGCATGAATTTTGCAGTTTTTTGAGAATGTCATAAATCTGTGTGTAAACGTTTCACACAGTCTCAAAAAGAAGGTTTTAGGTTTTGAATCCAAAACATTATACTGACAAAGATTTAATGACAACAGTAGAGAGGACATGTCATTCACAAAGTTCTCCTACTGCTCAGAGAAGGGACACTGTTACAAAATATGTTTTTCTGCATATTGCATGCAGTTACACATTTTCACCAGAGAGGCCTCCAAATCCCCAAAACCTAATTGTTTTTTAAATTATGATTTTAATGAATTTATTTTTTTACATTGTTTGAGGGTCTGTTTGCATTTGTGAACATATACTGATACATAGACCATCATAAATGATCTGTTAAATACATAAATAAAAGTTAAAAAAGGCTTTTTATACTCATTTTATATTATCTGCCTTGAGATTTGATTATTCTTCATTTATAAATGAAGGATTGTGGATATTATTATATGGTATTATGTTATAAAAACATGTGGTTTACTTTTGATTATTTTTAATCACTGGAACTGCAAGGGAAAAGCATGTTAGACCCATTATATAATTTTTTTAAGAACAACTTTTGGGGACAGCAAAGGTACATTTATATCTGCTGTAAAGCAAGTTCTGCATTTCACAAGCAGGCTAATGTCTATTGTACCCATTAAATATAAAAAGTCTGTTTATACTAAACTGTTTATACTGTTATGTTTTTGCCTTGAGAAAATGGAAATATTTTTGAAAAATGATGGACTATGCATAACATTATATGGTATTATATTATAAGAACATTGTGTGTATTTTTGATTATTTGTAATCTCTGGAATTGCAAGGGAAAAGCATGTTAGACCCATTATATACATTTACTTGCAACCAAACTGGTTTTGTAATATTGAGAATACTGATTCTAAACTTTAGAACAGCAGCGAATGTCTCCCACACAGAACTATTTGATAGTATTGGTGCATATTAGGATGTAATGTATGATCCACTGTGTCTATCAAAACACCACATACCAGCATAATTACCTTCACTAATGCAGAACCTGGCTGAGGCTGAAGAACAGAGCTGTCGATGAACTAGCTTTAGTCTCTGTGGATCCATTTGCAGGTGAATACATTAGAGCTGGGGCTAATCTGAACTGCCACTCCTGAGAGAGGATGTAAAAAAGTTCTACTAGTCAGTGTAAAAGAAAACTTCAAGAGAGGGCAGTCGAGAAAACTGGATAAGACCTTTATATTCATTCAGCTTAAATATGCTTTTATGTTGCTGCATTCATGCATCTCATGACGTATTTCAGTCCTTTGCAACACAACTTTGGCAGTAGTAAAGCTTTATTAAGCCTGCTCTTTGAACAACTTTTAGAGATGCAACGTTTAGAAGAGGGTCTTCAAAATATCGAAACAAAATCTAAGATCACAGGTGTTTATAGGCAGTACTTCAGAGGCAAGAACCCCCCACAAATCTTGTGAAACTTGTGAAAAGTTTTTTTCAGATTTACACAAAATAAAGTGTCATAAATCAATATTTAACACCTATTGCCATTTTGTCACAATGAATGCAATCTTTAAACAAAATGTAATATAAGACAAAGATTTTTAAATTTTAGTTCAGTTATTTAAGAAGTTAAGTGGATCTGATAATGAGATTAGGCTGATTGGAACACAGCCAGGTTTGAATGGAATTAACCCTGTGTTAAATATCTGAACCCCATTTATACCGAAGTTTACGATCAGAGTGATGTAGTCACCACTTTTTTTTTTTTTACAACAGCACTAAAGACTAGAAAGAACATTCTAGAACATTACCAGCCCAGTGTAAGAGTAACAGTCTTTATCTACAGATCGAGGAACAATAGAGAAATATCCCAGGAGGGGCTGGCCTGCCAACATCTCCCCAAGGGCACAGAGGCAACCAGGAAGTCACCAAAAGTTCTAGGAATATGTGCAAGAAAAATTGTAGTTTATTCTCACTTCAGTGAAGGTCAGTGTTCATGACTCATGTCTTGCACAGTAAGAAAGCAAGTGGGCAAAAGTGGCCTTCAAGAAAGAGAAGCTAACCAACAGAACAAAGGAACACTGTTAACCAACACAGAGATCAATTGCCATCTCACATTTGAACCATATAACCTGGGCAATCCCTATACCAGTGGTCACCAATCCTGCTCCTAGTGATCAACCTTTTTGTGAAGTCTAGTTTTAACCACAGTCTACCAGGTCTGCTCTGGCTGATTAACATCTTCAGAAGTTCCTGACTGGCTGAATCAGATATGTAAGTATTAGGTAAGTGGTGCAGCATGGGATAAGTTTAAAGAAGAACTTTTTGGGACAGCAAAGGTACATTTATATCTGCTGTAAAGCAATTTCTGCATTTCACAATCAGGCAATCAGAAATGGTCTAAATGATGGTGGCTAATGTCTATTGTATTCGTTAAATATAAAAAGTCTGTTTATACTTATTTTTTTATGTTATTTGCCTTGAGATATGAAAATATTTTTGAAAAATGAGGGACTATGCATAACATTATATGTAGAGATGGAAGGATTGCTCGGCTATGTACCGCCGATTTTATCATCAAAATATGTGATTGGGGATATTTCTCTAATTTAGCTGATCCCGAGAGCCGATTAATGGCATTTTCCCTTTCATTTTCGACAGACTGACTAAAGCAGCGGCCTCGTGAGAAAAGCATGCGCTGATAGAAAGCATGCCCGTCTGGCAGTTCTTTAACGTACGAGACGCAGACTCATCCAGGACGTTTTTCAAATGTGTAAAATCAGCGTGTCTCGTTGAGGACACAAGACAAAGATATTTAACACTACTAATCTGATACAGTACTGCACACAGCTGAATACAGTGAGTATCAGTAAACAGTAGAGTCTGCGTTCAATGACTGCAGTTTTTACTGCATTTATTTAATTTGCTTTTTTCGTTTTAAATTAAGGATCTAAATTGAATGATTGCGGTATTGGAGATATTTGTTTGATTTACTTTGTTTATTTACTGTTAATTTTGGTAAAAATATTATGGTGTTTCACATGAGCTCGTTAAAAATGGTAATAAACCAGTTTAGACCATGTTTCATGACTTGCTTGCGCTAATAACTACATGTAGCCCTGCCGTGGCATATAGCCCCGTCCTCAATCGATATCGGCTATTGGCCGATCGCACTGAAAGGTGATCGGCGATCGGAATCGGCCTCAAAAACGCTGATCAGTCCATCTCTTATTATATGGTATTATATTATGAGAACATGCTGTTTCCTTTTGATTATTTGTAATTTCTGGAATTGCAAGGGAAAATCATGTTAGACCCATTATATACATTTACTTGCAACCAAAATGGTTTTGTAAAAATTGAGAATACTGATTCTAAACTTTAGAACAGCAGCGAATGTCTCCCACACAGAACTATTTGATAGTATTAGTGCATTTTAGGATGTAATGTATGATCCACTGTGTCTATCAGAACACCACATACCAGCATAATTACCTTCACTAATGCAGAACCTGGCTGAGGCTGAAGAACAGAGCTGTCGATGAACTAGCTTTAGTCTCTGTGGATCCATTTGCAGGTGAATACATTAGAGCTGGGGCTAATCTGAACTGCCACTCCTGAGAGAGGATGTAAAAAAGTTCTACTAGTCAGTGTAAAAGAAAACTTCAAGAGAGGGCAGTCGAGAAAACTGGATAAGACCTTTAGTGCAACTTGTAAAGCAAGTTCTGCATTTCACAACAGGGGCATCAACAGGTGTGGCTATCAAAGTCCTGACTTGTCTTAAACCCAACAAAGATGCTGTGGCAGGGCCTTATACCAGTTAAAAAACATCATTTGAACAGCTGCTCTTTATATCCTGTGAATGTTTCACAATGAATGGACCAATAGAAATGCTCCAAGATCCCCTGGAATAAAACATCTTGACATTACCATTGAATGTTCGGTAATTATGATATCTAAAGTTCTGCAAAATGTGGGCCCAGGTTCTTACATAACAATGTGAAAAGCAGATATGAAATTATAGGAAATGCTGCAATTATTGCTGCTAAAAAAGTAATTTAGTTTAAGGTGGCAATTGCTTTTTCACAAGGCTGACTCGTACTGTTTCGCTCTTTAAATTAAGAAATTAATAATAAAAACATTTGTTTAACAATGTGTCTTTGTCTACTATTACGTTTTGTTATAAGATCTAAAAGTTGTTATTGACTTCTGCAGGAAAAAATTGTTGGTTACTTGAAGGAGGAGTGTTTCATGTTTTAAAATTATTTGTTATTTGCACTTTATGTCAGGACATAGCATTGAAATGCTTGGGGTGAGGCTCAGATTATAACTCTACAGCAGAGCAGCAATTATATATGTAGTAAAAACAGTGCAAACATAACAATAAATAGACAATAATGAAGTAAAAATAAGCTAAAACATATACATTTAGTAATAACTGAAATATATAAGTGGAGTGGAGGCTTTGTCGAGGAAAAAGAAGATTATTGCGCGCGTCTTCCTTCCAAGTCAGTCTAACTAAACTTATAAAACGATAGTAAACCATGTAAACCTTCTTGTTGTCCCGTTGTCTAAACAACCCAAAAACCACCTATTTGATTGGCTTCTATCGTTGTAATTAAAATAGAGGTGTTAAGGCCCAACTAGGAATTTATAGTCTTCCCCATCTAGAAGCCAGGATGTGAAATAGGCTAACCATACAAACACCCGAGAGAGACATACAAAATGCAACTAAGAGGAACACAAAAGGCAAGAGAAAGAAGAAGAAGAAATGATATTTAACACTGTAAATCTGGAAGATCTGCAGTAATAAAGAAAATAATGAAGGATGACGAATACTTTTTCACAGCCCTGTATTGCAGTCATCCAAAGCATGCTGAAGAACTGGGCGAACAGGGGTTGAGGCCATAACATTGTGTGTGTCTGCAGATACTCACAGCTGGAGAAGATTAGAGGGCAGGAGTGCTCATCCATGGGGAAGTTATGGAGCTGCAGCTGGCACTCTGCATTTATAGTCAGCCTGTAAGAAGACACATACAACAGCTAGTAAACACCTAAGAAGTTTAAAGCAGGAGGAGGAGGGATAAAAAAAGAAATCCGTAAACAGATGTTTGTGTTCATGTGAAACAGCTTAACCCCATGTTGTACCAGTGCTAATGTATTGCACAAGAAAGCAGTAGATGATAAATCTGTTTTCCTAGAGACTGGATAACTGCAAAATCTGCACACTCTCTACTCATCATATACAGCTGAGCAGGCGAAGCAGAAACACACTGCACAGTCACATTTATTCTGCTGGTGGGAAGCACATTGTTTAGTCAGGTAATGAGGTAAACAAGCCAGACAAGAGAAGTTACATTCTGTTTCCAACGTATGGGCCTGTTTTTTGTTAAGGCCTATGTCTTTTATACTCCTTTATCCTGTTTTTTTATTGTTCCCCTGAGGTCTCCTTATTATATTTGCGTGGGTTTATGTACTTTTATGTATCATAACTCATTTTTACATTTTCCAACTTCTTTTTTCCCTCAGAATTAAAGTGTTTTTATACTCTGCCTTATTACCTGACTGATATACGGCATAGTTTTCAAAATGATAACTGAAAATGTCTCATTAAAAGAAAGATGATGTGTATTTGTGCATCTGCAGTGATCGGTCTAATGTGTTTATATTTGTTTCATAGCTTTTACAATGGTATACATTTTATTTTAAATTAGATATTTAATTTTACAACCCAGTGGTGCACCCATTTATAAAAAAGTATTAAAAATTCAGAAACACTGATAAACTAGCCATGGTATACCGCTATAAAGCAAGTTGATACAATACTTTTCAAATTAATAAACATTACAATAACAGCTGCAGGGATACACTACTTTATAACCTAAACCACCTAAACAAAGACTGATTAATGACCTCATTCTGTGTGATCTCCTAGAATATTCTATGCTTTACTCTTGGAGTCATGTTTGTTGGATGACCACTCCTGGGAAGGGTAACAGTGGTGTTTCCTTCATTTGTACACTGCAGATCTGCCTGACAGTGGATAAGTGAAGTCTAAAAAGGAATGGAACTGTTTTGAAACTTCTTCTAGCCTAATGAGCCGGCAAATAATTGCCTCAGTTCCTCAGAAATGTCTTTTGCCTGAGACTTGGCATGCACTAACAAATGTGTGTAGCAAGGATCAGACTTCAATGATGAACACCAACAATCCAATTGATTGAAACTCCTGACTCTAATTATTGCCTATAGCAAACTGGAAATCCTAGAGGTGTACATATGCTTGCCAACAAAGACATTTAATGCTAAACAAATCAACATTATTGTTTGTATTATTTGCTTAACTGGGTTCTCTTTTTCTATTTTCATAAAATTTGATCATATTTTGGGTCACATAATTTTAATTCACCAAAGAAATTCACCAAATAAAAAAGTGCTCACAAACTCTTAAGAAGCACTGTGATTAAGAGGAAAATAAAAGACTTGCACACAACAAATGTGCATAATGTCATTGACCCATATGTATATGAGTTCATTGGTTGCCCTCTGCCTCTTTTGAAAATTCAGCAAACCCTCCCTAAAACTTTGGGCGTAATAGCTAATAGCTAATGGGCGTAATAGCTATAGACAGATTAGATAGATATTCATATCCCAAGCCCCCAAAACCAACAAAGTAACAATCACAAAATTACTCTCTCAATGTGTCAACGAAAGTACAAGACATATTGTCATCCAGAAAGTGTCGCCATTTTTAAACCAATAAGCCATGAGTTTACATCTAAAGCAAATTAACTTTACTTCAGCCAGAGTGCAACTGAGACAGGTTCTGACAGAGAGTTTCAACCAAAGTCAGATATGCAAATCTGGGAGACTGTACAAGAACTGAGACTTGGCAGTTTGTTGTGTAGTTAATTTCCAAACCATGTTGTTCATAGCTACAGACAATGTTAGCCTGCTGCATGCTGTGCACTAAAACCTAGCATTGCCATTAACGTTATTGTGATGGACTCATTTCATTTGACTTACACGTTTCTTTGAAAGAAAGTTTTCCTTCCAGTTCTGGCACTGCTAACAACCAAACGTAGCTACAGAGTCTCGCAGTGAAACAGCAGGGAAAGGCACAGCCAATCACACTGACCACATGTGTTAGAGAACATGATTGAACCCTTTCTGCACCTCTAGGTTAATTCGACATTGACAGATCAGGGTTTTCTCTTTCTTGGAGGGGATCAAATTATTGGTGGGGACAATTCAATAATCGCTGGATGTTGGTGGGGACGCATCATTTCCGTCCATGCTAATTATACGACCTTGCATCCATCCATTATCTTTTGCTTTATCCCTTTAGTCGGGGTCACGGGGTAACAACCTAACATGCATGTCTTTAAACTGTGGGAGGAAACCAGAGTACCCAGAGGAAACCCACTGAAGCATGTGGTGAACATTCAAACTCCACACACAACGGCGCGGCCCGGGAATCGAAGCTGGATCGTCTTGCTGTGAGGAGACAGTGCTAACCACTATACTGCACCCCTATCACCAATATGTAGATATACAGTACATAAATCTGTTAATTCACTCTGGCTTCTTTGCTAGATTAAAATTCTACGTATGGAGCATATCGTCACTACATCAAATTTCTTATAGGCCCGCAGAGAACCTCTACTGTCAAGTTGCATGTTAAAATGCATTGTGCAATCTAGTTTACCTTAGTAATGGTTAAATTCTAATAGAGTATCAAGTATGTGGGACCTTTACATGACATGCCATTAATCACCTGCGCTGAAATCACAGTGAAATCTTTCAAAGGCGTCACTATCTCGAGCTGTGAGTTGTAGTCAGTGGGTTGCTGTGTATTTGAGATGAGACAGCTATGTGTAGATGAGTCATTTGCTCAGTGTGGAAGATGTGTGGAGCGGAGGTGCGGAACGGTGAGACACAAGAACTGAAAGCAGCACTGCCGGACAGATGTCTGCCTGGCAACAGGCGCAATTCTCTTCATTATAATCAACTCCTATCAACCAGGTGACATTTCTGACATGCATAAATATGTACGCCAGGGGCGAGTAATACTGAGAGACTGAGAGTCATGTGCTTTAATGCCTGGTTATACAACAGGCAAACTGCTGCTGTCATAGGAAAAGCTTCTCCAAAGTAGCAACTTTATTGGTATAGGACAAACAATCTTCATTTTTTATCAAAGTTAAGGCAAATCATTTAAATTGATCTGTTCATTATGAGTTTAGGCTTTCTTATGAGGAAACAGAAACTGTGAGATATAGTAAATGCCACCCCCTTCTTAAAGGAACATTTCATTTAACCATGGTACATGACAACTTGCCTCCTGCGGTGGTGCTGCAGTAGTCTCTAGAGTGAGATTTTTCAGTTTCGGTTAGAAAAGCTCTCTTATGATGACATATCTTGAGCAATTTTTAACAAGCTACAACTGCTTTAGGGTGGATATATAAGGTGGGCTTTTGTTTTCCTTCACTAGCTGGTGAATGCAGAAGGGAGCCAGATAGCTAGGAAGACAAATATCTTATTGCAGTATAACTTCGGTATATCTTCAAATAATCAGTACAACACAGGAAATGGATTACTCCAATCACAACAATGTCTGAGACTAGCAAGGTATCAAGGTTGCCTGGCTAAATAGATACCTTACTTGGCTCCATCAATTGTGTGCTGAATAAAGATAGAATCTGTTTTACAATTTAGTTTTTTGATGCCCTGGGAGCTACTAGCTTGGCTGTATTTATTAGCCTATTGCTCAAAGATTAGGCTTGCAGTCAGGATTTGCTGACACCATAGGGATTCCCAATAGTTGTATGATGTATTTGTGTAATACCTGCTGGGTATTGTAGTCAGAGATCATTTCTAAATAACAAAAATACATCAAAAAAAATATAAAACAACATATATACATGAAAGCATGAATTCTGTCAAACAGTTGACAGGATGGTCAAGCTGTCAGATGCTGAGGAATATAATGATGCACTATAGAATACTACAGAACTGTATGTATGGACATAGGAAGAAAAACATATAATCTGATATGATCATTGGTCTAAACTATCACATAAGGTTGCACTTAAAATGTATTTGAAATTAAATTAAATTTAATTATTTGAATGGTGCTAACCAATGACAATTCTTGCATAACCGAGTCTTGCATATTTCTTCTTTGGGGGAGTACAATATTATATTCACTGTGTGAATGTAATGTTAAGCAAAGACAAAAAATGTTATGTTAATCCAGACAAACATATTATTAACAGTTTAGTTGTTCAAGAAAGAAAAAATGGTGGTATCGGATTGATATCGGTATTGACACATACTCAATGCTGCATTATCAGTAGCAGTACCAAATATTGCAAGTCATGCTGTGTCGCTTCTTGTGAGCTAAAAGTTATGAAGTTTAAGGCTAAATGTGTGCAAAGAAATTATTAATCAGAATAAGTGAAAAATTTAGTACGCTGTGTAGTATGCTCTTGAAATGTTCACATAATATAAAACACAGTTAGTTTTTTAAAAAGTGTAAAATGTTTAATGTACATACGTATAGTTTATAGGCTATATGTTATACAGTCTGTTATAATGTTATATATTTACAATAAAGTTTCAGAAACACAAGTGCCATTCAAAGTATAATTTTGCACATGTTGATCTCCAAAGTGCCAAAAAGTGAAATCTTATGTAGATGTACAAACAAATAACAAAAGTAGTCAGAGAAACAGTGTCCTCAGCTATAAAAGTATAAAATGCTACTGTTGCTACTGTTATAGGCTGTAAATGCAGATTAGAGATCATTTTTACAGCTTAAGCGATGAAAAAATATGTATTCCACCAACGTGAGAAGCCAACAGAGTGTAAAGCGAAGCAGCCATAATTAGTGTGATTATGATCTAAATGCTGATGTTATCGTCGTGTTTGTTGCCGTGGTGGATCTGTATTTTGGTGTATGAGTCTATCTGAGGCAGAAGCTGAAGGATGCTGTTGTTGATCCTGCTGCATTAGACACTGAAGCATAAACTTCCCACAAGTGCTGTCCAACTGTTACGCCTACATCACTGAGCATGCGTGAAGCACCGAAGAGATTTCACTCGAATCCACAGGCTCATTGTTATATTAAAGCAAATTTGTCTCAGTGCATTCCAGTCTTTCACATCAAGCCTGAGCTGTCTGGCTGAAGTGCTTGCCTGCATGGCTAATGCTATTCAACGGAGTTCTGCTCACTTTTACAAGACAGGATTAAAGCAGAATAATAGCAACTACTATGAAATGAATGCATCCAACTGAGGCTACACTGAATGCATGGGCAGCGTTTTCTTGGGGCTAACTTTCTTTGCTGTTTCTATGGCTAATTTGAGCCTTTGGGCTTGACCAAATATCACTGACCTGATTTACTGAATGCTATTAAAAAACCCCCAATTGATTTGCTCTTCTTAAGAAAAAAAAGCAAACATATTATGTGTACATATTAAAATAACTTCATAATCCTTCGCTGTTTATATTTTATCCAGGGTTGGAAAGGCAGCTGGCCTCTTCATGATATGTGACTCAGTCGGAAATTGGTTTGCTGTTCCAAAGCTAACATGTTGCAGAGAAGGCGAGCTGATAAATATAACCGTGACAGTAAATAAATGGCTTGACAACACTTATTAGGTGTTATAGGGAGGTGTGGTAAATCAAATTAACCTCATTCCTGAGCTTAGACCTGGACGCATGCCTCCCTGCTCTGCTGGAACCGAGAAATCTCGCAGCGCCCAAAATGCCACCACTGTTTACTTCAGTTTACTAGAGCCACAAATGACTGCACTTAATATGGAGAGTGACATTCCCCCCCCCCCCCCCCCCCCACCCCCCTCCGCTTTATCATAATAACCAAATAGCACTGCCCCAAATCTGATGTGTCCATGAATATTGATAAATCAATAGCGCCCCATATGGGAGCAACTAGTTAGCCTTTGTTCCAGATTGGCTTCGCCCACAGCGCTTGCCTCTTAGCGACCGCACTGCTTGTCCTGTTGCCAAGGAAATGCTTCACGGAGTGTTGGAGACGGTGTGATGGAGTCCCTCCACTGGCCTGTGAAATCTTTCCTTGTTCAAATACAGACTCTGTACCGTCTGCTCTCCAGGCGGCTCAGCAACGCACAGAAAGGGCCCTGCTACTGCGAGAGACGAATTAACCAGGCTGCAATCTTCCCAAAATACATCCTGCACCTGCGGAGCGCGGTTTGAAATGCAATTGTCTGTCTTTTGAATTTCAGACGCCTTTGACAGCAGGGTTTTAACAAAGACCTCTGTCAGTGTCTGGCTTGTGATGTCGGCCGACTTGGGCTATGTCTGACAGCAGAGCTGGTGCTAACCTTGCAGAGAGGAAGCGGAGAGCAATGTGTGGCAGTGTTTAGGCTTAGGGCAACTTTACATGTTCCTTAAGCAGTACTTTATTTTTATTCTTGTTTTCTGTCAAAGCAACAGGCGGATTTGGCTCAGCCGGCTTTCGAAAAAGGCAACAGTTCCCAATGCAGTAGGTGTCTCCACTATCGTTGGACGTGTTCATGGGTGATTACTACAGTAATGATGAGTTCTCGTTTAAATGAATAATAAAAAATCTTTAAGAACTGAAATGAACATGACAGTGCTTTACCTCTCACAACTGTATGTTTTGGGGGCTTTATAAATGGCCCAGCAATATTATATGGCAACATATACAATGTACTAAGAGCGTTTCTTATGCCTGCTTTGCGTCTTGAGTATAGCCTATGTTTAAATATTAACAAATCATTGTTGTCCAAATCTTTTTACATTATCTAAAGGTAGGAACATTCTTCTCCTGTAAAGTTACAATTTTCGAGATTTATTCTGTTTATTTATATAAATGTTATTTAGATACTAGTATTCAGTATTACTAATTATATACACCTAAGTGCAAAATGGAGAACAAAAAGCATCAGAGGAAAACTATTTAATGATCATTTTGCATCTAATTTCATTTTTTCATCTAATAAAGGACAGATCACAGACAATTTGCATCTGATATCTAAACACTCAGTAACTTTATATCATTAACCTATAGCTAGCTATAACGGAGGTCCCACAAGCTCTCGATTATGAATCAGCATTGTCATATTTGCAGATACTGAAATTTGTGCCTTATTGTGTTCTGCAATTGCAAGGAAACACAGTGAGCCCTGATGTTTATGGGGGAGCTAGCGTAATACTAACTAATGCATCATTTTATACAGTTAAAGTGGGCCACAAACTATAGCAGTCTCTTAAAGGAAGCAGGATCCTGCAACAGGTGGCTAATTGAAGTAGGAAACAGTGGCTAGGTCCACGATAAAAACAGTGAAACCAATCTTTAGAACAAACAGGATTAACTCATTTAGATAAAAAATTACTTGCCAGAAGTTTTGTCTGAACCTCGGAGCTGCAGGAGAGCGGTTACATTATGTGAAGGAGAGGAACACAAGTAGCTGACACATACAAATTGTTAACTCTAATTGGTACTCTGTGACGTCACCTGTGCCAAATTTAGCCCCTCGACTTAAATCTAACTAAATCGCAGAACAAACAAAACAAAAAGTAATTTCAAGAATCTCTCTATGGGAAAAGAACAGCTGCATTCTTTTCCCACTGTCTGGCCTATTTCTACCTTTTTAAACTCTTTTGTATTCAGCACTAGAAAATGCTGAAACAAGTGCAGTCAAGTGGCTCAGGGGAGGAGTGGGAGGCACACAATGATGAGATTGCAGTTAACAGAAATGTTGTTCTAAGAACAACAAAAGGATATTGATCCAGGACCGTCTCTTTTTAGAAGAAATTACTTCATCATTACATGCAGGCACTATGCATCTGGATGGATGAATGAGTGCTACATTTGCTGAACAGTCACTATTTCAGCATCCGTAGATAAACTCCAGGGATAGCACAGTTCACTATAGAGACCAGAATCTTCAGAGTTTTCAGTCTTACTGCATAGTTAACGGGCTGTTTTCACTTATGTCATTCTGATGATGTTCAAAATCCAGATGGAATTTGGCGAGATGGAGGTGAGGAGGCTGTACTGAGTTTAAATGATGATACGAGCAAAAGGTACAAAGAGAAAATCAAAGCATATGTAATATGTGATCCTAATGTTATGAGAAGTGATTTTAAGTGAGCTGAAAAATTAGCTGCTACCCAGGCAGCAGTTATCAGAACTACCTTCTCCTGCATGCATCCCTCTGCTCAGATAAATATACAAAAGTATTAAGGTACAGCTTGTTTGTTAGCAGTTGCGTAAAGCTTAGTACCAAGGTCTGTCCTTTGGTTTTCTTTTACTGTCCTGTGGCTCAACTGGCAAAACATTTAACTCAGTGATGCCGCTGACATTGATGTATGGCTATTTACCTACAGTTTAAGGTGGAACAGGACAAGTGGTGAATAAGCTGACCCCTCCCTCATGCAGTTGGTATAAGGGAATACTGTATACTGTGTACAGTTGATCTGTGGGTGATTGACTGTGGAGTGGTGATATAACAAAACAGCTACAAAGTACTCGAACAGGAAGCTTCTCCTGCCTCGTCCTGACCTGACACAAAGGGACCGGACAAATTTGTGTGTTTTTTCACTCCTGAGCAACAAGTTTCTCGATAAAAGCCCCTTGTGGTTTCTCTGTTAAACTAATTTTAAGCGATGGTAAACACAGGCATTTTGAGAGTGTGCTGGAGCTCCCTATGATCTCACTCCATAGCAACACAGTGACATGAGGTAATTTGCAAAGAACCTTTTGGTGTTGCTACATCTGTCAAACATAAAAAAAAAACCCCAAAAAATGAAAGCATGTTCAATGACGTTTGTTGATAACCCCTGGACACTGAAACTTAATTGACCATTGCAAAATAATGACTGACATGCCTCTTAGCCAATCATAATTGTCTCCATAGTTCTCCTCCGTCAGGCCAAGGAAGGGCTTTGACAAAACTCCTGAAGATACCTAAAGTAAGAATGGCGATGGCAGTAAATAAGTCTTTTTAGATTAAGAAATGGTGGAAATGTTTTTTTTTCAGAGGAATGACATGTTATCCTGATTATCTGTAAGGTGGTGCTGTTTTTACTTCATTCCTGCAGCTGAAAAACTTTTGGACAAAACTATAGGAGACTGAACTCAGAGTTTAGCCTCAAAACTGTTAACTGTAAACTGTTATCTGGGTCAATTCCTTAAAATAATTTAATAAGATAAATAACATTGCAGAAAAGTGTTAAGCTGAGTTAGCTAACTCGCTTTTTCTTAACTTTGTAACTAACAAAAATCAGTCCATTATAACAGGGACTGTGTACAGATGAATATTAATACACTTATAGGTCATTCTTTGCAATGTTGAATCTTACTAAAAGCCAAGGAGTCCTCCTCGCCATTGAACCTCCTCAGATTAGCTTCTGTATTAGCTTAGGTAATGCTAAAAAACCTCCCCCATATTAGATGGTAAAAATCTTTAACATCAAGTATTCTCTACTTTCATTTATTTACATTTCTAGAATCCATTTAGCTTCTTCATATTTTGTCAGTTTATTTTGTCAGGTCAGGTTATTTCAAATGCAAATTCTATGTACTATGTAGGATGAGCTGAAAGTTTGACAGGTGCAGCAACAATAGCTATGGGATGCAGCATTTTCTTAGAATTTTTGCAGTCATTGGTGGTATATAATATATATATTTTTCTAATACAAAATATAATTAACAAATAAATATATATAAATAAAAAATAATATATCATTATTCTTCACCAAAATAATCAATCAGAGTGACCAAGCATACATTGCATACTGATAAAGTTGCTAGAGCTGAGCTTGAATAAACAACACAAAATAACTTCAGCAGTGCTTTCAACTTTCAACTGTTTCAGGATCTGAAATGGCATCATTTTCTGAACCGTGCTACAACAAAGCCCTAATCTCACAGGACGGTGCCTTTCTGATGTGGAAGAATAAGAGAGACATGACAGGTAACTCAGCAGTGCATCTGGATGTCCCTATTCTTATAACTAGGGCAGCATTGGGTTCAGTGAGTATCCACTCATCAGAGTCCACTTCTTCGCACACTGTGACCTGTATTGTGAAAGTAGAGCAAGAGTGCGTCGGGTCTTACGCACAGAATGGACGCCGGATTCTCTTCAAGAGATGAGACGTGTATACAAAATGACTTCTTGTCTGACCAAAGCCATAATCCCCGCGTTTTGACATTTCAGACTAGGCTGCAACCTGTGCGAATCAGGCCAAGTAGTTTATGCCCACTTTCCTCGCTGCAGTGAGCCTGAAGCTTGGGTGGTGTGGCTTGGATTGAGCAGTACTAATTAGCCTTCAGTCCAAGACAAGGAGGGAGCTCTTCAGCGCCAGAAGCAACGAACATGTAAGCCATTTGACTATGGGCTTCTGGCAGGCAGGAGTGTTACAGGCAAGGCACCTTCTGGTGTTGCAGGCAGAACACTCTCCAGCCTTCATTACGTTTACATTTATTTATATATTCATGTATTTACTTATATTTCTTCATAAGGAGAAAAGCCCTGAGGCGATTAAACTCACATCACTTCTGCTGTCATTAGAAATATCCACAGTGGTGTTAGCGAACAGGATCTGGATAAACATGAGTATTTTTATACCCCTTTTGTACTGTGCAGAACTATCACAGTTTTAATGGCCTTGTTGAACACCTGCTTTCTTATGAGCAGATATTGCTAATACTCCTTCCTTCTCCACTGTGGTTAGCCTAATAGCACATTACTTTTACTGAGCACTATTAACTGCTGGCTAAAACTGCAGCCAGACGAAAACTAAACAGAATGTTGAAGAATTTCTAGCTAATTCTAAAGCTTAAAGCCTTGGGGAATGTAAGGACACTATAGTTCTTGGCAAATGCAATTAAATTCTAATAATTTGTTCTCAGAATATGAAATGATTTGTTGATTTTTATAAAAACTTAATTTCATCAAAAACAATGCTTTAATTCTTGACCATCTCGGGTGAACATTGGGGAACCCACAGAGCCATCTAGACATATTGGCCTATTTTTCATGTTTGTTGTGTTTCATCTGTGCAAATGCTATAGTAATATAGTAATGTAGTAAAATGCTGCAGGTCATTTTTTGTTCGATTGAAATGGCAGATGGAAAATTGTTTCACTTTTTGTAGGTACCACCAAGCTAGCTTTTCAACTGGCCTTTAGATAGAAGGCATTACACATTAAAAAGCAATATAATCAGGAAGTTGCAATGGAAATAACTGGTCACATTTAATTCATGAATGACTGAAAACCAAAATCATGAAAAAACATCCTGGAAACATAACTAATGGAAATATACTTGCACCCAGTTTTAGTTAGATTTGGGAAATATAGAGGCAGTGGCAAGCAGCTTTACCCCAGGGCTGTATTCTGAGCTACTGTAAAACTAGGTAATCACAAGGTAAATGCATATTTATTGCCTTGTTACAAACCTTCAAAATTGTCAGTGTTTAACAGACAAGCACACAAAATAAATGTTGATGTGGTAATACTCCTTCTTTCTCCACTGTGGTTGGCCTGTGACAATGCTTTACTCATATAAGAAATTAATCATAATAATAATATTTTAGTATAATACGAAATTATCATTATCCAACAGTTTGCCTTTTAGCAGTTTGACATTTTTAGCCACGGATGAAGAACTAGCTCCTCACTTTTCTTCACTGTATATACTGTAAGTAGGCTTTTGCTAAAGGGCTTTGTAGCAGGCAAACGTAGATACTGCTATGTACAGCTCGTGCTATTGCTTAGGCTATTAGTTCAAACTGCAGTGCAATGTGAAACTTTATTTTTAGTGCCCTATGCGGAGTGTGTGAGAATTTGTTGCCTGAGCTACAGTTCACAAAATTTACACCCCCCACCCACGTACCTGTAAATGATTGCCTGCTGAGCTCTGGGATGGTCCCTGCCTGTATTCTGTATTAAGCAGTTGGTTCTGCAGCTGCCTTTACAGGGGCCTGACAAATGCTATTAGACATTGAATCCAATTTGTGCAGCCTGGGTGTACCCATTCTGGCTATACCTTGCCTAGATTTGTATTGAATGGCTTTGTCATAATAACTGAGAACTGGGTCTGAACTGGGCCAGCAGGAGATGATCAAGTGCCATCATCCCCTAACATCACACACCCTGAGTTTACAAAGCTTGAGAGAGAACAACAGACTCTGAGAAAAATAGTTACTGAAGAGCCTCTAGGGCAGCATCTCTCTTGTCACTGGGGTGGTACCATCAAAGCTATGTCTTTAGAACCTTTAGTAATTAAGAATAAGTTTGACATATTCAGCTGCAACTACTTTGTGAACACATCTAAGGTACACCGACCTTAAAACCATTGTTGTTCCGTTATACATGTTTGTACCTGTAAGAACAAGTACATGCACAGCCCCTTTTTTCCTGACAGTGCAGGCTGATGGTTGAAAGCCTGATTTTTTTCTGAAAACATACTGCAATGTTTGTTAATTTTTGCTGGAATTGCTGCTAATTTAAAAAGTTCCATCCCAAAGGAAGTTGGCTTTTAATGGCTTGTTCAAAAAATGGGCTGATTTAAGTGCTTTAAATATTAGAAAAACTCTCAGTCAGGTGTTTTGAAGGACATCGTCAGCAACGTCGCTGCTGTAATTACTGTTCATGACAGCCTCTCTACAGGGGTTTGAAGACTTGTTTGTAGTCCTGAACTGTCAGGGATGTCTAAATTTAACTCACTTTTGGTGCTTCACAAGACCTTTGTTTTAAAATACACAGTAAATCCTACGGAGGCTTTTAAAGCTTAACCACAAAGGGATCCTGTTTAAATATATACTGTTCCGCAGCATGTATTAAACAAATAGGCCCACAGACAAACATGTCATAGTGCTAAAACTGGGGGAAAAAAACAACATACCTTAGGGTATAAAGTATTTTCCCATCATTCCATATTCTAAGAAGCTGGTTGGGTGTAGTAATCCAGTGCGAGTCTGCATTCTTGGAGTTTCTGAAGATCGTGTCAGGAAGCCAAATGAGTCCGACCATGTTACTGTTCAGAGTTAATATTTTCATTGTGCTGTTGTATCTTAGTCGACTGTCTGTCCATGTCTGGGCAAAAATGATGTCAATCTGGTACTCCTGCAAAACAAAGAACATGAGAAAGAGCAAACATGAGTTAAACAGAGCAATGAGCCTCAGATGATTTGTCTCATCATTAACGCTTAGATGGTTTCAAAACACATCTCCCCCTGAGCGTTTAAGGCATTTTTCTTTTTTTTTATTGGCCGTTTCCAAGAATAACGTTCAAGAAACAAAACCAAATATAGAACCAATACCACTCAGAATCTCTGAATTACACTCCAAATAAAAAGGATTGTTTTTTTCCTGCTTAGTAGCTTCCCAAAGGAGACATTTAGAGCCGTGCTTTAACTACGTTAACCCTAGTTCATGCTTTTGTTTTTCAGTTTTATGGTATAGTCCTCCCGAATGCTGGTACACAGTGTCTCCCTCCAAGCTTGAAACTCTCGGTACAGAGAATGAGTCTTTTTATTAATTCAGGCAGGCATCATTCAGCATTCATTCAGTCCTGGTGGCCTGCCAAACACACTTGGCCTTGGATACCGGTCAGAATTAGCTGTGAGTTGCTTTAATGAGGATTATGAGGCTCCCGGCAGTGCGCGGGCCGGCAGGGAAGACCCTGCGAAGTGACCCGGCTAACAGATACAGAAACAGCCCGTGTTTTCTCCTCAGCTTTCAAGCCATTTCACTGTGTGTGCTCTCCAAAACCATTTGTGACCATTTCACAGAGGCAGCGCTGTGTGTCTGCTGAGTGCACTTACAAAATGTTGTTATTAGGAACTGAAGCTTTTCATGTGATGTCCCCAGGATTGCTGGGGCAACTCCTGAGTGCAGCTAAATAATGCATGGGTCGCAAGCCCCAGCCTTCAGATTTACAGGGCAACCTGTAGGCTAGCTGTAATGCTTAATCACACCTAGCTCTCTTGTGGGAAAAATGGAGGGAACCATCTGGAATGTATTTTATTTATTCGCAGTTATATATCTTATAGCTTGTCACTCTTTATACATAAAGAGCCTGAGTCCAAACCAGACAGGCATGGTATTTCTAAGGAAGGCAAAGCCTTTTTGTTTCGCAGACAGATCACTGTCTAGCCTAGCTTCATTATGTTTACTTGGAAGCAGCAACTCAAAAGCAACAAAAAACATGCTCTATGGATTGCTCAGCAACTGCTTAATAAATGAGTGCAACTAGAGCTGGTATGATCGATCAGCTATGTATCGGTAACAGCAGATTTCTAATCAAAATATGCGATCAGCCGATACATCTCCAATTTATCCGATCCCAAGAGCTGATTGATGGCATTGGGAATAGACATAACCTTGCTCGATAAAACCAGCATAACTGCTCACCACCAGGTGGTGTAAAAATGTTTGCATAGTGTTTATGTGCTAACCCATAAATATCTTCCTTCATATCTCATCTCAAGTCTTTACAGATACAATGTCAACAGAATATAAAAATAATTTCTAATTGCAAGTCTGCGTGCTGAAGTTTTATCCGTTGTGCCGTTCTCTGAAGTTAAAGAGTCACTGCATGCAAAATGATGCATAAATATTTCGGAATGAATTTCCATTTCAAACAGTGATGATCATAAACTTGCGATGGGAATGACCCAATCGAAATGTGTGCATGTGTTAGATGTGAGGTAGAGGCAACTAATGGCCTCATTATCGTTTCTCAGCTTTGAATGTCTAACCCACAAAAAGTCCTACTAATTCATTCCAGCAGTTTCAACCCACTGGCCTTTAAGTGTACCGTCCACTACAAGACGAGGGAGCGTTCAGTAGTTCTGATTAGTGATTTGTGGCGCATGAGCTGAAAGTTCAATAAGATCTCCCAAGAGCCTTCACAGTAGGATTTGGCACAGACCCTTATGAACTCATGCTAACTCAATGAATGGCCCATAATTTCCATTATTGTGGGCATCTGTACCTGCCACACTGAGGTCTACCTTCACTATATTAGGGTCAATTTATCATTTGACCTTTAAATAGAGATGTCTACAGTGACAGTACAGTTTCTTTTTTTTAAAATGTTTCATGAGCTGGTTGTTGTTCTGCTGGTACTAAAGGCAGCAATTATTCAAAGGTAGAAAGGGCACTCCAGGTTACATAGTTAAGTCCCCTCTTCTAATGTCCTCATGAATTTCCCCCAGCCAAGTTCATAATTAATGGTGGTGTCACATACCTGCCTGACATCCTAACACCCTGACAGTCATTTGACCTTTTGGCGAACTTTCTGGGCAACGAGCAGGGTCCCCTCATTTAATACCCACTCTCATTTAGGATCAAGTCAATGGGGCAGGAACACCATAAGGGCCGTAGTTGTGACCTTTTTGCTGGAAGCCAAAAAAGAGTTTACAAGAAACAGAACACCACCTTAGGTCCCAATCCCCAGGAGAAAATGTGTTCAGTGACAAGATAAACATAATTAATATTAGGTGCACAACACACATCTGGAAAGAATAATAATAGCCAGATGGAGGCATACTGGAAAGGAACCAATAAGCCATTTAGAATCCAGGTTCAATGAGCTATTGCAAAAAAAGAAATATAATTAACAATGCTTGACTGAATCTTCTTAACATCTTAAACTAGAATATGATGTTTATTTTCTTGATTTAGTAGAACTTTTTTCCATGCCAACCCAGATGCCATGCTTGGCGGACAAAGTCAGAATGCACTATTCAGTTGCCTCAGACCATCACACCTTGCATGCTATTAAACAATCTGTTATATTCATTTGTTTTTGGACTTCTCCCTCAAAACTGAGCACAGCCATACAGGCTCAACAATTAACTCTTCACCCAACACCCATGCTATTACTTACTTAGACTGACAGAATGAAAAAATGATATTTTGTCAAGGGATAGTGATTATTATTTCAAATTATCGACAGAACTGTAAATAACAAGATTTTAGCCTAGCTTATTTTGGCTCATTGAAATGTAGGCAGCTCGGGCCAGATTTCTAACACTTTCAGATGGTGAAGAAGTAGATCATCATGTTTTAAGCCAGTTGACTAATTGACAAATACATTTTTGCACTATACACATAAATACATGACTCCTAATTATCAACGTCTCTTGAGCTCACACTTACTGGTAACAGGTGTATAGAAATGGAGTATATAGACATGCAGTGAACACTGCAATAATATGGGGTTGTACTGAAGAGCTATGTGACTTTTAATGTGGCATAGGATGTCAGCAATTTCTGCCCTGCTAGATCTCCCTCAGTCAACTGTAAGTGCTATTACTGTAAAATGGAAGCATCTAGTAGCAAGAGCTCAGGCACAAAGCGATAGACCATGCAAACTCGTAGAGTGGGGCTGTTAAGTGCGGAAGCTTGTAGCTCTTTAAAATCACCTATCCTCTGTTGCATCTCTTACTGCAGACTTTCAAACTCCCTCTGGAAGCAACACCAGCACAAGAACTATGCATCTGGAACTGGATTTCAATGGCTGATAAACTTCATTTAAACCTAATATTACTATTTCGGCTGGAGTGATGTAAAGCACGTCACCCCTGGTCTCTGGAGCAGTGGACACATCTTATCCTGAGTAAATAATCATCCTCCGGTCTGATGTCTTCAGTGTGGCAGTCTGATGGACAAATTTGGATATGACAGATGCCAGGATTAACTCTACCTAATGCAGAGCTAACAGTTAAGCTTAGTAGAAGAAGAATAATTATTATTTATTAATGCCCAGGGTTTTGAAAAGGGGTGTCCAACAAGTTCACATAGGCACAAGGTAAAGTGTCCACACACTTTTAGCCAAAAATGTATACGCACACTCAAAAATAAAGGTATTATATAAGATTCTTTAGAGTAATGGCATAAAAGAACCATTTTTTTATACTTTTCAATAGATGATGTGATGAACCTTTTTGGAGTTGCCATACAGTGCATTCAAATTTAAATTTAAATCTGACTTCTACACAAAAAGGTATGTGACTTTGGTTTTTTAGCTCCAGAATGGAATGAGTTTGATGGGCTTTGCTCTGATTTGCTAACTCACAGCAAGAAGCCACAATGATGACACAGAAGCAACATGTCAAAAAGACACAGGCAGGAAAAAGTTATTAAAGTCATTACTCGCTATAAAACTTTTAGTTTAGCATGATCTGCTTTAACTGGCAAAATGATGCTGTTATTTATATGTTGCTGTTAGTGTTGTGATGGTTGTAAAGGTGATAGTTTCCTCAGTCTCTTCAGTGTTATTATACTCTGAGTGAAGTCTGCGCAATATTGTTCAAGGTTTAAGAAACTAAAAACATTAATTAATGAATTAATCATGTTAAATACTCACTTGTTTTGAGAACTTTATGCTCCTCCTTAAATGGTGCTGTAGTTACACATAATTAGGCTGCAGTAGTTAAGATGGAACTAAACATTCAATTATAAAGCTGGTGAATAGGAAGCCAACTTCAGTACAGCCAAGTCAAAACCTTGGTTTTCAAAAAGGTACATGTAACAAGAAATTCTGAAAAGTAAATGTAACCTTTACCTTGAACTTATTCACAAGAAAGCCATAGCAAGGAAAACTCCCTTGAAAAGGAAGAAACTTTGTTATATATGATAGAACAGATACATCTCAACATCTCACAGTAAAGCATAAGAAGCATATATAGATGCTTTTCTACTTATGTACTTTAGCTGTTGAACTATATGGAAGCAGTTGAAACTAAGCTGCAAGGCATGTGTTTCTGTTCGGATCCTTTCAGGTCACTATATAACGTGCAGAATATAATGAATGCAAACTGTACATGGCAACCCGTCTTTATTCTAGAGATGCTTGTGTTCTAAATAACACTTGAAATACGCAGTGGGTGTGCCCCTTACCCTGTGAAAACCTGCAGACGAATGTGTTGTGATAAGTGGATGTAACACATTCAGGCCCTGACCATGAGTTTGTTTAAAATACAACAGAGGCTTGAACTCCTGGTCAGACCCCTCTTACTTTTTTTTGCCACTGCAAATTTGTTGCATTTATTTTTATTTGATAGGTTCATTTTTTCATTCATTCATTTTTTCACTTTTAGCTAAGTTTTATTTTGTATAAAGCATTTGGAGCTAAATTTCTAATGCATGACATGTGCACCATAAATGAAGATTATTATTATTATTAATATTATTGCAGGGGCTACATAATAAAAGATGATGATGCATCATTTATGCAATTACATCCTGATTATGCCACCCGACTCAACTATTGAAAACTATTGGATAATATATTCATTATATATTCATATTCACAGCGATTCCGTTTTAATCAAAATTTTTATATGACTTGTTTGAAACATGCCACAAGTACTCAGAGAGCCATCAGTAGTTCTTCGTTTCTGGCACTCATGGATCTCACATAGTCTTCCAATTGCCGTGCTGTGGATATTACAATGATTAGTTATTGTAATTGGCCTACAAAGATAATATACGTCTAAATTAGCTTTGTCTTACTTAGAACAGAACATGATCTTGTTAATGATAGCTCTAATTTGCACCACATATTCTCAAAGCAAGCATTAGGGCTGTAAGTAGTCTAAAGACAAATAGAACATGACTCTAATGCAATTTAGCTGCTGCTTCCTGTCTCCATAAAATCTAATTCCTGTCCCATTCAATAATATGCTGTAAATCTATTAAATTCTCTTTCGCTGGGGAAATATTTTCATATTTAATTTTTAAATCGGGGGCAGGACTAGCAGGAGTATAACTCATTACAGCAAACGGTGAGGCCTGCACTCTGGCCTGTAAGGAATCATTTTCTGCTCGAGTTCCTGTCATGCTCTGAAATGACCTGCATACAGATGAGTGATTTCCCACAGCGTACTGGGCTGCTACCCTCAGCTGCAGAAATCAGAATGCGGGAGGTAATGCCACCATGCCTGACAGAGACATCACACCACTCTGCCTAAATGCTCCGGCCGCGCTGTGGCGTCCTGTGCGAGTTCCCGCCTTTGATTTGTATGCGAGAGCCACATTCACGCGGATTCATCCGGCCCTTCTCCTCCCTTAGCTCTAATTAAATTCCTAGTGCCATTTATCATTATGAGCGAGAGGGAAGAGAAATAAAGCCCGGATGAATAAGGAATAGGGCAGGCACAGCGAGCGCTACCCAACTATTGGGGCGCTGGAGCATTGTGGGATGTCTCTGGTGATTGTTTTGCCTACAACAAAAACCTTTGTGGTAAACTTCTCAGCATAATAACCTAGAAATGTGGCTCTGATGAGGCAGGAGGATCTGTGTGGAGACCGCACAGGAGTATCAGTCATTTCCCTTCGTAAGAATCCCCCCTTTTCTTCAATCACGACGCGACTGCCTCAGCGGGTTCACTGTTCAAACAGTCGGAATGTGTTTCTCTCCGTGTCTGTAATCATGCAATTTGGTAGAATGTATTTGCCAACTTTTAGCACTCATGTCAGCGCGGAGAGGATGTTTTATTTAAAAGCATTCAAAGTTTTGAACAGCACTCAGGAGAGTAATACACCTGTAATACAATGTTTGTGCTTAATGCTTTTTAATAAAGGCAACCAACAGATCTCGACTACAAACTAAAACATAGAGTTTGTTTTTTAGCGTTTACAAGAAATTTCATTAAAAAGCAGTAAAGCAGGGAAAACGTCAAAGCTCAACGTCACATTCTCTAAGTAGTTTAGCAGCAAATGCAACAATGCAAAACACAATTATTACAATATAATGTTGTGTATTGTTGTTTAAACCAGAAAAACTTTCCAACCCAAATACATACAAATATAGTAATCATAAATTGACTGGTGAAAGGAGATTATATGTATATATATATTACATTTGTAACTACAATGTACAATAAAATAGTTACATATTTGCAGAACATCTAAAGAGTGTTTTAGTGAATTTGTGAAAATTTTTTGTAAAACACTGACTGTTTTAACTTTTATTAGGAATATAGATTTCTCTCATTGTTTGTTTTGTGCATACCGCCGCTCGGGCAGCCGTCAACTGGTCGCTGGTGGCTATTTTGTTTAGATTGATCATACAAACTACATGGGATCCAGGAAAACACAGCACCCAGTTGGTGTAGGCTGTATCTATCAACTAACATCACATGACACAATGAAATTTTTAAGGAAATATCAAATAAATAAATAAAAATGTTTCATTTCAGTTTTTTATTTATACTCAGTTAATACTCAGTTAAAACAGTTAATAAATGTATTCCCCTGCATCTGTCTTTTAATACCTGTCTTTCAATTATACACAATAAACGAATGGAATAACTAGTTAACTTAGTTCACAACGAGGCTATACTTCTTCAGGGTGCATCTCTGAGTGAATATCTGGCTGTTAAAATCAATGACATTGTTGGAAACATGTGATAATGACTGAAAATACTTTAGTTTACCTACATAAAATCTCCATGCAACATTTATACCCTGTGCTCTTCTACCTAAAGATGAACATGGTGAGTCTTCCCACTTCCTAAGAGCAAAAAAGGACAAATATGTATTAAGTCATTGTGGTCATGTCCAGTCAGGAGAAAAACTATGTACTCCAAGGATCCATGAGTAAACACTGCTGGTCAGTCAACAGGGAAGCGTTCTGTGCTGCAGGTGTATGCTTCTCCAGAGGCCGACCCCTCGGCTCCTAACAACCTTATTTATATCACAGCAACGCAGCAAAGAAGCCATTTAAGGCCACTGAACCAAATAACAACCAAATAACAAAAAAACACACATTTCCTTCCTGCAAAAGATTCCACAAGATTTCCCACAGGGCAAATGTGAGTCCCTGAAATACTCCTGCGAGCCAAAGTCCTCCTTTATGCCTTTTATTCATGCTAAGCTATCCAAATGTACCAAGCCCTCTATCTTCATTGGAAATTCATTCCCGTGTAAGAAATCCAGAATGCACTGGCCATGCTCTACTTGGTCCTACTTATTGCATTTTTTCAGTAATTAAAAAAATCTGGACACCGACATCTCTAATACTGTCATCTGAGATATAATCATTTCCATGCTTTCTATGCCAACTGTCACTGAGCCCATCTTACCAGTCCAAGCAAACTCACCACTGAATACATCATCATGAACATCCTCCATCATGATCAAATTTGGATCTGCAGCTGTCCACTCCAAGGACATAATAAGACAGTGGATAATGGAAGCAGATAAAGGGATGCGAGTCATCTGGTGGTCATAAACAAATATGAGGGTTTTTAAGCATCCACTGAAAACGATAACCCTGTAACCAAAAACTTCCAAATACTGTATATCCAAATACTCCAAAAGAAGCTATTTACAACACACTTCCTTTGATTCGAATCTGATTTAATGTATACGCTTACATCCTATCATTGCCTACAATTACTGTGACACATAACAACAATTTAAAGTGAATGTGAGTGATATCTTCAGAACAAGTTCCCACCCAATGCCATTCTAGCAGAAAAACCTCATCCCAACTATGAAACAAGGTGGTGCAGTATCATAGTTCGGGACAGTTTTGCTGCTGTTGGGTGAGGGCAGTTTATTATCATTTGATGGAACTATGAATTCTGGATTCTGTTAAGATATACTACAAGGACACAAACCTAAAGAAAAAACACTGGTGAGTATACAAAGAACTCTTGAAGCTGATAAATATTATATTTTTAAGTGGCTCAGGAGTCAGAGTCCATATATTATTCCAACAGAAATGTTGCAGCATAGTGTCCATTCATGAAAGCCACAACAAAACAGATTTATAACATTTCTACAAGAAGGAGTTGGGCCATTTTACTATGCAAGGTTGATCAACAATTACAGTCCCTGCTGCTCAAGGGGGCTAGATCGATTACCATAAGCATAAGGTCACACTTATTTACTAACAATTAACATTACAAGACATTACTTGTGGGATCTCTTTGTTCAATAAATTCATTATAAAATAAATATAGTATAAAAATATAGTGGCTTGTGTCACATTACTTTGGGTTCTCTTCATATATTTTAATGAGTTCAATGAAGATCACATTTAAAAATTCACAAAGTGTTCACAATCTTTCAAGCACCATTGGTTATTTAGTCTGGTGTGTGTTGCCATATTGATGAATATTCTATTACATCCTTGGAATAAAAAGAGCTTTCACTGTTCTTCTTGAGCCTGGAGGTACTCGAAGAAGCATTAACTTTTATTTCATGACATTTCAGGTAATTCACTGGTGCAGTTCTCTTTAATGACCACACTGCATTCTGAGGGACTGTAGTGGGCTAAGTATTCTAAAATACTATCAATACCTCACCACCCATTTATTATTTTCTCAATCTACAGTGAATGCAATTGTAGTCAGCAATTGGCAGCATCATTTAATTGTGTTCAACACTTTTTTGCTGTGAAGTGAGAAAGGGAGTCTTGAAAAGTGAAACTTCATAAACCTACACTGTTTGTTGTGGCCTTCACAGTAGTTAATGAGGCTCTTAATAGCTACAGAAACGCAGGTTGGTGATAGTGAATGTCAAGGTTTGCAAATTGCCTTCTGACTTCTGCCAATCGTCCCGAGTTTCTGCCGCAGTTTGTCCCTTAAGGGGGGCCTTTTCAAACTCTCTCAAGCGTTCCTCCTTTCATTTTCTGCTAGGGATGCAATGTGCACAGACACAGAGAAGCTCTTCTCCAGTCTACGCAGTGTGCACCTTTCACGTTTATAACAAATATCAGATTTTTCCAGTGAGCATCACAAAGAAGAAGTCTACATCATCAAAGCTGACCAATTAATAAAGAGGACTCATCCTCTCTAGTTTTCAAACACTCATAGCTGAACACTCAGCACAAAGAAGAAGATGAAAAAAGGGATTTCTTTTTCATGTATAAATTATTTATTTATTAATTTATAAGTCATAAATTATAAAAGTTATTTTAAGTTTTGAAACACTCCCTTATCTAAATATTTAGCATTTTGTGCAATTGTTTTCTTGTATTCCTCGCTTGCCAGTCAAAGGTGTTAACTTCATCTTTATATCATGAGATACAGCATGTTTATCATTTCATGGACCAGCATGGCAAGAATGTCTACACTTTCAAAACAGGGCTACCACAAAAACAGACCTGCAAGGAACTTACATGTTGCCAAACTTGCTTTAAAAGGTTACTAAATGTTTCACAGAAAACTCATGCATAACATTGAGATGTGATGGTGGTGCTGTTAGGGTTCACTCCAAAAGGCTCAGACACACAAGAGCGGGCAGCAATGTCCACTGCTGCATTAAAACACAGATGCACATTAAGCCAATGAGAATGCAGCTAACAAAATCCTGATGCTTGTGCTCAGATGCATTGTTTCTGTGTGGGCGGAGCTTCTGAGGTGGAAAGTACCAAAATACTAACAAAACAAAAGACTAAAAGAAATAAAGGAGTGGACACATATTGGTGTAACAAGTAGCAGCTCAAGGCCCTAGTTGGCTGCCAGTAGGTTTGTTAATGGGCTGCGTTACAATGCTCAGAGGTTTTGAGCTTTGAAACTGATACATCGGTGCTCTCTCTTGGTGATCAGGCATGCAGCAGCTATGATAGGCAGAACCAAAGAAGGTTAGATGTCACATATAAGCAGTTCTGGTTTAGATAGCACAAGAGACACTGCCGTTTGTTCAGAAGGTTAACAGCACCCCAACTTTCAGGGCAGACTAAATGATGGAATGTAGCACAGAATATAAAAACCTTATCTAAGTGTATAGAGTGTGGGTGCAAATTTCTTGTTCATATTGAGTGACTCACTCAAAGATGTTGTTCTTTCTAAGAAAAAAAAGAAAGAACATTTTTCTGCCTCTGGTGTGCTAATTAACAGTGTGTCTCCTATAGCTATATGCTGGGACTCGCTGTACTCATTGTAGCTGATAATTACATGTCCTGACCTTAAAAAAAATAGAGATATCCAGTCCTCTGTGGACTGGCCCGCATCACATCTTTATCTCATTACCAGAGGGTAGCCCTGTGAAACCAGAAACAAGCCATCTGCTCCCCTCTGATCACATATCTTAAGTAGGGCTACAGGCACTGTAGGAGAGACTGGCGCAGACGATGTGTATGGCACGTAGAGACTGGCTATCGTTACTGCGTGTGAATTCCCCACTGAAACATTTTTCATTCTGTCGTCTTTCAAGTAGTGAAAAATAAAGTGCTTACGTTGCTCTTCACTGTGAACCATCTCTCTGTTCCTCTCTCTGTCCTCCATCTACCCTTCTCTCTCACACTGCGTTTCTCGTCCAGCTAGCCCCCTTGCTGGCTCTCTGTCATCTCACTCACTCACTCACTCACTCACTCACATGCCCCACTAGGTCTTGTGTTTTCATTGTGATGATGCCCCCCCCCCCAAAACCTCTCTCTTCTCTTTCTCCTAGTCTTTCCTCGGTCTTATCCTGCTCAGAATAGCATCCTGCAACCCCTCCTGGACACTGCTCTTAGTGACCACTTCAAAAAGCAACCCCTCAATTTCACTCTCTCTTGAGAGAGAGAGCCGAGAGAGACTGGAAAGTGCTGTTCATCTCCACAATGCTGAGCCGTGTTGGAGGGATGTTATGTGAAACAGTGAAGTGTCGTTTGCGTGTGTGTTCTTTCTCAAGTGAACACTGGGAGTAAGTGTGGAACCAATTATTGCTTTATCAGTAATTAGTGAGCGAAATGCTGAGAGGAGCACTTGGTAACCACAGAGGTACCTGTGGGGGTGGTGGTGGTGATGGTTATGGTGCTTGTTAAGAAAAGGCTTAGCAAAATACAGATGACAGATGTACTGCTGATCTGCAGCTACACATTTAGGCGAGAGCCAACAAGATGATGTAGCCACTACAAAACAATGCATGCAAATCCTCCCATGTTATTCAAAATCGCCTCTTACAGCCTATTTAAGTCTTGATTTGTTGGGCCACTGGCACTTTTCCACTTTGCTTTAGTCCATCTTAAATGGGCTCAGGTCCAGAGAAGGTTTATATATGGTTTATATATGTATATGGTATATATGGTTTCTTTGCATGGTAGTTTTTAATTTGCATTTGTAGATAGAGAAAGATCTCTGTTCACAGACAATGGTTTTTGGAAGTGTTACCTGTGCAGTGATTTCCACTACAGAACCATATGTTTTTAATGCAGTGAAGGACTGAAGATCACATGCATCCAAAAAATCTTAAACAAAGATTTCGCTGGCTTCTCTGATTCTTGAACCATACTGTAGATGATAAATCCCCAAGTGAATCTCCAAGTTCTTTGCTATTTTATGTCAACATATATTATTCTTCAGTTGTTGCGCTACTTGCCCACTTAATATTTTACTGAGAGTGGTGAACCCCTCCTTATCTTTCTTTCTGAAAGACTCAGCCTTTCTGGATGTTCTTTTATATCCAGTCATGTTACCGACCTGTTGTCAGTTAACCTAGTTAGCTGTGAGATGCTCTACAAGGTGTTTTTTGCCATTGCACTCAATTTTAACATTTGATATGTTGTCTTTCTACTAGATTAAATTAAATATATTGTTTAAATAAATTATGCATTGTTGCATTATCTTTTTATTTACGTTTTGTACAGCATCCCAACCTTTTTGAAAATGGGTGGTATATCGAGCCCACACAGCAAGCAGCACGCACAACCTTTAGTTTCACTTTGTTTTGGTGCCTGCTATTATTGAAGCCCTTCATACAATTTAATTCATTTTTTTTACATTTTTGCATGTGTATGCATTCAGCACTCCAATCCATGCCCAAAACTCTCCAGTTCAGGTTTTACTTAATGAGACAGCAATGACTTTGTCTTCTGAGCCACAGCATAAATGAGGTTGTACTGAGGTGTTAGCTGCCACACTAGGAAAATGTCATCGAAAGCGTGACAGTATTTTTCTTGCTTTTGTGATTTTGCATTGCCACCTGTTCATTCCAAAGGAGAAATCTGTCATATTGCATGGTGCAAGATGGGTTGTTGTGCGTGAAATCTGTCACATTGTGTGGTGAGAAAGTTCAGGTTTTTTTTTTTCAACTTTATGCAAATGAATGTGGCCGGTGCATCGTGTTTAATCACTCAGGCAAGGATAGACTGGTCCTCAAAAAACATACATCTCTCTGAAGATAAAGGGCAGAAACAACAGTGCTTTTTCTTAGCTTCTCTAATAATCCCACCACAAATTCATCAGCATTCTGTACGCCTAATGCAGTCAGTCGCTTAGATCAAAATGCAACCAATTATGTTTTCTTACATACACGTTTGTTCAGTTTGGTGAGACAGTTTAGAGCCAGCTGTTGCAGGAATAGTGAGATGTTGGTAATGATTCCTATGAATCTTATGGATTCATAATAATCTGTATTTAACAGGGGTTGGACAATGTGCATCCAATTGTTCAAACATTGTATCCTGAAGGTGGTGCCGTGTTCAGGATGACAATGCACCAATACACACAGCAAGACTGGTGAAAAATTGGTTTGATGAACATGAAAGTGAAATTGAACATCTCCCATGGCCTGCACAGTCACCAGATCTAAATATTATTGAGCCACTTTGGGGTGTTTTGGAGGAGCGAGTCAGGAAACGTTTTCCTCCACGAGCATCACGTAGTGACCTGACCACTATCCTGCAAGAAGAATAGCTTAAAATCCCTCTGACCACTGTGCAGGACTTGTATATGTCATTCCCAAGACGAATTTACGCTGTATTGGCCGCAAAAGGAGGCCCTACATCATACTAATAAATTATTGTGGTCTAAAACCAGGTGTTTCAGTTTCATTGTCCAACCCCTGTATAAAAAATATTTATATAGCATTTAGCATTATGTGGCATAGCATGCATATACATATATAATTGCTCCTAAGCAGTCACATTTACATGCAAAAAAGTTTAAAAAGCAAGAGTATATGACTTTATAAAGTCAGGTTCAATCACTTATATTATATCTGTTCCAGTTACCAGTTAGCTAAACATAAATGACTTAAATTCATACTACATATAAAACGTATGTTCTCGCGTGTGCTCAATTGCTGCCTCTTTTTAGTAAGATGGTAGCCAGTTGTGACAGGTCCAGGCGTTTTACAAATATACAGGAAACCTGTGGTGGTGCATTACCATGTAAATCTTTACTGTGATCTAATGAGTGGATATTATAATGTCTTATGAAACCTAACATTACACAGTCATTTTCTCTGGCATTATAAAGTGTTATGCATGTATTTATAGCACGTATAAGCAACTAAATAGGCTTAATGCCTTATAAGTGTGATATAGCATTGTGAATATAGAATTCATAGAAAGTGTTAACAAAATGCTTATATGACCCTAATATTTGTGTACATGAAGGCCTGACTACAGTATAATGATGTAAGTTCATGTGTTTAGTTGTTAAACACAGTTATTGTGTTTTAGTTAGTATTGTGTTGTAATGTTTAATTGAATGATTTAAAGGAAGCATAGGTTCATAAGTATAAAAAACTTGGTTTTATTGGTAAGCTTATTGCATTGATTAGACTCACTGACAGTAGGGCTGTGTATTGGCAAGAACCTGGGGATACAATACGTATTGTGATACAGCGGTCACGATTCAATATATCGTGATATACTGCAAGCAAAGTGATATACTGTGATCAAATCCTACTATTAAAACACACCACTATATGAACAGGTTTGCTAATGCTTACAATAGCATTGCGCCCTTGTGCTGCTTGTTAATGTTGTAATGGAGCTGAAAATGGATTACAACACTGCCATCTAGTGGTCAGAGGTTTAAATACAACACACAATGATTCACTGTCTGCCAAGAATCGTGTTTCACGAAACATAATATCCCGATATTCGATATTTTGATATTGTTTTTACACCCCTAACTGACAGTAGATGGAGTTCCCATCATTAATATGAAGGTCTGTGTTCCTTACCTTGACCAGACTTACACTAGAGCAGAGAACTAAGCAGGACACTAATTGTTTCTGATGCATGATAATATTGTGAGTTTTCATGGACGGACGAAGCTCAGCCCTTACCCCAAGAGAGAGAGAGAGATCCAAAAATGCTTACTACAGGCTTCGGAGGCCTTTGGTTCTGTCCTCATTATAAATAGCCTTAGGTCATTTTGTGGACGGGAAACAAAGATTTTTTTTTTTCAGCCAAACTTGAGCAGTTAAATAGGCTAACGCTTTAAGCGAGTCTAAACAGTGGCTCTTTTTTTAAACCCAGTTACATGTTACGAGCAGCATATCATTCAGCTGTACAATCCCTTTCATGTCAAAAGATGCCTGAAACTATAGAATAAGTTATTACATTTGCTGCTATGTTTATTATGACACATCCACAGGTGTAATTTGCGCTGGGGGCACCAAGAATCTACCACTGTTTGTAATATCCAATTTTGTCTCCACCACTTGTTAAACATGTAGTGTTTATGAAATACTGTGCATAATAGCTCACCGCAGTGTTCAAACTAAGACCATGTTGAAAATGTTTTTCTTTCTTAGCATTAAACTGACGCATGATGCTCTGGCACTGACAAAATATCAGTTCTGTGTGTACGCAGACAATGACATTGTTTTCTGACCTGAAGTGCGCCCAGTAAGGAGGATAAGCTCTTGTTTTATATAAACAGGATTATTATTAGGATTATAATTATTGAATTTACTGTTGGCCAGTAGGCTACAATATAACTGGAGTTTAACATCACAGAATGTTTACTGCCAGCAGTATATATAAGAAACGGATTAGAAATAGATGTTGGATGTTCTGCTGCAACAAAAACTAAGAATATCACAGGCTAAATTAAACTACCCCAGCCACGGAAAACTCCCTAGTTCAGCAGTTCTTAGATAAGTCATTAGAGACCCCCATATGGTCCAATGTTTTGCTCCATCATAATATGCAATATATATAGGGATAGAGAAAATGTGGACCATCTGACTGGTTTGAGAGTCACTTCCTCGGCTTGACAGCTTGTCTGGAATAGCAAAAGTAACCAAAAGGGCAACAAAAAAGTATGTTTGTTTAGTTTATTAGAAGAGAAAAATAAATATCCTTAATCATATAAAAACATTAAAAATAAATAAATAGATAAATAAATAAATGCCATTAGCACAAACTCAATTCCCAAATGTTACGCCAGTAAGAATAAAGGAAATGAAACAGATAATAGTTATTTAAAATTACCCTTTGTCTGTCTACTACCTGTATATACCTGTAAATACATACTTAAACCATTCAGACATGCAACACCTGCAGAACCTTCCTAAAAAGTTGCAACAGGCAATTTAAGACTAGGAAAGTCTTGTTTCTGGACATGCTATACATCCAAGAAAGACGTAGTCCTTTTTTAACAAGGATAGGTCCACACCCAAAAATACAAGGTGCTAAATGTTATCAACCGATTCAGGACTCATGAAAAATGATTGTGTATAAAAGACAACACTGAAAACCTCAAATGAATGCCTGTTATTTTGATCCCTCAGACAGCACTGCATTAAAAACCAGTACATTTCCATGATGGATATCACTGTATGCATTTGTCCCAACTCTTTTGGAAGGTGTTGCAGATATTAAAATTGGAAGTGCATATTTTTAATATAAGCTATAACATGATTTTTTCACTGTTTTTAATTAAGGACAGGTCAAACGAAAAGAGCATTATTATTATGAACATTTTTGGATTTGTTTTTATTTTAAGTATTGTGTATATAGTGCTGTTTAACATGCACATTGTTTTTGCGTAAATTAACAGTCATTGTACAAGTAAAGCTGGTGGTTGCAGTCCAATGCAGTTTATTAGCTGTGAACTTATGTGAACTTACTAACTATCTATGTTATAGGCTTTTTAATATACATATCTTTGATGTAAAATATTTAAAATAATAATGAATATTGTTAAATGAGTAATCTCATTCCATTGTTCATTAACACAGTGGCAAAGACAAAATACTCCACTATTTGTAAACAATAAGAACTCAATTAACTCTTATTCTATGATGTGGTGGCTCACTATAAGCCTTACCATCATTTAGTGTTGTCTGCCCTGATCTGAATAAACATTTTAAATAACTCCTGTTAATTGATACGTGCATCGTATCTACTAATTATCTTAACAATAATTATTAAGTTGTCCACATATCGAGACATGTATGAGATATGGTTATTTGTTGCATGTTTGATGACACATGATGCACATGATGTATAAATTAATTGTCACTCATGCATGACATAATGAGTTAATGCTGTTTCATGTACGCCAGAGGTCACTTATAGGCGGGCCGCGGTCTGGATTCGGACCCAAACCGATAAACTATTGAGAATGACTTAATTTAGACAGTGTTTATTTTAAGTGGCGGAGCTTTTCTTGTGTTTACGGTATACGGGCTTTGCATTGAACTCGCGTGCGCTGTAAGATCACCGAAGGGTCCTCAGCCAATCAGATCTGTGCATATTGGGGAGTGTGGCGAGCGCACACAGGCGAGATACGAAGTGAGGAGCAGCAGCCGGAGACTAAAGCGAGTATAACGAGAAAAAAAAGAAAAAAAAGAAAACTCAACAGCAAAAACTGAGTGTTTAACAGGAATGCTTATGGAATGGACCTGCTCGTCTAGTTTTGGAGAATACCGCTCTGTAAAACCAACATGTCAATTTGTGAAGCTGAGTTAACAAGAAGACGCACATTTTATTTACTTTCTTTATAAATAAACAGATTTTTTTTAAAGCATTCTGTTTTTGGAAATGTAGCTCTTGTTTCAGTTCAGCATTTAAACAGTGAATTTACTGAAATATACTGAACAGTATTTGTAATACGTTTGTCTTTCAGTAGCTGATGGTATAAGATGCTGATATTAGGTAACTTAAATATACAGGATACAGCACTGAATCATAACACACGTTAGAAATGATGACGGTCCAGTCCTTGGCCTGAGGAAATCACCTCTAACTGGACCTTACTGAACACTAATTAAATACCCCTGATGTACGCGTTTCCCTGTTTTGTATGTGTGTTTGAACCAGTGCATTCAAAATTGGAATAAAAACTTATAACTGCAGAAACCTGCATCATTTTTGTAGTTCTGTAGTTTCCTGGCACAAGTGATCTGATCCACTGTTCTATATATACTTCATACATGGGATATTTTTAGCTTTCATTCAGGGGGATACTTGCTGTGTTTAAGATCTGTCATGGTGTCTATCAAGGATACCTTTGAATGAACATAACCAGATGGCACTCTTTATTGTGCAACTCAATCAACATTTTCTTTTTTTACTTCACTCTTTCAGATTTCTAAAAATACTTTCAGGTAAAAGGCTGGAACTGACTACGAAGAGACGCAGTGTGTACAGCCTTTAAAGAGATTTGTTGAATCGCTGACAAGTGATATTGTCAACCATACAATCAGCACTTTGATCAAACTTTGTTCACTAGACAGGCCTAATGTATAGTGTATTTTATGGATAATGTTTCTGAAGTCAATATAGTGGTTTGAACTTGGCACTGTAGCTGACAGCTAATCTTTTGTATTTACAGAAGAGAAATGAAGTGATGCATTTCAATTTCCTGCACAGCACGCTAAGGGTCGTGTAGGTGAGCCAGTGAGTCCGTGCACAATAAATTACTCTGCAGAAAATGGAATTGTAATCAGCTCCTACAGACTATTAGGAAGTCATTAGGAAAAGAATCTTTTCTTAACTACTGGGTTGCTGTGTTAAAAGGCCCATGTCTTACTTTCCCTTGCATTGAATGTTTCTATATTGTAGCACCTTTTACAGGCTTTTTCAGCCATGGACGCGCTGAAATCATGGCCATGTGGAGCGACGAGTGCTAAGCACCATGGTAAATGTCAAATACAACATAAGCTGTAAGCTTAAAGATGTGTGGAATTTAACTATGTTGCTTTTGTTACATTTCCAAAATACAATGAATTCAAGTTTAGTAGCTTGGTTTCGATATGTGGACTGTAGAGCGATGAAAGGTGTTTTTTAAAATGTAACCATGTCTGTATTATACCCTTTTCCTAAGAGTTTCAGATGACAAAATGCTGAAAATGTGTTTTTCTATTATGTAGGCCCATTCTCTCTGTCCTGCAGTGATTTTCGTAATGAGAAGTGGTTGAGCAGGCACATATCCCAGAGCACTGGATGATATCATGGACCTCATACTCATGTTTGAGTTGCTTCATCAAACTAAATGAGGAGCACTATCTCCATATCAAATAGCAGATTTCGAGCACTGATTCAACCCTCTTTGATCATCCACTGCATCTTGTATGATGTGCACTGCATGCTGCTCTACCCTGAATCACTGCCCTCTTTCAGAAGGCCATGTCTGCCTCTTGTGCCTGTAATTACATGCTGCTTGTTTTTATTTTTTTATTGTCAGTGGAACAGCAATGCTGTAGGTTTGAACAAGCTTAGTAAAGGAGAAGATCAAAGACAGAAGCTGCTACAGTTTCACACGCTGTTTGTCAGAAGAAGGGTTTTGGGATTTGGCAACAGCTCAGGTGTGTTTTCTTTCCCTCATTTTGATCACACTCCTTACCTTTGCACAGCTGCATTAGGACTAGGAGATGATAACGCTTTATTTTTAAAAGTACCTACACAGGACTTCAACAAATACGCATTCAATTCGATTAGAATCAATTAGAATCAAAAGAAATAATTAAACAGTACATTCATCAATATGTCCATGATTCAACGTCGCTGACATCAAATATCTCGTCATCTTGTCAATACTGCCCTAAGCATAAATACGGGAGTATTTTTTTAATAACATACTCAATGTTTATTCATATGAGTAGGCCTGTCATTATTATAACTAATACGATCAGCCTTTTATTGTTTATTGTGTGCAACTATGTGCAAATCTTTACTTCAGGCAAATAAATAAAAACACAGCCAATTTACATTCTGATTCTTGCTATGTAAACATATGACTGCATAAACTAATATTGGTGCAAAATACATTATATGAGCAAAGGTACAGTATTGTGTACCAGTTTAAGGTACTTGGGGACATTATTATATTTAAAAAGTTGTTTTTGCCTGACAGAAAAACATTTTTAAATACTTAAATATCATTAGTACATGAAGTAGTAATTGTACACGTCAGTGTGTTGATTTAAAGCCTTCCTAACTTCCCACACCTTGCGGCAACCCAGTATTATTTGCTGTTATCATCCAATACCTGCTTGAACTACTCAGTACATCATTAAGCTAAATCAAGACGGCTGGGAAAGGTATTGAATAAACTCATACAGTGTCTGGGCGTCCAGGAGAAACCTGAAACTAAACTTTGTTCTTCAAACTGGAGCCCACAATATTATCTACTTCTTTTAAAATAAGATATTCATGTTATTTTGTATTGTATGTATGCTGTTGACATCGGTTCTAATGATATATTAAAACAATGAGCTTATGTGCCTATAACATTTGTAGTGTATGTTGATACCCTTCCTAATTCCTGAGTTCAGATGTTTAAGCCACACCACATTTCTAACAGGCGTATACAATCAATAGCATGTTGTCATATTAAGTTCACAAACACTGGCAGTGGAAGGGATCCTACTGAAAAAGCTTAGTGACTTGTATCACTGTCATAGGATGCCCCCTTTCTCACAAGTAACATCATTGCCCTGCTAGATATGCTCTGGTCACCTACTGAATTGCAACTATTGTGAAATGGAAACACCTAGCAGCAACAACAGAGATGCAGTAGATTATAGACCCAGTGCTGAAGTAGAATGTGTGTAGAATGTAAAGCTGGCCTATATTGTTAGACTTACTGCAGAGATCCAAACTGCCTCTGGAAGCAACATTAGCACAAGAACTGAGCTTTATTTAATCAGGTTCCATGGCTAAACAGTTGCATCCAACATTAGATTATTGTAAGCAAGTGTCATTCCAAGTGCCAGTTGGAGAGGTGTATAACGGGGTATATGATGGAGGCTGTTATGACAGCAAAGCCATACTATGCCAATGGTTTGGAATGGGAGGTCCAAGAAGCTCATATGGGTGTAATGATTAGGTGTCCAAGAACACTACCATGCTTTTTGCTAGAGTCCAGATTGAAGCCTTATAGAGAATATTTTGTCACACATTAAACACAAACTAGCTTGGCAAGGATCAGTGCTGAGTAGAACATTATTAACTCGTCATTCTGTAAAAGAATGCCTGCTAGTTTACCCACAAAACTTCACTCCTTTAAGAAACGAAATGCTAAAGATTCCCACACTAAGTAACTTCTTCTGTTTGTTTAATAATTTGTTGTTAAGACCATTAAAAGCTTGGTGTTTTCCCATTTTGGCTTTTTTTGTCACTGGGAGTGTCTTATTGGCTGTATAATGTAATTGCAGTCAAATGACTGTTACAAGTTATTTACTTAAAAGTTGTGTTTTGCTTCTCCTCCTTTCTTCAGACCTTTCTACAGTATGTTGCTGACTACATATATGGGTTTTGCTGCTAAACATAGGGGAAAGTTTTCAGCTTTACTGACTCAGCTAAATCAGCTTCAGCTGCGTGGGATGGACCTCAGGGGAGATGCTGTACACCCAGCGCCGTTTCCACGCAACCACAGATTCTATATATCTGGCCGCATTCGCTCTCTGATGTTTGTGACCTGAGCCGTTGAACTGGTTTATTTATACAGGACTGTGATTAGTATTAATGACCTCACTTTAAAATGCATGGCCCTAATGCCCTGAGTGAATCCAGTGCTTCCCCGGCTTCTAAATTCAGGCCCTGACTCTTCAGAGTTCGAGCTATGACCTACTTTCTAGTGCATACTTCAGAATGATCGAAACAAATGACTTCCCTAACTCTGCCAGCACAGTTTAGCTCTGTCAGAGCCCATGTGGCAGTGGCCTAACTTGTGTGTGTGTTTGTTTTGGTGCATCTCCAGGCTGACCCTGTAGGAAATCAAAGAAAAGCAGAGCTAACTTACAACACCAGGTCCAACAGCACTGCCCAGGCTTTATACAGTGCTTTAAGGTTAAGGTTGGGTTTATGTTTAGTCTCAGAAAATTCCTGTTACATATACCTTCTTGAAAAAAAGTTCCTAATTGGCAAAAGTTTCTTTACTTTATGAGGAGGATATTAAAACTTTAAAAATACTTTTCTATAATATCTAGATAGATATAGCCGAGCGAGCTCTCCCACTGGTTAAGTCTTCAGGAGTTATAATGAAGGCCTAAAGGATTAGATTAACCACCAACATAATTAGGATCTGACAGTAGAAATATAGAAGCCCTAGATATGTCACTGATAAATCCAAATATATAATACATTACTAACTATAAAATCAATTTACATTTTTCTGTTACAAGCTTTAAAGGAAATACATTATTTTAAAAAACTCATATTTTCAGGTCTTGTGGGTATCTGAATTGCCTACTGAGCCACACAATAAGACAACTCAGCTGTTTAGATCTGGCTAATCCTGCCCCCCATCTCTGTCCATGGCTTCAGATCTACCTCTACAAAGCTGCCTTTTGCCCCCCTGTTGAAGCTAAGAGCTAAGCAGGGGAACTGCACTGTGGTGGATGAAGTTTACACCTGACAGAAACCTGTACGTGTGTGCTAACCATTCTGTGTCTGACACAAAGCTCTCTGACAAGACGTTTTTAATTTTTTATGTTCCACCTTAAATAGTACAGCAGTTGACAACAGTAGCCTGCGGCACCTAAACGTAACTGGTGCTCCATTTAAGGTGGAATAAGAAAATGCCAACAGGAAGCTGGTGTTGGTACAGCACAGCACCGGCAACAAACATTTTCCTAGGCAAAACAAAAAAAAGATAACTATTTAAAAAAATATTAAGAGATGTTATTTTTTAGACAGTTACTGGCATTACTCATTGCAGGATCCACAATGAAGTTAACACCATTCATTTCATCTTATTAACACGTGAATACGGTGAAATATGAGTAAAATGAGAGAATGGGTGTAGATGTCTCTGGAGTGTTTCTTGCTATACTAGTGCAAAGCTGTACTCATGTGTCTGCAAGCCGCATAAGAGGAACAGGGAGAGGTGGCACTTCTGAACAGGGCTGTTTAGACATGGTGAGAAGGGAGCTGTGATGAGAAGGAGAAGCTGTGGTGCTTCATCCTTGTGGTATTTTGAGCAAAGCATGTCACAGGCATTTCATAAAGACCCCAGGGAACTGTGCTAACTTGTGGAAAAGGACTATGTCACCCTCAAATAAAACATGGAACATTTGAAGTGATTTGTTGCTTGTTTAAGCTCGAATGGCCAAGCACTGTTCAATTGCTGTTAGCTTAGCAAGAACATATCGCTACGACCCCATAGTGCTGGCAGAAATTAGCACTGATTTCAGGGGCGTAGATTTGCTCTTGATATTGGTGGGGACCAATAGATATACCCCAAGTTTACATATATTACATACGCTATTCTATGTGCTTTCAAACTATTCTGAATAACAATTTATAATTTAATTAATTAATTATATAATGTTAACTTAATGGTAAACTAATGACTGACATAGAAGTAGTTTAGACCTCAGTTTACCTCAGCCATAGTGCTAATAAAACAGGTCTCATTCATTAGCAGTAATAGAAGTAGATGGCGTTGCATAATCTCCACAAAACCAACAAAGTAACAATAACAGAAAAACAATCTCTCTCAATGTGTCGATGAACATGGAAGACATATCTTCATCCAGATAGTGTCGCCACTTTCAAACCAATAAGCAATGAGTTTAAAGACTTATTAAAGACTAATTAACTTTACTTCAGCCAGAGTGCAACTGAAACAGGTCTCTGAGAGTTACAACTGAAGTTAAACATGCTACTCTAGGAGACTGTACGAGAACTGAGAGTTGGCATTTTGTTGTGTAGTTTATTTCCAAACCATGTTATTAAAAGCTACAGACGATGTTAGCCTGCTGCATGCTGTGCACCAAAGCCTAGCATTGCCATTAACGCTATTGTGATGGACTCTTTTCATTTGGCTTACACGTTTCTTTGAAAAATAGCTCCTTATGTCCACCCTCTTCATTTTTGCTGCCATCCTCTCTCGCTTTTGACACCCATGTGTTACCCACGCTGCACCTGAGTCTTGCACAGTAAGTCTCTCATATGACTGTAAAGTTTTCCTTCCAGTTTTGGCGCTGCTAACAACCAAAGGTAGCTACAGAGTCTCACGTGACAGCAGGGAACGGCACAGGCAATCACACTGACCACATGTGTTAGAGAGCGTGATTTAACCCTTTCTGCACCTCTAGGTTAATGAGACGCTGACAGATCAGGGTTTTTTGGAGGGGATTCATTTATTGCTGGGGACAATTCAGTAATCGCTGGATGTTGGTGGGGACGCATCTCTTCTGTCCATGCTAATTCTACACCCCTGACTAATTTTATAGCATAAGCAACTTTTGACATGTCCCAAGCCAAAGGCCTACCTCTAATTGTTATGGTTCACCGCTGTGGCATGGATAAAAATAAAATACAAAGCTTTTTTTTTTCTTTCTTATTTTTAAAATCATTTTAAAGGTTTTCTCACAACGTCAATAATATATGCCTGGTCTTGTTCTGTGGAACCGCATTTCTGTTTTTTTTACTGAGTAATGCACTGTGTAGTGGGAATTTGTTTTAATTTTACATCTTAGCACTTCGAGCTGGGTTTTGTCAACTTACATTGTTAATTTACTGAGCAATTTCACACAAACTCACGCATAACAGTTTTACAGAATCTGAGATTGCATCCGAGAACAAGCTGAACCTGTGCTTGTGTGGTTGAGGCAAAGCAGGGCTTAAGTCATGCAGCAATGCTGAGAATTAATGTTGCCTGGGCTGGTGGAGTGATAAGGTACTGTTAAGTCAATTTCTGAAACCAATCCATCAGTTGAGGTTCTTATTTTATTACGTTTTTTTATTTCATACGGTGCAGCTAGCCACTTCTTGCTGAGCTTTGCTGTTATTGACACTTCTATTTGTAGGGAGAACAACCTGTGTGACAGCCAGGCCTATTTGTCATGGACGCCTACAGGGAATGATGAGATACCCTGACTACATGCACACCTCCATGCTGGAACTTCTTAAAAATAAAAATACCAGAAAGATGCAATTGAAAGAAGAAGCATTTTTCTTTTAGTCTATGGTTCTTTGAAAAGTAATTTTTTTAAATGACATGTGTTAGTATAAAAAACATTTGGAAAGCTCAAGGTTCCACCTAATGTATATGTAATTAACGATTAAATTCCAATTAAACTAGAGTCTAAGTGGTTTGATATGAAACGCACCACTCGAGAGAAATTTTCTGAATTTCTATGATGGCGATAGGAAACAGATGTCTGAAGAGTTTAATGTCTCTTAAAGCTATGTAATAGCTACCAGGAAACATACTGACCATACTGTGTGAGTGTGGCTAATGAGGAGCTTGACTGACAGCTCTTTATCCAACGCGTCTTGTCTGCCCTGCCACTTATACAGAGTTAAAATCTTGATGCAGCTTATATATGTGATGCTAACTAAACGAAAAAGTCATGGATGAACCAATATATACAAAAATGGATGGATGGACAGATGAATAAACAAATGAGTAGAGAGATGGTCAAGGGAATAGATGAACAGGCACGCAGACAGATAAAACAAACGGATGGATGAAGCATCACATGAATGAAGAAATGGACGTGTACAGGTGATAGGGCTAGCTTGTTAGCTTTTGGTCATGCTGGGTTGACTAAAGCTTGCTTAGTTTCTCTGACTCTGAAACTGTTTTGTGTTGACAGAGCAAGAGATCTCAGCCTTGTGATTGGTTGAGAAACATATATGGAAGAGCTAACCAGGATCAGGACAGTCCAGTTTACATGGAGAAGAGAGAAATACAGATGCACCTGGGTGCTATTACCATGCTAAAGAGGTCTGAGTCTGTATGTTTCTGTACAACCACATTGCATTAAACTTCTCTGCATGTTAAACACTGAACAATGCAGAAATGTGCTCTCCTACACGTTTCCTAGAACCATGTACACAAGCCAAGAGTCATTAATGAAACCTTACTTGTGGTGCAGCAGCGACCAATTATATAATGTCACACTTGTGATCACACTGGAATTGCAGTGTGTTTTTGGGAGCTGTTTGCTAAGGCTTGACTGTTTCTCGCTGTTCTGTCAAGGATCTGGAAAAAAGGTATGTCTGCTTGCTGGAAACATACAGTAGTGCAGCATCTTACCATATTAATAAAAGTAATTAAAACGAACTCTGCGCTGCGGTAATTGGACAGTGGTATGCTGTGTAATGAGATGTATTGAACTATGGTGAGGTCGAGGGGGTTGTTGAATTGTTTTTCAGTTCGGTTAGACAATCAGACGTATTCAGAATAATAATGATGTTTGCTTCAGGGGATCCTTTTCATTATCACTGTTGTTATGTACTTCAAAAAACTGTCATCATTTCTGCATTTTTATTAAACAAACTGTCTCACTGTATTCATGGATTGCGTGGCTGGCTATTACAATGTTCACAAAACTAGAGCTAAATGTTTTAATAAGCCCCACATGTTCTTGACTAAAGCATGCGGTAACTTTTCAGTGACTTCATATTCCACTACATATTCATTTATAGTGCTTTTATACAGCAGTGTGAACAGAATTACTAGTAATGATTGGCAAACAAGCTAAAAGCTAATAAAATCTTGATATTGAAAGCTTGATTTTGACCTTTTACTGAAAGTGTAGCAGACACCTAACCTTTCAGAGAGGTAGTGTAAAAACAAATGATTTCTCCAAAACACAAGTATAGTTATTGCAGAATATCTCTTAAACACAGTCTAACTGAATTATTATTATTCAATACAAAACAGTCACATATACATAATAAGACATTAGTCATTAATTCACACCTATCAAACAACTGAAGCTGTGATTAACATCTAAAATTGAGTGTATTTTGCCTTCCACTGTTGCAGTTGTTTTTTTGTCCTGGCGTCACCAAGTTTCATAATCAGACATTACCACCAATCAACAGTCTACAGTACTGTAAAAAAAGACACCATCCTCCATTTATTTATTTTCCAGTCAAAGCAGTACGAGTTACAAACAGAAAACAAACATTTAACACCCAATTTTACAGATGCATCACCAACTAAAATAGTAGCACATTCTTCAGTATTTAGGGTTTCTACTCGTTACCCTTATCACAGCTTGCCTTCTTTATATGAGACGCCCTTGGTTTTTTTTTTTTTTTCAAGAAATCTGCAGGGATATTTTTTCACACCTCCAAAATTCAGTTACATTTTTTTGCTTCTCAGAATTAAAATAACCCCAAAAACATTCAGTGATTTTGAGTCTGAACTCAGCAAATGTCTTTTTTTTGTGTGTATGCTTTTCTCAGTATTTACAGCTATACATCCTTTCATACCACAGTGTTGAGGTCTTGTCATAGTGGAAGGATAAACAGGAGTACATCAGTACAAGGTTTCCACACTAATGACTTCAAATGACTTCCACTGATTAAAAGATCAATTTCCATGACCTCTAATAAACGGAAAGACAGGCCGCTTCTATCTATTTTTTTGTTTGTTACTAGTTTCAGTAAAAAAATTAACATTTCACTGCTTAAACTGCACATTATTATTGAGGCATGTTTGCCTTCATTAGCAGGTACAGCAGGATGCACCTCTGGACTGAAGTCAGTTTGTTGAACTGATTGTCGGTTGTTGACTGGTCCATAAAAAGCTCAAATTTCCTGAGCTTTTAATAGACTTACAATTCCATGATAAAATAGAAATTCCATGACCCATGGGAACCTTGCCTGTGAATTTTTCCACTACACCATAGTGACTGGTGCGAAAACAAGACAAAACAAAACACAAAGAATGGAAAAGAAAATACAAAGAAAATTGAAGAATACAAAACGAAAGGCAAAAAACACAAAAAAAGAAAGAAAGAAGGAACTGATAGATGAAAGAGCCAGTAGGACTAAAAGAGCTGAAAAGATAAAAAGAGAAAGAGAAAAGAGAAAAAAAAGAAAGAGAAAAAATTATATTAAAATAAAAAGTGAATGGAACACTATTTTAAACAGAGCCAGAGTTACGTTTTTTTTATAGCTCAGGCAAGGTTCTTCCCTTTCCCTCAGTCTAGAGGCATTTTTGGTTGTTTTCTGTTGGTTTTATGAAACTCTCTTTTGTTTGTTTGCCACCATTTTGGCTTATCCTTGGTTCACACTTTTCCCGTCTTTTTCTCCCTTACACTTCAGGGGTGTTTTTTCAACAACATTCCCTCAGTGGTGCAATGATAACTTCCTTGGCCGGCAGGCCTTAGGTGGTTGTTTCAAACCTAGATCGGAACATAAAAAAAAGCTCAAGCACAACTAGTCCTCCTGTGTTCCATTTCTCATTGATTTCCTCATAAATCCCCCTTCATATCGTTTATTGTTATTTATAACCATTATTGTATTTTACCTCACATTTGGCTGTCTTGAGTAAATTAAAACCCAGTCTCAGGCTTCCCTTTCTGCACTTGGGTCTGCCCCTTCGACCGTCCCGTGAAGTATAAGGATTCTTTTAAAGGCAGATTCACAGTCATCCTGGTGGGGTAGGTCATACAAAAATGATTGAGGTGCCAATACATTTTATATAAATGCAAAGTTGTTTTTTTTTACTTTGTTCCAGACAGTTATTTTCTTTTCTTAGATTTTTATGCAATTTAAATGTTTCCATGGGGGAACAGTGTTTTGGCACTATTCATATTCATATTTGTGTTAATGTATTCCAAGATATTCCAAGACATCTTTTTTTTAATACTACTTGTTTAAACTACCTGTGGAAGTAATTAAAATGTGTTTTGGGAAGAAAAGAATGATATGAAAACCCACTCTACTATCCACAATTACTTCATTCGACCAACTTTATTTGTAAGTTAGCAGGCTGGGCATTGTGTTTGTAGTTGCCAGTGCTTTCTTTTAATAGTGTTCTATGTACTAATCAGGTAAGTGTAATGCACAAACTATTAGGTAGTTGTTCTGAGTAGTGTGATGATGAGTTATGAGGCAGTCTCACTAAATTACACTGACCTATCAAACAGGTTTGAAGTATTCTGGTTCTAAATATTAACTCAGTAAATGTGTAGTATGCTGTGTTATTATTTGGAAGCAAAGCACCAGATAGCTATTATATGTAAGAACATTGTTTACGAACGAAATAAAAACAGAGAATAAAACAACACATCATCTCACAAATGTTTATCCTCAGCATTACGTGACAGGCACGGCTCTTCTGGAAGATAACAATGCATTGTGGGGTTAAATAGCAAATATGGTGGCACAAAAACAAAAACAGTAAAACTAAACAAAAATGAAAGACACTAAATGAGAAAGGAGACTTCTCATTCTCACTGATATGATATCTCATTTCAGTGTGTTACCAATGGCAATTCCAAATTATGTATATAATCATAGCGTATGGGAAGGAATACACACTGAATTGTTTTGGATCGCAGTAGTCTTGTCGTGAACCTCAGAATTTAGGAACTGGGTACAATCAAACACTGTTTAGCTGTTAGTCTTGTCTTAAGGTCATAAACTGAACTAATATTACAGAGACAGCAAATAATAAAAGCTATCAATACTTATGTACTTATATTACATAGCAGACATAAAAAACTACACACACTCCCAATTTGCACTGGGTTAAAATCACTGACCTTATTGATTATCACTCAGATTACATCACCTACCTAGATAAAACCAATTCAGCTGAAATAAAGCTTTATATAGCGTGAATTTACTGAATCTGGTCTATCAAAGATAACAACGAGTTCTTTCAACTGATTTTAGAAAACTTTCTAGTATTTTGTGTTGTCATTGTATGTAATATAAGACCTGATACTTGGACGTGTTTCTTATTGATTTTCATGCTTTAATGTGAAATTACAGTAAAATGTAATGTATGCTTATACTCGCCACCTTGTTAGTTCAAATGTTTATCTCCTTCATTTCAGTGTAATTGTCTTGGAATTTGAAACTTACTGTCATTTTAGCCGAAATGCTCACACAGCAGTTTGGAGATGTACCCCACACTTAATTATTAATATGTGGAATCTCATTTCAGCATGATTTTATTAAAACCGTTGCCATCAAATTGCCCCAAATAATTATCTAGTACTTTGGAGTTTGTATCTCACTTATCACTTTATCAGACTAATGGATAGAACTGAGGGGGCTGTAAAAGAAACAACATTTCAACTGTGAGACAAGCTGAGCAATTTTCATGGCACACCTGCACAAAGTTTTCAAGAACTTCTCCTGAAGCATATACAGGCCTTTGTCTTCGCGGAGAGTTCAAGTGAGTGGCTTTGAAACCGAGAACCAAGAAAAACGTGATTTCAGAGGGATAATTTTCTTTCTGCTTTTATTAATTCGATTAGTGTCACCTTCATTGTCACCTGGTCACATTCAATCTGAGCCCCCTGAGTCAGTCACCTGCTTACAGCACTCACTTAGCATGACAGGCTTTCTTCTTTTATTTGGTACTATTACTGAGTTGCTGGATTTAATGTACTGTGAGAGTTTTAGCATTCACGTCTGAGGCCCATTTTCACAGAAACCACATTATGACATGACAGATGTTCAGATATTAAAAGTAAGAACTGGACACATAAGCATTTGAATTATACGCTCTTTCCAGAGATCTCCAGTCAGAACAGCTTTTCAGTAAATGAACTAATATCCACCTAAATAGACAGGACAATGTGCAGTCTTTTTGTTCCACAGTCGCCAGTGGCTGATGACGTCGAATAATTGAGTGACTTTAAGCCCACATGCCCCTCTGTGCTCACCATGAAAGCCTTGAATTTTCTCCTCTATTATAGTCTCAAGCATTGCCGAGCTGGTATCAATCTTTCCCTTTTTGAGCAGAAAGAGGTCATTTAAATATGAATTTATTTCCTTCTAATTAATCATAAAATTGCAGAGACATGGTTTTTAGATTTAATGTCTTGGCAGTGGGTCATAGTGCTGTCCGTCATGCTAATCCTGGAACCAATCAGCAATCTGCAGTATCAACGATATCTCTAAATTATCATTCTTTAAGGTTAAAAAAGGGAAATTGAATATATAAGCAACACCTACATGCTGAACATACGACTTGCTATTATGCATGCTTGTGAAAGCTGATGATTAAAGCTATGCGTATTGGGCTCTTTCAAAGTAAACATTTCATTTTAGATTTGCAGCAGGAAGGGAACTTTGGATCTCTAACAACAGCACTGGCAAACCATGACAATTTATTTGACTGAGGTTCAAAGGAACATAAAACCTACAATAAAGGCTTTTCGGATGTCCCACATTAAACATGGACATTAGAAACTTTTACAAGACATTCCATGCCTTATTTGAATAGATACACTCACACAGAACTGATTTTTCAATCTTTATTAGTTTTATTAACTCCATATTTTGTAGTTCTACAATTACAGACTGTGGTCTATCTATTTCTCTGTTCTTACTATTTCAACCTGTTCTTCAGTGGTCAGGACCCCCACAGGACTACCACAGAGCAGGTATTACATGGGTGGTAAATCATTCTCAGCGCTGGAGTAACACTGATGTAGTGGTGGAGGTGTGTTGTGCTGGTATGAGTGGATCAGACACAGCAGTGCTGTTGCAGTTTTTAAACACTGTGTCCACTCACTGTCCACATTATCAAACACTACTGCTTTGCTGGTCTATGTTGTAGATGTGTTTGCCATCCTCTAATCCTTCATCAGAAAGTATTAGTCTAGCCTAGATAAAGCTGAGGGTTCCACGTCTGTTATCCATAGCCAGAAATACACAGCCAGGTGTCACAATTAGAGAACAACTAATAACTGGATTGGTTACCTAACTGTATAAATAGTGAAATCCCCCTGGCTGATCTGTCCCCTTCTTTAAGAACTATAATGAAGAATTCATACTTTTAAAGCAAATGCATCTTTAAACATTGTGACACTCTCCTTAAAACAGCTATGCTTGAATATCAATAACTGCATTAACTGCTTTGGATCATTAGAAGGAAGCTCTCTTTGGTTCATATAAATGAGAGGCATGTTATTATCATATAAGCTAAAAAAAACAGAAAACCAGAGATATTTCAGCTCAAAGGCTCAAGATTTTGGGCTGGTATGTAGGTTGCACCCGTATAGAGAAAGAAACACAAGTGAAGAGCATAAACTACTCCAGAGACATTTCCAGTTTTATACTAATAAATATTTTTTTAAATATTTGGTTCTTGACTGGATGTACAGTTCTATATGGAGGTTCTTTGAACTTTCATCGTGAGCTCTTATAGGATACAGAAGAGGTTATATTACAGCATCACTCCATTTTTTTGGCATCTTCTGTTTTTAAGAGTGCAGGTTTTCAATTTGTTGTGAAGCAGCATTTAATGAATGCTATCAACAACAAGAAGACGTTTTAATTAAAACGTATCTTGTTACTTGTTGTAGTTTTAAAGACTTTTACTAAAGTTTTAATCACAAAAACAAGTATGCAAGTTAAGTAACTTTTTTGGGGATTTTAATAGAATTTGAAACAGACATGGTCTGATCACTCTGTTATTAATTCACTGGCTTTCAATTTTTCAATTTAGCCATATATAGAAACTTTTCTAGTATTTTTACAACAACAAAAAACTACATTGTTGTGGGATGTTCATGACCACTGTGTGAAATACCCTATGGCATTCGTTGGCTCACTAGTTTAGAGTTGGCTGGCTGTTCAGTCATCTTAGCTAGCTTCAATGGCATTAAAATGTTTGGTTTAAGAGTTCATCTTCTGGAAAACCACTTTTTTAGTTTCACACATTAATAGAGAACTTGTATATCTTCTCTTTTGTCTTTTGGTTAACAGTTGGTTTTCTGATTTACACATATGCTATGCCATACTGTAAAGTTTTCCAGGGCTATTCTGGGCATAGTTACAGTTGCTATTCCATTAAAGACCAACTGTGTGAGCCTATGTGTTACAACACCATGTCAGTGGT